>OZ005650.1:237410416-238123675 GCA_963930645.1 Salticus scenicus | reverse complement strand
CTACAACAGGAAATGCGACAAAAGATTTAACTGCTGTATGTGTAGCATGTTCATCTTCTGTTTCTCAAAATGGGACATCAACAATAATGATTTGTCCATTTACCAAAAATTCGTCTCGAAAAAACAATGGCAATAGAAGAAAAGCAGAATCTTGCATTTAACAGATTCTACTATAAAAATGAAACTGATACTGCAGAGCAGAAAACTATTCCATCCAAAATGGGGGGAAAGGATCACCTACACAACATTACTGTTGTATGTAAAAAAATTTAACTATGCTGCCAGAAATTCTCTGTAATGACAGAAAAATACGTTTTGTCAACGCAATTTTTTCGTAATTTACGACTATTTTCTCAAATTACAGAGAATTTCTGGCAGCAGAGTTGCATTTTTTTAGCAGTGCGAATTAGCAATTCAGAATCTGATATTGATAAACCAATTTTATCAAGTGCAAATGATGACAATCTTGAATATGATCAAACAACAGACACATTAGAATAATTTTGATACAGATATTTCTTTTTTTTTTTTTTACAAAAGTATTTGAAATAATAACAATAGTATAAATATCTTATATGTTTGAAGCTCTAGAAACACCTCTTGTTTACGACCTTGATCGTAGTGGAGGTCATTAAGAATAAGGTTTTCAGAATGCGCACGAGACAACGACTAATTTAATTCTTTATGGATATGAAAATAGTGGTATTTTATGAGACATTGAGTGTTAAACTCCACTGAAGTCTGAACGAGAAATTTCACAATTGACTTTACTTCATATAATGTTAAAATAAGGACATTATCAATACTTGGTTAAATTACGAATAAGATTTGAACTTTCAAATTTACTATTTGTGTAATGTATCTGCAAGTATATATATTTTTTTATTTAATACCTTAAAATATATATTTTTTAATTATTTGCATGAAACTGGTTTAGGCTAAGACTATTGTATGAATTTTGAAGCATGTCCCAAGGTACAACATCATGTTGTACCTTGGGAAAGTTTACACCTCCTACTTAAAATGGCTGGCATTTTTTTTTTTTTTAGACTTTTAAAAGTTAAAACAAAAATGTATTATAGAGAAGAATGTCGAAGTATTTTAATACGTTCTTTAGAATAAAAATTAACTTCAATTTTAGAAGTTAAAAATTAAAATGTGAAAAGTGTTCCAAGGTGCAACACTCTCCCCTGTTTCAATCATGTTGCAAAAGTTATTTTTTGTGAAAATTCCTTTATAAGCTTGTAACTTTAACATATTTTTATTTATTTACTAACATTTGTTAGTTCGTAAGGGCTTTTTCACAAAAAAAAAAGAGCTTTTGCGACGTGGTTGAAATAATTGGATCTTCAAATTAAATACGCGATTTGTGAAAAATCCTTTATGATATTTTAACTCTAGAAAATACCTAAAATATAACTCGTTATTTTCCCGACAATTTCCATAATTTTTATTCTGTTCAGATGAAATTTGACATAAGTTGTCCAATATAAATAGTTTCCAACCTATGTATTTTTTTTTTTTAGTAAAAAATATTTATTGTAAATGCTCATAACTCAGCGAATGTTATACGTGTGAATATTATGTTTCAGAGTAATGTTTCTTTAACGTTTTGTCATATTTTCTGAAAGTTTTGTAAAATTTTATGGAAATCTGTTCTAGTTATAAGCAAAGAACTTTAAAATAATGATAATAATAATAATAATTGTTGAAAAAAAAAAAATATATATATATATATATATATATATCGGCCTGAATAATTGTGCAATCCCCACAAAAAATATACAAATATTGTACATAGTATGTGCAACAATGTTAAAGTTACAAGTCATTTGTGAGTTTTAATGATGCAGGTTGATCCAAAGTGTTAGCTCTTTTAATCAATTTGTGTTTGTTCCTTAACTGAACTCCTGAATAAATCAATTGTGAAAAATGTGAGTCTTTAAATGTTTTTTGTATCTCTGAATTTATAGGTCATTTCGTCCATTATTTGTTTTGAAAATCGAAATAATATAAAAAAAAAGTATTAATAATAATAATAACACACTGCCTGAAATAGAAAATGCAACACCATGAAGATTCAGTTGTACAAATATGCAAATTTCTGAGAATGTGCAGTTGAACAAGTTTTGCAGATGATCTGACATGCAAATTGATCAAGTGATTATAACACGAGATAAAAGGGAAGGAAAAGGTGGGTGTACAAATAGTCGCTTCTCTCTCTCGCCTGAGGAATCCAGAAGTCTGAGAAAATTCTTTTTTTTATAAGGTACGTGTTGATTAAGATATGCCGAGAAGACGGTACCGTAGGCAGTTCCGGCAATCGGACGATTTTACGATGGATCAAATTATAGGTTTGCGTCAGGTCGGTTGGTCTTAAAGTCGTATCGCTGTTGAAACATACACTGATGCTTCCACCGTGTTCGGAATTTGGATCAGATGGATCAAAGAAAGAAATGTGAATCCCCGCAAAAGACCAGGTCCACCTAGGTGTTCAACAAAACACACAGATCGATAAATCCGAAAGAAGGCGGTGACGGTCCCTCAGTTATCTACTCTCGACATTTTTGGAAATGTGCAAGGAGCTTTGGATACTACAATAATCTGGGAAAATGGTTTTACGACTATTGGCTAAAAGCGGCTTTTTCACAAGTCGGCCTATGAGAACACTGGAATTGACGCCAACTCATCGACGCGAAAGACTAAAATGGTGTCGGGACCGAGCTACTTCGACGACTGACACAGTGTAGTGTTCAGCGACGAGTCTCGGTTCTGCTTGCCTGATGACAGTCGCCGGGTAATAGTCTGGTGACATTGGGGAGATAGAACCAACCCGACCACTATCGTTGAACGCTATACTGCTCGTCAGCGTGGCATAATCATTTGGGGTGCCACCAGTCACGACAGCAGGTCACCTCTGGTACACATCAGAGGCACATTGACGACACAACGACATGTTGATGAGGTGCTGTAGCCGCTGGTGCTACCCTACATGAAGAGGCAACACCACATACGGCAATGCGCGACCTCATACGGCAATCATTAGCAGACAAGCGTTACACCATGTCCAGTTACTTCCTTGAACTGCAATGTCACCAGATCTCTCACCCATCGAGAATGTGTGGGATATTATTGACTGTCATTTTTCTGTTCTGCCCCAACCTCACTCGGAGGACGAACTATGAGCGAACGGTGTTTGAGAGCACCTGGGTTTCTAATACTGAGGACGCTATCCACGCACTAACTAAATCAGTACTTGTAGAGTTGATGCTTGCATCACCGCGAGAGGTGGCCCTATTTGTTACTGATCACCCTGTATTTCATCGTTGCATCAAAGTGTTCTCCTTCTCAACAAAATCACTTATCAAGATAAGCATTTTCTGTCTCTGTATCAATTTTCATCATGTTCTACCCACTCTGTCATGGTGTTGCATTTTCTATATCGGGCAGTGTAATATGATTACCCACTGTACTCCGAAGAACACAGGGAATAAATAATTGTTATAATAAACAAAGTTATCAATACTCACATGATGTTTTTTGTTACAAAAACAGGAAATTTTTATTATATTAATTGTTTTTATGAATTTACTGTGTTAAAGCATGTACAAATTTATATACATATCATTTAGAAAATAAACTAAAACAGAATGACATTTGATTTTGATATACGTGTTCATTTTGACTTCTTAAGTAAAAGAAATAATTCAATAATTAAAAAAAAAAATTCTCAAAATTCAAATTGCTTTCTTCTCATTGTGTCTAAAATATTTTACATTTATTTTGTAGAAATAAAAGTAATTAATAAATTAATTCTAACATACAATGAATGAGGTATGCTCTTATTCATTATGAAAATCATCAATGAAGTTCAACTAAAGGAGAAAGCGAAAGCTATACTTCTTTTAATGACACTCATAAATACGAGAATGTTTTTACTGGAGATCACCGACCTTTACCTATCTCTAATGAAAATGAAAAGGGAACAAGAGAGATTGAATGGATTCCTTTTCTGCTTACATCAGGCACTTTTATCCATCAGAAATAAAGGACTGAGGACTGTGATTAAAATAAAAGCCCTCAGATAAATACTCGTACTTTTCTGATTAGTTCTTACGTTTTCCTCATAACTCTTTTATAATTGTATTCCTTAATGTATTAATAGATATAAAAACAAAATATAAGAAACTAGTTCTTTCTCAATAATATTCATGAAAAATTTTCATTTGCGATTTTAAATTATAACGTAACTAACTTCCATTGTATTCTTTGTCCTTAAAAGTAAAATTATTTTGACACATAAATGAACACCCCTTATCCAGATATTAGGGAAATCTTTTAATCCTTTGCGGTTGTCGTATTTTCCTATTCTAAACAATAAGCCTCTCATTTTTTTTTTTCGGCTTTCCAATAATTTAAATTTTAAGCGAAACTGTTGATTCTGTATATATCACTATGGTCCATGTACATAGCCGCCAAATTTTAGGCTTTTTTAACACCACTTAATTTGAGTAGTAATTATTTTTCCTTTAGAATTTTCGATTCTGTCATACATACACAAATGAAGAATAATCTTGTTAGTCATGTTAGTAGCCAATATGTGATCAAAATATATAAGTACTAATAAACCACATAACAACAACAACAAAAAAATATTAACTATAAATAAAGTATATTTATTACTTAATTAATATTCATGCATTTTTAATCGCATAAATTTAACTGGGTTCTAATTAGAGGTAAAAACTGGGTGAGTATTTCTCAACCTTACACAGATACAAAGTGAGATTTCTAAAATTAATATGAGAATAGAAAAATAATTAAAAATTATTTTTTTGGATTAAAGTTAATTGCTAATAATATCTAATTTACAACTAATTATTATAATTTGTGTTAAATCCCATTTAATTGCTTGATTATGTCTATAGTATTCACTGTCGACCACTGGATAGGCAGATATTGCACTGCGAATTGGCGAAACTTACTTTTTTTAATATATATCTTCAACACTTCAACACAAGATTATTTACCTAATTCCAGTTTTTCTAGTGTTTCACTGTAGAAGTATAATGTATTTTTGAACTTATTAATAAAATACATTATTTTTTATCCAAGTTTTTTTGAAAACTTTTAAAAATCATTTAGCTTTTGCGAAGGGTCTGCTTAAATTTGTTTATTCTGTTATGAATGGCTGTGTTTGGTACAAAACTTTTAATAAATTAGCCCCAGAAGAGTGCGCGAAATTCTCGCAATGCTATAATTTTAAGCAAGGGGCTTCCTAAACAGTGTCAGGTTTGACCATTCAAAAAAAAAAAAATGGACCACGATTTTATTTTAATAACATGGATGCCATGTTATATCAAGTTTTATTTCGCAATACAAAATGCACCGTATAATCAATCTCTACAAAAAATAACACACTTACTATTTTGGGCAAAATGTATCGAATGCCGTAATTTTTAGTTCAATTGGATAATTGGTTCAAAATATATTAAAGAAAAACCACATTTTCTTACCGAAAAAAATAATAAATTTTCCCTAGAAGAATACGTGAATTTCTGGCAATGTTAAAAATTTTATGCGAGAAAATAAAAAAGCATGCGAGATTCTCGGGATTCAGAGAGAACCTTGATTAAATACTTGCTTATGTATGAAGTTAAGCATTTCATACATAGATGATTTTTTTTTTTTTTTTTTTTGGATGGGGGGGGGGGGGGGCTCAAATTATAGTAATCAAAATACCTTCGTTTAAATTTATTTTATCACACTTCCCTAAGATCTAAAATGTTTTGCTCACTTTTATTGAAAATTATATTAAATTTAGTTACTAGATTCTTACAAAATACATCGCTTATATGACATATTATGCCCCTATTCAATAAATAAATAAAGTAGTTCTATTTTTTTAAACATTTACAACTGTTTTTTACTGCTTTAGTAGTGCGCCTCAGTAGAAAACCCTCGGGTCCTTCATAGTTAAGCCTGTTGAGATCAGAAATGTATTTGTGTGACATTTTCGAAAACAATCTTTTTTTTTTTTTTTTTTTTTTGACATATATAAATAAGAGGCACGTTCTTTCATTTTTGTAACTCATGTTTAATTTTAAATATTGTTATTTATTTATCTTGTGACAACAGAGAATTGAACTTTACAACGACTCAGATTAAGATAATTGTTTTAATAAACGAAAATTTATGAACAACGAATTAATTAATAAACTTCTATGCGTTAGCTCAATAGTATAGAAAAACGCTAGAAAAGTAAATAATTTATTTTTTTAGAGTTGTCTGCAGAGTTTGTTTATATTTCCGCTAAGGAAAACTTGATAGCTAGGAGACTAGTATTAAACTAATTAAGCATAGAAATAAAAGTTATCTCCATTGAAATAATTATCAATAGTTTCATATTTGTTGAAAAAAAATGGTTTTTAGTTGTGTAAAATCTTTTAATTTCTATATAACCAACAGTGGTTTTATTTCAATGATCCCCACACTTTACAAAAACTAACGTAAAAGTAGCACTTTATGATTTAAAAACATTTTATACAAGAAAAAATAAAATCAGATTTATTAACTGAAATTGAATATGAAAAATGTGTCATTAAACAGAGAAGAAAAGAAGAAGTGCACAACTACCCAGAATAGTATGCATGAATTTAATATAATGTTTTACAGATATGCAAAACAAAGAATTCTATGAGACAAGAAAGTAAGTATTCTGGACATGTAACGAAAATAATACACATATTAATGTTCCAGTTTTAATTATCTATATAACATTTCTCTAACGTGGTCCAGATACGATTTTTTTTTCAGAAATAATACGATAGTGACTTTATAAAATAAGCGAGGATAAAAAATAATACATAAGCAATATTTAAGCACGCGGACTCAGTTCAGTGATCTAATTGAAAAAAAAAAAAAGACGGCATTTGTCTGAAATGTATTTTTAAAAGTTTTACAACCTCTGCAAGTGTCATTTTTAGTCTAGCAATATTTCAGTGACATAAGACCCACACGGACGTTTGTCATAAATTGACTAAAAAACGCAATAATAAAAAGTATAATCAAAATAGGTACCAAGTTTTTTTTAACACAAAATTATGCCAAAATAAATTAATCAATAAAAATGTATCGTCAACATGGGGACAAAAATTTAAAAAGTGCGAAAATTAGGTCGTCAAACATGAATTATATTTTTAAGCCTTTCGTGAATGATATTGGTTTGATTATCATTAGCATTTCCTCCCACAATATTAATTTGTTTTTAATAATAATTTGGCTTCTGGTGAATTAAAATTTGGTGGGAAAATTAAGCTAAGGTTTATGAGTTTTAAACTTTTAAGGTAAATAAGAAAAGAAATAAAATGCAAAAGTTTCGGGCGGGTTTTCTAGTTCTTAATAATTGCTTAGTTATATCATGTAGCTATATATATTAGTACACTGCATTAAAAAAAAAAAAAAAAAATTAATAAATTCTTCAAATTAAGAGGCAGCTGACATGGTAAAAAATTGAAAATGAAAACTGAAAAGAAGTAAAATCTTTATTATGTAATTAAAAATTTTTAAATTATTATTTTCTGTAACATTTAATATAAGAATTAAAAAAAAAAAAATCTTGTAATTACACCAAATTAAAAACCTTTCTCCAAACCTTTTCATTATTATAATTAATGAACACGTATCTTAAACATGCTTAACTAGTTTAATCTGAATCTTTTAACATTTTGGGCTTTTTCTTCATTAGTGCTGATTATTAACGAGTCTCAGAATTCGATTTTCTTAAATGAATATTTGAAAAATCAAAGCGGTTCGTTTTCGAATTATTAATATTCCGTAGGCTGTCACCAGAAAAAGTGTTTGATACAATTTAGATTATTTAGATAAAAAAAAAAAAAAAAAAAGAGGAAAGGAAAGAAACAAACAAAGAAAAGAAACATACTAAAGTCTAAAACTACCATTTTTTTTTCTTTATGAAACTTATTTTCATTCACGCACCCACAAAGCTTCTCCAATATTTACCAACCATTTCTCTCTTCCTGACATAGGAATGTGTGGATTCTGTGGATTCCGGACTTTCAGGGAAAGCGAATATCCCGAATCATTTTGTAAGGAGAAGATAAAACCCAATATCTTTGGGGAAAAAAAAAAAACTTCGGCGAACTTATAACGAATATAAAACTTATTAAGGAAGTAATTTTTGGAAGTTTTTATTATGTATATTATTTATATGTAAACGCACACATATGTAATATATATATATATATATATATATATATATATATATATATATATATCTACAAATATTTGTTTCGTGTTAATAGATGGAACATAATTTATCAGATTACAGTATATTTCTACAGTTTTTTTTTTTTTTTTTTTTTTTAAGATTTTATTTGTAAGCAAATCAAATATTTTTACGAAATTACAAACAATTTAAGCAGATGTCACGATTTAAGAGTTCTCGCACTATTAAACTTAAAGTTATATTGCAGAGCCGTTCAAAATTTTTGTTCGAATGCTATCATTCAAAGGGTGGGAATGAAATGATTGTCAGGAATGTGAGCCTCAAATAATTAACATTAGCCAGAGTGAGCCTCGAAAAATTAACATTTGACGGAGACGGACCACAGACTGAGACAATAAAGTGAACGTGTTATATGCCCTCACAATATTTTATGTATCATTTTCAGCGATCCCACGCGTAACCATGACATAGATAAATACAATAATCAAGGATAAGCAACTTCGCAAAAAAAAACATGGGACACAGGGTCCATAGTGCCGACTGCAACATACCGTTGCATGTCACTAGACACGTGGAGTTCTAATAATAATCAATTTAAAACCACACAGAATGAAAGAGATAGGTTTAAGGAAAATTATAGTTGAAATTATTAATCCAAGTATCTTTGGCTATGGTAGGTAGAACGTTCTATATCACCTTTTTTAAGGCGCGATTTGTGCTCACTCGAACGGAATGTATAAACACATTTTGCTTGCCCTTATATACTCGACTGCATTCACAAGTTGTTTTTTAATTGCTCCATTTGGATAAGTTATCTATTGGATTTTTATGAATATAAAATTCTTTTTTGTTGGAAAGAGTATATATTGAATTTATAAATTGAATTGAGGAATTTATAAATTGAAGAGTATAAATTGAATTTATTTCGGATATGGGAAATTTGATGGCTTAATCTGTGGGGATATATTAGTACAATTAAATTTCTATTGATATTTGTCTTAGTATTAGTAAAGATTCATTTAACTAGTTCAAGATATATATAGAGTCAATGGTATTAGCTGAATAGCTACAATTAACACCTACAAATATGATGCAGTTTAATTCTTATTTTAATGAAACAGCCATAGAGCATGTAGTTAAAGCATGGATAACATATGTATTGAAAGAAGACAGCTTATGATAAAAAGAATAATGGGATGAAAATAATAATAGTGAGGGGTGAACAACAGCAAAGAGTTTTCGGTAAACTGTGGTTTTGGGGGAATTATTTTCTCAATAAACAAGGAAGAAAAGTTTGTCATTATTTTATTTTTTATAAGTAAATTGTGTATAATATATTAAAATCACACAATCAACTGATTGGGAAGAAAATCATATTTATTGATTTTTTTTTTCTTTTTCCGACTGAGTGAAAATAATGCCTGGACCGGGAGTCGAACCCCGGATCTTTGACTTACAATGTCAAGGCTCTACCAATTGAGCTATCCAGGCAGACAGCCGGTGGGCATTACTCACTCAGAAAATCTTTAGGCAGAAACATCTTGGTCTATCATGTAGATAGCTCGACAGAAATAAGCCGAAAGTAATGGAAAACACCATTAAACAATGGGAGAAATAAATACAATATATTAAAATCACACAATCAACTGATTGGGAAGAAAATTATATTTATTAAAAAAAATTTATTTTTCCGACTGAGTGAAAATAATGCCTGGACCGGGAGTCGAACCCCGGATCTTTGACTTACATAAGTCAAAGATCCAGGGTTCGACTCTCGGGTAAAACGTCAGATACTTGAAAAATGTGTCCATTAAATATGAGAATGTCTTGTGATAAGCATATTTTTGTAAGTTGCATTAGCTCGTTAATTTTGAAGTAAGTCAAGTGAATTTCTTAATACATATTTTAAAGAAATTAAAAACAATTTGAACAGGTATATTTATAAGAAGAGTTTTAATGCCAAAAGAAACCATGGTATAGTTTGAAGCATTTGTGAAATTATGAAGTTTATGAAGATATTCGCAGAATTTTCACACGTATGCAAGTTATTAGAAAGGCGTAAAAAAAAAAAAAAAAAAAAAAAAAATAGAAACTTTATAGAATGAAGTACCAGTATTTGAAAGAAAACAAATCTGTACTTTAATTACACAATCTTGACTTTTAGAAGCCTTCCACATCTACAAAAAACCAAATTTATTATTTTTAAGTCCAGTTTTTTTTTTTTTTATGTTTCTAAGATATTTCAATGTATTCTTTAACCAAATTTCTTGGGACGTTGGGAGTCTCTGCGCAAGCGCGGACTCAACGAGTGCAGTGTTAAAATAGGGGGTATAACTCTTGTCGTTGAGAGAAAATAATGTTTACCAAATCATAACCTGTCGGTCATTTTGGCACCCCTACATGAATTTGGTATTATCCTCATTTCTAGGAGTAGGAAACGTTGTTATACTATATAACACTCCACTCACATTTGATGATGATGTGATCTAAGCATTTATTTTTTTCAAACATTAACTTTAAATATTTAGTATTTTTTTTCCCCCAGGATAATAAATAAAAGGAACGATTACAAACATAGTTAAATGATAATCAATTTTATTTTGACATTCAGAAATTTATATGCTTACGTAAGCTTTTATTATTACATATGGTGGTCATATTTTACCCTTGAGAATTGTTTGCTTCTTAATATTATTTTTTACTATTTGTAAATCATATAAATTGATTTAAATAAAATAGTTTACATAGGAAAGTTATAATTAAATTCCTACTCTAAATACTTCCTGCAATAAAAAACGAGCGAACGAATGTTTTCAAAATTTAGTAATATCTAAATAATTTATGAAATGTGAGTAAAACATTTGTAAACAAATTATTTTAAAACAGTCCTTTAAGCAAATTTCAACAAACGAAATGGTCCATATATACTTAAAATTGACCAATGATTATAAGAAATATTTATGTATATTATATGAGTCAGTATTTATGTATTTGTTAAGCACGATTGGCTGCATGAAGGTTCTAGGCTTGAGTGGAATGCGTGTCCTAGGATTTTTCTAAGAGGTCCAAGCCTATATTTAGGTAAGATACTGAATAGCTATACTATAAAAAAATTCTGGAACGTTCCATTTCGGGAAAAGTAATTTTTTTTTTTTTTTTTTTTTTTTTTTTTTTTTTTTTTTATTGATTCGTTTTTGGAACGAAATGTTTTAATTTAAAATACGATTCGTTTCAGATCTGCAAAGGAATTAACATTTTTAGTTATATCTCTCATTACTAAAAATATTTTGTTGCAGATTTTAAGTGAATCGTTCTGTAAATTAAAAATTTCCAAAACTAATTGGTTAGTTTCAAGTCCCTATTTCACAAATTCAACAATTCAGAAGTTTTTTTACAGTGTAATCGGAAAAGTGTGAACTGGAATCTTACACGAAACCTTTCGCCTACCAGCACTTGCCTTGTCACTGTTAAGGCTAGAAGCTTGGTCACTGGTACCGCCATTAATAAGTCATTTATTTTTTGTATCTTCTATTATTATTATTATTATTATTATTTAATCTATGCAATATCTAGTGGATATATTTCAATTAATAATATTTAATTCTATAAACGCATTGCATATACCATTAACACACCATACTTTGCAATATACTCGATCATTTTGGCTGCAATATGTTGTATATAGCATAAGTGCAATCATAGATAGCCTATAAATATTTTTTTAAAGATGAATAAATATTTACAGAGAATAAGTACAGAGAAAATCATTTTCGTTATATATAAAGGAATTTGGTTTAAGGAATTAAACACAAACAATAATAATCATAAATAAATGTTTTTATCGTTATCGTAATTAATGCCATAATCTCTAAAGCTCTCCTTTTTTATGATACTTTAAACGTTTTTTAACCCAATTATTTTATTACAGTAAGTTAAACTTTCTTCTTACTAATTTTCATTACTGACTAATTGCAAACACAAAAAAAACAAATATTTATTTATATTTTTACTTATCAATTCAATTAATTCTGAAATTTTGTATGCTGTTTCCAAAATAATTTCTATTTTTTTTCTCTCTCTCGCTAACGTAAGCTAATAAGTTGTTTAATTAATGCATCCCAATTAAATTTTTAATGGATAATCTAGGTTTGAAGATATGATATTACAGTTTCAATGATTTTGATCATTTTTTTTTCTACTGCATAGCAAAGTATATATCGTTCTCTATCCTGTTAATTCAATATATGGTATATTAAGTAAGCGCAGCAAAATTCGATTATTCGATTAAGATTTCTTGCCATATTTATGCTTCCAATTCCATTATACAATTTATAAACTTATTTAAAATCAAAGTATTAATGCGAATTTTATAGTATTAATTTAAAGAGTGAAATGGAAAGTAAAATAACGTATTATATAGATATAAAATGATATATTTCTGGTACTTCCGCTGATATTTTGTTACCATAAGTTAAACACATCCTTTAAACATAAAAAAAATCTGGTGTGAAACAACCACACGACTTCCATTACCCGCTATTACATGTATTATATGCATTTTTGAGAGATAATGTGATCAGAAAACATAAAAGTGACCAAAAAAGAAAATCGTTAGAGCCGTTTTTGAGATACCAACTTTCACAAAAAATCAATTATTGACCGGAAAACAATAATTACATACAAAAGCATATTTAAAAGTGAGTTAAAATGGCGAGTTTGAAAGAAATCCGTACAACCGTTTTTAAAGGAACGCCTTTGCGAGGCCTGAAATTGAGCTATTTATACAGGACGCCTATCAATTTTCATGAACTAACCAACTATATCATTCGAAAGGATATCTGATAGAGTGTTTATATAGCAAATTTGAAGAAAATCGTTAGAGCCGTTTTTGAGATACGGACTTACGGTCCCACTTCCGGTTTCCGATGTCCCATTTCCGGTTAAACTCAATTATTGACAGGAAAACAATAATTACATTCAAAAGCATATTTAAAATTGAGTTAAAATGGCGAGTTTGAAAAAAATCCGTACAACCGTTTTTAAAGGAACGCCCTTGGGAGGCCTGAAATTGAGCTATTTATACAGGACGCCTATCAATTTTCTTGAACTAACCAACTATATCATTCGAAAGGACATCTAATAGAGTGTTTATATAGCAAGCTTGAAGAAAATCGTTAGAGCCGTTTTTGAGATACGGACTTACGGTCCAACTTCCGGTTTCCGATGTCCCACTTCCGGTTTTTCAATTTTCACCAAAATTTGGAAATTTCATCTCTACGCCAGACGTATTTGAATTCTAAAGTTTCGTAGCTCTATCTTTATTAGTTTCTGAGCTATAATAGCCAGAAGATTCTCCACATACATACACACACACATACACACATACATACACACTGACCAATTGCCAAAAACCACATTTTTGGACTCAGGGGACCTCAAAACGTGTAAATCAGATGAAAACCCGATATCGAATTTTCAGACCGAATACAATACTTCCATTACCTACGGTAGTAGGGTAATGGAAGTAAAAAAAGAGAGAGAGAGAGAAAGAGAGATAAAAGGACTCCTTTGGTAAAATATATCTACATACATACACACCGAAACAATGCATTGTATTTATATCTCTTGTTGGTATAAATGGGTCCACAGAGTGAAAAGCAGAGTCTTTTAAACAATCACAACATTTAATAATATAGAAAAGTAGAATAACATAATGCGGGCATTTCTTGCCGCACGCTTAGCAAAGCTTTCTCGTACAGACTCATATAAACTTCTCTCTCAGAGAGACGAAGATGCGCTGTTGATTACGTAATACAGTTACGTCACATCTGACGTCATGACAGGTGGTGAGCTAGTTAACAGCTGATATGAGGAAACATGCATTGAAATCCTTCATTTCCCCCTTTTTCAATAAATGTTTCGAAAATAAAACATGTTTATGCATTATAATAGCATATTAAAAATTACAGAAAATTATTTTTATGCAAGAGTTACTTAAAATAAGAAAAGTGTTAGTAAAGAAATAGAATTATAAGCAAATAATTATGGTTAATATAATAAAATAAAATACGTAAAATATAAGCAGTTAATTTCTTAATGGAAACACAGTTTAAATATATATATATTTTTAAGTTCATCAGTCCTGAGTATTAAGTCCTATAATATCACAACATTTTTCATGTTTATATGCATTTAAACTTTTTGTTAAAATATCTGCAGGTTGTTCATCTGATGAAATATATTTAATGTCAATTAGTTTATTATTGTAAACTTCTCGCACAAAATGATGACGAATGTCAATGTGCTTAGATCGATTGTGATGAACAGGATTTTTTACTAATCTCAGTGCAGATTGATTGTCGCACATGATTGCAGTAGGACTTGATACAATTTCAGGATCCAATTCTTTTAAGAAATTTCTAACATGAATTGTCTCTTTTGCGGATTCGGACAGAGACATATATTCAGATTCTGTTGTGGATAGAGCAACGGTTCGCTGCTTTCTAGATTCCCAAGAAATAGGTCCACCGGCATACTTAAAGACGTATCCTGTATATGATTTTCTATCATTTATATCCGATGCCCAATCGGCATCAACAAATGCTGTCAATGGTTTATCGTCTCTGTAATACACAATTCCTAAATTTCTAGTGCCATTGAGATACCTTAGTATTCTTTTAGCAGCTATCCAGTGAGGTTTTCCTGGATTGTTATTAAACTGACTTAAATAATTTACAGCATGGGTGATATCTGGTCTGGTAGCAACCGACAGATACATAAGAGAACCAATTAATTGTCTATAAGGAATTTTTGACATATATGATTTCTCTTCTTCTGTATTTGGACACATTTGTTTAGTTAATTTTACACTGTTATCTAAAGGTGTATTTACCACTCTAGAATCTTCCATATTAAATTTATTTAATAAATCTTCAATGTATTTCTATTGTGTTATAGTGATGCTGTCCCTATCTTGATTAAATTCAATGCCTAAGCAATAATGCAGAAGGCCCATATCTTTCATTTTGAAAGATTCTGCTAATTTATTTCTTATATCAAAATAGTGCTCTTCACTTTTAGTGAGACAAATTAAATCGTCGACATAGACGATTATAATAGCATCAAAAGGATATTTTGAGTAATAGACACATTTGTCGGAATTCAAAGGGTTAAATTTCATTTTTCTCAATTTCTCATCTAATTTCTTAAACCACTGTCTTCCTGACTGAAGTCCATACAAAGACTTCTTTAATAAACACACTTTATTTTCATGTATATCATTTTCAAAAAATTCAGGAAGTTCCATATAAATTTCTTCATGTAACATTCCGTTAACATATGCCATAATGAAATCTAACTGGTATGCTGTGAAACCATTCTGGATAGCATGCGCGATTGCAGTTCTTATAGAACTTAATCTGGCTACTGGTGAAAAATTTTCCTCAAAATCTATACCTTGTTTCTGTGAACACCCTTTGGCAACCAATCTGGCCTTAAATTTTTCAATTTGACCATCTGGTTTAAATTTTGTTTTTAAAACCCATTTACACCCAGTTACCTTTTTATCTTTTGGTCTATCTACAATTTCCCAAGCGTTTTGCTTAACTAAAGAATCATATTCTAATTTCATCGCGTTTTCCCAATTTTTAGCATAATCTCCATTTAGCGCGTCGATTACGCTGGGATTAATTTCATTAAATGAGTTATCAGCTAATTGAGAAGTTTCATCTTTATATTTTGTATCTGTAATACACTCCTTATGAGACTTTTGAAAGTTCCAACTTTTAATTTTTTTAGGTCGGCCTGAACCGCGTTTAAAAATAGGATTGTTTTTATCAATTCCTTTCTCTTGTTTACATTTATCGTGAGCACTCTCCTCCCCTCCACTCACATCTTTCACGTCCCCCCCTTCAGAAAGCGAGCCTTCCCCCCCTTTCCAAAAAGAGAAACTTTCTCCGTTGCATTCAGGGGGATAGGAAATCGATCCGCTGTTTTCCCCCCTGTCTGCGGTTTGAGTAGGGATAGGAGTTTCATTTTTAATATTACAATCATTGCATTTATTCTCAGACGGAAAAATTAATTCTAATTGATCAGTAGTAGCTGAATCATTTGTTTGAAACTCGTCTATAAATCGAACATCACGACTTATGACAATTTTTCTGGTATCCTTATTCCATAATCTGTAAGCGCGTGATTCATTTGAATAGCCAACGAATATATGTTCGTGTGACCTAGCTTCAAACTTCCCTTTTGATTTTTTATTTAGAACAAAACATTTCTGTCCGAAAATTTTAAAATAGTTAACAGTTGGTTTATAACCGAAAAACAATTCGAAAGGTGTTTTTTTTTCTTTAATTCCTTTAGTGGGACACCTGTTTCTAATATATGCAGCGCAATTTACTGCTTCAGCCCAGAATGTATTTGGAAGGTTTGATTGCATTAATAAACACCTCGCCATTTCGCATAATGTACGATTTTGTCTTTCAATTCTAGAATTTTGCTGAGGGGTCATTGGTGCTGAGAATTCGCGTTTAATACCGCATTCTTCAATATATTTATTGAATTCTTCGCCACAATATTCCAATCCATTATCAGTATGCAGTATTTTAATTTTTTTTCCTTAATCGATTTTCGACTGCTGCTTTATATCTCCGGAACGCGTTCTTAGCTTCATCTTTTGTTTTTAGAAAATTTACTTCAATGTAACGAGATTTATCATCCAAAAAAGTAATAAAGTAACGTGATCCGCCATGGGATTTAACATTTATAGGGCCACCTAAATCAGAATAAACTACTTCTAATAATTCATCACTATGAAATTTGTTTTCTTTACAAAATGGTTTCACAGTTTGTTTAGACCTAATACATACTTTACAATCTTTTAAGGAATCTTTTTCATTAAAATTTAAATCTCTTAACATATTTTCAGATTTTAATAATTTTAAATCTTTTTCATTTAAATGTCCTAATTTTAAATGCCATTTATGAAAGTTGCTTACCGGAGTTGATGCAGCGATATCCACATGCGGCTGAAAAAAATATAAATCACCTTTTCTCGTAGCACTTATAATTAGAGAGCCGTCCTGCTCCGTAATTTTTGTACATTTTTCGGTAAATACAACTCGGCAGTTGTTTGCAGTAGCTTTTCATATAGACATTAAATTGCATTTCAATTTTGGAACGCACAAAACATTTGTTAACTTTAAATTGGTTACACCGTGATTACCGGGAACTTTTAATTTGACTGTTCCAACACCTGTGATCTCCGCTGTTTCATCTACAGCTAATTTTATAAATGATCCAATTCTAGGTTCGAAATCTATAAACAAATTCTTGTCATGAGCCATATGTGATGTCGTACCGCTATCGAGACACCACTCGGAATGTTCTTGGAAAGAGTTACTGGCTGCCATCGTGAACTCTGTACTATCTTCAACCATAAAAGATCTATCTTTATATTTATTCGATGAAGTGAATTTTCTGTCTGAGATCTTCTTTCTGCATTCTGAGGCTTTATGCCGTACTTTTGAACAGTAATTGCATTTGAAGATTGCATAATTTCTTTCGCCATACGTGTTCTTGTTCTGCACAGGCTTTAAGATTTCTCTTTTGTTCTTTTCAGTAAGATTTTTCTTGTGAGTTGTAAAATACGCATTTGATGATTCTTGATGCTTTTTATTTTTTCTTGACTCGTATTCTTCCATCATTTTAATTTTCAGAGCTTCAGGCTGCGGCAATTCATCTCTTGCTTCAATAGCGCAACGAAAATTTTCATAGCTGTCAGGAATACTGTATAAGAGCAAAATTGATAATAGGTCTTCGGCTACTTGAATGTCCATTTCTTTTAGCTTGTCCACTATATCAAAGAAAATATTGAGGTGATCGGACATATTTTCACTGTCAGTCATTTTCTTAAAGAGTAGCTGCTTCAATAGGGTGGCTTTCTTTGCCGGTCCTCTCGATTCGTAAACTTCTTTTAATTTATTCCATACTTCATTTGAGGTGGTACAATGTTTAATATGACACAACTCACTTGGGGTAATTGCTAGGATTAAATCGGCTCTAGCTTTGCGGTCGATTTCGAGCCATTTTTCTTCGCCTTCGGCGCCTTCATCGGGCTTAATTTTCGTTCCGTTAGCATAACTCCAGTGATCATTCTTGATTAAAACAGCTTCTATCTGCAGCTTCCACGTGTCAAAATTGTTTTTCGATAACTTTTCTATATTTAATATTTGCGACATATTTAATCAGCTATAATAGCTTCGTTATAAAAATAGAATCAAAAATACTTTCGATTTCAGCCGTTAGGCTTAACAGTAAGTCGCACTTTCGTTTTAACGAATGTTAATTTAAATTTTTAAAAAGTCCGCAGTAAGATGCGTGTCTCTGGGCCCATAACCATTGTTGGTATAAATGGGTCCACAGAGTGAAAAGCAGAGTCTTTTAAACAATCACAACATTTAATAATATAGAAAAGTAGAATAACATAATGCGGGCATTTCTTGCCGCACGCTTAGCAAAGCTTTCTCGTACAGACTCATATAAACTTCTCTCTCAGAGAGACGAAGATGCGCTGTTGATTACGTAATACAGTTACGTCACATCTGACGTCATGACAGGTGGTGAGCTAGTTAACAGCTGATATGAGGAAACATGCATTGAAATCCTTCATCTCTTTTACTTAAAATCCTATTCATTTAAGTTAAAATTTAACACTTACTTTTAAATTATGTATTTGAAGAAAATAATTATATATTTCTTTTTTTATAAGTAGTCATTTTTATCGCTTCAGAATACTCTTTTAAGTATCATGAGAGAAAAAAATTGGAATACACTTTAAAAATTAAGAAAACTATATTACTACAAAATTTTTGATAAGCTCAAAAAAAAAAAAAAAATATATATATATATATCAATGTTAATCATTTATTTATTCGTTTAAAAACCTCCAAAAATAACACCACTTAAAAAAATATATATAATAATAATAATTTTAAATTCTATATATTATCACAGTAATTAAAAAATAAAAAAAAAATATAGTTAATTAAATGTTGAAATAAATATTTTGTTAATTATATGTTACATTTATAAATACTGATAAGAAATTTTGTTCTACTAGATACATAACTAAATAAGTTGTTAAAAATATAAAATACATAAATTTTATCACTTATTATCAGCTACTGATCTTTTTCTGTATGAATGATGAGCCCCATAAATCATTTTTGACAGCTAAAATATTTTTATTGTTCATATTTATGGCACAATGAATGAAGCCTTAGAAGGTATTTTCCGTCTCAGCGTTCTTTTGAAATCCTTAGCGTACTTGACAGTGAAAAGAGAAATGGAAAATTGTACACTATTTTAAATTCAATGACATATCACAATTTCAGTGCCTCAGTGGATTTTTATTTTAATGTCCATGGAAGTACTTATTAACATTGTCTGTGCCAAATATTTATTTTTTATTCTTATAAAACAATAAATTGTACATTTAGTCACAATTATGTATCACAAATATCAAAAAACTGTTTGAAACATGAATAATGAAAGTATAATTCAACAATAAGCAACATTGCAATCAAAAACTGTTTAATAATATGAAAATGGCATTGGTAAAGTTTAGAATAATAAAATTTTAATAATTAAAAAATGTCAAAATTTAGGGGAAAAAAATCTTGGTATAAATAATTAAAATGCAATTTATGCACATAAAAAAAAAAAAAAAGTCGCATTTAAATTTCTTTCATACACTTAATTTTCCACAAAAAAAGATTGGCTTTTATCATAATAAGGAAAAATGTTTTTTCATTTATCAAAAGGACTAGTGCAAATATATAGATTTAGTGACCATTATGTAATTAAAACATATTTTATCACAGGAGCACGAAAAATCTAAGAAAGAGATCGTGATAATAATTAAGAATTTCAAATACAACCATGCAGACTAAACACTAAAATTTAAAAAAGGCAAAATTTAATATAAAGAGGATGAAAGAATGAAAAATCAGGAAATAATTGCGAAAAAACTCCCAAACAATTAAATTTCGAAAAGGGAACTTATAACAGTCAGAGATATAAAAAATAAAAAAAATTATATAACTGTTCGGGTTTTTATCAAACCTCACAATCAGTACCTGACAATGTTATCAAATATAAACAAAAATGATTCTATAAAGAGGAATTATTATATATTTATATATATATATATATGTGTGTGTGTGTGTGTGTGTGTGTGTTGGCTACAATTTTATTCATTTACCAACAAAACATTTCCAATCTAATCCGAAGGATTGTTAGGTACCGCCTCTTTTTCCACACCAGTCTTATTTTAGAGTATTCTTCTTCTTAATTTATCGTAAATACGTTTGAAGACAATTAGTCTGAAAATTAAGTGGTGTGAATAAAGGGGCAGTACTAAAAATTCTCCAGATTAGGCTGGCAGCTCTGCATTTAGAATGACTGAAAGTTTTAAATGGGGAAAAAAAAATCTTAATTTATCAAATTTCAAATGTCATTATTTGGACATAATTGGTTAAAACAGCAAGAAAGAAAATATTTTTCTATATACTTTTCAAAAATATTATAGAAATTTCTTCAATTTGATTGAGAATGGGAATTTAATCATAATGCTTTTTTCGCCCAAACAAATTAAAAATTCACAAAAAAATTACATTTTAACACACTTTTTTTAAACTTACCGATAAACTTTTCAATTTTACAAACATGCCTATAAATGCATATATTGTGTTTTAACATTTAAACTGACATTTAATTTGTAACCATTTGTTGATATCAAAATAACAGTTTAAAACTACAATAAAATTATTTCTGTTTTGTTTGCTATATTCTTCTGCGAGAATTTATTTTATGAATAACTTACTCAACAAATTCTAAATTTTGTGTTATAGAACGTAATCTACCATTTAAAATATCCTATGAATTTGTATTTTTCATTATTCAAAATATTGTGTAAAACTAATAATTCTATATTTGTACACGCATTTTTCTTTTTTAATTTACATGATTGCAAACCATATTATTAAAAACATCAAATATTGTTTCAAATTTCAGATACGGTACTTAATCTTTGATATATATATATATGTATGTATGTATATAAACAAGATTTATTTTAAATTGTGAACTTCATTATTTAATGTACAAGGATTCGTGTCAATATTAGAAAATCCTAAAACTAAAAAGTTTAGTGTAATATTACAAAAAGCTATGGAGGCATTTACCATGTAGAGAAATAGCCCAACGATGAAGATAAATGTTACCAGCTGTATCAGCGTAATCATAGCATAACGTGTGAGGTTGTACAATTACAGCTGGTAACATTTCTCTGCATAGTTGTGGGAAGAATGCTGCCTCAATATTGTTCTGTAATATAGTACATAATTTTTCATAGTGAAGAATTAATTTTCCAAAATACTAATTTAAAGTGAATAAAGTGTTATAAATTTTATTTCTAGACTCAAATAATAAGTAAATCCGTCGATGAAAAAACATTCCTGAAGAAATATTTTAGTTTGAATTAGATTAGATAGTACACTTTCAATATTCTACTTTAATTACTTAGTGAATATAAAAAATATCATAATTATATGTTAAGAAATCCATTCACAAATACTTATGGAAATACAGGAAGGACTTTTTTCTTTTAACTAATCCTGATGCTCAAAACTAATATTTTCAAATGTACATTTTAGTATTTGTAATTCAATCATGATTTTCTTACGCAAAATGTTGAATAGAAATCTGTTGTAAATACGATTTTTTCCCTTTGTCTTACTATATATATGGTGGAGAAAGTATTGTTTTTGGGTCAAATTTTTGAAATTGAGTTTTTATTATATCTACACATTTTAAGGTCCTCTGAAACCGAAAATGTTTTTAGCGGTTGGTTTGTGTATGTGTTTGTTAACAGCGTATCTCAAGAACAAAGAGTGAAGTAAGTTTAAACTCGGGTTTCTAAGTCTATTATATAGGGATACTACATAATTTTTTCGTTGAAAACAAGCAAATGATTCGTGTACAGGCACGTCCAAAATAATTCAGATATATTACATCTATGGAGTAAGTTTTTGTTATGGACAACTTAACACCTATAGACTATCGAACACAAAATGGAATAAACACATTTTTTTATATGCATAAAAACATGTTTTGTGTAGATTGTGGTATGGAAACCATTCATCATTCATGTACAGGCTTTTTTTTTTCCCCATATAAGATTATGTTTAAGTACACAATGTGATGCGCCATAGTTTTCAAACAGTATACATGGGAAACCTAAAATTAATCTGAAAGGTCTAGTCTATTTAAAGCAATTGATTGCTTTGCTGCATTTTACTATGCCAAACAATATTGCGGAGGAAGGAAAATTCAATTTTTGTATCCGTATTGTAAACACAGCATTTTTTGTTAAGTTCTATTACCAAATCTGTTTTATTTTTATTTCATTTTATTTCATTTATTTTATTTTATTTTATTTTATTTTATTTTATATACTTTATTTTATTTTATTTTATTTTATTTTATTTTATTTTATTTTATTTTATTTCATTTATCTATTTATTTTGTGTAATATCATGTTAAGAGACATCCTGAATACAAAAGTCGAACTTTTATCGGTGGTTCTGTATCTATATCTATTATATATAGCATAACTTAAGTACAAATAACTCCAGTAAATACAAATTTCGTATTTTGAAAGTTGGCAAGTGGGAAGGAAAATTAAAAACAGCCGTGATTTTTTTTTATATTTATTTATTTATTTATTTATTTTTTAGTAAATGTAGGCATTATAATTAAGTTGAGGAGGGCGGTAGTCCCCCCTGAAACAGAATTATATGTCAAATAAAACTGTTTCTAAAGCTTTTTTAGATTATTCTTAAAGTAGATTGAACTTTATTATCTTAAATTATCGATCTTACTACTTAATCTGCATTCAGTCTTTATAGTATTGAAATAATGAAAACAAGGTAAGAGAAAGTCGTGTGAGTAACATACCAGATTTTTTATTTTTAAATGTAAAAAAATAAATAAATAAATAAATAAATAAAAAAAATTATACAGACACGACATTATTTCATTATTTAAAACATGAAAATCTGACATTGACAGATTTCAATTTAGTGCCAGAGGCCTACTGCTAAACTTGTTAATATCGACAAATACTTCTTTACTTAATTCGTGACGATCTAAATTCCATGATAAAGTTTTCATTAAATCAAACCAATGTGTTTCAGCTGCAGATATTGTAACAAATAACGTTGGTAGTCCAAACTGTCTTATAGCCGCAAAACAAAGTTTTTTCTCTTTTTCCCAATGAAGGGGAGGTGTGCCTTGGGGGGGACTCATGTCAAAGGTGTGCCTTGGGGGGGACTCATGTCAAAGTTGGGCCTTGGGGGGGACTCATGTCAAAGTTGGACCTTGGGGGGACTCATGTCAAAGTTGTACCTTGGGGGGGACTCATGTCAATGTTGGGCCTTGGGGGGACTCATGTCAAAGTTGGGCCTGGGGGGGGGACTCATGTCAAAGTTGTGCCTTGGGGAGACTTCATTCAATAAATCCCCATTCAATAAACCGACTGAAATAGGCCCTTAGCACTATTAAAAGTGCATTATAAAAATTCGACAATGCTGTACCGACTGAAATAGGGGTACCTTGGGGGGGACTCATGTCAAAGTTGGGCCTGGGGGGACTTCATTCAATAAATCCCCATTCAATAAATCGACTGAAATAGGCCCTTAGCACGTATTAAGAGTGTATTATAAAAATTCGACAACGCTGTACCGACTGAAATAGGGGTACCTTGGGGGGGACTCATGTCAAAGTTGGACCTTGAGGGGACTTCATTCAATAAATCCCCATTCAATAAACCGACTGAAATAGGCCCTTAGCACTAATTAAGAGTGACGTATAAAAATTCGACAACGCTGTACCGACTGAAATAGGGGTACCTTGGGGAGGACTCATGTCAAAGTTGGGCCTTGGGGGGACTTCATTCAATAAATCTCCATTCAATAAACCGACTGAAATAGGCCCTTAGCACGTATTAAGAGTGTATTATAAAAATTCGACAACGCTGTACCGACTGAAATAGGGGTAACTTGGGGGGGACTCATGTCAAATTTGTGCCTTGGGGGGACTTCATTCAATAAATCCCCATTCAATAAACCGACTGAAATAGGCCCTTAGCACGTATTAAGAGTGTATTATAAAAATTCGACAACGCTGTACCGTCTGAAATAGGGGTACCTTGGGGGGGGACTCATGTCAAAGTTGGGCCTTGGGGGGACTTCATTCAATAAATCCCCATTCAATAAACCGACTGAAATAGGCCCTTAGCACTAATTAAGAGTGACGTATAAAAATTCGACAACGCTGTAGCGACTGAAATAGGGGTAACTTGGGGGGGACTCATGTCAAAGTTGTGCCTTGGGGGGCCTTCATTCAATAAATCCCCATTCAATAAACCGACTGAAATAGGCCCTTAGCACTAATTAAGTGTGTATTATAAAAATTCGACAACTGTACCGACTGAAATAGGCCTCTATCTAACACTAATAAATAAATAAATAAATAAAATAAAATAAAATATTCTAATTATTACTGTAATTACAATTTATTTTTTAAATGGAATTTAATAGTTCTCTAGTTCCTTCTATTTTAATACGTAGCATTTTTTTTTTATGATAGTACGATATGAAGGCGTTTCACTCGACTTTACGAAAACTAAAATGATACAAATTATTGAATGTTTAAAATTAATAAACCAGTGCATTATTAAGTTAATAAAGAAAAGTGAAAATAATAAGAATATTTTTGATTATTTCACCATATATCCATGTGTTTGTAGAATGGGCCACATAGAATTATAATTTTTTGGGCGTCCCTATTAAAGAAAAATAAATAAATAAGTGCTAAGCATGCAATTTCCAGTAACAGCCATATTGTAGCAACCTCTAAAACACCTATCAGTCTCTTTAACGTAATTAAACGAACTTAAGATAAGTAGATCAATGGGATGTAATACGTGAAATTATCATATCAATATGGCATTTACAGTGTTGTTCTGCTTTAAACAATTAATATTACTAAAATGCTCTTCAAATAATCTGATTTTTTTGTCCGCAATGCATAATAAATCTGCTTTGCCTCTTTCAAAAGAAAAAAAAATCTATAAATCCTACATACGTGTAAACATGAATACTACTTGAGACGATGTTATTATAATATGACTACTAAACAAAGATGCCAGTTTGTTGGGATTTTTATATTAAATATCAATCAATTATTTTTTATAATAATGTTCAATAGTACGAATTTTTTAATTATTATAGAATTTTCCTTACATAGTACATACTTAGGAAATAAAAATGACATATTTTCACGGTGTATTTGAAAAAGTAGATTAAACCGTATATTGAAGCATTGTTTATAAAACATAAGGAATAACATTAATATTTACATAATGCAAAAACATAAATATTCCCTATTTTCTTTAATATAGATTATGGGGGTTTAAAATCATAACAGAGGCTTCAGATTGAAATCAAACGACATACTCAATTGAATTGGGTTTAGAGCAGTCAATAAAAATGTATAGCGAAATGTTCAATTTCTGTATCTGCGTATGGAAAATCAGAAGCGTAAATAATATACATATCAAAATGTATGGAAACATTTTCGGATTTGATTCACTCTACGATTCAATTCAAATGGGAAAGATTTCAAACCATTCAGTTTTAAGGAAATATACATGAGGCAAAATTTTATAATGATATGCAATATTTGGAGTATGTGAAATATTTTTATGGGTGTACTTTAAAGGAATGATAAGTTAAAGGAAATGTTTGTATATATACGATTAATTTTAGATTGTTTATTCGCTTACATAAAACTTTGCAGTAACGATATCTTAGTTAACCTGCTTATAGTTTAGGTATTTATTTTATTTGCATAAATTGTAAAATGTTATTAAACAGACATTTGAAAATTATATTTTTCTGTGTGTTTGTCAATAATTCTTATTTTTAAGTAAATGAAAAACTAAAATATATATATATATATATATAATATACTATTTTCCTTTTTATTAAAGTTAAAAAAAACGGGTATATACTTTCTAAACTTCTTAAAATATAATATATGCCAAAGGCATTAATATGCGTAAATGCATAAAACGTTGCTATATAAATGTAAAATAATTCATGTAATGTCAATGATATCAATTTTATTGTAAAAGATACGAGGTGGTTTTGATAGAAATATTACAAAATTTGCTATAAGCTCTTATTATGTGTTCAAGAATAAAGCATTTCTACAAAGTAGTGACTGGATATTAGACACAATTTCCTCTAGAATAATAATATCACTAAAGCATTCTTTATATAATTTTGAAAGATAAACCTAAATCTGAACGATATACACTATCTACCAATAAGTATTTGGATACTTTTGAATTTAGACGTTTTATCAACATCTAGAAAAAATCATCACGAATAATCTTGAAACTTTTAAAATACAAAATAACATGTTATACCTCATATATTTCAGTAAAAGTTTTGTCCTGAGGAAGAAAGAGAGGCGAGAAAAAAAATTAAACAATTATCAAAATGTTTTGGGTCACCCTGTATATATATATATATTCTTTAAATGAGTTTTGGCTATAGCATGTAATTATGAAGATGTTTCTAATTATCTGTATAAATTTTTATGAGCCTATCGAATACATTCATGGAGACGTAAAGTTTTCCTTAAAACACTGCAGAAATTACCACTTTTAAATTATAACAGGGTATTATTATCAGTGCAAACACATTTTTAGTAAATTTAGCGTACTACATTTAGACACATCGTACTTCAATCAGAATGCAAAAATGTTGAATATCTTACAAAATAAAATCATTTACTTTTTTAACTATACATGAGCAAGCTTTATAAAAATTTCATGTGCATAACTTAATAGTGAAAAGTATTGAGCTACTTATGAAAACCCCAAACAAATATCGTGCAAATTAAAAAAATTATGAGTTATAAAAAGTTATGAGTTATAATTTCAGTTGCTCCCCCCCCCCCCCCCAAAAAAAAAAAAAAAAAAAAAAAAAAAAATCCGCGAGTACTGTTACCATTGGGTATTAATTGAATCAAAATAAAAACTTGAGGAAAACCCCTCATACCTTAGCTTTTATTTTGAGAGGAATTGAAATTATATATTTTGTACCTCTCATAATTTTTTTCCCAATTAAAAGTTTCAAAAGTCAGCTTCAAGGTGCACGTGGAGATAGTTCAGACTATATGTACAAATTTCAGATTAGTAAGTGCGATAGGAGAGACGTGATATTTCTGGAAACAGCTAACTGAGGAAAAGACAGTAATTTCCATTTTAATTATAAGCTAGTAAAATAAACTAATTATGGATTAAGATTAGGGAACAGCTTTAGTTTGACGCCCTTGGCGATATTTGAAATTTGAAAAGTAGCTCTGACGTTTCTTGCCAATGTCTTACGCAATTGCGATAGCCACTTTCATTCATCGTCAAAATGACAAAAAATATTAAAATTTACCAAGGGGGGGGGGGGGGCTTATGCTAAAACTACACTCACATTACTTTGTGAACGAAAAAAAAAAAGAATATTGTGTTAAATGAAATTAATATTCTAAATAGAAATAAATACAAAAAAATGATTTTATGATGTCAGTTTTATCAGAATTTTTAGTTCCCCATCATACTATAGGTATGGGGACATTAGGTAATAGTGAAACATTTCGACCTCGGTTTTTTGACTTTTTTATACGTTTTCAAGTGTGAGGAATCCGAAAATGACAAAATTTGTATGGTGTCTGTCTGTAGGGTGTCTGTTAGTGTGTTAGTCTGTAATGTGTTAGTCCGTTAGTGTGTCAGTCCGTTAGTGTGTTAGTCCGTTAGTTTGTTAGTCTGTTAACACGATGTCTCACGAACAAATGATCGCAGAGAGGTCAGATCAGTTATAAAATATTACTTTCGATACTGGCAAGAACCCTATTCATTTGCAACATTCGAATTAAAAAACTTCGTAAGTTATGAGAAATTTACGATTTTCTTAACATGGGAGAATAGGACAAAAATTCAATTAAACGTGCATCAAATGGAAACTTTTTACTGTAAAAATGTCAGACCAGTTTTAAAATATCGGTTTTGATGCCGGAATGAACATCAGTAACTATAATTATGCTACTTTGAAAATTTCGCAAGTTTTTCGAAATTTACAAATTTCTTAACATGTCAGTTTAGGACAAAATTTCACATAAACGTCAATTTTGAGATATATTTTCATCGTAAAGATGTCAGACTACTTTTGAAATATTATTTAGGACACTTGAATGAATATTAATGACTATGAATTTTCGAATATAAAAAATTTGTAATTTATTGGAAATTTACGAATTTCTAAACATGGCAGAATAGAGCAAAATTTCACATAAACGTCAATCTTGAGGGATATTTTCATCCTAAAGATGTCAAACCACTTTCGAAATATTATTTAGGATACTGGCATAAATACCATAGACTGTGATTTTTTCAATTTAAAAAATTCGTAAGTTATTTGGAATTTACACTTTACTTAACATGTCAGAATATGGCAAAATTGAGCATAAACTTCCATTTTGACGATCACATATACATTAGACAACTTCAAAATTACATTTATGATATTTGTTTGAACATGATTGAATACAAATGTTCTAATAGGAAATTTTCGTAAATTATTCGTGATTTATGATTTTATCAACATAGCGAAATTGTAAATGTTTTATATAAATATGAATTTTCAGGATTATTGCATTGGAAATAGTAACATGAAAACTAAACAACGGAATTGACCCTGATAAAATAAATTAATAGATTAGAATAAGATAAATATATCGAAGTGAGCTGTGGATAGCCTATTAGGCGGGGTTTTTATTCTGTCACTGTATCAAGCTTTGGTCAAATATGTCTCGCACTAGAAATTTATGAGATTATAAATATGATGGGGAACTGAGCAGAGTCCACCTATGCCAACTAATTTATAATATGTATTTAATTTTCTTTTCTTTTCTTTTTTCTTTTTAATGCTAAAAAATAAAGGAAAAAAATATTTTATTTTAAACAGCTAAAAAATAAATAAATAAATAAAAATAAAAATAAAAAAACAGATAAATTTAATAGATTATATTTTGACACATTGTATTTAATAACTTGCTTCCAGACTAACAATTTTAAATTCGATATGAAGGTGTACGCGGAGATATTCCAGACTACGTTTGTGTCAAATTTCCCGTCTATATGTGCGGAGATGTTTCTGGAGATAGTTGACAGACGCTATTTCACTTTTAGTGAGATAAATGCTGGCGTATAACGCATCCGTATATATGACAAGTTACAGCATACTAACGCGACTTATCAATTAGTGTGCTCACAAACTAAAAGAATATATTTTCTTAAATATTCATCTCACATATAATATGTGTTGAACTTAAAAATTATAGAAACTGATATATATCCTTTCTGTAATTTGGGTGGTAAAGTTTTATATGAGAGTCACCTGTAAGGCGACCTATAGCAAAATGTAATCATAGCAATGTTATAATCTCACATGAAGTTTTGTGGAACTCCATGGAACCTTTTGGGAGATACAGAGCACAGAAAATTTTACAAACACACACACGCATATACAGAGACAGGCACACATATAAAATATACAGTCGGGAGCGAAATTATTGAAGCACTAGCAATAAAATTCTGCTTAAAAGATGCGCGCCTAATACTGTTTTATTCAGTAAATATTTATCGAGTCCTGATCTTAGTCCTATTCTGTTTATAAGTTGATGATAAAAATTATCGATCAAACTGATATATATATATATATATATATATATATATATATATATATATAGGAAAAATGTGGATGTGTGCTTCCATAGTTTTGCTGTAGACGATATAAGAATGTAATAAACAATACTTTTTTAAAGCAAATATATTTTATTGATTTTACCACATTATATTATCTTTTACAAAAGAGCATGAATCAAAAAAAAATTTAAATATAAAACTTTAAAACGTATTTGTCGTTTTTAGTAAAAAACAACAACAACAAAAGCAGTTTTGTATAGCAATTATTTAACATCTGAGTAATGTAAGCAATAGCAACGATTACACTCGTTATTGCAAAATTTTCGTATTATTTCGTCATTTTTCATATCACAGTGTAATGATTTTAAAAACCCAATTATTATAAAGAATATAAATTTTAAATGAAACAGTTATTGAAGCTTGCATAATCTAAACATTGTATAGTAGCGTATAATATAAGTTAAAGTTTATTTTTATAATAACCGTTCGCTCTCTTTCTAGAAGTTCTATTAAACAACTTACATGAAATTTTATGTAAGCTAATACTGGTTGATTCCCTTTATCATTGTTCGATACATAATTTATTTAATAACAGTTTTTAACTTTGTGTACTTTTTTTTGCTTCAGAAAACAATACTTTTAGTGAAAAAACGATTGTTTCAGGCAATAAAATCATTTCATCATTTATAATTTTAATTTTTCATGAAAAAATTGGATATTCGCTACTCATAATCATTATTTCAGTTTCGTAAAAATTTCAGATAATTACAGGGTAGCTATGGGCTGGTTGTAACAGGGTAAAAAGTAACACGAAATTTACGAAATAGTTTGTAACATTTTTGATTAGATATTTCGATAAACATAATTCTTATGATGCGCCATATTATGTAAGCACAATTAGTGTTTCGTAAAGTCGGTAATGAGAAGTTCTGTACATTTACTTAGTTTTAGCTAGTTAGTGGAAAAAAATATATTTCATAAATTTTGATTGAAGATATATTAATTTATATTTTCAAGAAATGTTTATAGTTATTTATTTTGTCCACGTGTTAAGTAATAAAATGCATGTTTAATTTTTTGTATAAATCGTTACATGTTTAATAAATAAATAACATGTCCAAAATCATACGATTTGGCATGTTGAAACAAAATTTTGGAGCAGATTGTAACATGTTACAACTTGCCTCTTTTATTTCGATAAATGTAATTATCCTCCTGTGAGTTGCTCCTTGTAATTTCAGCCATGTAATTTCAGCCTTGTATTTTGATTTATGTAATTTTACTTTAAATGTTAACAAGCAAATTATTTATTCTATGCTTTATTTTATGAACGTGTTTTTCTTGTTTTATAATGCATAACTATAAATGAAGTTTGAAAGAGTTTCAAAGGATCGACATATATGCAAGTTGCTTGCAGCTGAAGTCTTCCAGAAAGGTACAAATATTAGACACTCATCACTCAAAAGAAAAGTATTTTAAAAATATTTTAAAGAATTAATTAAAAAGTAACACAAATTTAAAGAGAAAGAAAAGAGAAAGGAATAAATTAATAATAATAATAATAATAAAGGAAAAGATAATATAAATAAAATTATTTTAACTTCAGATACAGATTCTGAATCAGACGAGTTGCTTTACTTAACTTCTGGAGATGCCTAAAGCCTCTCTGGGGTAGAATAATGGGCATAATGAAAAGTTTGCAAAATGTGGACACACATTAAACGTATGACAGGAAACAATATATCATTTGTTTGTACTAACATCATTTTTGACTAAGACGGACTTCTATGTTGATTAGAGATTTAGTTTTATTTTATTTCACTATATTACAATTGATATAATTCATTGTTACTATACCAAGAAGGCATAATTTAATATTAGTTATTAATTGCCTTTTTAAATTAAAATAATAAATGATTGATAACAAAAAACGTTTTGTAATATTGTCGTTTTCATTGTTAGTGTTTCCCTCATTTCTGTTACATGTAACATGCAAATAATTTTGATATATATATATATACGAAAATCAACAAAATTAACAAATATTTCTTTTATAAATATTATAGAGAAATATGTATTCTACCGAATACAGCAATTATAAACAGGAAAACGTAAATACATCAAAAAATATATTTAGTTTTCCCTAATTGTTACAACTAGCCCCTAGCTCTACTATATTTTTTAAATAATAATAAAAAATATTATTTATTACTTTTTATTACTATTATTATTATTATACAAGATAATCTAATGTTACTGTACAAAAGAAAAGTATTTCTCTAAATTGGATTTTGTTTAAATAAAATTTTGTATAGATTTTATTTTCAGTAAATTTCTATACCTTTGTTTGTTTTTTTCACATTTCTGGCTTCTTGTAACTACATTTTCTCTAATTATGTAACATAAGTTTTCGTAAAAAAAGAAAATAATAATAAAAATAATAATAATAACATTTTACTTGCAGTAAACTACTTAAAAGGAGTATTTTTCATATTAAGAAAATTTATTAAACAAACTTCAAAACGAAAAAAAAAAAAAAAAAAGAAAGAAAAAGAAAGAAAGAAAAGAAAATTCTGAAATACGTTTTAGTACACAACACAATGATAAATTAATTTAATATGGTGTCTCTCCAATTGTTTGAAAATAATTTTGAAAGAGTTTAAACGGTATTCATTTTTCTAGGTTTCTTCTTTTCGCAAATAGAACTAATTTCTAAATTTATAGAAGCAGAAGCAATTTGAGAACAAATTTCTTTTCCACTCCAATTACAAATGTTGTTGAAAGTATGCTATACAAGATGCCTTAAAGGTACATTGAAGTTCTATCTAGCAATAGAAAAGTATGAAACGTCTGGATTTGAATGAACTCCATTGGATTTCCTTCCTTCTGCTTCAAAGACATGTAATAGAGAATTCGTTTATGATGAAAAATAAATATTGTCGAATTTGTTTCATTAAAATTAAAATTTTGAAATATAAATTTCTTTTTGCATAAGAAATGTTTTTGTTTATTGAAATGTAATCCAAGTGTATGTATTAAAAAAATTATAAAATAAATATTATACTTTGAAAAAACAATCTAATAATAAAGTAATAAATTAAAAGCTAAATTTAATAAGTCAAAGCAGTCTTTATGTTAAATGTATTTAAGAAAAATGTGAAAAAAGAAAAAAAAAAGAGAGAGAGAGAGAGAACAGTCAATTACAAGCTGAAACAAACTAGAAAATCAACATACAACGGTCTAAATATGCACATTTTTATTAATTTATTTATTTATTATAAAATACATTAAATAAAGGGAAGGGCATGGCTATGGACTCTAAAATCCATCGGCAATGCTAAATGTAATCTGAACTTATTAAATATACATTGAACATACCGAATTTCATGCAACTGGATTCATAAAAAAGTTTTTATATGAGTTTAAAATTTTCATGTGACCGCTACACTGTAAAAAATATTTTGCTATATTATACAACAATATTGAGGCAACCTTCTTGCCACAAATATGCAGAGAAATGTTGCCACCTGTAACTGTGTAAACATTACACGTTATGCTCCGGTTACACAGGTACAGCTGGTAACATTTTACTTCATAGTTGTGGTATTTATCTACAATGTAAAGTGCCACAATTATGTTGTGTAATATTACATAAAAATTTTTACAGCGTTTTTTGATACAAGGTGGCTTAATAAGTTGGATAAAAAACTTCCTTAATCTTTAAGTATGATCCTAACTAAAATTTTGTATACATTAATTAAATTCTCTCTCTATAAAAATATTTTATCTAAAAAAAAATAGTAATAATAACAATAATTGTTATCCCTTAATGCTAAAGAGAATCATAACATGTGAATCATTAGAACATATTATCTTTAGCAAGAAAAACTTTAACTTATGTTACCCAAAAGAAATCCTATGAGCTTTTTCTTAATTATAAGTGCACAAAAGCAGTCTTGTATAAAATTACTACAGAGAAAACCTCTATTTTTATTTTTTAAATGTGCATAAGTATGGAAGATTTATTTAGAAATGTGTTGTTTATTAAGAATGATTTTTCAATAGGATATAGTCACCGAATGGTTTACGACTATATCAACTATGACATTGTAAAAAATTCTCAAAAAGAAAATCTGAAGTTGAAGTTTCATGAAATTTTAAGCTCTTTAGGATATTTTTTCCTTACTTCATAAAATTCTGTAAAACAAATACTACAATATCACCTTCAAATTGTATTTTGTATTAAAAAAAGCATTTATTCATTAAAATTATTAATAAAATTAATCATTCATTTTACAGTGATTTATGCATTACTACACACACACAATATATATATATATATATATATATATATATATATATACACTGGTCGTCAAAATTGAAGGATAATGATAGGAATAAAACATAACTGATACTTAATGAAAAAATATAATAAAAACGTGAACAAATAAAAACAGCATTACACATTTGAAAATTGAAACAGCATTAATTAACAAAAATTGTAATGTTTGGCAGTTGATTATATTGAAATTAAAACCAAATTTATGGACATTGAAATGATGGTAAAATTAAGTCACCTGGTGTGGAAACATTTTTTTCTTTAATAAGGGATGTATGATCACCTCGGACAGACATGCATACCTCATAACTTGATTTCATAGGCTTTGTTGATCAGGTCTTGTGAAATTCCACGATACACATTAAGAAAAAAGCAATTTTCAGCTCCTGGAGATTCCGAGAAGGAATTTAACGCACTTAAATTCGGTTCACTAAGGTCTCCACATATGCTCAATCGAGTTCAAGTCTGTGAGCAAGGTGATCATTCCATTCGATGAATGTCTTCAGTTTGCAAGTATTCTGACAAAACATAAGCTCAATGCTGCCTAGAATTATCAACCATTAGCAAAAACTCTGGACCAACAGAAACCTAAACTTTCTAACTTCGGGTTAGAATACTCGTCCACATACCTCCGGACAGTAACAGATCCCCTCAAAGATATGCTTTTCGCCATGTCTGCTCCAAACCGTTAAACCGCGGTTACCTAAACGACACATGTTAAGGCAACTTTTGTATACTTTTGTCTCTCTAGATCCCAACACGACTAGTATCAATACTCAGACTATATCTGGACTTGGTATATTCTGGTCTAGTCTATTCGACTCCAGTGAACATGACGATGGCACCAATTTAAATAAACATTTTGTAATATGGAATGAATAGAACACAAACAATTGGTTTTCTCTTTCATATTGTCAAAACTCGTTAAGCTTTTGTATAGCAGTAGAATGGCAAGTTACCAATATCCTGTGATATCGGCAGCCTGAAGTTCTGGGCAACCTGAAGGTGTAAAATCTCTTGTAGTCACTTCATAATTTCTTCCAGCCGACAATGAAAAATATAGGTCTTCGTGTGGAATTATTGCTCTATGGCGCCATTGACAAAACTGTCTATCAACTGATCGAGTCATAAAAAAAGAGGGATCTTAACACTTAGGGAATATTCGAATCTTGGGCTACCTACATGTATGTTTGAACTCCCTCAATTCTACTACTTACTAGCTTTTCTAACTCTCATCCAAATGATACCTTTAAACCCTAACTAATGAATACTGATCACTTTCCTAAACCACATTCACTTTAAACAACACGAAACACCGGAAATCCAAAATTATATTGCGCACTACATTGTCAATTACCGAATTTGCATATTATCGCCTGCATTTATGTTAGAGCTGATGGCCGAAATACATGTTATTTTTACGACCTATTTTCGAAATGGGAATTTTTTCCGACTGTTTGGATCTCAGAACTTGGAAAAATTTGGACGACTCCTGCGTACCTGGCAAAACCAAGCCTAAGGTTTATTTACCGTTCACAGTGACGAATCATTTCCAGATCGACGAATGGTCACCTACTACTTTACAAATAGCTTAAGGTACATAATTTAATTCTTAAATGAGTTTTGAGTGTCATAAAAAAAAAAAATCTGTTAATTTGTTTTTATTTCTTAAGCACGCGATTATTTTATTAAATAACAAAAAGTAATTTTGAAGTCTTATGTTAAATATTACGTCCAGCAATTTTAATTTAGTAAAATTAAATATCTCTTCTATTTTAAACATTATTATTTATTCTATTTAAAAAATACATTTAAGAATCGCCTTCGGTAATTTTAATCTAAACATTTTGAAATAACAGAATAAGTCTTAGTACTTACAACCATTTGCCTTAAGCCCACACACAGGAAAAGAAAAAAAACTATTTAAAGTTTACAAATTACTTAAAAAAAAAAAAAAAAAAACTTTATAAAATCTACAGATTTACTAAAGTCAAAATTAACTTCGAATAATTTAAATAAATATAGAAATAGTTTTTTTGCTCACAAATTTCAATTTCTCAGAAGAGATGGAGTGATCATGAAAACTTTATTGTTTGTTTCCAAAGAGAAGAAAATCAATTCACATATTTAATGTGACGATGAATTAGACAGCAGGAAAGTTTTAAATAAATAAGTAAATTCTAGCAGATAATTAAATGTCAACTTGAATAATCTTCACCTGATTGGCAAATACTCTAAATTTATGTTTTTAAATATATATAAAAGTCATAGTGTTCTTTGAAACAGAATGAAATTATAATACAAAATAAAATTCGAATAAATTAAAAATTCAGATGTAAGAAAAAAAAAAAATGTTCATTGAAACTTAGGAAAGGATATTTTTAAAGATACATATACTGTGCTATATTATACATTTTAACCCCAGGGCTTCATAATTTGATGAAGATTACTTACTTTAGGCAGTGAAATTTTAACAAAAATGCTAATTAAAAAGTGACGTTCAATAAATAATTTATAGGAATTTTTTAGTTTCACTTAGAAATAAAATGGTTTGTTAAATATGCAAAACATTTTATTCTAACTGCCGTAAAAAATTATAAATCTATTTCATCATTTCCGAGAAATGGATACATGATTTTAATGAATTTAACTTGGAGGGTACAATGCATTCCCGGAACTTTTAATATATCCAGTTACTAAGCTGTTGCTTTTTCTACATTACACTTATAATTCAAAATTACATAATTGCTGTTTTTAGCATGTTTTTCAAGTCTGAAGATTTTAAATAATTGTCCCAAAATTTATAATCATGTGCAAACATACATTTTAAATCTCGAGTTGAAATAAGTAATATTTTTGTACACTTGAACAACTGTTTTGTGAAAAGAACACTACACTTTTCCCTTTTTCAAAGGCGGTCACATGGATTGGTCTCATTCTTTTAATGTATCGAAATAATTATATGTCAGCTATTATATCTTACTGTTGAAAAATTAATATACAACATATTCATTTAGATAAAACTAACAATGGGAAAATGCGGCTAAACAAACATTTTATAGACGTTATCATTGTTACATATTTGGAAAACAAAATATGGCACTATATAAAACACTGAGAAAAAATTTTGAGACTGATATATAGAAACTAAATTGTGTCTCTATTAACTGTAGTTTCACGTCATCCTTATATCTGGAACGCACCCCTAAGGATAGAAACATGCCATCACAATTTTGATCCTCGGGGGATGGCTCCCCCTATTTTGTTGAAACTCAGCGGTATAATTTGGATGGAACCATGGAGGACATTGCGGCCACGACAGATTTAACGTGCACCAGTCACCATTAGTGTGCAAAATGGTCTTTGGCCGGCTAAAATATTGAACCCGCGATCTTCGTATTACGAGCTCGGCACTATGCGAACCGAGTTACCGCTCATGTACAAATAAAATGTACATAGTGTTTTTCTAAAATAGCAGTATAAAATCATTAAATATTTAACATTGCTTGGTTTAAAAAAAAGAAAAATGTTTTTGGTTTTTGAATGTTTTTAAAACTTACTTGCTTAATATTTAGTATTTGTTTTTTTTTTCCTTTATTAATAACACATATACATCAGATTTGTATGTTTGACTTATAGTTTGCTTCGTCAGATAAAGACATATAGCACATGACAGAATTGTAATACGAAGAATTGGAAAAAACACCCAGGGCCACCGCGGGAATCGAACCAGCTCTCCTGCGCTCGAAGGTGATTAGCAGTGTGCTGACGTCAACACTCGGCCACGGAGGTCCATTTGATTTTATATAAATTGCTTTTGACAATCAAGTTTGTAAACAAAGTTGCCGAAAGAAAACTTAGACACAGTAATAATAATAATAAAAAAGTAATAAGACAAGTGATTGCATAAGCTGGACAGCCCGAGAAACTTGCAGCTGTTACCCACAGGGTCACTCTAGATGCTTTTTAGTTACCATTGAACATACAAATGGGTACACTCTGTGTAGTAATCTGTGGTCTGTGAGAATTAATAGAAATTTCATAAGAAATTCAAAAATGGAGAGTTTCGATGAAGTCGATTTGAGTTGGAAGTTTTAACCCTGATTAAAAAAAGTATTCTACGAAGGATAGACAGTAGTTACGTGTTTAAAAGAAAGAATCCATGCTTTGCGGTGTTTAGGAATTAACCAGTTTTCAATAAGTTTTTGGAAACAAGGATGCGTATAATATGATCGTATAAAAGAGAGGTTAAAATCATACTCGAGATTCGTTCGATATAGTACTTACATTTCAACTGTCCTGGAGTACAGTATTGAGACATACAGATGAGTTTGACGCCAGTTATGTCGGCGCCAGGATGATTGGTAATATTAAGCCCTCTATTGTTTTATATTTAAGTGAAAATGGAGATCACTGATTTGTATTATACTGCTAGAGAGTAGTCCCTCCACCATTTAAACGTGCTTACTAAAATTGTTTTGTTAAGTTTGAATCAATATCCGCACTTCATTATTAGAATACACAGAAGGAATCGATAAATATCAAGAAGTCATATAAGAGTATTCTTCACAAGTTTTCATTGACTGTTGTGCAGTGCATATCACCTGAGAAATCTATTGTTGTGTAAAAACAAAAACTTTGTGACATTATATAATATTTTACATATTTTATAACTCAAAATGTAAAATTTTAAATATTTCTTTTAGATAAAGCCTTTTTTTAATTTTACGTGCGCTAAAGTAGTTTTTAATTTTTAAATTATAAATGTACTTGTGCTTTCCTTTTTTAAAATGAAAATATTTCGATAAATGCATAATTAAAAAAGTTAAAAATTTATATAAAGGATAATTATAAATTAATTGCAAATTTTCTATGTAAAATAGTATGTAAAATTAAATAATATGAAAATGGCAATATGTATTTCTACAATATATATATATATATATATATATATATATATATATATATATATATATATATATATATATATCTTAGTAAGAGAGGACATTTTTATTAGGCTTTTCACCGGCAATTACAAACTTCCGGAAAAATCTCAGGTAATAAATAGAAGCATAAATCATTAAAAAAATGTACAAATAAGTAAAATAAAGTTAAATTACAAACAAACAAAAAACATTAAATAAATATCATTTTAAATAAATCTGTGTGATTCTTTTATAGTACAGAAAAATTTATTTCAACGATAGATTTATTTAAGCGCTGTATAACTTTATATCAGTATAAGTTATCATTAAAATATTTCGCTTCGTGTGTTTTGCAAGGAGAAGAATGAACATTAATTAGTTTTTTATTAATAATCTTTCATTTATTAAGATTACGGGCAGAATTTTATTATATACGGAAAACAGAAATTTCACATCACTGACCTTATAATTTAATTGAACTGGTAAAAATGGGCAGTTAAATTTCAAAATTAGCATAAATCCAATTTTAATGAGTATTCATTATTACAAAATAAGAAAGGTCATTTATTAAAACAGGTTTATGTAATCAGGAATACAGTTTTCCGGAAAAAAAAAATATATATATATATATATATGTATATATATATGTATATCAGCTGTTTTTGCTGCAGATAAATATTTCAGTAACTAAGCATTTAAATTTTATTTTCTTTTACCTATATGTATGGTAGAGAAAGTATTGTTTTTGGTCAAATTTTCGAAATTGGTTTGTTGTGATATTTATACGTTTTAAGGTTTCATGAAACCGAAAAAGATGTTTTTAGGGGTTGGTTTGCGAGTCTGCCTGTTATTAGCATATCTCAGGCACAAATACTAGCAAAAAGTCCAAACTCGGTTTTCTAAATCTGTATAATACAGAGAAGCTGATCGTTTCGCTGAAATGAAGCAAATAATTTGTGTACAGGGAATCCAAGAAAATTCAAATACTTTACATCTATGGAGAAATTTCTATTAAGCACAGACTAATATCTACAGGCTGACTTAAACAAAACGAAATGAACATTTTTTTTCATTATGCATAAAAGCACGTTTTGTGTCGATTATGATATGGAAATCACTCCTCATTCGTTTACAGGGATACCCAAAGTATTTCGATATATTGGCGCTATAGGTGGGCATTGCTGGAATTGTATTTCATTTTGTGTTAGATGCTTCTCAAATAAGACTAAATTTAAGTATGCAATATTGTTTATAGTACAAATTGTTTAGAGACAATATACAGGGACACCGAGAATTGAGCTAAACCTTCTTTTCCATTGAATATAATTTATGGAAATGCTTTGCTTTTTTTTCTATTTTGACGAAGACTGCTCAGGAATTTTTCATACCCATACTGTAAACCAAAGAATTTTTTAAGTTCTTTTTTCAACTTATATTTCTAAATGCAAATAAGCAACTAAATAAAATAAAATTTTTTATATTTTAATTTGCATAACATACATTTTACGATAGTTTTTTCTTTTTCTTTTTTTTTTTTTTTTTTTTTTTGAAACTGCTCTTGTTTGGCAGATTTATTTAACGCAAAAAGATTAGGAATTGGTAAATTTCAGTGTAAAGAAAAAGAAATATTCCTATTCACATTAGTTTGAAATTTATTTATTTATTTATATTTCATTTGCTTATTAAAAAAAAAATCTAAATAATGATCTGTGCACAGGTTTATATATTACCTATAATGTAACAAAGATTTAGAAGTCAATACGAATAATAACTATTATAAAAAAACATATAAAATAATATCTTTTTTTTTAAACAGAAATGCTCATTTTGCTTACTGTATCTTTTAACGAGATTATAAAAGATTCATCATGAAGATTCATTATAGTACTACTGGCTTTCAAGGAAACAATTGTTAAGATAGTTTTTCTGATTACTCAACAAAACTTAAGAAAGTAAAAAAATAAAATAAAATAAATAACATAATTAAATACCATACATATTTTAACACATTAAAAAATTTGAAGTTTGTTTTTATTAATTTTCCTTCCTGAAATAAATATTAAGAAGATTGGTGCTCTGGAATGAATGCAAAAATAAAATAGCTTTTCATTCAGTTAGTATATGAAATTCCCACATTATTAATGTACATTTTTAACAGAAAAAATAAAAGCAAAGAGAGGAAGGAAAAAAGAAAAGAAGTAATTTTTTTTCAGTTTTTCAGACTTTAAAATCCCATTCTCTTAAAAAAAAAAAAAACCTTTAATGTATATTCGGTATTTTTGTTACGACATTTAAGTAATTTAATTCACAGTTAAGCATTTTAATGCATCTTTAATATATCTTTAATATTTTAGTGCTCTTTTTATACATTTAAACATTTTCGTGCATAAAAATATTTTTTTTACATCTCGTATATTACTTCTTCTATTGATTTAAGCAAAAAAAAAAAAAAAAAAAAAAAAAAATTACAACCCCATTAAAAAATACTAATGTACACGTAGTCATTATAAATGGTTTCACTAAATTCGTACAGAAAAAAAAAAGACATGAAGGAGAAGAAAAAGAAAAAACACGAAGGTCTAAAAGAAAGTGGGAAGGGTGCTAATTCCAGGTCTCACAGATAAGCCTAGCTTTTCGGAATTTTCCATGGTTTTCTCCGAATCTTACGTGCATACTGGCTTAAGAAGACTCCCATATAGAACATTACATTCATGCCTAGATCTTAAGAGTCGACATTCGGGCCTCATATCATACCACCAGTACCTTTATTGTATAGTTGTACGATTGCATTGTATCCTTTAAAATGTATTGTAACTTTATAATGCGCACATTTCTGATAAAACGTATTAATTCTACAGTAAATTAAAACAAACTAGAATTATGTATCATAGTTAATGATAACTATACTGACAAAAACTTTGAAATTTCTTATTTTTTAAATATAATAAATTTTCTTTATTACTTGAATTTATATTACATAAAATTAATTTAAATTGATGTGTGTGAATAAAATTTGATGATACTTTCAATATCAGATAACAAATATTGATCTTAGTTTTTCTTAAGGTGTGTTATTTATTTTTATTTTTTTTTTTTTCAAAATATGTAATCAACTAAATCCAAGGAACTCGATTTATATTATTTTGACTATAAACTTGAATAATTCACTCATAAAATATTTAATAAAGATTATAGATTATCATATAACATAAAAATTGAAATTACATTGTTAAAAATTCTAGTATAAAGCAACACTAAACTGTAAAAAGTAGTTTACAAAATGTAGCACGCGAAACAGTAAAAATATATGTTACTAAAATCTTACATGCAATTATATTTCGATGATAAATAGCTTTTTTTTTTCCTTCTCTGTTTTCTGAAATTTTAAACGAAAGTTATTGATGACATAAATCGAGAAACGTAACATAATTCGAATTTTTTTTTTCTTAATATATATTTTTTACTTTAATTATTATCAAAATTCTTAAAAAGTTACAAATATTTTACATAGTTATATCATGAATAATGTTTACTAAAAGAAAAATAAAAGAAAAATAATATTTAAAAAAAATTAATATAATAAAACTTTACATTTACATTTTTAGAAATTTTCTCAGGAGTGTACTAAAGAAGTTGATTCTAATGAATGTGAAATGCAAATAAATATATGTGTATAGTCTAATAGAAAATACAAACAATTTTTGTTATTTATGATTAAATCAAAATACATTAATACAACATAAACTGTTTAAACCAACAATCAGAAATAACAATTTTATACACTAATATTTACATACATTCCATACCAACTAACAGAGTAAGATTAAAAAATATAATAATAATTGGCCCTTCTCGTTTGCATTTCAGCCTTTCTTTAGAATAATACAAAAAATATGTAATATGGGCATTTATTTTAACTTTGAAAAAGTAAAAAAAAAAAAAAAAAAAAACTGGAAAGTAAAATACCGTTCAAGAACTACTTACTATGTTAAATTAAAATTCTCATTACATTGACAAAAACAATTATCCGGTGAATCAAAGAAAATATTATTTGTACTTTCGTATTCACAAAGACATGTTTTTAGTTTGTAACTATAACATAAAAACAATATTACTTAAAAGATACACATGGAATAATTTTTTACATTATCCTATAAAACATATGTCCGTTGCCCTCTACACCCCTTTTTCTCTTTCTCCACTTTTAGTTAGATCTGGGATGTTGTAATTATTTTTTGGGGGGAAATTACGTATTTTTTTAAAATACTAAATTAAATTTTAATACATTTAGATAAGAAATTTACAAATACTTCTGAATTCTCATGTTTAACCTAATATTGGATTTAAAGGAAACCTAGATTATATTTTCTATTGCTACACAAATATTTCACTTATAATCTAAACATGTAAAAATAAAACATTTCGGTTTCTTTTTATCTTTTTGTATGTACGCCTTCTACAACATTTCGATTTCCGTTGTTATTTACACAAAATATATGTATATATTTTTATAAATATGTTTATAAATCTGTATGTACCACTAGTTATTACACGAAACTTCTTCTTTATCACTGTAAGTATAATTCTTAACAATAATGGAAGCACTTGAAATCAAATTTCCTGTAAAGTCTCATTAAATAAATCTTTGTTCACATATAGAGAGCACCTTTTGTTCCAGACATTTGTAGAATGTTTCCGTGTTCTTTGTGTTCTCTAGAATAACTAACACTTGAATTAAATGAGCATTCGTTAAACATTCAAAAGATTATGTTTTAGTGTAACAAAGTATTTAATAATGAAATTATTCAAGTTTCATAAAGGCAATTTTATATAAACATTAAGGATAGTAGAATTATTGAAACGGGTATTTACTAGAGATATTCTGCTTATGAAATTCTTATTGTATATGGGAAATACCAGCTAACTAAGCAGTAAAAATGCACCAGAAGACTGATGTTAATCTTTGTATGTAAACAATACAATTAGTAAAAATCATGTAACAGTTATTTCAGGTCCAAATATTTGCACGAACATTTGTCGGGTGAGTAAATGATAAAAAAGCCAGGAGAGTGCAAGATAATCAATTTTTTCTGAATATTTGTTTTTTCAATTTATGTCATTTGCATACAAGTATATATATTTATGAATTAAATTTGCTTAAAATTAAACAAAACAATAAATTTGTTTTAGATATAATCATCACAATCATTGTTTGAAGTAATTATTCGATAAAATATTTAATTTTAATTTTGAACACCAAAATGTTTTACGTTGAATAGCATAAATATCACTTTTTTTAAATTATTATTATTATTATTATTTATTAAATTATTTATTTTTTACGATGACTCTTAATAATATTCTAATGCATTGCATTGAATGGCATTCACTTTCAAAAGTTATTTCAGATGCCTTTGTACTACTCTAATTGTAAAGAAGTTGACATTTATTATTATTTATACGCATAAAATATTTTTCCTACATAAAATGTTATGTATAGCATTAAGGTTTACGCAAATTTATTTAAATACATTTAGGACTATAATTGTAAATCAATGGAATTGAATTTTCATTTGTGTGAAGCGCTGTTAGGAATTTTTTACGACATGGTTTAAGAATGATTATACTTTTGTCTATTAATCGATCTGTCTGTCATACTGCTCGTCTGCCTGTCTGCACTCTGATGTCATAGAAGCGAAATATATAGTTAATGTTAATAGAATGTCTTAAAATTAATTTATACATTTTAATTTCGCTACGCTACGTTCACGAATGAAATGCAATAGGTTTGAGTATATGTGCTCGCAAAAGCTTTTTGTTACATTACGGTCTATGGAAAGTATATTTTTTTAGCATATTTTAATATTATTATACAAAGTAAAGCATAATGACATTAAAACATATTTTTAAAATGCAAAAGATACTTTTTTTTCTCTATAAAATAAGGTATTACTGGAATGAATTGGTTTATGGAGTTCTATAAAGTTATCCTGATCTATATGACAAAAAGAAAAAATTGTTGAATGTAAGTTTTCAATAGCGCAAGAAATTTTTAGTCTGTCATATATGGTTTATATGGTTCGTATGTAAAGCGAATATGTTAAACAGAGCAACATAAAAACAATATTTTCACGGTTTATCTTTAGAAATAAACTGACAAAAGCTGGCATGACTGGCATGTGAAAGTCTGGTGGTAATAATTAAAGTTATTCTGTTTAGACGTGCGTAGATCTCGTAAAATTTCACATATTTCTCTGAAACTTGTTCTATGCGCTATATAAACCACGGAGGAAAGAAATCTGCAATAAAAACAGTTTAAATTCCCACTTATAGAAGTTCCTTTTTTTTACAATGTTGAAAAGACACTATAGAAATTCCGAGTGTTTTTAAGAACCAACAGTCAACGATGTAAAATTAATCCTCACAATTCCTTATACGTGAAAGATCGATTCTTATTGATCAACTTATTTTATTAGATTGGCAGTAATGCTTCAACTGCACTGCGAACATATCAATACTGAAAGGCTTATGAAAAAGGTATCTGAGGCGAGAGAGTTTAGGAAGATAATTATTAAATTTGAAGAATGTGATGTGTTCAGGTTGCGGCTAAGAAGGTGTCTAAAACGGATTCCAAATGAAATTGTAGCAAAAGTCACAAGAGCTTCCGGTTTTCAATAACATTCGGTAAGTTCTGTGTCTTGTGACATATAACTGCTTTTAGTGCGAAAGTTTCTATAATCCATAATAAAGTATTGTCCATACAAAATCCATGTTATACAGCCGAAAGCATGCGTTGAATATTCTTGCGTGGTTTGTTTAAAATAGCCGCTAACAGTGCATTCGGGTGCTCTTTCAATCGCAATATTATGATTTCAACAAAATTTATTTTTGAAATCTTTATCCATTATCTATTTCACAGCATACTTACCTCGCTAAAATATTCACATTTAATAATAATCATTATTAAGCCCTGTCTGGACAGAGGATTTTAACCGTAACCCTTCAAGTGCCGATATTTCCGCAGTTCATTTGAAATATTACTACCATTCTAATGAAAAACTTAATAGTAAGGATAATTTTCTTTTCCTCTAAATAAATTGTCAAGAGTGGTTTTACTATGTTAAGTACTGATTAAAAAAAAAAAAAAATGTGCTTCAAATTTACATAATATTTTTCTACACTACATTAAAAGCTCCATCTATTAGTCTAAAATAGAACTATTAATTTTTATTGCAGATTTCCTTCTCCCATGGTCCTTATAATGTATACGGTAAGTTACAATTAAATATGTTTACTAGAGCGGAATCTACGTAAATCTAAACTGGGTAGCTTTAAATGTACCCAACAAACACACGAGAGTCGGGCCTATTACGGAAGGCGTAAGGCATGCCGAACAGTGATTATGGCCCACATACCACCTTCAGTATCGGTTCCATAAAGTTTTTGTCCTCTCTGCCGCAATGTCACCAAATGGCATCGGCCCATATTTGGATCAGTATCGGCGAAATATATATCATCGGCGTAACGATAGTCTATGTGTTTAAAGCGTTAAGTAAGGTGTTTTGGCCCACAAGCGTATTTCCGATCACAAAACAGTCATCGGTTTGCCGACACTGTTACGATTCCGGATAGAGTTCAGTTTAACGAATAGATCGGCATGCCGTAATTGCCGATGCTGGACCGTACAGCTACCGACAATTCTGTGTTTGTTGGGTAACTAACTACCCAACAAACACAGAATTGTCGGTAGCTGTATGGTCCAGCATCGGCAATTACAGCATGCCGATCTATTCATTAAAATGAAATCGGTCAGGAATCGTAACAGTGTTGGCAAACCGATGACTGTTTTGTGATCGGAAATACGCTTGTGGGCCGAAAACCTTACTAAATATTTTAAACACATAGACTATCGTTACGCCGTTAAGATATATTTCGCCGATACTGATCCAAATATGGGCCGATGCCATTTCGCGACGTTGCGGCGGAGACGAGAAAAACTTTATGGAACCGATACTGAAGGTGGTGTGTGGGCCATAATCACTGTTTGGCATGCCGTACGCTTTCCGTAATAGGCCCGACTCTCGTGTGTTTGTTGGGTAGTATTTACTTATTTAAGACTTCAGTTATCGAAGCAAAATTTAACTAAACTAAAAACATAAATAAAGTAGTATCTATGACATATAGTTTTTCTAGTAACAGAAAAATAAATAAATAAATAAATAAAATAAAGATTTTTCAACTTTTAGCTGTATAGCTCAAAACCCTTAAATTTTAAAATTAATTTTAATTTATAATATACGTCCCTATTGCATTTAATAGTGTTATATATTTAAAATAATGTTGTTTTATATTTATTAAAACTTATTATTTTGATGAGATTATTTTTATATTTCGAAAAAAAACAAAATACATGGATTTCATAAAAAAATATATGTATTTATTGCATAACATATATTTAAATATATTTGAATGAAGTTTATTAAAGCTTACATTTAAATAACATAAAAATATTTAATCAAATTTAATCAAAGTGCATTCGAAAACAATTTATCAGGCAAATAAAACATTTTAATTGAATTGAGAACTTGCAAAACAAGAATATAAATGTAAATAATTTTGAATTTTAGAAAGAAAAAAAAATCTAAAATAGAGTATAAATGAATAAAGTTATTTATTTATACTTTTTGTTAACTATAGCGTTTTCTTAATTATTGAATAAATTAGCAGTAATATTTTTTTTGTGTCTGTTCCTTTTCCATCAATTATAAAAGGTTTTCTAACAGGTGGATAAAAGTAGAACAAAAAATGTTATTAAACTGATTTGAATATCTAAAGCTTTTTGAAAAATACTCTTTGATTTTATTTTTATTTTTTAATAAAACAAAACAAACTGAATTTCATAAATATTTTTTGAAAATAAATAAATAAGAAAATAAATAAATGTCATTGCCGTAGGAAAGATTTTCACTTATATATTATCAATTACTATACAATCAATTACGTCTATACTATCAATTACTTACTGTCAATTACTTGCTATATTATCAATTTCCACTTACTAATTTTTTAATACCTAAATAAAAAAAATACCTATATGATATTCCAAGTATAAATTGTTATTAATTGTTAATTTTCTATTCATTTTCATCAGTTGCAATTATATATTTAAAATGAGTAAAAAAAAAAGCGCAGCAAAATGCGTTGTATAACAAACATATAATTTAATGATTTAGAAAAATAATTAAACAGAACTACATAATTATATTACATGAAAGATCCAAATTTTGAAATATATTATTTATAAAACCTAAGTAAATTAAGGCAACTTAATAAATACGTTTACTTAATTACGGAAAGAATGTTAACAGTGCAATAAATATGGTAATAGAGGCAGTTTTATTTCGAGATATTTTTTAGAACTAATTATATTACAAAAATCATCAATTAGTTTACATGTAGAAAAAGTAACTTGAACACAAATTTCAATTTTTGATGCAATTATGGTTCAACTGATTTCATATTATGCCAAATATTACTGTTTTACATAGTTATTTTTTAATAATTTAAATTAAATTAAGAGCATAATTTTAATTACAAATAGGCTTTTTTCTGTTTAAAACTAATTTGCAATATACAAAACATAGTTTTCATGATGAGTACACTAGACGTTTACATGTAATGTGTTTAATTATTAAAATGGTCACAATGTTTTCAGTGCACATAAATATTATTCGACATGTGTAAACAGAAATTCAATTAAATTTTCTGCATTTCTAAGCAGAACAATAGCGCATAGGCAAATATGAGGATACTTTAAAGCAAAAGTGCATTTAAGGGATATATTAATCAAATGTATATGATCTATCTAAATGATCGTGTTTAACTGAATAGCGGATGGGCATTCATTTGTGAGGAATAGTAATTAGAGATTTATATAATATTATGCATTCTAATTTATGTTTAACTCAAAATTTGCTATTCCTTATATGCTGAGAAAATAATATAATGTGATTATTATTATTATTATTATTATTATTATTATTATTATTTAATTACATGATATTCAAAATTATGTACACTTTTAAAAATACTATTGTAACTTTTTATCAAATAACACTGCTTTGCAAAAATATTTTTTTTTTCGAGACCTGATACCATTCCTGCTGATTCATATGTAAAATAAACTCCAGAATCCGAATATTGCTCTCATTTTGCCAAACACCCACCGTTTTCTCGGGACGCTACCGCCTCCCCTAATTTTTATCACTGTTCACATAGATTATTTTATGGCCATGCATTTGATTTGGGGAATGGAAAAGAATCATTTTAACACTTAAACGCACAAACACACACACATATATATGTATATATTATGTATAATAAATAATACTAATAATTTGTTAATAAAATATAATAAATGTAATTTATAATTTCAGTCGCAAATCCCCCTCCTCCACAAACCCACACAAATTTCCCTTTTGCTTCAAGAGAACGTATTTTAGAATTTTTAACTTCTGTAGCCCCTCAGAAGATATTTAACAGTTAAAATAATCCTTTCACCCCTTACAACTCAGATTTATAGCCGTAAAATTATCAAAAGGTAAAAATAATATGGGGCATCCGAAAAAAATGGTGGGTGATAGGGCAAAATGGGTGTCATATTCGGATTCAAGAGGTCATTTTACATAAGAATTTGCAAAAATAGTGTTGGGGCTGATTTACATTCAGAGTAGTGTAATTTGTACCATATAGAAAATGTAGCTGCAACCGGTATTATAGTGCGAATATTAACTATTTTAGTGGTGTTTGCTACTGTAATGACTCTACTAAACTGATGAAACATTTCACAGAAAAATTCTAAAAATATTTGTTACAGACAAACTGCAACATTTTTTTTCTCTTAAAATGGGTGATTTAATTTTTAACAGTGAAAGAAAATAATACACTTCATTCGTATAGATACGGATTAATGTTCTATTATGTCTTTGAAAAATAAAAGAGTTTTTAAAACACGAAAACAAATTAAATATGAATTTGCAAAATATTGATTAGAATAATTTTTTGTTGATGCTATTGTTGTCGTTAGTTTCCATGTAGTTCATTTGTTTATTTATTTATTTATTTTCATACGCCATCAATAAAACTTTTAGTATTTATTGATGCGCAAACGTGATGATGATGACTTCGAAACGAAATAATAATAATAATAATAATAATAATAATAATAATAATAAAAATGTTCTCAGAAACATCGTAAAGGAATTGATATTTAATAATATATATGATAGAATTAAATTGAAAATTAACTTTTTCTAAAACTGCAGCCCTAATTTATTCAAAATAATGATAATAATAATAATAACGCAGAGGGATATTTTTGTTTTATCATTGAAAAATAATATTTGGCGTACCTGATGACTACCATGCTTATTGTAAACTAAGTTCAGAAGGCAATCCTGTGATTGTTTAATATCATAGAGTAAAAAGGATTCCAAAAATACGATTTTTTTTTTTTTTTTTTTTTTTTAAATTTAGTAAAATATAGAATATTTAAAGACAGAAAAAAATGTAAATTTATATAACTTAAAATTTGACCGAAAGCGTAATTAATGTGAGATAATACTTTTCTTTCCAATTATTTTAAAGATGTCTAAATATAAACTACATGTATAATTTGTAATGAAATTATTTAATTCTTATTAAAAGGTAATACAAGTGTTCAAAATTCATGTAGTGATTGATTTCGCTTAGTGTCCTAATTTAAATTGCAACGCATTAAGATACCTCTTGTTACACTATGATTCTATTTAAATTTTTGCTTTACATATTGGCATAATTTAAAAAAATTCGCTAATTTAAGGATTTGCATTTAAAAAATTGATTGAAAACCATACTTTAAGAACTTCTGAATTACACATTATGACAAATTTAGTGTGTTTATGAATTTAAAAGAATGTTGCTAGAGAATATTTATAAATTTATTTTAATATTTGCAATGTTAATTTTTTTATTCAGTTTCAAATATGTTTTCATTGGCAGCAATATTACAAAATAAAACTATTTATACAATTAGGTAAAATATAGAAGAAATTATTGTGTAAACAAAAAAACAGCAATAAATTAAAATAACATAAAAATTTATTTTTATTAAAAATTGCAAATTCCAAGTAAACGTTTACATCTAAATTTACTCTAGAGAAAACAAATGCTTACTTTACTAGAAGAATACAAACATATTTTGCAATGTTAAAACCTGAGGTTATACCTTAAGTGAGAATGTTTCATCACCTGCTATTTTTTATATTGAAAATGTCTTAACAAGAGAATAATCGTAGTTTCATTAAATATTTTAATTTCTATTGATATTCAAGTTAAAAAAAAAAAAATACACTGTTGACACTATATTAGAAATATTGAACTGTGTTTCAAAGAATATTTTTTATACTAAATCAATTTTTAGAATATGTCTATTTTTTGTGGTTACACAGATATTTGTAGGGGATTTTTTAAGGCTTATGCCAATAAACCAAAACAACAATTAAATAAGACAGTTTCCTTTTATTTATTTATTTTTTTTAAATATATGATAATAAACTTAACATAGGTTGAAAAAATAATTAAAATACTTTTATAAGAATACAATTTTGTAAATGAGGAACATAATCATTTATTGCAATTGCTTTCTTATAGAAATGTTATAAATAAATTTCAGTGTTTAATTGAGGATTGCATATTTAACTTATATAAGTTTAGTTAAATGAAATCAAATTTGTGGGAGCGAAAACTATTTCGAGTCATAAAAATCACACATATGGACTACAAATTTTTAACATAAATAATTTTTAGATTTTATACCTTTTTTTTTTTTTTTTTTTTTTTTTTTTTTTAGATTTATACTTAAAAAAAAAAATTATTTACAAACGTTGATAAAAGCAAAAATATCTTTTTACAATTACTATCAGAACAATGCTTCTAAATCCAATTTTCGCTAATTGTTTGGAAATTACTGTTAAAAACACAATAACCTGATTTGAAGTTCTGTACTGTGTTACTATGACGAATATACTGTATTACGGGGCTTACTTTTTGCCGTTTACTTCTCTTTTTTTTTTTTTTGTTATTTATTTGCTTATTTAATTTATTTAATTTAATCTAATCTAATTTAACTTTTATTTATTTATTTGTCGTATGGAAAAGTACTCATTGCTTAATTATTTCGACGTCAAAAAATTGTTATATTTTTGCAATTTATGTCATCTTCTGACATTTTATATCTCTTACTTCTCTAGTCCTTCGTTGCATTTCCCAGAAGATGTAAAAACATGTCTTTCATAACATATATGTTTCATATAACTACTGAAATTAAAATTTTATTTTTTTCTAAACTGAATTTTCTTATCATTAATTCCAATACCTTTAAATAAACTTCAAGAAATGGCATTACCTTAAAACTTTTACAAATAAAGATTTTGGATTTTACATATATTGAAAACAATTATTCACAAAAGCATTCATAATCATACAACTTAAGAGTACAAGATAACATTAAGATAGGCATTTAATTTCTTTGCACTTATGAAACATTGATTTATAATAAAATTATCAATAATAAATAAAATTAATAAATTTTCAATATCACGCAAGATACTTACCTCATCATCAGCATCATCATTGAAATATTGTTCATCATCAGAATCTTCATCATCTGATAAATCAAAACTAACAACTTTTGCGCGTCTTGGTGGTGGTGGTGAGTTCAGTCTATCACTGTACGCTTTTCTATAAACTGCACTATGGCGACTAGGTGTTGATGTAGATAGTAACCAGCTGTCTAAACTACTACCCCTTCTTGTTGGGTTTATTGTGCTAGTACCGTAGGACGATTGGCGAAGCAAATTCAGGCGTTCGCTACTCGCACGATATGTCATAACGCTTAGCTTCATGCCGTGTTTATAAGTTGAATTACTTGGTTATTTTTCCCATTCATAGAGTAGTTTTTAAAATTACTAATTGATACAGTACTCTAGATATCAAAGATGAAACTGCATGTTTTCCACAATCTGGTTAGCTTATATTATCACTGATGTAATAGCTTACTTCTTTTAAGGATTTCATTTGATTATGCAAATTTAAAAATTATGAAGCTTTGCAGTTTTTAAACTATGATAATATGTTAAAAAACATTTCTGTATCAATATTTAATGTCACAAAACATCATTCTTTACACTAGAAGTAATATGTTTGATTACACATATTACTCTTTTTTCTTGTTTTTATCACAGTTGGTAAGTAATCCTGATATAAAATAAACAACCAAAAGCATTTCAACTAAATCGACAGTTTTATCTAAGCATTATAACATTCGCTTTTTACTTAAATGTTTCATATTTTTTAATGCTTTGATATATCATTTTCACAAAAGACTTTCGTAATTACTTGCTAGCATGTACGAAATGTGGAATACAAAAACACAAATATTTACTTGTAGAAATGGTTTTGGTAATATTTAATCTGCTACTGAAAAATATTAACCAGTATATCAACTTCAAAACCCATGTTTAAAATTATAACTGGAAAAAGGTTTCTTTGAAAATTTACGCGTCATATCAGACATATATATGTATATTTTTTTTGAAAGTATAAAATGTTGGCAAAAAACAATAAGGCTAAAATGCAACACCGTTTAGAGTTTAGAATTATTTAAAATTGTTTAAGAATAAATAATGTTATAATATAAAAAAATGGGTTTGAAAATTTTTATTTTGATACTCTTTCAAAATTTATTCGATCGCAAACTATTGCAACTCAAACAATATTTTCTTTTAATATTACCGTCTGAATAATATGCTATATGTACATCGATACATATAGTACTAATACATACTATAGAGGTAATTAAAATACTACTGTGGTAAGTAGAGAAATTTTAAACACATATTATGAAAACAAAAATTTTTCTAACTTTTTATTTTACTAATATAAGTGAATTAAACTTACTTAAAAATTATCCATTATCTAACTGTAAACTATTCATGAAAATTATATATTTCTATAATAGTCTAATTAAAATAATAAAATGTCTAAGATCTATGAAACGTGTAAAAAATCAAAATATAAATATGTATTAAATACTAACGACACGACTAATGGCAAATGAAAGTTTTATTAAAATCTGTAACGCGTATATTGAAATGTTACGTACTGTTTTACGCGTACCTTATACATTATTGCAAAGGCACACTTTTATTAAACATTAATTAAAAGCACAATTTCAAAGCATCAAAAAATATGACATAAAATGTATAGTTTTTAATAAAGAGCATCGTTTTGTAAGTAATATGAGATATTTCTGTGCAAAATCAGTAATTATATGCTGTATTATTCAGTTTTTCTTGTTATTTTTTCCGTTTTCTATTTTATTTATTTATTTTTTTAAACGAATATATTGTTAACAGTAATATAAATCATTTTCATTTTTATGTTTGCTTAAAAAAAAAAAAAAAAAAATGAATATTTAATTTGTTTGTTTATGCAGTAATTAGTCGATCGTTAAAAAATGCAACTTTGATACTTTTGATATCTTTCTTTAAAATCTTTCTTTGATATCTTTCTTTATTATATCTTTCTTTCGTTAAAAAAGAATTTCCGATATAGTTCTAGGAGTATTATGTTTGTGCGTTAGATATATATGCTTCTTATAGGTACTTGTAATATACACTTTCAATCAAAAAATTTTCACAGTATTGTAAATTGTGCAACTGCAATATAAATGATATTTGAATTGTAGCTTTAAAATACATTGTTGTTGAATATGAATTATTTTTGTTCAGGAAACATTTAATACTTCGTTCATTTAATTACATCTCAGAAAAATATTCAAAATTTTTTCTACTGTCAATCTAAATTTATATGCAATAATTTGTTTTGAAACTTCATTTAAATTATTTTTTCATTTGGCATATATCAATAATATTCACTTATTAAAAATTTTGATTTAAAAAAGGAAAAAAATGAAAAACTTATTGCGTGTGGCATCTTGTTGAAAAACACTTTCAGCCGATCTTGCATCAAAAGACATTGCAAGAAAAATCAAAAAGCACTTTTCACCAATATCATTGTCATATCCGTTGACACAAAATTATCCAAAAATAGCAAAACTTGTAATCTTTCTTTACAAAAAAGCGCAAAAATTTTTAAAAGTTTGCGCGCAAAAACTTTTACACTTTGCAAATATCCGTTTTTCGTTTGAGAGCAATAAAATTTTCCAAGGAAGCACCTTACATAATCACTTAGGTGATTTTTTCTTAGTCTATCATTGTAAAGTGTTTGAAATTTTATTACTAAACACGGGCAAACGTTATACGTGTGTGCTTCACGGCAGCGAATTGAGAAGTGCGAACTTCTCTTGAAAGAGAGCGAGATCAGCAGACGATCCAGGGGAGGAGGAATAGAGGAGCGTTCGGAGGAAAAGCCTTATCGACCCGGAAGACTGAAGCAAAGGTGTACCTTAAAGCACTGACCGCCTAAGCGATAATAAAATAAGTTTAAACGATAGAAATAAACAAAGGTTAATAAAATATCAAATATAAAATAACCTATTTTAAATTCTAACCGTTTGCTTTATTTTTGTTAACAATATTTAATATACACCGTAAATATTTTCACACTAAATTACGGTTGACCGCCAAAATATGCTCCAGTCAATAATCATAAAAATAAATTTAAGCATTTAAATTTGCCATGATTTTATTATCGAAGAAAAGAAGTAAGTTTCAATAAACACTTAATACTTTAAATTTCCCTGCAATTTGTTACAAATACGGTTATTAACTTTTTTTTTTTTTTTTTTTTTTTTTGAAGATGGGAGCTAATCGTATAATTTAACAACTCCCCGAATAGTACCCAAATTTCGTTGAGTGTATTTCTTAGTGTTATGAAACTTTTGTGCTTCATAGCGTTAAGAAACTTTTTTTTTTTTTTTTTAAGATAATTTTGTGCAATTATGGACTAAAATAAGATGTATATTCAAACAATAAAATAAGTTAAAAGGCTTGATTCTTATACGATTTTTTTATTATTTGGGAATTATAAATAATAATTTGAACGTGAAAATTAAAAAAATTCTTTTCTACTAGAAAATAATAATTGAGGATCAAATTTTTCTTGAAATTTAATTGGAATGAATTTCTTTACTTACTTTATACGATGCATTATTCTACAATTTGGGCGTTCTATAAATTTGGGTATTCTATAAATTTGGGCGTACCTGAATACAGTAAATTGTTTATAAATAAGTAAGTGTCAAAACAAAATATTTAAAATTGTTTCTTTTGAGTTGTGTTAAACTGCATTTTTCTTATTTTCTTATTTATTAGTTTTTATATATTCATTTATAGAATACTTTTATGCTTACGACGAAATTTATAGCCATATCGTGAGGGATTTTTGGATCATTTAAAGCTGAAATTGACTTATTTTTGGACAGTTAGTTTTTATATTTTAACTATAATTCCAGAAATCTCTTTCAGTAATAACGATGGAAAACTTCAGAAACCAGTTTTTCAACTCTTTAGTAACATTTTGAAAATCTCTAAAAGTATTTATCTCTTGCTTGGTTAAATACATTTTTATTTACTATAACTTACTGATAATTTTGCGGGAAAAATATATTAATTAAAAAAATTAGTGTAGTATAGCTGAATATCAAAGTCACCTTTTTCTTGTTATTATATATATATATATATATATGTGTGTGTGTGTGTATATATAAACCTTCATTTTAATCAAATTATTATTTTTTTTTTTTTTACTTCATTTGCAGGGCCATAGGTAAAAGGTACGAACTAGTGGCATATTAATTAATTTTTTCTTTCCAATGGCGCTGCTCTTGCGGCTAAGCATAATATTACTTCAAACAAAAATAAATAATAATAAAACCTTTTTTTTTTAGCTATGAAGTATAGTATGGATGTATAAAATGACTTTTTTTTTTTCGCATCTTACTATTTACGGAAGTTATGTTAGGAATTCTTTCTCAATACAGAATTATATTTAACTTTAATATGTTACTTTTTTTTTTGCATTCTAGACTTTAACCTGTTTCTCTTTATAGGCAAAAGATAAATAAAGTTTACTATAAAATATTTGGTATTTCTTACAAAATGAATAATAGAACTACTTTGTAAAAGGAAACTGTAGGCGTCATTCTTTTTTTTATTATTATTCATTATTTATTTATTTATTTATTATCTTTATTAATTTATTTTTTATCACGCCTTGTTGGGATGCTCTCTGTTTAAGTAATTGTAAGTATCCTCTTTCATTGAACACAAATATACAAATACATTTAATACTAAGTATAGAATTAATAATTTTTATGAATGATTTTTAACAGCAGATCTTGATTTGCCGATTTCCACTTTTCATATCCATTTCTGTCAAACATAAAATGTCTTACATTATTTCGTTGGTCTATCCGTGTATTTATACATTCGCCAACCCTTTAAAAATTTTACTTTTTTGTAGAATGTTTTGAAACTGAAATATGATTTTCAGTTTCATCAACGCGTGACTCCTGTTCACATTTGTATCAATAATCCTACTGCTTTGTTCGCAGAAACTCCCAAAATAATTCTGTCACTTTACCATCTATAAGAAATAGTACATTTTAAAGCATGTTATATCAACATTTCTATATTAAAGAAAACATAATTACTATGCATGTTTCGAATTAGACAAAATATATTTCTCACAAAAATAATGGGACGTGATTTAAGTAATATGTATTTCCGAATTGAAGTAAAAGTTGTGTTACACGTTTAACGCTTCTGAACAAAGATATATGTACGATTAGTTTAAGTTTAAGTATAAAGTTTTTTTTTTTTTTTTTTTATGAATCCCACAATTTCTCTTCCTTGTTTTATTTCAGCTATTAATTAAAACTGTGTTATCTTTTAACTATTTTAATAAACGAATTTAGAGAGGCTTTTGTATTCACTAAAGTATACTCAATTTATAATAGGATATTATTCGAATATACACTCCTTTCATTATTTATTTTATTATAATTTTTTGGAAGTAGATAAAAATTCAATAACGGCTATAAAAGAGTAAAACAAAAAACAGAAAATAAAAAGTATTAGTTCAAAGTTAGACCAAAGGTTTTACGTGAAATAATCCAGGCCTAGCCGTTCGAAGTTTTCCGTGTTTTTCCCCGAAACTTGCGTAAATACGGGCTAGGATCCCTTAGAAAGACCCCAACGGAAGGCACCCCTCCTCAGGCCTAGGACCGTAGTAGAGTCAATCAGCCTTAAATCCCCCAACCCAACCCAATGGTTCTAAATTCAGTTGAAGAAAACGCGCATAATAATACCAGGAAAATCTTAAACATTATCGAATACTTTAAAATTAATGTAACGTATAGTAAAATCACGTTAAGACGAACAGTCAAAATCCAATGACGTTTTTCGTTTTAGAGACCATTATTAGAGAGAATTACATACACAATATTTTACTTGATATTATAAAATACGTGTTAAACATGCATAAAGTACAACTGAAATTTTGTTTCTCAAAACCTTTTAAGATTTCAATTAAAAAATAACTCTGGAAAAAGGGTGTGCGCGAGAATACATAGGAAAAAAGAAAATATATATACAAATAAAGATATATATATATATATATATATATATGAAAAAATATGGAAAAAAAAATCACAGTTTACTTTGTAGTATTTTCTTAAAATATTACGAAAAAAAAAAAAAAAAACTACAATGGAAATTACGATTTTGTTTTGCTTTGTTCGATCCCAGGTCATACTCATCGACCTAGCTGTTCAGAGTTTTCTCCGAAACTCGCGTATATACGGGCAAGAACCCTTGGAAAGTTCCCCATGGAAGGCACAACATCCAAACCTAGGATTCTCGTACAGTCAATCAGCCTTACACCTAACACACGCACTCCAAATATTACTTAAATTCGTACACAAAATAATGCAGTAAATAAAAGGAAAACGGGCGACAGTACATACTAGTTATGAGAGCATCTAAAAAATGAAAATATAAATTTAAAACATTTGTCATTTTTCTGCGTAACTGGCATTCTTTCTGCGTCATTCTCAGTTTTAGCCAATTATTCAAAAACATTATCTGTAAAATTTTATACCAAAAATTATTAAATTGGCATATCACTGAACTCATCAGATATGATTAAAAAAAGGGAGGTGAAAACTTTTATTGTTGTACCTTTTCGTATTAAAACACATGACTTGAAAAGGTTTTGGGAATTTATTTTATTTATTGTTTTTTCTTTTTATTCCATTTCATTTTATTTTATTTTTTGTAGAAAACTGGCTTTAAAGAAAAGAACGCCCATCTTATACGACGAACTATTTAAATAAGCTGTTTTATTTGCTAAAAATGCAGTCTAACACATAAAAGTTCTGATACCGTCCTGTTGTATTTTTGAAGACTGATATAAGTATCATACAACTTTCGACTTTTCATACAGTATTTTAATTTTCTCTTTCAGCGAACGTATGGATTCTCAACTAAGTTTAACTTTTCCTCTATTGTCCTTATTTATTTAATTACCAACACTTATTCTTAAACATATATATATATATATATATATATATATATATTGTTAGTATAATTCAATTAATAGACCTAGGATAATTATACAGAATTTACGACGTTTCCTTCATTAAAGAAGATTAATTCACGAATTATTACGTAGGCAAGACAAGCAGGAAATTCATTCATAGGAAAAAGGAGCACATTGCAGGTATTAAGTATAAAAGTAATGCTACCGCTCTTACCAAAATTAACAGAAATAAAATATATAAATAAATTTTAATGAAAGTAACTTAATCTCTCTGTCTATATTTTACAACTCGATAATCACAAAAGAATCAATAGAACTTTTCACCTGCAAAATTTTGTGTGTAATGAAAGAAAATATTTTAATTTGCTGAAAATAAATCTTTTGAAGAAACTATGTACAGAAAAAACTGAACTTACCTGAGAATCCATAGATAGCATGGAGAAAGGTACCATGTGGCATCGGAACAAAATCAACTTTTTAACTTCTAGAATGCACTTTTACAAAATGAAACACTGCATTTTTACATTGAGTGCTTTAATTATGTTTATATAAACTGTGTATGCAAATCAATGTCTATTACATGCTATTCCTTTAGATCTTAACAATGTGATATTTTTACGTAATTTCACCTTAAATGAGGCCACATTAATTGGAATTCACTGTCTTACACAGCTGACAACTGTGCAAATTTATCCGTAGTGTTGTTAGTGTTCACTTATATTTTACGCCGCATTTTTTAAAAAGTAATTTTCTTCATAATGGTAATTATATATTGCCTAAAATTACAAAAAGATAGAAAAAAAAAAGCACGAATAAAATAACAGATGCTATTAAGGCTACGGAATAAATTATAAAAGTTGGCAGCTATGACCATATGTAGTCACCATGTCTATTCTATTCAAATTATTTTTGAAACTATATTAATAACTATGTACTAGAGTTTAGTACTTTTTATGGAAAAAGTATATCTTTTCAAATGCAGCATACATATATTTTTATCTTGTTATTGTCTTTAAATTTTTGTTCATTCAGTTATTAATTACTCTACTCAAACACTTGAACTGTTTTGCATACATTTTATAATATAACATAATAACTGTTGTATAAAATTTAAATAAGATTTATTTATTGTAAAATTTATTTAAGATGTAAATTTATAAATGTAGTGTTGCCTGATATTTAAAAGAAAACCAATATTTTAGCATTCATATTCATGTGACATCAAGAAAAATTTATTTTCATAAATAGTTTTTATTTCTTTCTGTTTTATAAAAGAAAAATAACTTATGGGTATTTTTTTTTTTTTTATTTTTTTTTGGGGGGGGGGGGGGGATATGAATAATCTATCACCTATAAAGTTCGCTTAACCCGTTCACGACCAAATTCATTTTACTAAATATATTTCGAAGAATATTTCGAATCTAAACTAATGTGGACTACTGACAATAAAATATATTAAATTCAAACAATTTTTCTGTTAGTTTTAAAATTAAAGTCTATCCTTATTTTAGGACATTTGGTGTTCCAGTGAAAAACAATTTCCAGACAGAAAAACATCGAGATAACAGATTAGTTTCCTAGTATATGTTGACAAAGACCTCGAAAGTAAAGTATTACAATATATATTATTATTCAACTTCTTTTAAGTTGGAATACCTCCTCAAAAAGCAAATATATGTGCGCTGAATGAAAAATCGTAAAATAACTATCCAAATTATGAAATAATTATTGATATCGGGCAGATAGAACTCAGAGAAATCGTCTATAAGAATACTATAAACTATCTCTAAAAAGCATAAATCATTCCAAGAAACCACAAAAGATATACACGCTATTTTATTAGCAGTCCTCAAATGAGGACGCTGGGTTAATCCTTGTTTTAGAACATCAATTATTTAATACTCTAAACTGTTTTTTTTTTTTTATAAGTGGACATATATTTTTAAGCGCACAGGGAAAAAACAGACAACGTAGCAACATAAATTAGTATAATAAAATACTAAAATTACATTTTGAGATTATTTTATACATAATCTCAATATAACTTTGTGAGGTTTTCGTTGACGCAAACTCCATTTTAAATAATCTATTAGATAACTAAATAGATAAAGTAGAACACGAGACAATGAAGTAAAATTAAATAACCTTTTATTCAACTGAATAAATGGGAGGCAAACATGGCCATTAAAACTCAATCAGTATAAATTTAGGTAACCTTGAAAAATAAGTATAAGGATTAATTTAGATAAACATAAAATAGCTCACCCAGAGTAGATAACAGAAGAGGAATGAAGGCTGCTCTCATGACACTATCTCGCCGACTGCATTCCCACGGCCGACGGATTTACACTCAACTTTTCTATCTCTAAAACTTTGCTATAGACATCAAACCACCAGACTCCACTAGTGGATGACTACACCCTTCGAACAATAATGCAACTTTATCAATACGCGACCAACTATAGTTTAATCGAGCATCAGAACTAACTCTTCTACACCACACACTCTATGAAGCTACCTTCTTATTTATACTTCAGGCAATCGACTTCTCATCTCTTCACTTCAAGAACATTTTAAAGCCGCATCGCGTTCCCCTACACTCCGCAACTTACTTCCTCCGTTGCATCTCTGTGTTGACGTAAAAATTTCCAACCTAAAATTTCGCCAACTGCTGGCGTCGAAACGTTTTAATTCTCCCATCTATTGCATCGCTGGATCTAGCGCAATTTTCAAACAATGGTGACTTACCACTGTCTCAACCTTACAACTTACATTACGATAGTAGTTTCGCATGGTGAAAAAAAAAGTGAAAAAAGAAACAGGAGAGACCATTATAAAGAACACAATTTCTTATTGAAAGGACATTTGACACTAGTCAGAAAATACACTAAAAGTAGGGATGAAAGAGGCATGGGAGAACGGGAATGAATTTTTCGAGAAGCCCTGTAATAGTCGACAGGACCTCCCCTGTCGTATATATATATATATCCCCCCTAGTATGTGACTTGGTGATGGTAGAGACGAACATCCATTAAAGAGAATTACTCATAGTGATACAGATAAAGCTCACATCGCATGCTTTAAAAATGTTATAATATATGAAATTACCCTTTCTACAAATGCTCACATATTTCGCATACTTTAAAATACAAAGTAAGATAACAAAATCTGGAAGATAAAGTTTGGCAAATCTTCAAAGTCAATAATAATAAAGACTATTATTATTATAATTAATTATATTAGCAAATAAAGAAAAAAAAAACTTTATGGAAATTTTTATTTATTGCTTATTATTGCATTATTAATTCTGCGAGATCAAATGTGGATTTAAATATACGCAGGAGAGTACAGTAATAAGTGCTGCCCCATTATATTTGTGTTGCACGATTTATTATAGTACACTGTTAAAAATTTACTGTTATTTTAAACCAATCCTTGGTACTGAAGTAGCTGCAACCACCGGATGGTTTGACCTTTTACCATAAATTGTCAATTTTGTGTTGGATCAAATATTGGTATTATGTTTTAAATTTAAAAAAAAAAAAAAAGAAAAAAAAGAAAAGAAAAAAAGAAAAATTCGGAATACGACAAAGGCATAGGATCGAACTGCAGACTTTCTTGTCTCAAGTCAAACACTCAGGCACTGTGCCACACTTTCTCACCTGCTAATTCTGTTTTGTCGATTTCAATAAAAGGGTCTAAAGATTTTAGGGTGTTAATTTGCCTCATGCGTGAGTTGTTGCACAGATTTGGCACTTTACCCTATGTTTTCGATGACGCTCTTTAATTTAAGCTCTGTTTGGTTTTAATAGGAATTTTACTGAATCATACTTTCTGAACGGTGTAAAAGATTTTCTCACTTTATAGAATGATAATATTTCAATAAACTTCCGGATAATAACATCTGGTTAGTGATCAACCGAATAAAGTTTTTTTTTTTTTTGCTATGAATATGGATGTTTATTTTAAATGACGCAACCACACACGATGTTACTTCACAGATTTCTATTTTGACTCTGCCCGGCTTCCAGTCGGTGAAGACATACACTCTCTTTTCAGCGCGCTAGTGCGTCCATCTCGTAAATACACAGGGAATTACAATTACATGTACGCCGAAACACTTTTCTTGTAAATGGATGTATAGTAGCTCCAAGTTTTGGTGCAACTTAAATTCAATTGCAAGAAGTAGAAAATTTAAAAATTAGGTGGTTCGATATTATGGTATTGCTTATAACTGTACTCCATATAGTGCTTGAAGTTTGAACTGAAATTTTCAACAGTGTACAAGTTAAAAGAATTTTCTTTTACGATGATTTTTTTTAAATCGATCTACTGCAATCACTTACTTTATCTCTCTCACTCTGTATATTTAATAGAAATACATACTATAGAGGTAATTAAAATACTACAGTGGTAAGTAGAGAAATTTTAAACACATATTATGAAAACAAAAATTCTTCTAACTTTTTATTTTACTAATATAAGTGAATTAAACTTACTTTAAAATTATCCATTATCTAACTGTAAACTATTCATGAAAATTATATATTTCTATAATAGTCTAATTAAAATAATAAAATGTCTAAGATCTATGAAACGTGTGAAAAAATCAAAATATAAATATGTATTAAATACTAACGACACGACCTTCTTATTTATACTTCATTCAATCGACTTCCCATCTCTTCACTTCAAGAACATTTTAAAGCCGCTTCGCGTTCCCCTACACTCCGCAACTTACTTCCTCCGTTGCATCTCTGTGTTGACGCAAAAATGTCGAACCTAAAATTTCGCCGACTGCTGGCGTCGAAACGTTTTAATTCTCCCATCTATTGCATCGCTGGATCCAGCGCAATTTTCAAACAATGGTGACTTACCACTGTCTCAACCTTACAACTTACATTACGACAGTAGTTTTGCATGGTGAAAAAGAAAGTGAAAAAATAAATAGGACAGACCATTATAAAGAGCACAATTTCTTATTGAAAGGACATTTGACACTAGTCAGAAAATACACTAAAAGTAGGGATGAAAGAGGCATGGGAGAACGGGAATGAATTTTTCGAGAAGCCCTGTAATAGTCGACAGGACCTCCCCTGTCGTATATATATATATATATATCCCCTCTAGTATGTGACTTGGTGATGGTAGAGACGAACATCCATTAAAGAAAATTACTCATAGTGATACAGATAAAGCTCACATCGCATGCTTTGAAAATGTTATAAAATATGAAATTACCCTTTCTACAAATGCTCACATATTTCGCATACTTTAAAATACAAAATAAGATAACAAAATCTGGAAGATAAAGTTTGGCAAATCTTTAAAGTCAATAATAATAAAAACTATTATTATTATAATTAATTATATTAGCAAATAAAGAAGAAAAAACTTTATGGAAATTTTTATTCATTGCTTATGATTGCATTATTAATTCTACGAGAGAAACTGTGGATTTAAATATACGCAGGAGAGTACAATAATAAGTGCTGCCCCATTATATTTGTGTTGCACGATTTATTATAGTACACTGTTGAAAATTTACTGTTATTTTAAACCAATCCTTGGTACTGAAGTAGCTGCAACCACCGGATGGTTTGACCTTTTACCATGAATTGTCAATTTTGTGTTGGATCAAATATTGGTATTATGTTTTAAATTAAAAAAAAAAAAAAAAGAAAAAAGAAAAATTCGAAATACGACAAAGGCAGAGGATCGAGCTGCAGACTTTCTTGTCTCAAGTCAAACGCTCAGGCACTGTGCCACACTTTCTCACCTGCTAATTCTGTTTCGTCGATTTCAATAAAAGGGTCTAAAGTTTCTAGGGTGTTAATTTGCCTCATGCGTGAGTTGTTGCACAGATTTGGCACTTTACCCTATGTTTTCGATGACGCTCTTTAATTTAAGCTCTGTTTGGTTTTAATAGGAATTTTACTGAATCATACTTTCTGAACGGTGTAACAGATTTTCTCACTTTATAGAATGATAATATTTCAATAAATTTCCGGATAATAACATCTGGTTAGTGATCAACCGAATAAAGATTTTTTTTTTTTTTTTTGCTATGAATATGGATGTTTATTTTAAATGACGCAACCACACACGATGTTACTTCACAGATTTCTATTTTGACTCTGTCCGGCTTCCAGTCGGTGAAGACATACACTCTCGTTTCAGCGCGCTAGTGCGTCCATCTCGTAAATACACAGGGAATTAGAATTACATGTACGCCGAAACACTTTTCTTGTAAATGGATGTATAGTAGCTCCAAGTTTTGGTGCAACTTAAATTCAATTGCAAGAAGTAGAAAATTTAAAAGTTAGGTGGTTCGATATTATGGTATTGCTTATAACTGTACTCCATATAGTGCTTGAAGTTTGAACTGAAATTTTCAACAGTGTACAAGTTAAAAGAATTTTCTTTTCGTTGATTTTTTTTAAATCGATCTACTGCAGTCACTTACTTTATCTCTCTCACTCTGTATATATAATAGAAATTTTGTCATTCCTAAAACTTCCGAAATAATGAACCAAATTGAACCGAACTTGGACTATAGACGTTTCTTACACATATCTTGGACGAATTCGAAGGTTAAATAAGGTGCTTCCGCATTTTGTTTCTAAGTAGCGGCCACTCGTAAATTCCAAATTCATACTGTAAAAAGTGTATTTATGACGATATTTACTTAAATTCTGATGTATACATAGACCATATAAGGGTCTCCAAAAAGTTTATTAATGAACTTGATCCGCCATTTTGTTCCGAAATAGTGGATACCTTAAATTAAGGGAACCAATTAAAATAAGACTGCCACTTGAGAAATTATTATAACAAGAACTTTTAAAATATTCAAATAGTTTTCATAAAAGTTAGACATTGGACTTATCTATCAAATACCTTGTATAAGTGTGTTGTGCAATATGCTCCGTCTTTTCGTTTCCATGTGGAGGTCACTTAGAAATTTGTCATCTTGATAATTTTTGAAATACTGAATTAATTCCAACGAAGTTTGACAATGAATTACCTACCAAATATCTTGAATAATTTAGTTGAGCAACTTGCTCCATCAATTTCTTTTCAAGTAGCAGACACTTGAAATCAGGCTGCCCTGAAATTTGTCATCACAATATCTTTTGAAATGCTAAATTAATTCGAAACAAAGTTAGACAGTGAAAATTTTGCTGGGAAACTTGCTCCACATTTTGTTTCCAAATTGCAGTCTTTTGAAGTGTTTTCCTCACGACAACTCAGGTCATGCTTTTCGGCTTATTCGTTCAGAGTTTCCCGTGATTTTCTCTGAAACTTGCGTAAATACGGGCTAGGACCCCTTAGAAAAACCCTCACGGAGAGCATTCCCCCTCAGGTCTAGGACCCTAGAGCGATCAATCGGCTTTAATTCCCACAACTCTACCCAATTTCACGATAACTTTTGAAATAGTTAGCTAAGTTAAACCAAATTTGAACAGTGTATATGCTTTACAAATATCTTAGATGAATCCTCTGGAGAACTTGCTCCACCATTTTGTATCCAAGAGGCGCGCAACTGAATATTTGTCACCCCGATAATTTTTTAAATACTCAATCAATTCGAATCAAAAAAGGACAGTGGACTTAATAATAAAATATCTTGGGCAACATGCTCCGCCATGTTGCTCCGCTAGCGTTCTAATAATTAAATTAATTCGATTCAAATTTCTAAAGTATATTTATCACATTTACAATAAAAGATATTTAAATTTAGAATAAAGTATATTTATCACATTTACAATAAAACATATTTAAATTTAGAATAAAGTATATTTATCACATTTACAAAATACATTTGATGTGTTCATTGGCCAACTTGATCCGACAATTTGTTTACAAGTATTTTCCATATGAAAATTTCAGATGAAAAAGTTATCATGAAAATTATAATTATGTATCGATATGCTTAAAACTCCATATGTGCATATATGTACCATAAATGATTCCACTAAGTTTATTAGTAAACTTTATACGCTCCTTTGTTTCAAAAAGACGATCAGTTGTTGAGAAAAACTATATCAGCTAAATCTTTCGACTGAGCCAGAAAGATTTCTTTACTATTGATAAAATATCAGAAAGGCCAATATATAAATGTCCCTCAATAATATAGTCAAATTTGAATCGCTCTTTAAGTAATTTACATAGCAAAAAATAAATTAAGTTTTAAAAGCAACTAAAATTCATGTGAAATTTTATTTTTCCGACTGAGTGAAAATAATGCCTGGACCAGGAGTCGAACCCCGGATCTTTGACTTACAAGGTCAAGGCTCTACCAATTGAGCTATCCAGGCCGACACCCCGGTCAGCATTACTCACTCAGACAACCTTTAGGCAGAAACATCTCTGGTCTATCATGCAGATTGCTCGACAGTTTTTTATTTATACAATTTTTATTAAAATCACACAGTGATTGTGTGATTTTAATAAAAATTTTATTCTTTCTCCCATTATCTAATGGTGTTTTCCATTTCCTGCGGGTTATTTCTGTCGAGCTATCTACATGATAGACCAGAGATGTTTCTGCCTAAAGGTTGTCTGAGTGAGTAATGCTGACCAGGGTGTCGTCCTGGATAGCTCAATTGGTAGAACCTTGACCTTTTAAGTCAAAGATCCGGGGTTCGACTCCAGGTCCAGACATTATTTTCACTCAGTCGGAAAATAAAATTTCAATAAATATGATTTTCTTCCACAGTTGATTGTGTGATTTTAATAAAAATTACATTCATGTGCCTGTCTGTCATTACAGATTTGCATACCCGTCAATAATTTATTTTTCAAAAAAAAAGTATAAAACTAGAGTTTAGGACTTCGAAAAAAATATAGATTTCCAAAAGACCAATAAGATTATAGAAAAAAAGATTTAAAAAATGCATATACATTTTTTTTTCTTACTGTCTTTCTTTTGACTATTATTGTTATCCTGTTAGGTTGATTTCTTTAGAAATCGACCTATTGCAATCACTTCGTTTATCTCTATATATATATATCTATCTATCTATAATGAAAATTTTGTCACCACGATAACTCCCGAAATAATACTCGAAATCGAACCAAATTTGGACAGTGAACTAATCTCATAAATATCTTGGATGAGTTCGTTAACCAAGTTGCTCCGACTTTTAGTTTTCAAGTGGCAGCCACTTGAAAATTTCAAACCGACATTGTAAAAAGCATATTTAAAGCAAGATTTGCTTGAATTTTGATGTAAATACAGGCCACATAAGGGTCTCAATGAAGTTTATTAATGAAGTTTATCCGCCATTTTTAATAAAGTGGCAGATATTTTAAGTTAAGCGGGACCACTTGAAATCAGGCTACCACTCGAAAATTTAAAATCACTATAACTTCCGAAATAATACTCCAAATCGAACCAAATTTGGATAGTGTCTAATATCTTAGATGCGTTTATTAACCAAGTTGCTCCGACAGTTTGTTTTCAAGTGGAGACCACTTGAAAATTTCAAATTCAAATTGTAAAAAGCGTATTCCGAAATTGTTTGAAATTTATGTAAATATAGACCACATAAGGGTCTCAATGAAGTTTATTAATGAAATTTATACGTCATTTTTAATAAAGTGGTAGATATCTTAAGTTAAGCGGGGCCACTTGAAATCAGGCTACCACTTGAAAATTTAAAATCACGATAACTTCCGAAATAATACTCCAAATCGAACCAAATTTGGACAGCGTCTTAACTTGTATTATGAATATCTTAGATGAGTTTATTAACCAAGTTGCTCCACCATTTTGTTTTCAAGTGGAGACCACTTGGAATTTACAAATTTAAATTGTAAAAAACGTATTCCGAATTTGTTTGAAATTTAATGCATACATAGTTTATACAAGTGTTTCAAAGAACTTTATTAATGAACTATATCCCCCATTTTTAATAAAGTAACGGATATCTTAAGTTAAGCGGGATCACTTGAAATCAGGCTACCACTTGAAAATTTAAAACCATAATAACTTCCGAAATGATACTCCAAATGGAACCAAATTTGAAAAGTGTCTTAACTTATCTTATAAATATCTTGGATGAGTTCGTTAACCAAGTTGCTCCGACTCTTTGTTTTCAAGTGGCAGCCACTTGAATATTTCTAACCCACATTGTAAAAAGCTTATTTAAAGCAAGATTTGCTTGAATTTTATGTAAATCTAGACTACATAAGAGTCTAAATGAACTTTATTAAAGAAATTTATCTGCCATTTTTAATAAATTGGCAGATATCTTAAGTGGGGCCACTTGAAATCAGGCTACCACTTGAAAATTTTAAATCACGATAACTTCCGAAATAATACTCCAAATCGAACCTAATTTGGACAGCGCTTTAACTTGTGTTATGGATATCTTGGATAAGTTTCTTAACCAAGTTGCTCCACCATTTTGTTTTCAAGTGGAGGCCACTTGAAAATTTCAAATTCAAATTGTAAAAAGCGTATTCCGAATTTGTTTGTATTTTGATGTATACATAGATTATATAAGTGTCTCAATGAAGTTTATTAATGAACTATGGATTTTCTCGCCAAAAGTCGCCAAAAAAGTCGCCAAGTGGAAAGTCGCCAAATTTGTCGCCAAATCCATTACCTGTCATATTGGAGCTTTTTAATGCGTTTTTAAGGGAAAATTACGCTATTTTAACGTTAAAACAAACTGGAAATGCAGAAAAGCAATGTTTAATCAACTTACTAAGCCTCTTTGAAAGAATTTCTACAAAAAAGAAAAAAAAAAAATTCAAATTTGCAACAATATCTTAGATTAATTAGTTCACTGAGCAACTTTCTCTGCCATTTTGATCCAAGTGGCAGCCACTCAATTTTTCAACACGATGACTTTTGATATTCTGAATTAATTCCAACTATATTTGTACAGTAGTCTTATCTCACAAATGCATTTGATACATTTGTCAACTTGGCCCACCATCTTGTTTCCAAGCGACGGCCACTTGGAAATTTTAAAGTCACATAAAAAAGTTATTTATGAACCGATTTGCTTAAAACTCCTTATGTAGATAGCCTACATCAATATTTCTACTAATTCGTTAATAATTTGTAGCCGTGCTTGATAAGGAAAAAGAAATCAACATACCCTTCCGAATAAGCCGGAAGGACTTGTTTTTAATTTTTTTCCAAACAGAGACTATGCATTTTTATTTCAATATTATTTCCCGCATGTGTAGAACTCTAAAATAAATTAAATTAAAACAAAACTTCCTTTCAAATAATTTTCAAATAAGATGAAGATGCATGAAGATAACAATAATTTCGGAAACTATAAGATTGATAAAATTTGCTATAAAATTAAGTTAACCAGTGCATTATCAGATAATAAAGGATAGATATAGATATTCTTTCTTTTCTTTTTTTTTTTTTTTTTTTAAACATCACAAAATAGAAAAATGCAGTGGCAGAAATAAACTGCGTAAAACGATGAATTCAGTTATTCATTTTATAATTATTATGATCAAACAGACAGCGAGAACTGGACTTCCATGCATGTTCATCTGATTCCAATATATGGATTTCTATTTTCTAAATTATTATTTTTTTTTTTCTAAAATATTTTAAATATCAAAGTATGTTGAATTGAATGATTTGTAATTTATGCGCAATTAAAAATATGTATATATATAATAATAATAATAGAAAAAAATATGCTTATGAAATGTTTTAAGCAAAAGAATTGTCGTCCGTGGTTTTCTCCAGTTTCAGTTTGTAATATCTGACAACATGTTTCGATAACTTGGTGACTCTTTTTGCGATATGATGAAATTCTATTGCTATTTTCACGTTATTACTATTTAAAACAAAGACAAAAATACGCACAAATTGTGAAACATGCTGTAACAATTTCATGAATTCTCAAACATTTTTTTTTTTTTTTTTAATCTGTGCACATTCTTTAATCTTTATTATTCTCAATCTCTTTTGGATTTTCCTTATTTATTTTTTTTTCAATCAAAGAAAAGTATTTGCTTAACCAAATTATGTTAAATATTTAATGTGAAAGGAAGGATGAAAGCACTTCTATCCATAAAAACAAAATATATTATCAATATATGTATATATATATGTATACATATATTTCAAATTAAACATGTTTTGGATGTTATTGTGCCTAAAATCATTTATGCGCAAGAAGAAAAAAAATTAATCTTCTTTGTCTGGAATGCATAAATTTTGAATTTTATACCTAATTTATTTATTTATGAATGTTTTCCTCAGCATAAATATTAAATACATCGTTTGTCAAACTTGATCGAAAACATTATAAATTTTAATGAGAGAATTCCAAAAGGTTTTAAGATTTTTTAAAAGAAAAATAAATTACGATATCATGAATTATTTCTTGCGAAAGCTTTTGAATAGATTTAAAAAAAACAGTGAGTTGCAAATCTATAGCAAGTAAACAAAATTAATATTTACAATGTTTAATCTATAATGTAAAAAAAAAAAAAAAAAAAAAAAAAAAATTGTCTGCAAATTTGAAAGAGAACTTAAATCACATTCAAACTAGTATGTTGTGGAAATAAGAAAATTTTATTTTATATTTTTTATTGCAAATTCTTGCAGTGCAAATTTTATAAAAATTATTTTCTATGGTGAAAGTAGACTATTTTCATCTCAGAGAATTTTAACACTAAAAGACCAAATAAAGTAAGTTTGTGCTTTACATTTGACACCCTAAAGTATACGTTTATTTTGTAAGGTTTCCCACTTATTTATTTATTCGAAAACGTTATGTTTTCAAATTAACCCAAATCTGTGATTCAACATTTTATTTTAAAAGCATCTCTTACAAAAATACACATCTTAAAAATTTACATCCTCAGCGGGTTACTCCTTCCCCATAGGCAGGGAAGCAATTCTTTAAAACGTATGAAAGATTTTTTCTATTTAACTATTATAATTTAAAAATCATTAATTGAAAAGATTCTCATTTTACACATTTACACAAAATAAAAAATAAATATTGTATTTTCAATATTAAAATACTTTTATCCGAAAAAAAAAAAAAAAAAAAAGAAAGAAAGAAAGAAAAATGGGTTTTAACACCTCTTCTTGCCTATATTTTACCAATTGTTGACAGGCACTAGTATATGTTCAGATAGAACTACACATAAATTTGTATAAACTTCTGACAATGAGTTGTTGAATTAGAGTTCATATGATATTTTTGCCTCTGATACATAATGAAAGATTTTTTTTTTTTAATAAAAAATGGTAAAATCATGTTCAGGTAATCTCAAAACATGTAAATCCATTTAAAACTTAAAGTTGAATTTTTTTACGAAACCAATACCTTTAGAAAAGATTTAAATATCACTGTATATAAAGCATTTTGCAAATCTGATATATTGAATTTAACCCGTTAGTAGTCGCTATAAACAGCGCCACCTATTACAGATTGCACACTTTTTATTTAACTGTCACCAATAATTTTAAGAAGTGATGTGATGGACGTTTCTTCGTTTTTATTCGCGTTTTATGTATATCAAATGTCACTTCTAAAAATTTTTGGTGGCTATTGAATAAAAAAATCAGGCAACACTGAAGGATGGGCGGCAAATCGACCAACTAGCGACTACTAACGGGTTAATATCAAGTAGAATGAACATCAAATTATTAACTTTCCTATAAATCGAAATGTATTATTTTTCAGAAACCATTCAGTTATTTCCGAACACATACGATTACTGTATGTCAATTTTTTTTTTATAAATGTCCATGTTTCACAAACATACCTAATATTAAGAATTATGCAAATTTGTATATGTTATTGGTACTAGATGTAATAATTTACCATATTTTAGGTTTTATTATAATAGGTAAGAAATTTTGTAGTAATATTAATAGTTTAATGGTAAAAATATTTTTAATACCTCATTTTAAAAATGTGTAAGCAATTTCAAACTAAGATATCAATGATAATATATATACATATATATAACATATATATAAAGTTATACAGTGTTAAAAATGGTTTCTTAAAAATGAGCTAAATTGTTTCAAAATAGCTCCAAAACAATACATACTTAAATTCGAAAACCAATGTACTCATTTTTCATTATACTGACATTTTCAAAAATAGGGTTGACCAATAAAAATCCCAATATCCCCATGTTTGACATGTCAGTACACTCAAAAATGTGTACATGGATTTTCAAATTTAAGTATATATTGTTTCGGAGCTATTTTGAGACATTTTAGCTCACTTTTAAGAAACTATTTTTTACAGTGTATAATTGCGCACACAAAACCGTGCCAATTAATGTATTATTGAATATCGTAATAAAACGTGAATTGCTATTATTATTATTTTTTAATCATTAGCGTAAAGGATAGCAAACGTTTCAAAATACTTTTTTGCTGAAGAAGCTGTAGAAAGCTACTATTTTTAATTTCAGAAAAAATATTATTCTTATAATGTTCTTATTTATTATAGTTACATTACATTACTTTATAATGATTTCCCAGACTAGCACTTAAAATTGAGTTAGACAATCATTACTACAAGAAAAAATAAATCAGATTGTTCTACCAACATAAAGAGATCATGTTTAAAGGATATAATGAGTGATAAAAAAAAAGTTAATTTCTTTTGCTATAGATGAAATTTATCGAATTCAAAATTCTTTTTCTATCACACTAATAGAGTTTTGTGTCACAACATAACTGCTGTAACTCACCAATGCTGAACTAGGACAGAGATTATGTATTACCATTTAGATCACAATTAAGCGATTTTTCTTAATGATAATTTATATTAATTATTAATAATAATTTATCCTTCAGAACTGTTTTACTTTTTCGTCAGTCATTCATACCTAGTTTCTTATGAATAAACAATATAGGAATTTGAGGAAAAATTCAATTAAAAAATAATTATACATTTATTATTATTATTATTATTATTATTATTATTATTATTGGTTCTAAATTTATTGACAAAAATACCATAATTTATTATGTTAAGTTTCATTATATATATATATATATATATATATATATATATATATATACATATTCAGTCTTCTTCTATATCAATGTAAATTTTCTATTAAAAAAGTTCTATGTTTTGATATATTTAATTAAGGAAGATCAGTATGTTTATGTAGTAGTAGTGGCATTTTTTATGGATATGGCAGGTTAGTTAGGACTATTTTATATATTATTTAGATTTTTATTTCTAGTTCATTGTTTCATAGTCCTGTTCTTCTTCTTCTTCTCCCTTTTTTTTTTTTCTTTTTTTTCCTTACAATTTTTGATAGACTTAAATTTGATCAGATTGCTTTGAAATATTGTTATACATTTTTATGTAAATATAAATAAATAAATAAATAAATAATAAAAAATAAAGCTCAACAACAATAAATGCTAAACATTCAATAATAATAATAATAATAATATCGACTTGATGAAATAAAGGCAATAAAAAACCATCCATTTTTAATGTTAAATAAAGAAATCGCCTAAGAAAAAGAGAACATAAATTTGCCTTACAGAAAAAGATAAAAATAATAAAGTCAAATCATTAAAATCTAATTATTTGTAAAATAATAATGCCTAAGATCAATCTATAACATTACTGTTGTTTTCTGATAAATAAACAAATATGGCTCGTTAATAATAATTAAAATAAAAATTGTTTTTGAATTTTTTTTTAAATATTCTGAATATATACGTATATATATATATATATATATATATATATATATATATATATATATATATATATCTTGCAAAAGTGAAAAAACTATATTTTTCTTTAAAATTTTCTTATTGCTGAAACTTTTATTATTTTATAGCATGTTTTTGAAAGAATAAATTTTCATTTTATGTTTTATAGTGCTCAAAAAAAAAAAAAAAAAAAAAAAAAAAAAAAAAAAAACTTCTAGTGTTTATATATATATATATATATATACATATATACTTAAAGTTTTATTTTATATGTATTAGTAAATATAAAAAACTTCTTAAAAGGTAAATTTTTTTTAGGATACTGTTTAGATAATGAAAGATTTTCTTTTATCAGTTGAAATTTTTCTATTAATTATCTGCAAAAAAGCAACACAAGGATCGAACCCACGAACACTGCGTTATCAAAATGACTCTCTAACCGACTGAACTAACAAGAGACAAAAAATGCTTGCTTACATTTCATTAAATTGGAGGCGTCTTGTTTTTTAGCGTTACACCAAGACATGAAGACAAAAATGCAATTTAAATAAAAAGCTTTTAAAAAATATATTATTTTTTATTTTTATTTTATTTTATTTTATTTTATTTTATTTTTACTTAAATTTTTATTTTATGCATTTTAGTAACTAAAAGAAAGCTTCTTAAAAAAAAAAAAAAAAAAAAAAAAAAGAAATTCAAAAACTTTTTATGAAACTGTGCAGACAATGAAAAATTTTCTTTTGTTAATTGATATCTTTTCTATTAATGATATGCAAAAGTCAAGACATCGGCCCTTCGAGGAACGAACTCACGATCATCGAGTTGTCAACGTGACGCTCTAACCAAATGAGCCATCGAGCGACGAAAGGAGTTACTTAGATTTATTTTAAAGTGGGGGCGCCTTGTTTTTTTAGGGTGACACGAAGACGCGATGGCAAAATCCGATTTCAATAAAAAGTGTCTAACAAGAAGCTTCTAAAAAAAATATTTATTTATTTAATTATTCATTATTAGTTGAAGCTTTTTATTTTGTGTTTTTTAATACCTAAAAAAAGTTTCTTCAAGAAATCTTTATGATACCTCGTGGTTAAAGAAAATTCTTCTTTAACATTTGACAACTTTTCTACAAATTATCTGCAAAAATTAACACGCCTGACCTTCGGAGATCGAACTCTCGACCATCGCGTTATTAACTTGACGCTCTGTAACAAACTAAGAAAACAAACAACAAACAGAATTGCTTATATTTACTTTAAAATGGAAATGACTTGTATATTAACGTGACACGAAGACGCGATGGCGCCAGTTATTATCAACAATCATGGTGCCCCTAAATAGCAGTTTCAGCACAAGGAATAATTAAATTACACAATTTTAAGAAAATATTGAAAATATAGAAAGTCTATCTTTTTTTTTTTTTTTTTTTTTTTTTTTTTTTTAGCGTTCTTATATTTTTATTTAATGAGTAGGAATTTCGCACATTACAATATTATATATATCATATATATCGAAACAAAGAGCAATTTTCGTAAGAATTCCTATTTTTTATGCGTTTTTATATTTTTGTATAAATTATGAACTGGTGAAGATTTCCTTTCCTCATGTAATTTCAACCCCTTATCACGCGGTTTCGTCTTTGCGAGGAAGCAATTATGTAATGTCAACTGCAGAAACTGATTCTGGATTTTTTTTTTTTTTTCAATTTTTTTTCTTTTGTAACATTATAGGAAAAGTTATTTATTTCTCGTACTATAATTTTGCGCTTAAATTCTGTTGGCAATTTAATTTAAATGAGGGTAATTACCTTGTGCGTAAAACGGTTAAATACACTTTTTTTTAAACTACGATATGCATCTGATATTACAACGTAAGAATTTTTATGAAATAATCATTTAAATAATTCTTTTTTTCGCACACACACACAAATATATATCTTTACTTTTTGTATAAATTTGTATTTGTTGAATTCAATTTAATAAGCTGTTTAAATATAATTCAGCTAATATTTCTATCCTTTAAAAAATTATTTTCACAATTTATCACTAAATCTATTTTTTTCGAAAACATCAGTTATTTTTATTCTTAAATGCAAAACATGATCCACGAATATTATTCGTGATGTTAATGTCACATAAAATATAAGTTAAAAAGCATAATAAGCAAAACCTCCTGTCTTCTAAACAATATGACCCTGAAGTGCAAGATTGCGCATCCTCGAGTGTTTTTATTTATAACAGTGCACTCCAATTTTTCACGATCAAATATTCACATCTTTGTGTTAATGGATTTTTCTTATAAGATATAATGCCTGCAGGCCATGCGACGTAACAGGGTATTGCAAAGACATTCATGTACTCATCTCGATAATGTAGTAGTATAAACCAAGGTTAAATCGTGCGATAATTTTTTATTTAATTTATTTAATTTTAGTTTTATTTTTAGCTGTTTAAATATATTTCGGTAACTTTTAAATCAGTATTGATAAAAATATGATTAATATTTAAACAATATTTTCAAATAAAAGGAAATTTTTATTGGAATATTTCTAAATTTTAAACTTTTTTAAATTAAATTGCATATTTTTTTTAGTATTTAATATTTAAATAAAATCTAATTAATAATCAAATTCAAAATTTACTTGAAATTTTTAAAAATCTTCTCAGTAAAAAATTACAATAAAGATATTTACAAAATACTTTAATAATTTTAGTATGTCTTTTTATGCGTATAAATAAGTTGAAACTAACTTAACTGATAAATATAAATTTAAAAAATATGTATTAGAAGTTATGATTATATATTGTTTACACTTAAATGCATATAATTAGTTATTTAGATTTATTTTTTATTAATTATAGCGGGACGCATAAAGACAAATTATTTTTCTTTTGAAAAATTGTATTTGTTTTATGTGCATATATATGCATAAAATAATAATGAAAATAACCATATAGAAAGACAAATATAAAAAATATTGTAATTTAGATAACATTCAAACAGCTCAGGTTTTTGCCTTAATTTTTTTTATTAGTTTTCGTTTATATTCAGTTATTTAAAATCATATGATACAAAAGTAGCTTTTCCATACAATTAAAGTAATTAACAAATACTGAAATTCGTTGGTTACATACAATACATTAAGCACCGCATCAATATGAAAATGTCTATTGAAATATAAATATGGTATCGATTTGGTATCTATCGTCTTGGCAATTTTCTATTTCGCAATCAATACTGAAGTACAAAAATGTACAACGCAGATATTTATTGTACAAAATATTGTTTCATATATTATTACTCTCTTTATAATACGTCAAATATAAATAAATAAATAAAATAAATAAAACATGATTCTTGAAAAGAATTAAATACGTTTGCCAAATAATTTTTGTTTTATTCCCGCCCAGAACGATAAATATAAAATCTGTTTCATAAATATTTATTTTGAAAATTATAAAACTACAAAATATAATTTTTAAAATATTGAGGAGATATATAAAATATAGTAGCCATCATCAAATTTGCTAAATTACAAATATAAAAAATCATTATAGCATAATTTTTAGATAGACATTTATTTAGAGATTAAGAATTTTCTTATTTGAAGAAGAAAAAATAATAATTATTCAGTCTAAAATCTAAATGAATTTTGTTATTGAAAATAATTTTATCACTTTTTCTTAATCTAAAACGCAATAGAAAAATATGCATAACATAGTTTTGAGCATAAACTCTCAGAAATGGATACTCAAATTTAACGAAATTTTCTTTAATTTTCACGAAACCGTTTCCAGGGAAATACTCCGAGCAAATATTTCGTCATATTGAGAAAATTACTTTCGTCACTTGTTTAAACATACGAATTTCGTCAAAAGTAAAGATACATTTTTTCATCCTAGTTTCGTGATACAAAATAAAATACAAATTATAGAATTATAAAATTATCTGCAAGTTCGTAGCTTTAGACATTAAATCCTAATCTTATACTATTAAGTGAGCAATATTTGTATATATATATATATGTATATTTAACTGTTCTCGAAAACAGTAGCTCGGACAATCACGTGATTTAACACAGACGTAGAGTGATTGTACACATCGAAGGCAGATTTTCGAATTTTTGATTAGTTTTCTTTTAATTAATAAAGTATGAAAATGAAATTTCCCTTTTTTATAATGGCGCAGAATGTAGAATCTTAGGAGAGTTTTGATTGGGTGTATTTGATTTTCATTAATTTCAGTGTATTTTACATTGCACTACAGCTACGTTATGAGCAATTACAAGAAATTTGAATGGTTTATTTGATTTTCATTGATTTGAGAGTATTTTACATTGAACTAGAGCTACGTTATAAGGAATTACGTGATATTTGATTGGTTTATTTGATTTTCATTGATTTGAGTATATTTTATGTTGAACTAGAGCTCGTTATGAGGAATTACGAGAGATTTGATTGGTTTATTTCATTTTCATTGATTTGAGTGCATTTTACGTTGAACTAGAGCTAAGTTTAGATTTTATTTAAAAATATTTGAATTTTTAATATTTTAATATTATGTGACTTTTACAGAGAACAATTTACGATTGGCGCCGCAGGCTCCCGAGAGCATGTTTTTTGGTAAAAATTTTCATGGGTCTCCGGCCAGCTAGCTGGAGAAGCAAGCTAGTTATATTTAATGAAAATATAAATAAAACACAGCAAACAAATAAAAGACATTTGGACATTTATTTGACAGCTTTGAGACATACAGTTACAATGACTTATGTCTCAATTGATTCATATTTTTACAGAAGTTCACAGAAACAAGCGCACACAATATTTTGTAGATATACAGTCGGCTGCAAAATTATACGAGCACTAGCCAATAATTCCTATGTTTAAAAAGTACACTTAAGACTGTTTTGCTAAGTAAATCCTTGTCGAATCATGTTCTTAGACTGATTAAGAACATGACTCGACAAGGATTTATTTAACAAAGCTGTATTAAGTGTACTTTTTTTTGGCAAGGATTATTGCTAGTGCTCGAATAATTTTGCAGCCGACTGTAGGACATCACAAACGTCCATGCCCGCACCGGGATTCGAAATGGAGACCTGGGAATCGAGAAGGCAGCGCCCGACCAACCGAACCACCAAGCCTGTGATTAAAAGTCCTTGTAACGTAAAATCGAAATAACACAGGAAAAAAACCAATATGGCGGTAATGAAAGCTATCACATGCTATTATGAGTAAACAGTTCCGTCAAATATTTGAGAGCTCACGTTTCCTCAAAAATCAAGTGATCACTTGACGAAATGGTTGTCAAAAACAACGAAATTAAGCCCGAGGATGACTGAATCGTGAAAATTGAGTATATTATTTCTGAGAGTGTAAGCTAAAAATTGAGTAATCGAAATAAAATAATTTAAAATGAAAAAAAAAATGTTCCTTGAAAAATCTTATATTAATTAATATAATTAATTAAAATTCATGTACCTTTATAATGTAAAATAGGATGTTCAATAAATTAAAATATTTTATTAAATTATTTTTTCTTACACATAAAGTAAAAAAAAAAAAAAAATCTTTTTATATATTTAACCACCCAGTCTATTCAAATTTTTAAATAACAAAACTAAAAGAAATTAATAATTTAACAATTCTTTCAAAATTAATTTACGCTCATCTTTAGAACAAATTATAGAACATTACATTCTTATAATTTCAAAAGAATTTTTAATTAATATTTATCTAAAAGAATTACTCAAATATATAAGAAAAGAATTTTTTATATCTCAAAAAAGTTGATATATTTTCATTTATTCTACAAAAATTGAAAATTTTGTAAGACAAATTCAAATATTTCCTTGGAAAATATTCCTTTATGTATAGACGATAGATACAAAAAACCTTTTAAATATTCTCTAAAGCTATGTAAAAAAGTAAACAGGCGTCGAATGTTATCATTCATAAACCAAGATATACAATATAGATAATGAATGTCTAAATACATATATATTTTCCCCAAATATAAGGAATTGAAAAAGAAACTTTTAACAAGTTTCTTTTATAACAAAGCAGTCCTTTAAAAAAAAACTTTTGGTTCATCTTGGTAATATTAAATAAGCGAAAAATATATTTTTTTATTTATTGTTAAATTTTAGAAGAAGTTATATTATGATAGGTTCTTTGAAATATAAAAGTTTTTAAGGATTTTTTTCGGCTAAATTTTAGACTTTTTTAAATATAAATATTTTTAAAATTTGTTTATTAAGAGTGCATAACACTAATGTGTAATACAATATTTCTTGTTTTAAGAATTATATCTTAGGTTTTATTATATGTTATATATAACAATTTTATTGATGTTTATACCCTTATGATAATACGTAATTTTATTGAATTTTATACCCCTTTGAAAATACTAAATGTAATATATATATTTTTTAAAAATACATTCATATTATAATCAACAGTATCATTTTGTGAAATTTAACTGCGTGTTCTTAGAATACATATATAAATTATTAGCAACAAATTTGTGACGAAAAATAGTATATTGTTTTTTTAATCTTTTAAAAGAGGGGGAAAATGAAACGCATGAAGAATTTATAACAGTTTCTTTGTATACATATATATATATATATATATTTTTTTTTTCCCCTCAAAACAGTAATCTATGTTTCAATATCCATATTTAAATACTTCACATACTGAAAAAGTTTTTAAAAATGAGCATATTTTAACCTTTAAAAAAATGCATTGAATATTTTTTAATAATTATTTTATTGTTCAAATTACTGCATATTTTTAAAAATTATTTTATTATTGCAATATCTCTTTGTTTTTAACCGGCAGTTTTTTTATTCTACAATAGTTCCAGCCTATACTTGCAGCATCTCTTGATCCTACAATAGTTCCAACGTCTACTTGCAGCACCTCCTGATCGTACAATAATCCCAACTTCTACTTGCAGCACCTTTGTAACTTTGATGATTCTACAATAATTACAGTTTCTACTTGCAGCTTGCAGCACCTCCTAATCCTATACTAGCTCCAGCTTCTACTTGCAGCACATTTGTTTCTACAATAGCTACAACTACATGCAGCTCCTTGGTAACCACAAGAGTTCCACTGCTTTCCTGTCTTCGCTTCTGGATCCAACCTTCACCAGATTCCAATTGACTTTGCTTCTGTTCAAGTTATTATAAAGAACTTATTTGTTAACCATATAATGCAAAATATATAAAACTGCTTTCTGAAACGTGCAATTAAATCCGTGATGATGCTTTGATATTTCAAAGGGAAAAGCTTTGGATATTTTTAATGTTTTAAATAAAGTTTAATTTTAGACAAACGTGTTATTAAAGTGTTTTTAATCTAATTATCAGATGGCACGTGTTTCAAAATAATTCTCTGTCAGAGATTATTTATTTTATTATTGTCATCTGCCGTTTATTATTATTATTGTTTTATTTTACTTTTTTATAGAAAACAAAAAAGTCTAAGTAATCTTTTTCCAGAATCTATATTTAAATATTAAGAACTACTTAAAGCTTAGAGAAATCTTAAAAGTAAAATATGTGTAAATAAAAATATAATTAAATACTGAGTTTTAGGTAAATATTGAATTATTGAAGAAATAGTAGATCGATTCTTAATTTTAAATGTCCGTTGTTTATTATTTATAATTATCGTGTAAATATATTTCATTTTAACTGATAAATTTAAGACTTTATTGCGTTAATTTTAAATAAAATAAAACTAAACTGAAAATTTTAAAAGCATAAAACATATTTTGAATGTTCTTTAATAAAATTTCAATAAGATGTATATACAAATATTTGCAGAAGACCTTGCATAATGTAGAGGAGGTTAGGAAGCAAGAAATTATAATTAAAGGAAAAAGACTGGCCAGTAAAGGTGCTGCACGCAGTTTTACGATATGCATTAAATCTTAGTAAAGATAAAATACAAAAGTAATTTAAATTGCATATTATTTTAAATTTTCACTCTTTAATTTTCACTAATGTACGTTTGACACCTTAGCCGCATGGTTTGTTAAACATTTCCGAAGATGCCGGGCATTGTACAATCGGTAATGCTATGTCAGTACAGTCGGTAACAAATGTGTCCGAACCACTAGAAAAAATTCCTATGTAGAAAAAAGTACAATTTATACGGTTTTGTTAAATAAATCCTTGTCGAATCTTGTTCTTAGTCAATGTAAGAACATGATTTGATAAGGATTTATTTAACAAAACCGTATGAAGTGTACTTTTTTTACATAGGAGTTTTGGTAGTTTTCGGACACTTTAGTTACCGAGTGTATTTCAAGAATCGTGAAGGCGATCTCAATTTATGTCGCCAGGATCATTTTAGGCATTTCCTAAACAATAACTTTTAAAATAGGCGATAAAAAATACACATAATGCGACATAAAAAATAATATTCGATCAATAAAGTTATTGAGAAAGGATAATGAATGACGTTATCACCAACCTAAATCGACCAAAGGCGAAATGTTCTATCCAAAAACACGTAATATTAAATGTGAATAATGCGAAGGATCTTCTTAATTTAATGAGAACGTCATTAAGCGATTCCTGAAGAACATTCGAAATTTTTAAACTATTTTTTTCATGTTAAGTAGATGTCGTAATTGAGTTGATTAACATGCTAAAATCCCAAATGTTTAAACTGGATAAATATTGTAGGACACGTGGTGTAGATGCATGAGAGTTGTATGGTCCATGTGCAGATAATTGTGTAACCTGAGCACACTTTTAGTAGAAATAGATTTTTTATCTTTTTTAATGAAATTAAATATAACTTTTCAGAAGCAAATATACCGCATTATCATCAAGTAACCACTCTTCAAACGTGACACTTAGTGAAAAAAATTAAATTTAAAATATCTGAAGTCTTTTAACGTCAAAAATCCTTTAACACTTCGTTTAGAGGAAGGCTGAAAAATGCTTTATGCACTGTAAAAATTAAAGTTCGAAGTTTCATCAAAATATTTTGAAAATTTAGGTAATCTTGAATGTAAAAATTATTTTTAGAAAATGGGTGCTAAGTTTCCCAATATTAGTAAAGTCATTTTAATATTAAGCAAAACAAAAATGCATAAACATAGAACTCAATTTCTAAAATAATATCTGTTGCAGATAAATTACCTTAAAATTGCCTCATTTGTTTTAGTAAAACATGAAAATGTTTTAACAGTGTACTCAAGTCGGTAAATTTCTATAAATCTAATGCAATCTCTTATAATACATTTTGCATCATTTGTTTTAGTAAAACATGAAAATGTTTTTACAGTATACTCAAGTCGGTAAATTTCTCTAGATCTAATGCAATCTCTTATAATACATTTATTCGTGTTGATTTATAAATATTAGCATCTTGAATCATGGAGAGAAGTTTATATGTTTAGAAAATTGTTTATATACATAAAGAAAAATTTCCATAATTTAGTAGCTATTTCGCTAAAAATTTTCCAAGAAGCAAACTTTCAACTGAGTCTTTATTTCTATTAGCCAAATGATCTATTAAATATATATATAAATTTTGGAGCTTGTAAAACAATTAGTAAGACCACACACAATCGAGATTTGTAATAATGAGTCCTACATATAACGTACCCACGAAGTTACGTATAGCTCTTTTTTCCCTTTAAGTATTAGAACACGGTTTCATTAGCTTAAATTCTCCATTGGCTGAAAAACAACAGCTTAAATTTAAACCTACTTCTCTTCTATATATGTACGTAGATTATTAAATTTCCAGCAAATATCATTCATACAAATATCAGAGATGAAATTTTTATTAAGTTTTAAAATATCATTGGAGATTTTCTTATTTTCCTTAAATTTATACTTTCCGTATGACAACAACCTTCCTTTAACGAGCGACTTGTATTATATTACAACTCACAATTTATACATTTAATATATATATATATATTTTAAAATTTATTATTTATTCTGTCAAATATCGAAAATTGCAATTAATAAAATTTATTTATTTCATTTATTACAAATAAAATCCTGTAATTCTATAAATAAATTTAAATATTTAATTCTTTTTTTTTTTTTTTTTTTTTTTTTCTGAGACAAAAGACTCTTTTGACTTTGTCTATATTAATTTTATTCCTCTTTACGTTTTTTTTTAATACAAAGAAAACACATACAAAAATTGTAAATGATTAAATTTGGAGAATCACAAGGTGTGTGTATTTCTATTAAAAAATCGACTTCTTCTACTACATCTTACACAGTACCTTGCAAGGTACTTTGTTTCTGAACAAAATAAGCCATGTGCATAATAGAATAGAATTGTAGAAAAATAAAATCTTTTTCTGAGGTAAAATTTTTGCTGGTAGTCGAGATACTAAATTTTTTATTTTAAAAGTAATTGTATCGAAAAGCAGAAGTTCTTTTTTATATCGTAGTTACATTTCGAGTTAACTAAGCATCAAAAAAAGGACTGCACATTTTATTTCTTTGAAATTTAAAGAAACGAAAAATACTGTAATAAGGATAAAATCTCATGTTATTATATTTATAGATATATATGAATATGAATTTTATATATACTTTTGAAAAAAGGGAACGTGCTATTACATTATAATTCTTTTCTATGTTTTTGTGCGTATAAAAAATAAATGTCATAACGTATGAAAATCATCAATTACATACTTGATTTAACTGATTTTATTTACAAGTACATACCTATATTAAAGATTTGGGTCCATGCGTAAGTTCTTCTAAGCTTCTTTTCATAAATATTCTTGATTTTTACACACGTTCAATGTTCAGTAAAAGTTCTACTATAGCGCATTTAAGGATCTAGCGAATTTTGATTTAAAGGGATGCAAAACTTTTAGTTACATCGTCAGCCAAGCTATTCTAAGGGTAATTTTCACTTCCATTACCCGACTACGGTAGTCAGTGGGAGTATTGTATTCTGTCCAAAAATTCGACTTTGACATTTTCTCTTATTTACATGTACTAAGGTCTCCTAAGTCGTAAAATGTGGTTTTCGGTAATTAGTCAGTGTGTATGTGTGTATGTACGTATGTATATATGAATGTGTGCATGTATGTATGCATATGTGTATGCATATGTGTGGAGAATCTTCTAGTTATGCTGACAGTTCTGCTGTACAGTTCTGCCGTACAGATGATTTTTCCAACATTTGGAAAAATTCAAATCCAGAAATTTCGAGATCCAGAACTGAGACTTTAGAAGTCGGTAGTGGGCTCGTAAGTCTATATCTCAAAAAAGGCTCTAATGAATTTCCTCATAGTTACTAGTTAAACACTCTTTTACATGTCCTTCCGCATATATTAGTTGGATAATTCTGGAAAATTGATGTGCATGCTATATAAGTAGGTCCATTTGAGGTAGGTCCCTGTATAAGTAGGTCCATGTGCGTTCTTTCGAAAACCGCTGTAAGGATTGTTTTTTCAAACTCACTGTATTAACACCCTTTTAGATAGTCTTTCGTATATATTTGTTGTTCTCCGGTCAACACATGAGTTTACCAAGTTTTGGTGAAAATCGTAAGTGGGACTGAAATTCAATATCTCAAAAACGGTTATAACCATTTTCTTGAAATTTGCTACATAAATACTTTTTATGTATCTTTTCTTGTGTATTACTTGGTTAGTATAAGAAGATTGACACTCATTCTGATTAGGTAAGTTAGTTATAGATCTTTGAAATTGGTGTTTCAAAAAAAATGGCTGCATCGATTATTATATTTTTTTTAACTCGCTATGTAAACTTTACTTTACAGATCTTCATACATGTATCAGTTTTCTGTATATATTAAAAAAAAAAATTAAGTTACTGTCACTGACGTCTTTTTACTTTCTTCTATATGTAATATAGAGAAAGTATTGGATTCGCGAAAATTTTCGACCTCCGTTTTTTGACGGATCTACACGTTTTGGGATGTCCTGAACACGAATTGATAGTTTTAAAAAAATGTCTGTCTGTGTGTCTGTCTGTCTGTCTGTCTGTCTGTGTGTCTGTCTGTCTGTATCATTTTTTTGTGGACGCTGTATCTCACGAACCAATGAATGAAATTTAACCAAACTTGGTATTTAGTTGCACCCTGACATGAACTGGTGCCCATTAGATTTGGGGATCAATAGCTCAACAGGTGGCGCTGTGATCGCATTTTATAGGACAAAATTCCGTATAAATGGGCATAATGAGAGTTATTTTAAACTTGTGATTGTAAAATTAATATGAATTATTGATAATAGTAGTAGTTAACTAGGAAAAAAAATTTGTGCATGGGGGGGCATCGGTTCCCCCCCTGGGGGGGAAGTACCCCCCCGGGAGGGTTAAATTTTGAAGATGGGTATCATTCGAAAGATCTCGTCAATACCTTTAAAACGAATGGTTGAACCATAAATCTGTGATAATTTAAAACAAAGTTATCGATTTTTTTTTACTTTTAACAAAAAAAAAACTTAGAAAAAATAATCGTTTTTTTTTTTTTTTTTTTTTTTTTAATATTGTTACTGATTGAATATGTATAGGAAAATATAGAAGAAAGTCTTGTGGTGGCCACAACATACTCGTTTTTTTTTTTTTTGTCTGCGATCGCATGTCTTCGGGGAGGGCGAAATCCTCCGCATCATGAGAATTATCAGTGTCTGCCAACACACTTCAAGGAAGACATTTCAGGTAGTTAAAATGTCTATGATCTTAATTAAGGAAGTTATTAATTAAAAATATTGGGTTTATGAAGGTACTCTATTTCCCATTTTGCAAATAATTTCCCTTCTTAACTAATTTTTAACAACAACGTCATTTTCCACGGGGAAAATAAAATGTTATAAATGATCTAGAAAAAGTAAAATAGAATAAAAATAAAACAAAATAATTATTCATATTGCTACGGGTAACAAAGATATTTATCATCTGCCAATAAAAAGCGTTATCTTAGATATTTTTGATTTAAAAAATGAAATTAGAATGTAAATTGTCTGAATACATTTCTTTTTCTACTTATAGAAAATTCAATTTCTCACTAGCAATTTCTCATATTGTTTATTATTATTATTATTTTGTGAACAATGAAATATCTAATGCATATAATTTTTACTATTGAATTATTCAGTTAATTTAGAACAATATATAATACTCTCTTCATATATTTATAATGTATAGCTAGATAACAATTTTGCACATTCGAAAATATCTGAAAAGAAAAAAAAAAGGTTTATTCTTATTATTTCGTTTGGAAAAATCTTCTCCAGCATCAATTTTTAAATCTCTCCGGACTACTTCTTAAAATATCGAAGAATAAAATGTACTTGGATGTCCATGAGAGTTTTAGATGATGATTTTTTTTATTCCAATAATTAGAAGTATGCAACATATCATAGAAATGTTTTCTTCTGTAATGTTAAAAGATTGTCAATGCGAAATTAGAAGATGCCTTCATTTATAAATCAGTTTGAATTTGAATATAAAAAATATTTTTTTTAGGTCAACATATATCTGAGCTATTTTAAAATGTGTTATTAGATAAAAAAAAAAGGCACTTTAAAGACGAAAAAATGAAGTTAATTATACAGATATTATTTAGTTTAGTTTTTTTCCCACTCTTTCGAAATGTTTAGGTATTATAAACTTTACTTTCAAGAAAAAGATGAATATAAATTTGTGTTTGTCGTTCCTGTAAAATAGTGCTATGAGCGCTTACAGGAATAATAATAATAATAATAATAATAAAAAGAAGAAATAAGGCGAATCATAAGCAACTCTTTTTTCGATGTCAAATTTCCAAGCGTAAGTTCGATCATTTTTTTTTCTTTTTTTAAACTTGTTGCAATACAAATGCAAAATAAATAAATAAATAAAATAAAATAAAATAAAATAAAAATCCCCACATTAAACGCTTGTCTATAATGGATAACTGAAAATGCATAACTGAACTATCCTAAAAAAAATCACGACATTTAGGTACTAAAATTTATTTATTTATTTATAAAAAAAAAAAAAAAAAAAAAAAAAAAAAAAAGCAATTAAATCAAAACATTTATCGCCAAATAGTGACAAAAAGTTAAAAGTCGCCAAGGGGATCATATACTAAAGCTGTAACGTAAAACGATCTAGCTGCTACGAATTTCTTTTTATTCTAAAAAAAAAATGTTTGATTTTTAGCATAATATTTCATAAAAAAAAATTATTAAATATTATGTACTTCAATTTGACATTTAGTGTGGGAATTACCATAACATTTTCCTTCTTTTGTCTTGTATTATGCTCTATTAATACTACTATTAAATGAAAGGCAAAGCAGCGAATAGAGCGCAGCAGTGGTTTATAAGCGAAGCAAATCGGGTGTTGGTGAGCGGAAAAGCAGGGGATTGAGACCCTTAGTCTCTTACAAAAAGTTGTTACGTATCTGACATTTTAGGTCAATTTAACTCTTCTGACCACATTAGCTTCAAAAAGTGAATATAATACGGGTAATGATAGGTAATGGAAGTCATTTGGTTATTATACATTTTCTTTTTTTGAGAATTACTCATTATTTGTCACATCTTTTTAAAATTCTGTACTCACATTTAAAAAAATCGCAATAAAAAAATTATTTATTTGTTCGAATCCAGTTTATTTAAATACTTTCATTACACGAATACCGTGAGTAATAGAAATAATGTATTTCGTCCAAAAATATGATAACGCGTTTTCCCTGATTTACACGTTTTAAGGTCTTCTGAGTCCGAAAAAGTAGTTTTTGGCAGTTGGTCAGTAGATATGTACGTAAGATAGAACTACGACACTTCAGAATTGAGACAGGTCTGGTGTACAAATGATTTTTCAAACTTTTCGTAAATATTGGGAAACTGGAAGTGGGGCATCGAAAACCAGAAGTGGGACCGTAAGTCAGTCTCAAAAAAATCTTCTAACGAGCTTCTTCAAAGTTGATATATAAACACTTTATTTGATGTCCTTTCGTATGTGTTTGTTGGTTAGTTCAGAAAAATCGATAGGCGTTCTGTATAATTAGCTCAATTTCAAGTCTCGCAAGTGCGTTCATTTAATAACGGCTATACGGATTTTTTTTTTTCGAAACTCGCCATATTAACAGATTGTTGAATATCCTTTTGTGTAATTGTTGTTTTTCGTTCAGTAATTGAGTATGTCAAGTTTTGAAAAAAGTTTGTACTTCAAAAATGGCTTTAACGATTTTCTTGAAAATTATTACATAAACTCATTTTAGATATCTTTTTATCCTGCATTACTTGGTAATTCAGAAAAATTAACGGTCATCCTGATTACTCAGGTCACTTTTAGATCTCAGAAATTGGTGTTTCAAGAAATGCCGCTACCATCCCCACCCCCCCCCCCCATTTTTTTTTTTTTTTTTTTTTTTTTTTTTTAATGATCATTTAACTAGATTTGTAAACTCTGCTTTGTATGTCTTTACAGATGCATCAGTTTTCTCAACCAGAAAATTTTAGGTGCCTGCTTTGTTTGGTCAACCTTATGTCTAATGACCATATTATCTCTAAAGAGTGAAAATAACACGTGTAATAATAGGTATTGGAAGTTATGTTGTTGTTACTCACCATGTTTTTCATTTTATTTTGAAGCTATAACGTAACAAAAATGTCCTTAAATAATCTTTACCGCATTTTAGTTTAAAAACGAAAAATAAATAATTATAATATTTTTTTAGACAAATATGCGAAGGTTAAACTAGGTGTACTTTTAAAACAGGAATAAACTACTACGTCAGAAACGCCAAAGTGTTGTCCATTAAATTGTTTTTCTTTGGCGTTTCTGACGTAGTAGTTTATTCCTGTTTTAATATTCCAACGCCAAGTCTCCTGCTATTATAGGTGTACTTTTCTTGATTTATAGCTTCAAAATAATTTCGTTTTTCTTTAATCAAAAAAAAAAAAAAAAAAAATGTATTAATTTAACGTTGTGGACTTTTTGAAGATAAAAATAGGTTTTTAATATATTCATTAGGTAGTGATACATACTGATAAATAATTCCCCATGGAACACATATTTGATTGCTAATTATGGTAGATACTGCATTATATTACGTAAGGTATGCATATTTTTTATCCTCTAACTTAAAGAAGAAAAAACACAGAAATGGATATCATTTATTAAAATATAAATCTCCTTTTTTCTAAATTTTTAACATGGCAATATAGGACAAAATTTCGCATAAATGTACGTAATAAGAGTTATTTTTAACATGTGGTTGTAAAATTAATATGTATTATTGATAATAGTAGTAGTAGACAAGAGAAAAATGTGTATGTGGGAATATCGTTTTCTCCTCCCGGGGGTGTAAATTTTCAACATGGGTATGTTTCGAAAAATCTGGTCAATATCTTTCAAATGAATGGTTGAACCATAGATCTGTGATAATGTAAAACGATGTTATTGATATTTTCATTTTTTAACGAAAAAACCTTATTTCTTCTGACATTAGGCGAAAATTTAACTTTCATTCAGCACAAATTACCGTATTCACCATTAACTTCAACTCCCGGTTCAACGCAAAAACTTGAAAAGCGTCTACAGGCACACTGTAAATGAAAACGTCTTAAATTCAGTTAATAAAGTGTCTTAAACGGTTGGTCATTTTTTAAGCGAAAAAAATATGTCTTACTTTTTAAGACAACTTTCTGCATCTGAAATTAAGACACTTCAAATGTCTTAAAACACCGCCATCTTTTTTAGGTTTAAAAACACCGCCATGTTAGGCTTAAAAAATCTGCCACTTTTAAGGCCTTTTTAATAAATAAATAAATGAATAAAGGTGGCGTATGATTCTGCTTTACTGTTTAAAATGTATTTTAGAATTATCTAGAGCACTAATAAAATATAATAATTATTTAAAAAAAAAAACATTACCAGTCCGTGGATTTGAACTCACTACTTTCTGTACCACAGAGGAGTGTATTTGCCAACCACGCCACGACGCCACACACAAAACGTTTCCATAATACACACTTTAATATTCGCGAAATAAATTATAATGTTATAATCAGTATTTTTTTCTTAAAACTATCGAGATTAAATCTAAAGCTCAATATATATTAATTCTATTAAATTTTATGTGTAGAAGTTTAGAATTTCGTAAAATATAAACGAATAATATATCAAAACCTGAGACTGTGATGTTTTGAAAACGATTTCTTTTTATAAACTGATATTTGAAAGAAAAAAAAAATGCTTATGATTATGAAAAAACCAGAAAAGTTTTGTTTTACTTCCAGGTACAGGTAAAAATGTTTAAAAAAATAAAAGAGTTTAAAATCGAAAAAGATTTTTTAAAAAAGCAGCTATTTACAAATTGCGTAAGATTAGTTTGAAATTCACTTTCTTAGCTACAAGTTATTCTTAAGCAACAAGTTATTCTTCGCTACAAGTTCATCTTACTGTTTTTTTATTCAAATGAACGAGCTTTAAATAAAAAGTAAAATTTTTTATTTACATATTTATTTATTTTGTAACCAAATAATTTTTGCTCCAAAAAATGTTTTTTTATTAAGTATTTCAAGCATAACTCCACGCAAATAAGATAACGTCATTTACCATTTATGCATATTTGTTATGTTAAATATAAAACTTTTCTAATAAGCTTATTTAAATTTCACAAATAAACGTTTTAAATAACGCGATTTTTGTAATTTATTTTATTATTTTAAGCTTTATTTAAAAAAAAAAGAAAGTAGATAGCATATTTAATTAAATAAAAGTAATTAAAATAAGTATTTTTATCTATTATTTATTGAAATTTGATATATTTAAATTATTTTATTTAAGGGAATTGAAAAATCTCAAACTAGAAGTAAAATCAGAGTGATTAGCCTTTCTCACTTGACATGATTTTCAGAAAAACCTCACAAATTAAAATACTTTCAGATATATTTATTCCACTTTTTTATATATGCTGCTTTTATAATTATGAAAAAGTAATAAATAACTTTCAGCATATCAATTTTATAAACTTTAATAAATTTTAAATCCAACGTTTCGGCTAAATTCCTTCATTAGCCTTCCTCAGGGAAGAATGATGTTAAAAAACACATAAACATAGAAAATTTAAGTACATGACACCACAATTACAACTTCAAAACATTTAACAGATGATTACACAAATTGTAAAAATATACTATATACATTTTTAAAAATATGCTAAAACACTCAAAGGAACATGAAACATGATCACTACAAGACAAGGATAAAGAGCTACTAAAGCAAAGGTTAAAAATATCAAAATTGCGGGGTTGCCAGAACTAAATTAAAGCAGGGTAACCATAAATTAATTTAAGCCCAAGAAATGAAGCCAAATTGAGGGGGGGTTTACGGATAAGGAATCGTTACAAATTTCTGATTTTCTTTTAATAATTTCGAATGATTCATAAAGAAGTGCTTGGTTTCTATTGTCAGTATTGTAAATTATTTTGGCATTTTCAAAATCGGGGTCAATGGGATTAGTATTATAATTTCGTGAAAAAGCTGTGTTGGGTCTATTATATTTTAAATCTGCAATATGCTCTTTCATTCTATCACAAAAAGGTCTATTAGTCATACCTATATAGAAGTTAGTTTTATTATCAACTTTATATGGGATTTCATAAACACCAGATTTTAATTTGGGGGGAGGAGGATCAAGTTTTTTAGAAATTAATGAATTTAATTTTAAAGGAGCTTTAGCAACCAAATTAACTTTCATGTATATAGTATATTTTTACAATTTGTGTAATCATCTGTTAAATGTTTTGAAGTTGTAATTGTGGTATCATGTACTTAAATTTTCTATGTTTATGTGTTTTTTAACATCATTCTTCCCTGAGGAAGGCTAATGAAGGAATTTAGCCGAAACGTTGGATTTAAAATTTATTAAAGTTTATAAAATTGATATGCTGAAAGTTATTTATTACTTTTTCATAATTAAAATACTTACTAAAAAATTTTATTTATTTATTAAAAAAAAAAAAAAAAGAGAGAGAGAGAGAGAGACAGAGAGATTTAATTTTTTGATATTTGCATTATAATTTCAATTTAAAAAAAAATCCGCTGCTAAGTTAAAAATTTCTCAAAAGTAATCATCATTGTTTTAAAATAGTATCTTGATATGAAAAAAAAAACGAGGCGACGAAGATGATTTAAATTTTCATTGATAGATGGCGCCACTACTAATAATTAACGATGAAATGTGAAATGATTTATTTTAAATGTCTTACTTTAAGACATAATTTCCTTTTTAAGACACTTTATATTAGTGCATTTGCCCCACCAGATTATTAAGACACAAAAATGTCTTAAATTAAGATATCTATTATGTCTGCACTTCATATTCAGATATTTACGTGTCTGAAATGTATTTTCAGACATTTTTTTTGTCTTACTTTAAGACACCTTTATTTGCAGTGCAGGGTACAGCTTTCCAGCAAAATTTCGCATGCTGTTTCTGCCATCTGGTGTCGAGGATTTCATATAATCTTTGATTGATTATTTTCACCTAAAAAATCTACAAGTAACTATACCGCTAGATGGCAGAAACAACACGGCAAAATTTGCTGAAAATTTGCACCCTGCCTTTATACGCTTTTCAAATTTTCATCTTCAACCGGAAGTTGAAGTTTTTGCTGAATAACAGCCTTAGTGATATAATTCCGTTAGATATAATTCTGTATTTTGCATTTATCATGGAAAATACTTTAATACTTTAATAAATAATCTGTATCACATGAATTTTGTGAAAATTTACATAGAAGAAAGTCTTCTGGTGGTCACATACTGGTTTTTTATGTATGTGATAAATGTTTAAAAAAAAATGAAATCTATAACACTTTTCGGTATTTTGAACGTTACAAAAATGCATTATATGAAAAAAATAATAATAATAATTTATTTTATGCAATGTTTATTTATTTTTTATTTTTTAAATAAAAAACTAGACTATACCAATGTTTTGTTAAATTAAAGCAGATCATAAACAAAAGTGTGAGAGCTAATTTTATTACCAAACAACTATAGCTGCTTTGAATCGAATGTTCTAAAAACAAGTTGTTTTCTTCATTTATTTCAAAATTATGCCATTATAATCAGAAAATTAGTAAAAAAAAATTAGTATCAATTTTATATAAAATCATACTAATTAACTTTATAAAAAAAATACTTTATTTACTATTTTTTACGAATGTTAAAAGCTATTTTTATTTTTGAATAATAACAATTCGTTAATGTTTTAGTTGCTACTGTTTTTAAAATATTTTTTCTCCTAAAACGTAATCATTATCATCTGAAAAGCATTTCAAGAATATTGGGTTGGCCAAAAAATAATTCCTTTTTTTTTCTATGTAAAGGAAAAAAAGGAGAATTTTTCAAAACAAGCAAACCTTTTATTAAACAATATATTATCCATTTTGTTTGGTCACCATTTTCCACCTTTCAGCCAACTTCAAGATTCCACACTTAACCCTTTCCGACCCGAAACTTAAAACATTGCATTCTTCTGCTTTTGCAGACTGAAAGTAAAATGTGAACAACAACTTTCATTTGATGATTTAAAATTGTACTTTACACTTTCTGCTAATTATCTCGATCGTTCATTTCCTGATTTTATTACATACGACTGTTCCAGATGCAAAAATGTAAGTGGATATCGTGGATGTCTAACCCGCACGATCGTACGGCCTGGGTCGGAAAGGGTTAAAAAATAGCTTTAATTTTTCTACAAAAATCTGTTCCAAGGACAATTTGATATCCTAATTACCAGTGAATGTTCTATCATTCAGAACATTTTGAAAATAAAGAAACAAATAGTAATCTGAAGGTGTCAGGTCTGGCAAATGTGGTAGATGCGGTAACACATCCCGTCCAAGCTGCAAAAATTTTTGGTGAGTGACAAAACTTGTATGTTGTCTATGTCTAGCGTTATCTTGGTGAAACAAAACCTTTTGAATTTCACTGATTCTGGACACTTGTGCTTGTTTGCATTATTTAATTTACTCAGTTGATGACAGTACACGTGAGAACTAATGGTTTGGTACCTTGGTAGCGATTCAAAATATATAATACTTTTGAAATTCCCCCAGACTAAAAGCATAACTTTCCTTTGATAATTACCTGTTTGACAGTGCTTTGAGCAGGTTCATCACGCTTGTTGCAATATACTTTCCCATACAGTACAGAATGTTTCAGTTTTGTTGCAAAAAGCGTACAATCATTCAAAAACGTAACACGTTTTAGTATGCTCTCTGATACCTTTCTGAAACATTCGCCCTTTTTGATTTTTTATCTGTTAAATGATTGCAAGGTTTCTGTTACGTATCTGATTTTTTGTTACGATCGCACATATTTCTATATTTTTTAAACTAATCGGAAAGCAATCTGAACGTTTTTTAACCTTTCGGAAATGTTTATAATGTTTCAATGTTATATGATTGCTACGTTTCTGGAACATTTTTTGCTGTAAGGGTTTAGTTCGATGTTGTTATAGATGATCCTTTTTTTCATCGCCTGCTATCATACATTTCAAAAAAGAATAATCTTCTTCACGTTTTAAAAGGGTATTGCAGACGTCAACATGCTTAGTGAAATGGATTTCTTTGAGCTCATATGGTACACATATCGAGCTTCATAACATATCCAAATAGCCTTAAATGGATTTCAACACTCGATTTCGATATGATAAGATTATCGGCAAATTTTCATGTTGTTAAAAGTCGATTAGATTGGAACAATACCTTTATTTGGTCGTCATCAACTTCGATTGGCCTGCCTGAGTGTGGTGCATCTTTAACATCAAAATCGCCAGACCGAAATTTATCAAATCAAATCTGACAATGCTGTACTTTTAAGGCATCTTTATCATACACATCACAACTTTCGTAAGCTTGCACAGCGTTCTTCCTTTTCGGAAGTAATACAATGAAATATGACAAAAATATTCCTTTTATTTTTCTGTTTTTAAATCGGTGTCAAACAAGCAACTGTTACCAAAATTGTGCGCTTTTGTTTCTCTAAAATAAATCTGAAATGTCTTCTTTGAAGTTACATAATGACTTTGCAGTTTAAAATAAAATCCGTTACATTTCAAAATTGTTATCTTTTAGAGAAAAACGCAATTACTTTTTGTCCAACCCACTATATACTGCGAACTTTTTATTAAAAAATAAAAATAAATAAATAAATAAATAAAAAAATAGCACCAGGTTTATACATTTGTGAATTTTCAAAACAATCATTTAATTACTAAGACATATTAAGCGAAAAAAAAAATAGCACTTTTCGAATAAAAAGTTAGGCTTTTTTTTCTAAGTTATGTCAAAGAGAAAGAAAATTATTGTAAAAGTCGGAAATACTTAATATATGTTACACTAAACGTTATTTCAAGCCACTATTAATATATATTTGCAATACTTGCTTAGAATTTTAAATCGAGGAAACATTCATTCTTGTCACGTTATGCTTTATATAACTCATGCTATAACGCAAAATAAATAAATAAATAAATAATAGTCACAATTATTTGTAATTCTTTTATTCTAAATACAAAATGTAAATACAAAATTATATTTGTATAATTTTCAATAGTTGATTTAGATTTAATTTAAATAGTTACAAAATAAAAATTCTATTAACAAAAATTTCATCTTATTCTAGTCTTTCTTTGTATTTATTTCCAATAAAATTATAAAAAAAAACAGAAATTTTTAAGAAAACTCTTTATGAGGATATACCTTTAAAAACTTTTCATCCACCGAAGAAGCCTTAAGGTCATGTACAACTATTACAAAGAGAACACCAATATTTTGTAAAATGCCATCTAAGAGATAGGATAAGCTAAAAAAAGGTTCCTTTTATTTCTGTTGTTAAATGTTAGATTTACATCATCCGTGACTTGAAAAGGAAATAGAACAAACAAAACAAATCCATCAGAAAGTATTGATCATACGCTCTTTGTGTACTAATGAATTGAGAAAAACCTTTTGCATTGATTGTATAATAAGAGAAACTGGGATTATTATTTTCAATAATGAATGTGACTTTTAGGTAGAAAATGTAATTAGGTATTTTTTTAAGCGTTTGTCTTTTCTATTTAATTTCTCTCTCTGATCAGTGTTGCCTCCACTAAATTTTAACTGTAACGGTTGTCTAATCACTTTGAAGGTTTTTCGTCCCTTTTCTACATAAAATATCACTCCTCGAAATTACTGGTGTTAGTTGAATAAAAGAGTGCCTAAATTTGAAAACAATGTTTAGAGCGCTTTGGACCAACAGAGTAGGTAAAGAGTTAAAACCCACATTACACAGTGTATAAATTTTCGCCGTGAGTAGACGGTTATATAAACTGCAGCTTCCTGTCCATACGTTTGGCCGTATTTTTAGATAACAGTTACTTAACCACATTTTGATTTTATGGTTAAGAGACCGTCAAATAAAACAAGATTATACACTAAGTATGCCACAAACTATAAGAATTTTACTACTTACTTTACAAATACAGTTCTTGTATCTTTGCATTTAGGCTACATAGACTATACTGAATTACATTTTATTTTAAATGACTGGATGAAACCAATCCGCCATAAAAAAATTTAAAATATCGAATGTTGCCAAAGAGTCAAACAAGAAGTAAAATTACATAACTCCAGTTAAATGGTTGTACGACAGAGTTTTCAGACATGCTCTAAAGAAATCTTTGCAAATTAATGGCGTTTCTATTTTTTTCTAAAGAAATAGTAAAGTGAGACTAAAATAAAATGTTATTAAATCATTATTTAACGGAAAATTCTTACAGTGCACAATTTTAGAAATGTACGTTAGATTTTCTATGTAAGCAAATGTTTAACAATAATTTGTTCTTAGGTACACATATTTACTGTTTATCATTTACACAATTTTAAAAGACATATCAAGTGATTTCAGAAGTTCGTGTCCACTTTTAAAGGTCAATTTATACGCGATTTAATTAATTGTATTCCGTGTATTACCAATTAAAAAAAAATATTCACCGATATTAATATTGAAAGTGATCATTATTTATGCCATTTAAAAACGTATATACACATCGAAACCCGATTTCTCTATTATCCGACTAGACACACATACATTGGATGGAACTGTGTTTGCTGTATATATTTATCCATTCATATTTTACTTCTGTTTTATGTCAAACCTATATTTAATCTCCAGTTATCACTCGATTTAAAAAAAAAATGTTTTATTGAATAAGAAGGAAAGAAACATTGAAAACACGTTTGAGTTAGCTTCCTACTACTAAAAAGCGCATAATTTTTAATCGGGTTTAGAAATGCATCTAAGTTATTTAACTGGCGAAAGAGAGTAGAATCTTCTTAATAATCATATCCGAATTTCTGTATTTAAAAAAAATATATATATCATAGCTAAAACATTGTATTAGATTAATGAATGTACAATTTTAATCATAATTTCTCTGCTTTCATTTTAACTAAACTAAATAATGACATAGTATAATTTAACGAAAAAACATACATTGCAATAAAGCTCAAAATGATTAAGGGGGTATTCTGGTCTAGAAGCCTGAATTTTAGGCATTTTTTAAAGTAAGATAAAAAAAAATGAAAAAAATTTTTACTATCCATTTTTTTATATGTTTTTTATTGACATTTTGAGAATGTAAAAAAAAAAATCACACACAAAAAAAAAAAAAAAAAAAAAAAAAAAAAAAAACCAAAATTCGCCGAGATACAGGCCGATGGAGTGGGGGCTCCAAAAAAAACGGTGCGTCCTGGTTGACATGATTTCAACCCTTGTAGTGATCTAAAACAAAAAAAAAAACAAATTCTTCATTAATAAAGATGTCGCTATCGGGTTGACCATTTTCAAAAAAAAAAAAAAAAAAAATGACAAAATGGCGTCGACTTGAAAAAAAAAAAAAAAAAATTACCCGACTTTTTTCGAATTTTTAAAAAATATTGAAAATCAAAATTTTTTAAAATCCAAGGCAGACGCGATAGAGAGTTGTATAAACAAGATATATACCAAATTTCAAAGCAATCGGTTCAGTAGAACTTGAAATATCATGTCAACCACCTCAAAAAAAGTAGTTTCGAGAAAAACGCGTTTAAAGTTTAGGAAGCAATTCTAATGGAATAACTCTGAAAATAATATGTTATACTCACTTTGCATCAATCGGCGATCCCAGATCCATATTCAGCTCTTGAGAATTCTTTCAGCTAATCGAGCTGTTCTACCTTCTTTTGAAGCAGCAGAAGCTCGTAGTTCAGAGCGGTCAATTCTAGCTTCGTTTCGCCTTACAGCAAATGCATGAGCTTCAGTACCAACGGTGATGCCCATAAGTTCCATTATTTTCAAGATCGGTAAAAAACCTTCATTAAAAATAGCGACAGCTAGATAATTTGCAATTTGAATTGTATGAGTTCCAGCGTGAATATGGTTCGGAGCAAAAGTCCATATCAAAGAATTCAGTGATTCATTATTATTTTGTGTTTCGGACCCCAAACATCGATGTAATAAATCATCAGATGATAAGCTGGTATAAATAGGCTTTATTACATCCAAAACTTTTTCATTCAGGGGGGGGGGGGGTTTCATGGACAAAGCTCTTAAGGGCTGTATCTCCGAAAATAATTCGTATTTTGAAAAATCCTTTTAGGATCATATTTTTGAAAGTCTAAACTTTCAAAATATGCAAAAAACAAAAAATCGATTTTTTTAAATTTCTAGACCAGAATACCCCCTTAAATGTAAACTCTTCTTTTAACTTGAATTTTCTTGATTAATTTCAAGTATAAACACAAATCAAACACCAAGTATTACTATAAATAAATTATATGAAACAGATTTTAAATTTTGAATTATCGAAATATAAAAGTGTATCAATCCCATTGGAAAAATACAGCAAATAGCAAATTTTGCAAAATAATATAGATGAATGCCTAATTTTTCAGTACTCAACACTGTTATTAAGAGGGGCAAATTTTTACAAAAAGCTGATGGAAAAAAAAAAAAAATGGGGATTTGCGGAAACAAGCGGTGACAAGCGGTGTGCAGAAACAAGCAGTGTAAAATAAAAACACATAATATTTGTTTCAGGTAGAAATAATTAAGCATGGACCTTCATCGACCCAAAAAATTGTAGTTACGAATGTAGATATAAAACAACTAAGCAAAATGCTTTAAAAATATTCTTTGAAAAATATTCTTTAAATATTCGATCATTTAATTGTCTATGCACCTTTACGTTTAAATTTAACATAATATAGAATTTAACTTCTGTCAATCGAAGAGTTTTTTCGATAAACATTTTTAATGGACATTTCAGTATTTATGTTGACTTAAAAAGTTTCTGAGTAACATAAGGTCGAATTTTTTTCTAAGTTACTTTTGGATTCTGATACTCGTCATATATTTTAACTTTTCATTTTACCTAACAAAGTAAATAACTATTCTATGCTTTGAAGCTGTTATGTATGAAAGCTAAAAAAAATTTTTTTAGCTCCTTATTAAACACGAAAAAGAATAAAAATAAAAGAGAAATATATAATGAGGCTTTTTAAGTTTCAGTTTCGGCTAATTTCAGAAGTCTAGTTATGACATGAAATATTACATAACAATTTGAATCAAATAAATTAATTTCTTTCATATAAAAATTTTGGTTTTCGTAATCATTGTGTATTAACGTTTTTTCTGGAAATCAAGGGAATAAAAGGTTACCCAATACAATTTGTAATTCCTTATTCTTTAAAATATTCAAAGAATTTTTCTAAAAATGTAATCGGATACATATAGGAAATTTCCGTACAATATTGAAAATAAAAGTTCACTATCGCCTTCACAATAATCGCCTTTACAAATTTTCAGCTATACCTTCCTAAAAATATAAAATACAGCGAAATATGTTTTGTCTATCCAAAATCAGCGAAAACAACCACTCATATTTTATTTATTTTGTTTCACTTTTACTCTGCATATAAAGTTTAAAATGAGACTTCATTGAGCCTTATATAAAATTCTTTCGAAAAGTAGGATTCTTTCAAAACAAAATTTTCCTATAGTCACGTTCTTTACATTAATAAAATATAGGTTAAAATGAATATTATAAGGAATTTCATACAATATATCTTTCAGATAAAAAAAAAAAATAATAATAAAAAAAAAATAATATAAAAAATAAATATAAAAATCTCTTCAATGCATTTTGCAAATATCTATTTCACTTTGCCCTGTTTAATAATCCAATAATATTATTGTAATATTTTATCAATCATTATTTTTTCATAACATTTAATTTTATTTCTTTTGAGTCCTGCAACATACTGTACATAATAAAACAATCTTTAGAAAATTTAAAGGTATTATTTTTAAAAAAGAAATAAATTTGTCACAATAATAAATTAAAACTATAAATTCATATACAAACATTATACTTATTATTTACTGTACGCAAGTACTCAGATGATATGCTTAATAATTTTTGGGGCATATAATATATTTTTTTTATTATAAAGAATTAAATTAAATCTCAAGTAGTAATAAAGTTAAAACAAGCAAAATAATTTTTTTTCTTTATAAATTATGCGTAAAGAAATAAGAAATACATATTTTTAAAAAAGTTTCTTCGTTATGCATTTAGCAACAAATCCATTAAATAATAATAAGAATTTTCTGTTTACAGAGCTACGTTAAATAATTCTGATACGTTATAAAATCTTTGATATGAAATTTGGTATGAGTATTTTGAGTTTTAATTAATTAATACAAAGCTATGAGTTACAGTGAAACATACATGTACAGATATACATAGACAGATATAGGTACAACAGTGGTTAAGTGGGAGCGGTAATCCCCCTCAGAAACGAGTATGTTTATGTAGCGAGTTAATAATATATATGTATGTGTGTTATTATATATATGTATATATATAATTATAATTATTTTAAATAGTATGGAATAAATAAGAATTATCTGCTGATGAACTAGTGATGCAATTAGTATGTTGAGGCTTCAGATCTGCAGATCCGCTAGTTTAAAGAATTGTTAATTATCAAAAGTTCGGAAAGTCGAGTTGAGGCAATCCAAATTTCTTTTTTCCTTTTTTCTTTTTAAATATTTTATAAAATGTTTAATAATTTATCAGTAATTGTACTCATAAGTTATGATACATATATATGTGTGTGCGTTTGTTTATAGGTAATGTTGTGCGTGATATTTTTCTTCCATTTAAATAGTAATGATGGTTTAAAATACGCCTCGGAAAAGGTATAATGTTTAATATTTCACTGCTTATTGGTTTAGTACTGAAAACAAACATTTAATACTACCTTATGAAATATTTCTACTCTCTCTTACCTATAAGGTAGAGAAAGTATTGTTTTTGGCTGAAATTTTTGAAATTGAATTATTGATATATTTACACGTTTTGAGGTCCCTTGTGTATATCTTTTATCAGAATATCTCAAAAACAAATTATAGCAGAAAGTCCAAACTTGGTATTCTAAATGTGAATCATACACGGATGTTACACTAAACATTTCGTTGAGATTAAGCAAATGGTTCGTGTACAGGGGCACCGAAGAAAATTAAAACGCATTAAACTATGGGGGAAATAGCAGGTAAGTAGAGTTTAACATTTATAGACTGCACTAAACCAAATGAAATGAATATATATTTTTTATATGCGTAAAAGCATGTTTCATGTAGAATATGCTACAGAAATCCTTCACTGTTCATTTACAGGGCTGCAGAAAAGAACTAGATCAGTAGTGCGACAATACTTGAAAATTGAAGGAAATGTACTTCAAGTTGTGATGTGTGTTATTAATATAGGATTATATATATGTGCATCATGTGACGTGCACATAACTTTCAGAAGTTATAAAAAGCTGACAATATTTAAGTCATAACATTCCTTTTTATTTTTAGTGGAAGTGCTTTACTACAGTACGAAGCAAAAGTTTGGACAATGAAGAAATTCATGCAGATTTCGAAATATATTTAGTCAATTTTCCTAACATATATTGAACGTAAATGTGCTGTGCATGTAAACAATATTTATAAGAATGAAAATTAGTACTGTGCATATTTCAAGTAATTAAATGGTAACAAAAACATAATACTGTCTCAAAAGTTTAGACAAAAATTAAAATCTAAATAAACAATTTTTAAAACCTAATTGTGCATGCATGCTTCTGTATTACATCATAAATGCAAGATTCCATCAAAGAAACTAAATTTTGCATAGTTTGGGGACCGATGTCATACTATGCATCCTCAATAGATGTCTTGAGTTCCTGTACAGAAAAGTATTGTCTACCATTCCTATAAACTTTGCGAGACATGATGCGCCAAAGATTCTCTGTGGGGTTAAGATCTGTGTCAAATGCTGGCCAGTCGAGAACTCTTATATTATGAGAATTAAACCAAGATTTTGTATTGTTTGCAGTGTGAATAGAAACATTGTCTTGTTGAAGTTGACACCGATGGCCACCTAGAAGCTAAGAAAATGACATTAAGTTGCGAGACATGATGCCCCAAAGATTCTCTGTAGGGTTAAGATCTGTGTTAAATGCTGGCCAGTCGAGAACTCTTATATTATGAGAATTAAACCAAGATTTTGTATTGTTTGCAGTGTGAATAGAAACATTGTCTTGTTGAAATTGCCACCGATGGCCACCTAGAAGCTCAGCAAATGACATTAAGTTCTTTTCAAATGTCTTTGTATAATGCTGTGATATTTGACGACCACTGGTAAAGGTCAGAGATACTTGTCCATTTTAGCAAATGGCTGCCCAAATCATCACCGAGCCCCCTCCTTATTTGCGTCTGAAAAAACCCAGAGGTTCCTTCCGCAATCATGCCAATATGATGACCAGACATCTGGACCATCTAGATTCTACTTTTTTTCATCTCTAAATATGAGTGATTGCCATTTCTGTCCATATGACATATGCTTTCGAGCCCACAACATTCTTTGTAACTTATGATGTGGCTTCAGAGCTGCTTTCTTTTACATTTTGCTATAAACTGTTGTTCCTTTGTCCATAATTCGTCTACGAATCGTATTTTTTTATACAGAGAGTCCCGATGACCTTTGAACTTCACGTACACTCATTTGTTGGGTACTCGCTAGTCTTTGTATCAGGCGATCCTCTTGTATATTTCTTATACGTGACCTCCCAGATCTACATTTTGCTTTATATTCACAAGCACGAGATAAAACTCGATGAATAGATTTCTTAGATCTATTAATAATAGCCAAAATTTCTGAAACGCGCTTCCCTTCAGCTCTCAACTGCCAAATCATTAAAACGTCATTCCCTTGAATTTTTTTAGCTCGCGGCATGTCGACTACGAATCGTTTTTGTTTCAGAACATAAGTACTCAAAATCTGTGACATCATCGATTTAAAATTTGCATATGCCAGCAAATATTTACAGAAACTCATAATCGTCTAAACTTTTGCGACAAGCAAATTTTAATTTTTATTAAAAAAATTAAAATTATAGCAAATCAAACGACTGTCTTTTGAATATAGCATTTTAAGATATATTTTAAATATATATACAGGTTTTTGTAATTCTGACGTCATAATCCTAAATTTTAAAGATGAATAACGTCATTGTCTAAACTTTTGCGTCGTACTGCATAATAATCTACCAGGTCCATGAAAGCTGCTCAGGAATTCAAATTAATTCCTGAGAGCCACATAGTAAATAACGTATTTTTTTTAAGCTAAATATTCATCCTTTTTTTTTTTTTTTTTTTTTTTTTTTTTTGAGTCTTGCTCAATACCGAAGTCAAGTTTTTAAAGTTTGGTGTTTGCCTGTGTTTTTTAGAATAAATAAAAAACAAATAATTTCAAGCTATACAAATGTTGTAATTTGAAGTTAATGCGTTTGTTACTGGAGTCATTTGTTCAAAATTAATAAGTTTCAAGGTATGCAGCGTGTGAAGGTTGCCTGAATAATTTTAAATAAGCTTTTGAATTAAATAACAGCTGTAACTCTATATGAATGTAGGTATAATAATGAAAGGAGGTGAGGGGGCGGTAGACCCTCACATTCAATTATTTGTCAAATAAAGCTGTTCCGAAGTCCAATTTGTTTTGTTTTAGCATAGGTTTACATAACAGTACTCGTTATCTTACTCCTTAATCTCCAATCAACAACTATAGTACTAAATTTCAGAGTAAGAGAAATTCGGGTGAGTGACACACCAGATTATTTTGTCAAGTTTTCTATTATTATAATCATTTTTTAAGCTTTTTGTTCGTCTCTGTTCGATGGATAGCTGCACTATTCTAATACTTAACAAATGATGTTTCAAACTGCTTCAATGATGCAGAAATTATTTTGATTTTTGTGCTTGTAGTTACTGCTTAAATAATGCATGCATGCCTTTTTTTTTTTTTTTTTTTTTTTTTTTTTTTTTTACATATTTGGGATCAGACAGCATTTTTAAGCTAGTTTAGAAATTTTGAAAAGAAAATATAGAGTTGAAAAGTTAAATAATAAAAAAAAAAAATAATAATAATTATGAGTCAAAAAAGAACTTTTAATTAAAATGTACATATAAAAACGTTTAAAAACATTTTAAAATACATAAGTAAGAGTTTCGAAACTCGCCTGAGTTTCATCTTCAGTATTATAAGAACAACTCTGCAAACTCACACATACACTCCTGATTTTGCAGAGATGTTTTTATAGTACTGATGATGAAAGTCAGATGAGTTTCGAAACGTTTACTTATATAATTTTAAATGTTTTTAAGAGTAGCGTTTTTATATGTATATTTTAATTAAAAGATTTTTTGACTCATAATTAAAGAAGATGTTATTTTTAATATATATGTGAATGAAACGGTGTGATGTTTGTATATATTTAAGTTAAATAATCATTTATCAATTAATTTTATTTATTTCACTTTCTTTATAATATTTTACTTACCCAGTTGCACGTTGATATCGAGGTTGTTAATTAATTTATTATTTTTTAAGTCCAGGTTCGAGAATGGTTAAACATAGCCGTGAAATTACACAACTCACGTGATCAGTTAAAAATGTTTTATTTATAAAAAAGGTTTTTCCATCTTGATGAATTTATATCTATATAATATCGTTTCATAAATCAAATATTTAAACTAATCGGAGACTATGGAAAGCGAATGTGAGAGAGAGGTCGGGGATAATACGTGTTATTAACATTCGAGTTTGTAGTGGTCTGGTTTGTAATGACTTCGACGGAATTTCCGAGAGATAACTGAGCTGAATTATGTCGACAATTAAAAAGAGAACAAAAAGAAAACGCCAAATTTTAGTGCTAAATAATTTTATTTTACTCTCGAATAAAATTATATAGAAGTTTGAATTTAGAACGTTCATTAAAAAACTCAAACTAATTATTAACGCCAAACGGTTTTGCTAAATTTATCGTCTGCGAAAGCAGCTGGTGAGTCTGAAACAATGTAATTTTGAACATAAATCATCACTTAAGGATGTTTAAATAATATGTTTTATAAAAGATTGCTATAATGAAATAAAATTGCGCAATTTCAAAGAATATGCTGCAATTTATAGAATAAAATAAAATTTGTGAAATCAGAACAGTTTTTTATAAAATTTTGTATTTAGCTTCAGAAGTTAGAAATTCTGAAAGAGCATTTTATTTAATAAATGATTTGTTTAAACTGTAAAGAATAAAATATTAATTAGAAAACGTTTCAGTTTTCTCAATTACTTAATTAACAGAATTACTGGTGTAATGTTATTAAAACTTAAATATTTATTTATAAACAGACAAATGTGTTTAAATACAAAAAAATAATTTTACAATTACCTTTTTATTTTTATTAGAATTTTCTATTTATTGAAAACGTAATATTTAAGTATTAAATTTATTAAGGATATCAAATAAAGTCAATATGATTGAAGACTCATTCACACTCTCTACTCTCTTTCATGCTCTCTGCATATATCTGTACATATATATACATGGTAACAAAGTAGTTGAATGTTGAAAAACAGATGATGAAATGCCACTGAAATCCACAAGAACGAAAATAAATTCATACATAACCAAATTAAAAATAACTAGTAACGGCTTATCAAAAGATATAAAAAAAAAGTGACCAGTAATAGCTTTTATAAAGATTTGAAAACAACCATTCTACTCACTGAAACACGATCTTCGGAAAAAAAGTTGTATTTGAAAAGTAGAAATAATTAGATCCACCAATAACGTGCTTAAGCAAGAAAGTTGTGATGTAGAAAGGGAGAAAAATTAAACAGAATATTCAACAGTGTCCACCCAGGTCTTATTAAAAAAAAAAAAAAAAAAAAAAAAAAAAAAAAGAGGAAGAATTTCAGGGTTACTCCATGAACAACAAGGGAAAAAAAAATGGAGGCTTTTATACCATGCACATCAAGAGCTGAGTTATTTTCTGCAGTTACGCAGATGAACATTTCAAATAACCAGTGCGGTCGCAGGAATAGTTTTATTGGCGCCATAAAACACATATAGAATATAAGGTAAAGCTAGGAGAGATTGCGCATGTAGAAGTTCGGAAGGAAGGAGTAGAGTGGGGTTAAAGTAATTACAGGTAGTTGTACAGCATCAATAGTGGAGTGTGTAATTAAATGTCCAAGTGATTCCTTCAATAGTCTAGGATTAAGATTTTTTTTTTTCAAAGTAAGTGCTTGAATTTTCACAAATATTTCAAAAATTTTAAATAAAAATGCACAATTACAAAATATTTAAAAACTAAATTATTTCTCATAATGTACTAATCTAGACCGACTGTGCAAACACCAGCGGTTCCTTTTTAAAAATAGTTATATTTAAATTAAGAGCCACGCAATCTCTCCTACCAAAATAGAAGAGCCTGCACTTCTGCTACTTATGAGAGATCGAGCATTTTTTGCATTAAACTGATATAACAGGTATGCAGCACATTGAGTAAAGCAACTTACAAATTTCGTACCTTTCGGAGTTTGTGAAGGTTTGCTTTTAAGTTCGATTACATCATTGAATCTCTCGGTTGGTTAGCTGGTTGGGTTTAATGTCGCATTAGCACTGCGCAATGGATAATTAGCAACGGTGTGCGACGCATCCCTCAAGATAGTCCGGAGATATGCCATCACAATTCCGATTCTCTAGGGAGTCGATAGGATCCAGTGAGGTAAAGCTTTAGAAATTTCGAAAAATGCGTGGAGTGGAAACTATTGAGGAAAAGTCTTGTTTTGAAGATAAAGGATAAAGTTGGCTTGAGGATTTCGTTGTCCGTGAGGTTTTTCGAAATTGTTGAATGGGAAAGGATTTAGTAAATATTAAAAAGTGAAGTTTTAGAAATTGGCATTCTAGGGAAAGTATTTAAGAAAACGCAAATTTAAAGTCGAAGTCAGGGAGAGATTGCTTAAAATCTGAGAAGTGACTTTATATACTAAAGGTAATAAGCGTCAATCAGGATATTTTGATTTTGTTATATACATTTAAATATTATGCAGGAACTAGTTTTGAAAAAAAATGAAAAATACATAATTTTCGAAACAAAATGCATTTAACGATAAATTAGATTCCCAAAAATCTATTTTGCAGTTATCTCCTTTTTAATAAGTAAATAATAAAAATTGTTAATAAAGCAATTTTTTTGAGCATTTTTGCTTATCTATTAACAATTAAACTTTTAATAAGTTAATTTTATTAACTAAATTTAAATTTTGCTAAAAAATGTTTTTTTTTTCTTTATTGATATAAAAAAGTATTTTATGCGTAAAAATTTTCGAATTTAGTTTTTTTTTCCGTCCCGGTTGTTCGGTTACATGTTATGAGAGATCGAAAACACAATTTGAACGTTTGTAGAAAATGTCTGTCTGGATGTGTGTCACAAAAATTTTCTGGAGTTTTAGATCGTAAACTGAGGTACAGAATTTCATACAATTCTATACGTAGTTGTATGTTACATAAATAAATGCCTATCAAATTTTAGGGCAAATCTGCTTAACAGTTGGCGTTGTCATCTACGTTTAACAAAATGTTTATTATCATAGGACAAAATTTCGAATAAATGTGCATGATGATAATTATTTTTAACCATTGACAATGAAATTGAAATTAACTATTAAATATAGCAATAGTTAAAACTGTATATGCATTGACACACCCGCCGCCCTCCCGAAGTAGTATTTTTCAAAAGAAATTGTCAGCATCCTTAAAATAAATAGTTAACCTCTAAATCTAGAATAATGTGGAACAAATTTGTCGATTTTTATCATTAAAAAAGTTTTGTTTCGTTCGTTTTTTGCAGTTCTCCAAGTTCTTTCTTGAAGCTGGTAGACGTGAGGTTCGATTCCAGGTTGCGTTCATCGGCGTAGGAGTTTCCGTGGTTTTCTTCAAAACTTGCGTAAATACGGGCTAGGACACCATAGGCTTAAGACACTAGAGTAGACAGTCAGTCTTATTCCTAAAATGTTATCTCCTATCATGTTACTAGGCGTGTGAAGATAACTCTAATTTAAAAACATCAGATTTTTATTTCAATCTTAAAAAGATAAGGGGATACTAAGATACAGAAAAGCCCCTATAATTAACTTAACGGAACAGTAATATAACTCATCAATTTTAAATATATCAAAAATGTATCGAACAACTTGCGAACTTTCGAGGTCATCAAACTGTAGCAGTTTTTGTAGAGGAAGCTTAAATATGCACTAAATGTTAAAACCTTGTCATAAAGGCTCTATCATAAAAAGTTTGTCATAAAGCCGATCTGTGAGCACTTCAATAAGCACACCATCAAAAGAACTCCCTTCCTTAGCGTGTGGTTTGCGCAGCATTAGTGCGACGTAAAACCCATCCAACCAGCCATCCAACCAACCAACATTTGCTTGTGGAGGCAATTTAAAATAAACTCTTCTTTAAACGATTTACTTCCTTTTATCTCAAATACTCATTCTAAAATTATTTATATTCTATTGCTTTCTACTTAATTGCTTTTCTTAATTTGACAAACTAATTCTCCAATAGCTAAAGATAATCTACCCCAATCCTCTTTTATCTCTAACCGACACTTCTAAGTTCAACCTGGTATTTCACCCAAAACATCGCCACCTGATCCCGGATCCAGTTAGTGACCTTCACATTCTCAATCCAATATTTATGACTCAACTCGATGTTATCACTTGAGACCACCTCCAATACTAAAATCAAATGGTGACCTTTCTTTCTCAACTAGACACTACTCATACCTTACACCACACTGTAAAAAAACGGAAGCTTTTACAGCAAAATGTGCTGCCACCCATATTTCCAGCATATTCTGCTGTTAAATAAGGTAATTTACAGCGGAAACATCTGTAAAAAAAGACTCTTTTACGGCTTTTTCTGCTGTAAATAATTTCTTTTTTACTTTCCCCCCTCCATGCACCCATATTGCCAGCATATTATGCTGTAAATCTACCGTTTTTTTTTTTTTTTTTTTTTTTTTTTTTTACAGTGCATATCTCTCGTTTTTTTACATTGCAAAGCATCGTGGTGACTGTTTTGGTGTAAATTAAGTGGAGCTGCATAAGAAAATATTAAAGGAAGTTTTATGATAGCCACAACATAGTAACTTAATTCTTATTAATATATAACGTTGGACTTTTTAATATGTTTTTCTTTTTTTCAGGTCATAATACTAAATATTTACAGAAGGAAATCGAACAAAGCAGCCTGTACCGAAGAAATATCAATATCAGCCGTAAAGACAATACAAAATGGCTCACTTAAAATTCGTGCAACAGGCGTGAAATACAATATTCCATAATTCATCTTGCGCAATAGGCTAAAGAAAATTGGCTTTAAGAAGGGAACGATGGGACGAGATACACAATTGGGTATTGACGCAAGAATATTGACATACAATTTCGCAAACACTAGTTAAAAAGCACATCTATAATAATAAAAGAATTTTTAATAAAGAGAAAGGAAGTGCGGGAAAAGTAAGGTTTTCTTCGTTTATGCGAAGACATCCTGAGTTAGGTGTCGAGAAAGCTCAAGGTATTAGTAAAGCTGGAACAGAAGTTATGAACCGTGAGGAAGTCAAAGATTATTTTACCCTACTCACATCAATATTTTCAGAGAATGATCTGTTTGTGAATCCATGCCGTGTTTGGAACTGTGATGAACTTGGAGTTCAACTGAACAACCAGCCTGGTAAAGTGGTTCCAGTTAAAGGTAGTAAAAACGTTCACGTCATTACTGGTGACGTAAGGGAGGAGGAAACTATTCTGACTTGCTGCAACGAAGAAAAGCGCAATTCTTGCCAACATTCTGTATTTTTAAATTTGTCTACAGTAAAACTCAATACGCTAAAGGCACACCGCCAGGAACTGCATTTAAGAAGAGAAGAGAGAGTGCCTATATACACAGTCAGTTATTTATGAATTGGCTTACTGAACGCTTCATTCCACGAAAACCTGCAGGCAAAAATTTACTAATTTTAGATGGTCATGCATCACATATGAACTGTCCAAACATGTTGAAAGTCGCTTCTGATAACGACATTATAATCTTGTGTCTACCAAGTCATACTACACATTATTTATAACCATTGGATCGCGTAATGTTCAAACTCTTTAAAGCTAACTTATAAAGCTTGCGGGAAAATGGTAACAACTCGCCGTGGGACAGGAAAAATTCGAGACAGGATATTAATAGTCTCTTAAATCCAACCTGGTCTCGCTGAGCAACTGTTCATCTTGCCACTTCCGCCTTTCATGCAACTGGAATTTACCCTTTAATTAATGCGATTTCAGAACACGCTAGGCTTTGATCAAGGCATGAGAGAAACTGTTCCTTGAATCCTTGAGTTAAGAGCAGAAACCATAGATCACCCATCCATATCAAGTACAGGCTGCGTCAAAACCATTGAAATACAAGCATATCCTGTTATACGCCCATATTCACCTCCAACAGCAACAGCAGCATCTGATTGTAAACCTCCAGTTGCTAGACAGTCTAATGTTACGCTCACAAATACAGCTTCGACAGTTTTGGAAAAACTTTTACCCATTCCAAATAGTTTAATAACATCGAAATCAAAAAGAAAACAGAGTGCAACTAATGTTACTGATCCAAAAAATGTACAGGGAAAAAGGTAGGAAGAAAACAGCTACTAAAAAAAAAAAAAAAAAAAAAAAATGCACACAACTCAAGATATGATGTTTCCAGGAACAGTGGAATTAAAAAAAAAAAAAAAAAAAAAAAAAGGGGAATAAAATGAAGCAACAGTTAATTTTTGAAGCATCTTCTACATCAACCACGCCAAACAAAACTGATGGTGAAATAAAAATTCTTCGTGATCGCGTGAGACGTAACAAGAAGGATGAGTGCACAGCAATAAGTGTATCGATTGTGGACGAAGGCAACATCGAAAATATAGAAAATATTAAAATAAAAATGACTAAATTTTAGTTAAACACATTATCTAGAAAATTAATGTTATATTGTAATCCTATCTAAACTTGATTTCCCTGAATCTTTAATTTTGTTTTTTATTCTTTAAATAAGAATCTATAATTAATCTTAAAATTCTTTCTCTTTTTCTGATTCCTTAATCATTTGGTGAATTATTCACTCCTAATACAAAAATATGTGTTTACAAAGACCCTTCAACAATATAATTTAAATGCAATATTGTTCATAATTCAGTTGTAGTTATAATCAAGCGCAATCTCTCTTACCCATTTGCGCAATCTCTCCTACCCTAAAGAAAAATAGCTCTCTTGGATTTATTACAGCTGTTGCTTTAAATCATAGTACAACAACAAAATAGCAATGAAAATGTATAGAAGAAGGATCATTTCAATGCTATGCAACAACAGCTTAGCAAAAAGTTAAAATTTAGATTTTTTATAACGTTTTGTTGAATTGTGCGCAAACACTCCTAGCTTTACCTTACATATATATATATAAATTTCACATTTCTTTTGGATATTGCATCACAAAATATAAATAATTATATCCTTACAAAACAATTCAGTTAAAAAGAAATGACTGAGCACATCCGTAGAAATACTTGATTATTTACAGTCACGCAAAAATGTAATTTAAAGCTAATTAAATGTAAACATATAAAGGAAGTAGAGAATTCTATAAATGAACTTGATTGCAGTTTCTTGCACTTATAGCACTCTGAAAAATAACCCATTAACCCAAAATATATTTAACGTGTCTTTTTCGATACCTTTTTCTAGTTAGGATGAACTTTTTACAACAATACTAAGGCAGTGTTAAATTAAATTTCCAAATATATAAATTTTATTTATATCATATTTTAGATTTATAGTTCATATATATAACTGTGTCTTTTAAGCTGAATGTAGAACATTAGAAAAGGGTATTCAGACTGTAACAAACAAACAACAACAAGAAAAAAAAGTTATGATTTAGTAGAAAACTGCACGCATCTAGTTAGTTTACAGGATTATACAAAACAATTTAAATACACTATATAATTACTTTATTGACTGTAAATTTGATACAAATGTTTGTGAGTTACTTTCAACTAACTGTGCCTTCGCTGTGACTTTTTGTTTCCAAGTGGTGGCCACTTAAAATCACGGTGCCTCTTGAAAATTTCTTATCACGGTAGCTTTTGAAATATTGAATTAGTTCGAACGAAGTTGGACAGTGAATTTATCATACAAATATCTTGGATAATTTTGCTGGGTAAGTTAATCCGCCATTTTGTTTTTAAGTTACGGCCACTTAAAATCAGGCTGTGACTTGAAATTTTCTTAACACGATAACTTTTAAAATACTGAATTGATTCAAATCAATGTTGGAGAGTGAACTTATCATTCAAATACCTTGGATTTTGTTAGAAAGTTTGTTCCGCCATTTAGTTTCCAAGTTGCAGCCACTTAAAATCAGATTGCCACTTGAAAATTTGTCATAACAATAACTTTTGAAATATTGAACTAATTCGAACAAAAGTTGGACAGTGAACTTATACTTTAAATATCGTGGATAAGATCGCTAGGCAACTTCTTCCGCCATGTTGTTTCCAAGTGACGGTCACTCAAAAATTTGTTATTAAGATAATTTTGAAATACTCAATGAATTCGAACCAAATTTGAAAAATAGACTTATTATTAAAATATCTGAAATGATTTTGGTGGGCAAGCTTCTCTGCTGTTTTGTTCCCAAGTTGCAGCCACTTCATAATTTTTTTTATCACGATAACTTTTTAAATACTGAATTTAATTGAACCAAATATGGACAGTGGAATTATCATACAAAGATCTTGGAATAGTTCACTTGGAATAGTTCAACCTCTAAGCCCTTTTGATCCAAGTGGCGGCATTTTGCTTTGTCAACCCGATAACTTTTGAGATACTGAATTAATTCGAATTAAATTTGTAGAGTAGACATATCTGACAAATGCATTTGATATGTAAGTTCTCCAACTTGGTCCACCATCTTTTTTCCACGTGGTGGCCACTTGAAAATTTCAAATTCCCATAAAAGATGTATTTATGAACCGATTTGTGTAAAACTGCATTTGTGTATACCTCCCGTGAATATTTCTACCATGCCCAATAATAATTTGCAGCCGCCATTTCGTTTCAAAATGGAGGTTACTTGATAAGAAAAAATAAATCAATCTACCCTTCTGAATGAGCTGGAAGGACTTGTTTAATAATTTAAATATTTGTTAAAATCATTAATTAATTTATTATACATAAATAACTTTTGACTTGGTTGAAAACCGTACATTTACCCAAAAAATGATAAAATATTTCACATGTAAATGATCCGTAGGAGATCTAATATCACAAATAAATTACAAATACGTCAATCGTACTATTGGAAAAATGATAGCAACATCATAGTTTCTAAAACCCATAAATGCGATTTTCATCTGAAACTTTCCTTTTTATAGGATTACTGTCCATTATTTTTCTATATTACTATGTTTAGTTATCTATTATTAATGTTTGCAATTATTTTATTTGAAATAAATTTTAATAGCTTTATTTGACGCTTGTTTTGCCTATGGGTTATTCCAAAAAATGTCACACCCGTTACAATAGTTATAATAACAATTTTAGAAATTGATTAGTAAAATTGTTTTTGCTAATTTATTCTATTGCTTTAGTAGTATGCTTTCAATTTGGTTTAATGCATTAACTTTATACCTTATTTCAGACAATTAAAAAAAAGCAATCCTATCAGTTAATTTAATAATATATTAGTTAGCTTTACCCGCTTCGCTGGTCACTATATTTAAACGAATTCAAAAAATACCATATAACCTATTAAGATAAAATCTCAAAAATAAAATAAATAAATAAAATAAAATAATAAATCAATAAATCAATAAATCAATAAATCAAAAACTAAAAACTCAGAAAAAATCATTGAAATCAGTGAAAACCTTAATATGGGTTTTTCTGTACACAACCTGCTGAATCTAGGTCTCTCTTGACTGCGGCAGTTCCTTAAACAAGAGCGCGAGCAGAAACAAACGGCGTCAAACTAAGCTCGCCGCCATGATTATTTTTTAAATTTTACAGTCATGAAAGTAAGTGCAATAAAGTTCCAGACCCGACAACTAACCCATACACGAAAATCGCCTTTCTGTGGCTATTTAGAACACAGTTGCACTTGAAATTGTGTTTAATTAACCACCCTCTCTGGATAGATTGGATAATATCGAAAAATGTCATCAAATTGCATAATGCATACATATAAACATCTTGCACACGCCAAATATTGTCATGTTTAGTTAGAGCAGTGTTAGGCTTTTAAACATGATTGTTTGCCTCCACCCCGAGTGCATGTTGAGAGTGCATGCTGGTTTAACATGCTTTTAAATTGGAAAAATAACATTTTTTTTTAGAATTTGGTCATATATGCATTTAATTCAAATAATAATAATAATAATAAAATCAAAAGTTATTGTTTATTGATATAGTTCACTTTTAATGACTAGTTAAGTATATCGTTCCTAACAAACTATGAGTTACAAATACACCAAAATAGTTCAAATTTACTTTTTGACAGGGCAAATCAGGCCTTGCATATTTGTAAGAAAAATCGAGGAAAAAAAAAATCGCATGAAAAACATTTTATTTGCTGTTCGAATTAAATTTCAAATTCATAAGATTCTTTTTTTTTTTTTAAATCTAACGTTTCAAATTTATGCAGTATACAAAAATATGAAGTAATATAATCGGTAATTAATTAAAATGGTAATACATGATATCCATATTTCGAACGAAAGAATCGTTATACTATAACGCTCTTTTAAAAAAAAAGGAAAATTTACGTTTATGTCAGTGTTTTTAGAATACAGCAAAATTATTTTCAAAAGCATGGTTAAAAAATAAAGTATTTTTTATAATAAAAATTTTATTTGAAAAATCTTCTCTCGGTGTTACATGTAACAATTCTTTAAAGTAGGCAAAAACGTTTACTAAAATTTAATTTACTTCCTAAAGCGTTAAGTAAAATATATTAAAACGTTTACCACTTGTATTAATCGTGTATTAGCTATGTCGCATGTATATACACGCGCACACACACATATATATATACATAAATTAGAATTATTTTATAATGATTGTTCAAAAAGCTTTGAAAATACGAAAAGCAATATATATAAATAAATGATTTATCATTTCAAAGAAAATATATTAAAAGTTTTTTCTTAACCATGGAATATGCTATTGAAAGTAAAGTATTTCTTTTGCATAAGATAGCAATTTTGAGATTAAAACAATACATTAACGATGTAAGACACATGAAATTGAATATTTAATAACGCACTGTACTTAAAATAATACTTAATCTTTAAACAACTTCACGATTAATCATTTATAAAATTTCGTTCATTTTACGTACGTTTTAAAAACAATTTGTTTACTGTTCCAGGCATATTAAATATTACAGTAAAATATTGCTTTTGTGTTGTGTAGCTTAATGCCATAAATTCTGCACTGAAAGTGAAATAAATCATCTCATTTATTCGAGCTTTTCATTGAATAAATTTTAGAAAGCCTTTTCTATAATAAACTACCTTGTCGTTTAGAATAATTTTCTTCGAAAAACAACTGTAAAAATTGAATTATTGTTATATATTTTCTAGAATTTTTGTAGACAAATTTAGTAGATTTTCATACAAATATACAAGTAAATGTATATTTTTTCAGCTTGCATAATGTGTTTCCAAAAATTTCTATAAATTATACATAGATTCTAAAATCTTTAATTTTTCTCAATAAGCCATATGAAAAAGGTATTTTATTGACTGAAATGTAGCACAAAACATAAATTTTACTATCTATAAGATTTATCAAAATTATTGAAGCACACAATCACATTTTTATTTTCATTTTTATTTTATCTATTTATTTATTTTTATTTGCTTTTTGTTTTTGTTTGGTCGCTAATTTTTATCCACTCAGCTGAAGAACATCTGGAGGAAATGCTAGACCGGTTTTTGCGTGCCGTTTTTGGAAGGTTTGTCGTTGAAGCGTTGCACGGCAGAAAGCATTTGATATCTTTATATTTCAAAGTAAAATTGTGTTAAGGTTGTCTGTTCACACAAAAATATGCTAAACATGATATTACAATTTTGAATTTTAATTCTTTAAAGAGCATAAAAGTAATAGACGACCCGACAAATGTTGCCTGCCGTGCAATATTTCACTCTGTACGGCAAATGATTGCAGAAAAACTGGCCCTCACAAACACTGTGTAAAGGTATTGGAAGCATTTGCTCCAGTTGTTCTTCAGCTCAGTGTTTTTATCATTAACTTATTTTTTTTTTTTTATAAACAGCATAAAGACTGAAACTTTTACTGTGACTCGACAAATACTTACTTAACAAAAAAAAAGTACTCTTAATAATGTTTTCTTAAATAAATCCTTGTCAAAAAATCTTTTTAGACTAAGAACATGATTCGACAAAGATTTACTTAACAAAATAGTATTAAGAGTACTTTTTTTATATAGAAATTTTTGCTTGAGCTTGGATACCTTTGCTTCTGACTGTATTAAGTGACCACCTTTTAAATACAAATAATTGCTAGTGATTCAATAATTCTGCTGCCGACTGGAACAGGCGGAATAATAATTTGAATCACATTTACAAAAAAATATTTTTGAATAATTCGGTTGCAGTGGAATAATGTGTCTTGCAATAACATTTTTTTTAAAGAAATCAAACATATTAAATGCCTTTACAACAGAAAATTCTAGGTAAACGAGCCATTATATAGCCACAAATAAGTATTTAGTTGATACTGGATAAATTATCTTACGTTATCAAAAGAGAAATAATGTTATATCAATTAATATTGTAAATATTTCTTAATTGGACATAAATATTATCTCAAAAACTACATTAAATGTAAGAAATAGATGTATATTATTGAATAAATTTATTTATGCATGCATATATCTAACACATGATTTTCAATTAAAGCGAAGTTGAATTATTGTGCCTACCAAATCGAACAATACAGACTCTGGCCATATTAATGTGACCAAAAAAGCAAATGTATATATGCATTTCTCTCCCTCATCCTTTTTTAATGTAAAACTTTTATGTATTTCAGTAATTTGATTTTTTACAGCAATGGTAGTTTTTCCTGAAACTTTGTCAACAAAATTTTATTACTATATCAGCAATGGTGGCTAGAGGTGTCGCATTATTTAAGAAGTAATAGCGTTCATTTTTTTTTTTTTTTTTTTTTAGATTTTTTATGAATTACTATATTTTTTAAACATAAGTTGTTTCAGTAAGTTTATAATTTATTGTTATTATATTTTTTACTCTAGTAACGGTTTTGTCTGGTAAATTTGTTTCTTTTATAAGCTTTTTGTACAAATTAACGCAACTTGACATTTTTCTTTTTTGTTAATTATTATTTTGTTTATTTTGCTAATTATTATTCAATTGGAAAGTCAAAAAGAATGTCTATAGAAAAAAAAGAAAAAAAAAGAAAAAGAAAAGAAAAGAAAAGGAGAAATCAAGGCTTTAATAGAACTAGAAACACTTTTACGGTGTCAAATCGTCGAAAATAATCAAGTTTGTACAACAAATATCACAAATGCAAAAAAATGTCTAGTAGTCACATTAATATTCTCTGGGATTATATGCAAGATTTAATTTTTAGTAAAATTCCTCATTGCGTCTTAAACAGGCAAACTTCTGAACACACCGTGCAAATACAGTCGGTAACAAATCTTTCCGAACACTAGCAAAAATTCCTATATAAAAAAAATACACTTCATGCGGTTTTGTTAAATAAATCCTTGTCAAATCCTGTTCTTTGTCAGTGTAAGGACACGATTCGATAAGAATTTATTTAACAAAATCGTATGAAGTGAGCGTTTTCTACATAGGAATTTTTGCTAGTGATCGGACACTTTTGTTACCGACTGTACAAATCTTCACTTCTGTCAATATTCCATACAAATAATAAAGAATATTTTCAGAACTTTTATCATTTTAAAGCATTCAGCGTAAATATATTTCGCACAAGAAAAGTTATCGACATTAAAAAAGTATAGACAAAAAATTGTCGATCATTTTGTCTATTCAGTTTATTGGTTTGCCTTATACTCACAGCTCGAAAATCTATATTTCTAGTTTACTGAATTAGAAAACAGCGAATTATTCGTTCTAGATGAAGGCGGTATATATATATATATATATATATATTCTCAGAGTAGATCAACGATCCGACGCCATAAGTTCTTGATATGAATCATTTTAACATTAAAATTTTATTTTGAGATTTTTCGTTTTTCGTAAAATACAGAAAAAAATCATTTCAATAAAATTAAAATAACTTTTTTTTTTTTTTTTTTTTTTTTTACAATAAATCATTTTTTAATATTTTTACATCTATAATTAAAAGAAAATAATTAAAAATCTCATAAAAATTAAATAAAATGAGAAGTAGGCTTATATTCCATTGTGTTCGGTATTTAAAGATGAAAAAAAGTAGCAAGAAAAATTTAATTTATTATTGCACGTTATTCTCTTAAATAATAATATTGCGTACTCGGGGTTTGTGAGTTGTCTCTGAATTAAAGGAAGAATCTCAAAAGATTATTTACAGAAAATTTGCAAAGATTACAGGTCTATAAAACAAGTATCAACTTCAATTTAATCAGTAAACACATCTGAAATAACAGCTTAAAACAACTAATTCACAGTACAAACTGTATCAAGCATTAGCATACACAGCAATGCGCTGCAAACAAGAGAATAGCCAGGAGTCCTTTATCGTAAGGCAGTTGGCGAGAAAATGACTGAAGGCCGAAATCCGAATCCTTTATATACCTTTCTTTTCATCCAGAATTTTCCAGTCGTAGAATATCCAAGTTAGAGCTCAGATATTTCATAAATCGATAACAAAGATTTTCTTGCCGAGGTCGCCAAAATAAAATCGCCAAGGAACAGAAAAATCACCAAATTTGACGCCAAGGCCATTGCCTGCCTCAATGAATATTTTTAACGGGTTTTTAAGGGAAAAAATAAGCTATTTTAAAGCAAAAACAAGCTAGAAATGCCGAAAGATAACATTTTATAACCTAATTAAGCCTCTTTGAATGAATTTACAGAAAAATAACTACTCATTTACAAATTCGTAACAATAATATAAAAGTAATCTTAAAAATCTTTATTTAAAATTGTACGTTTCAAAATAAAACAGTGTAAAATTACTCTACAAAAAAATGTAAAAGTATTTCTTAATACTGCAAAAAAAAAAAAAAAAAAAAAAAAAAAAATCCTTCAGTGAATGACAGTGTATCGAAATTTATTATAGGTGAAAAATTCGAAACGTTCAGAAATAGATATCTAAATATAAACACGCGGGTCGTTTATCGGCTAAGACTTTGTATATGCATAGTATTCGATTTATATTCGACATTTATTAGATTTTACATGATATATGGAAATTTCTTTCACTTGGAAATGTCCAATCTGATATTATCGATAAAAATCAAACTTAACATCTATATTCTTATGAAAAGTTAAAAACTTTTAGAAAACAAATTTAATGGTAATTTTTGTTCGATTAAATATTTTTAAGAGTGTGAACTTATTTTAATTTTCCGGTCACTTAATCAATTCTGTTGAAAAAAGTATATACGTAAAATATTCTTTTATAGAGTATTCAATAAATTTATTATATTATTTTTGAATTTAAATTTTAAAATATCCCTTAAAATATGGTATGTAACAAATAAATGAATAAATATTTTTAAATATTAAAATATTTTTCATAAGTTTATTCAAAAATGCTTTTTACTTTTTCAACATACAGAATGTTAGAAAAGTATTGTAATAATTAAAAGTTTCGACAGTGAAGTTTATAGTATTTATAAGTTTTGAGGTCTTTTCTCCAACTTTTACGTCTTCTTGACGTGGAACTTTTTTTTTTTTTTTTTTTTTCACGTCTTTTATACGTTTGAATTCACGTCTTATAAGTTCATTTATTTTAATTTTTACGGTGAGGTACGTAAATACATGTGCATGTATATGTGTACGTAAGTGTGCATGTGTGTATGTATGTGTTTATATGTGGAATCAACACGATACCGTCAAAACGCTTTCTTCGAATGCGCTCAAAGTTAGTAGGTATTTTATAGGTTCCTATCACTCAAAATCTATAGACATTAATAAATGTATAAATTATAGTTATTTTACATGGACATTTTTTTTCTTTTATTATGGCCTATGGACTCAAATTATTTATTTTACGATAGCGTCTACACGCCTTATTCGATTGAGCTAAAAGTTGGAAGGTATGTTATCAATCGAACTGTATTAATTTTGATAAGTTTTCAAGTTTTAGTTTCATTTATTTATATATATACATATTAAAAACAGATACATTCATAAAATTATGATTATGGCATATTGGCACAAATAATTTTAACTGGAACTGAATGCCTTTTTCTATTATGTTTAATGTTGGTAGATATATTATAGGTTACTGTCACGCGAGTTGCATAAGTTTTTTATGTATAAAGGGTTTTACAGGTATGCAAAAAGAATTTTTTTTATTGTTACTGATTATAGATTCGAATTGTTTAAAGTACGCTATCGTCAAATCTCTACATTTGATTAATGATATACAACGTAAACATTTTATACAGCGCGGTCTGTGGACTCAAAGTATTTAAGTACCGCCTAATGAAAACTAAATAAATTAAAACATAAAAACGTTAAACATTTATTAATACGAGCTTATAATTTGTAAATCTTGTGTGGGGACGCACAAAAGTATTTTGTTATATTACAATTCATTAAATGACGCTCCTCTTGGTAAAACATTACTGAACCACCCAAATATAATTTTTCCTTTTATATGTTTAACGAATTTTCTCATTTAAATACATTTAAACAATCGTTAATTACAAGGTGTTCATAAAATCAAATGGAGTAACGTCGGATTACTGTTATTATTATTATTATTTAATTTGCCTGATAATAAATAATTTGTCCATATTATTTATTACGATAATTTTTGTTTCACACACAAAAAAAAAAAAAAAACTTAACAAGATGTATATTTTATTGATTTTTTTTCCCTTTTCATTTTAAAATTCAAAATTCCCAAGGGAAATCTAAAACTCATTGTCACAGATAAGCGAAACTTGTGTAAAAGCTTAATGATATGTCTTGAAAAATTTATTGAAAACAGTATTATTGAAAAATGCAATATATAAAATATTTCATTTATTCAAAAAAGAAGCGTATTATAATTATTTTTCGTAATGAATAGGAATTTCTATATTTTCTAAGGGACATTTCAAATTTATGAGTTTTGTTACTTATATTTATTACTAATATAACAGTTTTTTTTTTTTTTTCGAATTATTCTAGAAAGTCAGAATATAGTTTATTCATTATCTACAAGAGCAATTGTCAAAGGGATACACTTTTTATTATATCTATGAATATATTTCTTTTCTTTATAAAATAATACTGAAATGAAGTCTATTTATACACTTATGAGGAAAAAGAAAGTTGAAATCCGCATGTGCTTTTCTCTTAAGTTTAAATATTAGATAAAATATTCAAAAGAAAACCGTTATTCTTATAATTCATTAAAATATTCTTAATAATCTAAAGGATAATATTCATACCTAAAATTTTGAAAATTAATTAATGTTAAAAAAACAAAATCTCTATTTTGAAACCAAATTTTGTACTATAAAATCTTAATCATTAATTATAAATAATATTTTTTTTTTTCTTAAAATCTGCAGAAATTTTCAAAATAAAGAAGAAAAGCCCTCTATATTTCAGTCCCATACAATGATTTATAATCTAAGATGCCTTGGGACTTGTAAGATATACGGATCGAAAATTTTAAAATAACAAAGCAAAATGACATCCAAAAAATTGCATTTTAATTAAAATAAAAATCATTTAAATCTAGTTTTCTTTAAACATAGCTAATAATCAACTTAATTAAACTTAATAATAATAAAATAAATAAAAACAAATATAATACTAAATAAAAGATCTGGTGTACTCTATCAATATTCAAACTTATAAAAAATGAATATTTTTAAGTTTGAATAAAAACAAACATGTTAAAATTGTTTTATTAATTTGGGAGATAAACTATTACATAGCTGCCTCCTCCCCCATGCATACAGATAAACATATATTTCAAACTTATAACACACCTCCAGCTCTTTTTTTTTTTTTAGGAGTTCAAATTAGGTTGGTGGTAGGTTATAAGGCCGAGTGACTATGCAAGTTTCCTAAGTCTATGAATGGAATGCACTCCGGATACTAGCTCGTACTTACGCGAGTTTCAGAGAAAACCAAGGAAAAAAACAGCTAGGTCGATGAGCGTGACCTGGGATCGAACCCAGCATTTTCCTTCTACCAGTTTTGAGCGCAGAACCGCTCGGTCGCTGGTAGCCCCTGGTTTAAATCAGGATATTACAGTAAACAGCAGAGACGTTTACTGTGAACGACGTTTGACAGTAAACAACACATAGTGTAATGCCGTTTATTGTAATGCTATATAGCGGAAACATTAAAATTAGTCAGGCATTTAATAAATTTGATCAGGCTCTAATTAAAAAATAAATAAATAAATAAATTAAAGAAAGAAAAACGGAAAGGAAAATAAAGATATGTAAATAAACTTGTGAAAAAAAAAATTCTATAGAATATGTTATGCTTATTACCTGAATGTAAAATTTATCAGCTAAAGAACTACAAGATGCGATCATGTAACATTGTACAACGGTTAGTGACTTATGCAACATATTCTTATGTTTTTACAGTATTAGAAATTTACAAATGTTATTATCAAAAGTCTTTCAACACATTGAAATCAATGAAATAACAATAACTTCACAATTATTTATGAACTAATTAATTATGTAGTTTTATAGAATTTCAATCGATGTCGAATTTTGTTTGTAAATACATATATAGTAACACAATAAAATCCTTTTTCTTAACCCCTTGGCCCTAGCGTCCTAATATTAGAGCACATTTTTACATTACTCTATATTCCTTATTTTCAAGAATTTTAAACTCAAAATCTAGTATCCTACTAATAATATAAACAAGATTAGCAGAAAGTTATCATTTTTACCCAGTAGAGAGCAGCAAGTTCCCAGCAGAGAATATAATGAAAACGTTTAGTCATTCGAAACCAAAAGGTGGATGTATCTTTTATTAGTTCTTAAAATATTATTTTATATAATTCTCTGCATCTTTAAAAAATTCCAAAATACAAATTAGACTCTTTATTCTCAGTTCAATACTTTCAACTAAAAATGTTTCTAGAAATTTCATTGCAAATCGGACTCTAATATTTGTTCTATTAATAGGACATCAGGTCTTACAGCAAACAAGGTGTGCTTTTATACTTGTTGCCTAATCCATGGGGAGTAAAGCTTTCTATGTTATGTGGATAATCAGGTACCTTATAAAATTCTATAGAATAGCAAGGATCTTTAACACCAGTGTATTCTGAACTAAAACAAAATTTTCGTTCAACTGAACCAATTCTTTTGCATCTGGTTAATCGCATTTCATCTGGCTCCGACTATAAGTTATTTTCTAATAATTACTTTAGATTCATTCCTTTACTAAATGATTTATAAGAGAAACGAAAATTTGCAACTGGAACTGTGCGAAGAAACTCTCTATTAAAAACTGGTCACAGATGAAAAATGATGGATGGGGAAGTTGTGACACTTGTGAAACAGAATATGGTAAAATACCTGTTGTAAAATGATTCGGCAATCGAATTGTCACTCTAGCATCTATGTTTTTGCCAGATAATGCACAAGGCATTCTTTATTGGTGTAGATAGACACGAAATTGTGAAGCTCTATAATAAAAGTATGGGGGGAGTCGACAAACATGACTTTTTAATGTCACTATACCAAATTGCTATAAAAAGCAGAAAATGGACATTTTGTATTATATTTCACTACATCAATATACTTATTATAAGTTCATGATTGAAGAACAAAAGAGATGCAGTTTTTTTAGGAATTCCTCTGAAAAATCAAATGGATTTAAAGGATTTTATGTCCGATATTGCCGAAACTCTGTAATTTTAAAGAAATCAGCCGCCTCCACCAATTTTTGGAGGTCATCGGTTTTATTCCTCTGTTTTACTGCCTAAAAAAATTAAAATAAATAAATCTATATTAATAAAATCATACTTTTGTCTGTAAATTTGCCAGAATCGAAAAATTTTGCGATATCTTAACGTTTCACACACCATGAAAGCCGAAAATGACTTTAGAAAATTTGGTTTGTGTGTGTGTGTGTGTCATCGTGTCTGTATGTCGCTTTTTTTGTCCGAGCATCACTTGAGAACCGCTGGCTGTCTTTCCCCCCTGGGGGGGAAAAGACAAAAACACGTTTGCCCGGGTATCACTTGAGAACGGCTGGGCAGAATTCAACGGCGCTTCGCAGGAATTTAGGTCTTTACGTAACTTAAAATTATATCTATCAAGTTTTCAGAAATTCCCCCACGTTCCCCCCCTATGGGGGGGAAGCAAAAGTCAAAAACACGTTTGTCCGGGTATCACTTAAGAACAGATGGACAGTATTCAACGGTGCTTCGCAGGAATTCAGGTCTTTACCCAACTTAAAATTATATCTGTCAACTTTTCCGAAATTACTCCCCTTTCCCCTGGGGGAGGTAAAAGACAAAAACACGTTTGTAAGCATAACTCGGCTCCTAATTACTTCACAAAAAAGTAATTGCACATGGGGAGACTAGACATGAGTACAAATAATACATTATCTACATTTAGAAATTTTCGATTTTTAAGGGAACAGAGGGGAGGGGGATATTGATAATTCCTGTTTTTTGAGTAGACCTCTACCAAAGGTGGAATAAGTATATTGAAAAAAGGCTATGCGACTTCCTTAGGATATTTCCAAACACACATTTTTTTTTTTTTTTTTTTTGGATAGGTTGCGTTTTTTTTTTCTTTGAGGGGGGGGGGGTTACGAGGGGGTAAACTCGAGACACACCTTTTAGCGCTAAATTTGTCCTCAGAAATCTATGAGATCTGCCGTCACGAAATTTGGTGCGTAAATTGTTTATATGAATCCGACTCTTATTGTAACGGCATTTTACGAAGTCCCCCTTACCCTCCTTGGTGTCGAGAGGGCTATAAATACGTGTAAAAAACACGTTTTCCCGTTTGAATTCGCCTTAAATTATCTTAGATTGGCGAACTTTGGTGTGTGGACGTTCATTAGGTGTACGCATTATGTACTTTGTCGAGATTTCGCAAAATTTCGAACTTAGCCACTGGGAAGAGGGAGCAAGAATCGGATAAGTTGTGGCCGAAGGCAGTGGGAACACGGACTCCTTACGTTGCGAGCGAGAAAATTCTCTACCGAGCACAGCGGGAACTTTAACTCAGGTTAATTAATAATGATGGGGTATTTTGACAACTCATTTCAGTATTGTGCCCAGAGAAGCGGGCAAAGCCTGCTAGTAAATAAATAAAGCCGTTTAGCTTTGCAAAGATATTCTTCATGATGGGCTAAATCATTACGGTTGAAAGAAGTTCAAAGCAACAGAGATGCAAATTGGAAGGTTATACATACTAAATTACTTTATTCTGTGAGAAATGTGAAGTATTTTTATATTTTCATGCAGAAAGAAATTGCTTCAAAATATTTCCTGCGAAGATTGTAAATTGTACTTAAAATAAATTTTCACTTTTGCTTAATTATAGCCTGGTGTTCTATAATTAGAACATTTTTTAATTAATTTGATAATTGACAGAATATTATAATATTTCATATTTAAGATATTTACATATAGTGTATCATATTAAACCACTCAATGATTTTTTATCAGTCAAATTAAAAATTTGGCCGAAGGGCCTGATTTAAATAATTATGTCTTTTATACTTGAATTTTACTTTCTCTGTTCGTTTCAAAATAATAATAACAATGTACAAACACATAAGGGATTTCCTTTCTTTCATAAAAAATAAATAAATAAATAAAAATGAGTGAATCCCACTTTTAATATATGTATGTAACATTTTAAAGTATTTTTGTAAATTTTACACTATTATGGTTTCGAAATTATGGTTTTTGACATACAAGATTAAACATTTTCTAGTGCTGAAAAACCTGACCTGGCATACTTCGCAGCTATTCTACAGATTTTGCTTCAACTTGATATCTACTATAAAAAGGATTATACTTATATTTTTCTTCTAGAAAAAAAAATGTTCTTCGGTAATATTACTTCTGTAGAAAGTTCACAAAATTGTGATATTATGTTCCTAAAATGTATGTAAATCTGTATTTTTATATTCTAGTTTTTTTCAGTAAGAATATAGTTATAGATAAATTAAATTGCATGCACTATAATGTAAGTTAAACTAATTAGCAAATTTGTTTAAATATGTAAAACATTTAGGTGTGCCATGGCTTCTTTATTAATAATAAGTTTCCAAGAACATGGTCAAATGCTCAATTAGAAAAATCATCATATATCTTACACAATAATTTACCATATAGTGCAATAATGTCTTTTTCACTAACATTCAATTTTTAGAACCAATTATTTTATTGAACACCATTATAATTTTTAAAAGTATTTTACAACATTCTTTCAAAAAAGATTCCATTTATAAATTTAGTTTAAAATGTTTTTGTGATACAAATCCTCTAAAAGCTGAAAAAAGCTTTCCAGAGCATTAGTATAAGTAAAATTCCATTAAGATCAGCTGTATTATTAGAGTTGCCAACGGTTTAATTTATTCGAAGAATTTATTAAACCGTTTATTTCATACCATAAGTGTATTTTTTCTTTTTTATCGTGGTTATATATAGGAGAAAAATACTCTGTAAGTAAATTCAAGCAAATTAAAGGCAGGCAGGGATAAAAAAACTTCTGAATAAATTAAAAATTTTGGCAACTATGTATTATTATGTTCACACTGTAAAGTGCTACAATTCGCTGTCAAGATTGTTCTAATTAGCTGCAACCAATATTTTAGTGCAGTATCTCACAATTGTAGTGGTGGCATTTCAGGCGTAAGCATTACTGAAATGATAAACTTAGCAACAGAATATCTGTTGCAGGTAAAAAAGCCTATTTAGCATCATTTTTTTAGTGATATGCAGAACGATTATTTTTAACAGTGATTAAAATCAGAAAATCTTTAAAAAAAAACTTCCTTTTAGCATGCACATTTCGGAAATTCAAAAAACATGAGTTTAGAGTGGTGTGAAATGGCGCCGTTTTAATGTCGCACAATAATTATTTATTCGGCCGTTGGCGACATTTATACTATCAACCCGAGGATTGGTCCGGAGACATGTCGTAACAGATTTTACCCTCTTAGAAAGGGATTGCTCCCCCACTTCTGTTAACACAGTAGTCTTGGTTGGGAAACCCGTAAAACATTGCACCACTCGCTTTTTTACTTGCACCAGCCGCCATTAGTATACACGATAGTCTTTGGTCAGCTTGCGCACTATTTCAGATACAAGTAATTACCCATTGCGCAGCACCAGTACGATGTAAAAACCATCCAACAAACATCCAATTACAAGCTCAGAGATCTGTGATCAAGGCTACCACTGACTAGTTGAATTTAGAATATATTATTTAATAAAATATATATTCTTCTTAGGATAGTAAAAATATATTTTTTCTTGGTAACTTTAAATATATATATACAGTATTTGAATGGTTATATAAGATTCGTCATTCAAACTTGTATGGAAGGTAAGGAATAAGAAAACCGCGTTCGCATAATAATTATTCGCAGAAACGAACGTATAATGTTGTAGGAGATAATACATACCTAAAGTTTTCATTTGCACGCAAAGCTATCACACAACGTCAATCGGTCATAATTTCTCAGAGGTAATTTATAGAAGTTAAATGAATATTCTTAAATTCAGTTTAGTTTTGGGATGTCCAGAGATTTTTATTTTTATTTATATTTATTTATTTATTGTGCGCGTGCATGTGCTTGTGGCTGTGTGTGTGCGAGTGGGTAAATAATATCATAAAGATGGAAGGAAGAGTTGTTGTAAACAACAACTAGTACGCTGTAAAATCAGGAACAAGCAAAGATTACTGCTGATAAAACTCCACTTTGGTTAGTCATATACTTGAAGTAACTGCATTTTCTGCAAAATAATATGATTGTACAGTTTCCTTTACTACCCGATAGGCGATGGATATCGAAACTCAAAGCCGACAAGACATGACACATGTTTTGGAAATTGTTTGGTCTATATCAGACTTTGGTAAAAGTAATTACACTGGAAAAGTTATGCCTCTATCATGGCTGATCCCGGTAAATGATCAGTTTTCTGCACAATGTCAATGAAAGCTTCGAGATATATGAAGCGACATTATAATCCACTTATAGTATCATTAAATTAGATGTATATGTGTGTGTGTTCATGACGGCACATTATATTTCTGATAAGTAAACTTTTTTAGCAACGATCATCTGTTTATTTCTGAAAATTTTGTGCATAAATGGAAATTACAAATGCCCACAATGTTTCTAAAACTTTATTTCCTCTCATACTTACTTACACAAAACCTCCTCTATTTCCTATTCACTACATACTCTAATCCGAAACCTGTGTAACACATTTTTATAGATTTAATCTATGCATCTAAATCGATAATTTTCTTTACAAGCAGTTAAGATGTGGCATGATTTAATTTTTTTTATAGGAAATAGAGGTTGTACAAATGGGATATAGAGAAGTTAAATTTTAAATGTCTTACAAATTGTATTATATTTTATGATTTGCTTTTTCAGAGAGCTATTTCATTACATAAAACAAATACAAGTTTATTTTCTGCATTGAAATTCCTAAATGTAGTAATTTGTTTTCATTTATTTTTTATGTATGAACTCATCTTAATTTTTGGTTTGACAATTTAATCGATTTATAGTCAAAGAGTAATTATTCAATTAATAGTCTTTCTCTCTTTTATCTAGTTTTTCTGTCTCTATCTATTTATGCAATGGTTTTACATTTACAAAATACATTTATTTATATTTTAAACGAATAATAATACTTGTATTGATGTGTATAGATTATAACAACATTATCCCAAATATGTTATAAAAAAATCAGAAAAAGATATAGTAAAAGTTTTATAATTAAGTTTGTTACAATTTTTTGCCAAAAAAATTGCATTTGATGAATGACACAGTGCTTACATTAGTTTTATAATTTAGAAATTTTTAGACAATTTATAATTTATGAAATCACATTTAGAATGCAAGAATAGATTAGGAAATAATGCTTCATTCTTTATAAAAAAAAAAATAATTTTATAAAAAAGTTACCTAAATACTTATTAAATCATTTAATACACATATCTATAGCTATTAATAGTGAAATTCTTCTGCAAGTTTTAAGTAATTCACATGTGTTTAGTTAATTAACATATTTTTTGTTAGGAAAAAAAAATATAGAAAACAGTCATTATTTAATTATTTATTGTATTTTAATTCTATAAAATGAATAGACATTTTGTAAAAAAAATAATATAAAATAAATAAATAAAATATTCATTCCTCTTATTTATTTATTTATTTCATAAAACGAAATCCTTGAGATAAGGCATTCGTAAAAGAAACATACAATACGAAAATTACTAAATGTGAAAAATCGTTTTTCATTTCCGTCATTTTCCTCTTTAATCTCTTAGTTTATAAAATACCATGAAAGAATAGGAAGCATATTCAATTTTGAGAAAACATCTTCGATTTCAATTTCGTTTTCTGCATTGGATATTTAATATTTATTATTTTCTTATGCGACTGAAAGACCTGTGTATATACCGGGTGCTGAATATTGATGCTATACAAATATTATGACTTAAACCAAGATTCATAATAACATATTTTCAACTAGAAAATTTATACATGCTATGGATCCGTTTTTCCTTGACTTTCCCACTACTATATTTATAGTGTAATATTTTATAATATGTTTCTACTATCTGTTAAGTGAGAAGTTGTTATGTAAATATAGTGATGGAAGAGTCAAGGGAAAAAAAATAGATCTGTAACATGTATGAGAATTGTTTCATATCGAGAGTAGTTGGCTTTTGTTTAGTAAAAATGGCAGTATGTATATAAATTAAAATAAAAAATCCATTTTTGTACACTGTCTTGTTAAGGAAAACGAAAAAAAATATCGTGTCTCTAAGTAAAATAATGTTTAAGATGTTTAATTTTTAAATGATTCCCATTCATTTTTAGCTGCAGTGTTTTTATGTTAGGTTTCAGTCATGAAGTGATACAGGTTCAATACATATATATTTGTTTAAAATTAACAGTTATACAAGTTCATACAAAAGAATCAAAATTTTAAAAATCTTTAAGTAAACTGATGTCATATTGTACTCTAAAACATTTTTTAAAGTATAATCCTTTCAGAGTTATAAAATAATTACGTAACTCTTTAAAACAGAAAAATAAAAAATAGTATACAGTTTGAAGAAAACCTTACTATAATGTTAAGTATAGTGTAATTTTTCTTATTTATTTAAGGAAGTGTAATGTGCACGTAGAATTTCATCAGTTTTAAATAAAGTTATAATTTTAAATGAAAGATTTATTTAAGAATTTACTTCTTGTATTATTAAATTTATACCTTTCAAGCGAAATTCGAAAAGGCCATTTTCGGCGATTTAATTTAGGAATTTAATTCTCTATTAAATTTATACCTTTCAAGCGTGATTTCAAAGAGCAATTTTCGATGATTTAATTTTTAAGTTGGGAAAATTGGGCGCACGTATGACAGTTTCTGTTTTATTGAATTTTGTAGATTCATAAGCAAAATTTCATTATTAGCTCGTGTTCGATAACCATTCTGTAGTTCGAAGTTCTAATAATCTTTTAAAATAAGGTTAACTGTTAGAGTAATCATATAAATTGTAAGTTTACGTATGCACTGATAAGTTGTTATATTCGTGCATTTTTGAAAATTTTGCTAAAAATGGAGAAGATTTCCTTAAATTATAGTCAGAGTATTCTAGACAAACATTGGATGGACATTTTATGGATCCAAATCTTGACTGATAGCCGTAGTTCTCTTCACCATCTTAGTAACTGGATTTTTGTGGGTGACAAGGTCAGCACACTGTTAATCTTGCTAAGGAGGATTGCAGGATTTCTTCAACTCCCTATTCCGTAACTTACTTTTTTGGAGTTATACTCCCGAGAAAATTTAAAAATCTCGGAGGAGTGGAGATCTCCCCCCCACCCATAATTGGTACATTGGCTCAAAACCGGGTTTGTCCCTTGACCTCTCGTGTGACAGACGTACCCGTACTGTACTCTCAAGACTCGCTAGCGGTCACATCAAGTGCCTCACTTTGAAAGAGGGCAGGAAAATCTTCGCCACCTGCACCAAGTGCCAAAAACAACAGGCTTCTCCTGAGCACCATTTGGAATGCATGGGACTCTCTAAGAAGGATCTTTTTACCAATCCTCTTCTGGTCTTTGACTTCCGAACAGTCAACGTACTCGTGGATCTTGTCTGACTCCGTCAGACAAGGAGGATAAACAACAACAACAACAACAACAGACAAACATTAAAAAAAATTAAATAATCTGACTAATAATAAAATTCCTTTAACTGTTTAATCAAATCAATTTACTCAGATTAAAAACAAGAGAAAATCATACAAATCGAAAAAATTATAAAATATTTTCTAACGATACTTATTTGCTACGCTGTTAAGTTGTTCAACATTTGGTGTATTTTATCACTGCGGTAATATTTTAAATTGGATATTGTGTTGAATTGTGGAAAAAGAAATCTCCCAGAAGCTCTCTTTGGAGCGTTGTTTTTCAATATAATGGAAAAAGCAAACACATTTTTTGTAAATTAAAGAATTGAGGTACAATAAATTTAAACATAAAAACTTCTTTAATTCTTGATTTTGCCTCAGTAGTATGTCATCTTTGCGCCTGAAGAAGAAAGACCTTTCATAACCGGTAGTACTACTCTTTATTTTAAGGTTTGTGAAGAAATTTTAATGTTTAAACTCTTTTATGTAACTTAGGATATGTTTAATGTTTACAAAGATATGCTTCTGCATCATAGAGTGCGCTATAAATTTCAGAAGGAATGATAGAAACCGGTAAAAAGTAAAAAGCGACTGAAAAGGCATTTCATACAGTTTACACTTATGAACAACATTGCAGCTAAATATTTCTGTTTTGTCCTGTAAAGTAATCATTAATAATGATTGTATCACATACTACCGAAAGCATCTTTTGCAAACTTGAATAATGAATGTCAATTTTCAATGAATACTACATGCAGCGTAGATGAATGAAATCATTTAAATATAGCTACATTATGGAAATTGTTTGTCAATTACTAACTAAAGCATTAAAATTTAAGTTTGTTTGTAATGAAGCCTATTACCTGAACGAGCGAATTAATCTTATGTGGAGTGTTTTGTGATAAATATTCCTAAAATTTAGAGGCTTACACTAAATGTAATCCATGAGATATTATGGTGATTTGAAATCTTTGATTAAAGTTACATAAAATAAGATGAAAATAGTAAAGATGTATATTGGTCTTTTATAATATTAATACGATTTAAAAAAAAAAAAAAAAAAAAAGTTGTAGTTTGAGAAAGTTTACCATTTTATCACTGAAATTATAAAATCAATACTATTTTCTTAAATGATCTAAATTTTCATCGGTTAGTTTCGTCAAAATTAGCGGTAATTACACAAATAATAAGAAAGTGAGAAAAAAAGTTATGTTTAAGTATTACGTAAATATAGAAATGATCTTGTGCGATATATTTTTCCACTGTGTTGCAGAAACAGTGTTACACATTGCTTTAAAAGTCTTTAGTTTTTTTTTTTTTTTAAGTTTTCTAGTTATTCTGGATTAGATTTCTGCTTAAAATTTGCCTGTATTACTAACTAGAAAATGTACTATAAAACCTTAAAGTTACAAAAAGATAGTTATTCGTCAAACATACAAAAGTGCAGATTATATAATGTTGGTTATAAATAGAGTAATATTATTATTTGTTAATATTTAACTTATTCACAGTATAGGCGTTTGATCTGGTACTGAAAACAGACTTTACCTGAAGTGAAAAACATTTATATATATGACTAGCAGACAACGCCCGCTTCGCTGGTCCCTATTTTTAAATGAATCACTATAATTACTGAATTCTGAAAATTGCATTAATTTTTATCACGTGGAAAAAAAAAGAGAAACAAATTCTGATAAGGAAAAATATCGCACCGGGTTCTCACTGCCTTCGGAAAAAATTCCCAAAATGCTCTAACTCTTATTTCTATTATTTTCCCCCTTCGCCGCCCCCTCCCGTCTATCCTAATAATTTTACAAATTCGAAAATATCCGCAATCGATTTGTAAGTATCAAAAACCTCTATGCACCAGTTTTGAACGATCATCTCTATTTTTATTGTTTGCCCCACCACTCCCCCTTTCCGCCCCTACCAATAATTTTAAAAATTCGAAAATATCCGCAATCGATTTGTAGGTATTGGAAACCTCTATGTACCAATTTTGAATGACCTAACTCTATTATTTTTTGCCCCTCTGCCCCCCCCTTCCCGGCCCTCCTAATAACTTTACACTTTCGAAAATATCCCCAATCGACTTGCAGGCCTCTAAAACTTATCTGTACCAATTTTGAACGGCCTAACTGTATTTCTATTTGTTTTTGCCCATAGCCCCCCCTTCTCGCCCCACCTAATAATTTTACAAATTCGAAAATATCCGCAGTCTATTTGTAAGTATCGAAAACCTCTATATACAAATTTTGAACGATCTAACTCTATTTTTATTTTTTGCCCCCCCCCCTCTCCCCTCCCCCGGCCCTCCTAAAAACTTTACACTTTCGAAAATATCCCCATTCGACTTGCAGGCCTCTGAAAACTATCGGTACCAATTTTGAACGGCCTAACTGTATTTCTATCTGGTTTTGCCCATGCCCCCCTTAACGCCCCACCCCCCCTTTCCGACCCTCCTAATAATTTTATAAATTCGAAAATATCTGCAATCGATTTGTAGGTATCGAAAGCCTCTATATACCAATTTTGAACGATCTAACTTTATTTTTATTGTTTGCCCCACCACTCCCCCTTTCCGCCCCTACCAATAATTTTAAAAATTCGAAAATATCCGCAATCGATTTGTAGGTATTGGAAACCTCTATGTACCAATTTTGAATGATCTAACTCTATTTTTTTTTGCCCCTCTGCCCCCCCCTTCCCGGCCCTCCTAATAACTTTACACTTTCGAAAATATCCCCATTCGACTTGCAGGCCTCTGAAACCTATCTGTACCAATTTTGAACGGCTTAACTGTATTTCTATTTGTTTTTGCCCATAGCCCCCCCCCCTTCCCGCCCCTCCTAATAATTTTACAAATTCGAAAATATCCGCAATCGATTTGTAGGTATCGAAAACCTCTATATACCAATTTTGAACGATCTAACTCTATTTTTATTTTTTGCCCCCCTCTTCCCTCCCCCCCTTCCTGCCCCTCCTAATAACTTTACACAATCGAAAATATCCTCATTCGACTTGCAGGCCTCTAAAACCTACCTGTATCAATTTTGAACGCCCTAACTGTATTTATATTTGTTTTTGCCCCTTAGCCCCCCCCCCCTGCTGCCCCACCTGGGGGCTGAATTTCTAAAATTCCAGAAATTGGTTTTTAGATATTTCCATAAACTATATTTTAGGGCAAAAATTTCACGCATATCTATTTTTACTATAGTGAGGAAAGTATTGTAATCATGTCAAAAATCCGAATTCGAGATTTTGATGTTTCTATACGTTTTGAGGTCCTCTGAGTCCGTTTTCACTATTTTTACGATGATGTATGTATGTGTGTGTGTATGTGTGTAAGTGTGTATGTGTGTATGTGTGTGAGTGAACAAGCTAGCATCTAAACGCCTTGTTCAATTAACCTGAAAGTTGGTACGCATATTGTAAGTCACCATAGTACGAACCCTATATATTTTGGTGAATCTAGCACTTATAGTATTTTTACAGGGACACAAAGAAAAATTCTTTATCATTATGGCCTATGGGAGCAAAATCTTAAAAGTGCGATAGCATCTAAACGCCTTATTCAATTGAGCAAAAAATTTATACACATATTATAGGTCACAAATACGCAATCTGTATAGATTTTGGAGAATCTAGCACTTATAGTTTTTTTACAGGGACACAAAAAAAAATTCTTTATCATTATGCCTATGGGGCCAAATTTTTAAAAGTGTGATAGCGCCTAAAAGCCTTATTAATCTGAGCAAAAAAATTGTACACATGTTATAGATCACAGTTGAACTAACTGTATAGACTTTGGTGAATCTAGCACTTACAGTTTTTTTACAGTGACACAAAGAAAAATTCTTTATCATTATGGCCCATGGGACTAAATTTTTAAAAGTACGATAGCATCTAAACGCCTTATTTAATTGAGCTGAAAATTTATATGAGTATTATAAATCACTGTTGCACTAACTATAAGCATTTTGGTGAATTTAGCATTTATAGGTTTTTACAGGGACACAACGAAAAATTCTTTATCATTATGATCTATGGGCTCAAAGTTCAGTAGCGTTAAATAAAACATCGTGTAATAGATGGAGAAAAATACTCAAACACTCTATTATGGTTTTCTCTCTTTTGTTTGTTTAACAACTCCTCTTTCTTTACTTTATCTACAAAACTGTTAATTACTCAATGTTCGGAAAGTCGAGTGGAGTCACTCCAGATTTTTTTGTTTGAGATATATATGATTATGCGAAATCACGTTTTACGCATGTGAAATCGCATTTTGCCCCCCCCCGCCCCTCTTGGGGACCGAATTTTGAAAATTCCAGAAATTGCGTTTTAGACATTTGTATTAGCTATATTTTAAAGCAAAAATTTTACGGATATCTGTTTATTTGTTTGAGATATGAAAGATTTTGTGAAATCACGTTTTGCCCCCTCCCCCTCCCCGCTTTGGGGGGCGAATTTTGTAAAATCGCTTGTTAGTGGATGCCTACGTCATAGAAAAAACATTGTCACGAACTTTCATGCCTCTAGGTCCAGGGGTTTGGTCTGGGCGATGATGAATCCCCCCCCCCCCTCACTCAGGAAGTACTATTTTATATATATAGATTACAGTATTGCTAGGTAAAATATTCGTTATTGAATATATATATATATATATATATATATATATATAAACTGAAATTGGAATTTTGAATATTTAAGAAAATATTTTAAAAGAGCTTTTCGAGACTATGACCAATCAATAATTAAATTAAAACTTTATATATTTTTAGACCTTGTTTCATTTTTATTATCTTATTTTTTTATTATTTATTATCTTTTTTATTCAATGTGGAATAAAAGGGAACTTTCAGAATAGTAGCAAAATTGCATACAATTATCACAGAATCAAAATACTAGGAGAGATCATTTATCCAGAAACAATAACGTCCTGCACAAATACTCATCATTTCAAAGTAAGACTAATTAATGTATTCAATTTACAACCTGTTACACTAGAAGATTATATGCAAAAAAATATCCATTATAAGTTTAAAACATAAGAAGATTTTTTTACAAAATCTAAAATATTATACATTTTTAAAATATCGACTTCAGTTAAACAAAAGACATCTATTTATATTACCGCATATATATATATATATATACATATACTTTTTTTTATATATAATGTAAGCAGAAAGTACTGGATTCATGAACATTTTCAAACTCCAGTTTTTGAGAGATTTACACGTTTTGAGATGACTTGAATGAGATTTGACTGAACAAGATTTGACTGTTTTCAGAAAGTGTTTGTCTGTCTGTGTCCGTATATCACAAATTTTCTGAACACAGTATATGATGAATCAATGAACGAAATTTAACCAAAATCGATATTTAGTTGGATTGTGACCTAAACTGGTGCTAATCACATTTAGGGATCCATCTCTCGAAAGGTGGCATTGTGATAAATTTTTTTATTAATTTTGAACATTGTAATATACGATAAAATTACGCATAAATGTACATAATTAGAGTTATTTTTAACACATGATTATAAAATTAATATGAATTATTGATAATGTAGACTAAGAAAATTAGCGTGTGACTGTAGGAGCATTGTTCCCGATGGGAGGGGGTAAGCACATCATAAGGGCTGTGAATTGATATGGATATATTTCGAAAGAACTCGCCAATATCTTTAAAATTAATGGTCGAACCATAGCTCTGTGATAACTTACAACAAAGTTATCATTTTTTTCTTTTTCAATGAGAATAAAAACTTGGAAAAATATTGGTTTTCTTCTGAAGTAAATTATTATTAAAAATTTTATCCTACTCGCAACTATTTTGATAAACAATATAAAAAGAATTTTTTGTTAATAAATTAGAATATTAATATAGATAATAATTATTTATTTATACAAATGACAACATGTTTTTCTTCGTTCTTTATCCTGCTCAACTAATATATAAAGTCTAGTAAATATTTAATTTTATAAATTTTATCTTTCTGCTTCAATTAAAATGCTGAAATTGTATTTCATTATGTATTAAATATTTATCACCGGTTTTATTTGAAAGATTAAATTATTTATACAGAGAAAATACTTTATTCCTTAGAAATTTAAAAAAACATATATCTTGAGAAATGTTGAGAGATTCTAGAAAAAAAAAAAAAAAAATATATATATATATATATATATATATATATATATATAATTTTAAAGGCCTAAATTGAAAAAAAATTATTTTATTTTATGAAATAAAGAAATAATATAAAAGTAAAAAAAAAAAAAAAAAAAAAAAAAAAAAAATGAAAACGAAAATCACCTAAAATACTATTTTTGTTATAGCATAAATGTAAATAATATATTTAAACAAATTGTATTTATTCATTCTAGACTATATAATATAAATCACTATTTGTTACTTTTATTTTTCCCAAAGAATGAAAATATTAAATATAAAGATATTTATAATTGTAGGTTCTTTGCATAAATATTATGACAATCTACACATTTATTAAATCGAACTACGTGATAATAACAATACGATGCTAAAGTTAATTTCATATATTTTACATAAAAACAATAACACCTTAAATTCAAAAGTTAAAAAAAAAAAAAAAAAAAAAAAAAAAAAATAGCCAACAACAAAGGATGGGGTGGTGAAATAACTACACATTTATTTTTACTTTGGAGAAAATTTTAAAATTCTATAAATTCACGCGCGTGCCAAATGAGAAAATAGGTAATAATGCAATTTAAAGTGATAATTTTATATTAAACTGAAATATGATTGCTACCGTAGAATTGAGTAAGCCCACTGAATTTAAGAAACCTCTTTCATCTACAAATGCCAGCAATGAATATATTGCAATGATGAACATCGAAAACTTGAATGAGCATATTAAATAGAAGATGCCTATTTCATCTTCAAGTGCCAACAGTGAATATAGTGTATTGATGAACATCAGATATTTAAACAAACTGTAGTAAGGGGAACCCCTGTCAAACGAGAATTCGTTTAGCCTGAATGTAAAGTGATATATATATATATATATATATATATATATATATATATATATGAAGTATATATATATGAAAAGTATCTTATGTTGCGAATTTAAAGAATAGAAAATCATTTAAAAGTCAGAAAGAAGAAAAGTAAAAAAAAGCACAGAGAAGTAAAAGTAAAAGGGTCAGAAAAGAGAAACAAAAACAACAAAAACTGACCTTAGCTTCTGCAAAAGAAATAAAAAGGTATCCAAGTCGAAAATAAAAGCAAATAATATAGGTTCCCAATTATAGGAATCTGCTGATTTTTTTTTTTTTTTTTTTTTTTTTTTTTTTGACTATTCTTTCGATAGTGACAACTCTATAGGTCTAGACACAAACTAAAATGGGAATTCTGAAAATACTACAACAAAAATGTTAATATAATGAAAGAAAATTACTGTGCTCTGTATTATGAAGAAAATATTATATCAGTAGTTTCACTTCATTATCCGAAAAGAAGTCAAATGTGAAATTACTCAAAGAAATTATGTAAAATTCATTCACATGTCTCAAGAAGACAGATTGTGAATATGTGAAAAATAGCTACAATTTTTTAGAGTCATTCACTATTGCTGAAAATGACCCATTTTTACTTAATGTAGGAGATATCCATAAAAACCAATCCGTTTATAAAAAACAATTTATTTTTTATAATATCGATTACAACGTACAATATTTACTTTCTCTTACACATGTGTATGGTACAGAAAGTATAGATTTTGGGTCAAATTTTAGAAATTGAGCTTTTGTTATATTTACACGTTTTGGGGTCCCCTGAATCCACAAATCATGTTTTTAGCGGTTGGTCTGTGTGTATCCATTTGTTATCAGTATATCTTAAGAACAAATAATAGCGGAAAGTCCAAAATTGGTATTCTAAATGTGTATTATACAGGTAGGCTATACTAAACTTCATGCTGAGATCAAGCAAATGGTTGGTGCACAGGGATAATTCAAATACTATGGGGAGAAATTGCAGGTAAGTAGAGCTTAACATCTATAGACTGCATTAAATCAAATGAAATGAATATATATATATATATTTATATACATAAAAAAAGTAGAAAATGGCAGGGAAATCATTCACTGTTCATTTAAAGGGCTACACAAAAGAACTAGATATAGTTCGAAAAATAGATGGAACTGTATTTCAGGTAACGCCGTGTGTTATTAATATAGGATTATAATTAGTTGCACCATGTGGTGTGTACATAACCTTCAGAAGATATGCAGGGCTGCCAATATTTAAGCCATAACATTTTTTTGTTGTTGTTTTAGTGGAAGGGCTTTATTATAATATATTACCAAGTCCAGGAAAGCTGCTTAGAAATTGAAATTAATTGCTCATGGTCATATGGTAAATAATGTATTTTTTTTTATCTAAATATTCATAGCTTGTTATTTGTACATTTACACATGTTGAGGTTTCTTGAATACCGAAGTCAAGTTTTTAAAGTTTGATCTTTGTCTGTGTTTTTACCGTTCGGTCTTTGTCTGTTAAAGTAAATTAAAAACTAATAATTTCAGGCGATCCAAATGTTGTATTTTGAAGATAATACGTTTGTAGTAGAAAAGTTTTAACAACATTAATTAGTTTCAAGGAATGTTGCATGTGAAAGTTGTCTGTATAATTTAAAATGAACGTTTGAATTGAATAATAAATTTGAATTCTATATAAATATAGGTACAATAATGAAAAGAGTTGTTGAGGGGAGCGGCAGCCCCTTTCACATAGAATTATTTGTCAAATAAAACTGTTCCGACGCCTAATTCGAATTGTATTAAGATAACTTTACATAAAAGTACTCGTTATCTTAACCCTTAATCTCCAATCGGTATTTATAGTATTAAATTTCAGGGTAAGAGAAAGTCGGATGAGTGACACGGCACATTAATTTTTGTACATTTATTTTATATTTGCAGTGATCTATCTACTTTTAATTCATATTGAAACTTACTTTAATTTGTATTTTTGTATTTATCAATTGATATATACAAATATGTCAATGATAGGAATTCATAAACCAGCATGTCTCAATTACTACAAATACTAGAGTCTAGAGATTTTTTGGGTATGCAAGCAGATATTTTTTCAGTGCTTAAAATAAAGACTTACTATTTCTGTTTTTTATTTCCTCTTTAGTTCTTAAATGATGACAAAATAATAGAAGCACTTACTAAGCCCATTTGACTCTTAAAAGTCCATACATACATTTTATATTTCTGAATGTTTTAATGAATATTGCACTCACCCTATTAAATTATTTATTTTTTTTATTTCAGGTGCACTCTATAAATACAGATATGTATGTTCGTATGTGTGTGTGTGTGTGTGTGTGTGTGTGTGTGTTTTAAATCTATTATTTTTAGAAGAAGTTAGAACAAAACGCTACATAAATACTTATATTCTGTAAAAATACATTTACAATCTTGAAAACATGCTGAATAATTAAGGATAAATATCTCTTTAACTGTATCTAGTGTATTTCGAAGTATGCGCATAAAATGCACAGATACTGCTTGTGATCTTTCGAGACTAAGGAGTGTATTATATAACAAAAATAAGAAAGGTCTTTGAAAAACAAATGCTTGAAATATAAAATGTTATATTTCCGTTTGGTATTATACGACTAGAGAAATTTTAAAGTAGGAGAACAAAATAGTTTTGAAATTCCGATTTTATTATTCTTTTGAGAAATGTTTCAGTCTATTCAAAATTTTATATATCATATTTCTATATCTATTTCATGTATTTTCAAATAACATTTCTGTAATTTAATATAAAATTTTCTAAGAAATTATTTTATGCATTGCATTTCAAAAAATAAGAATTAGAATCACTAGAAAACCCGTACACAATTTTTACTCTTTATTTCGTTTCTTATTTACTTTTAAAATTTGAAACTCATAAATCTTGAACCAATTTCTGCACCTAATTTAAAATTTTAATTCATGAAGAGCCGAATTCTTATTAGAAACAAATTAATATTGTAGGGCAACACTCTGATGATAATTAAATCAAAATCGCCCAAAGGAAGGTTTTAAAATAAAGTTCATTTTGTCGAGCCAGTTTTTGCACTTCCCTAGGCAGTACAGCTTTAGTAAAGGATCCTTATGGCAAATATTAAATTTTTGTCGACAATAATTTATATTCTCTTTATATTTTAAAAGTATTTATAGGTTTAAAAGGACGCATGAAACTACTGTAAAATGCATTGCATAAGTACACATTTCTATAAAATGACATAATGAGACAAATGATAAATGAATTGAGTATGTGCGCTTAAATATTTTCCAAGTATAGTTCATATATAAGGTAAAGCTACGAGAGACTGCGCGGTAGGAGAGATTGCGCACATAGGGGATCAGATAAAGGGAGTACAATGGACGCTCTGAAACTCCAGGTTCAGAGCTCCAGTTCTACAATATCGATAGTGGAGTGCCCAATTAAATGTGCATGTTCATTGCTTGAACAGTCTAAGATTACACGTGGTTATTTAGTCTTGTTTTCAAGAATGTTTGCTTAAATTTTCGAAACACTTTCTAAGAATTTTTATAGAATGGTACACTGAGAAAACAAATATACCGCTTTCATATAGAACGAATAATTGGTCAGTTTCTAAATCCCTACACTAGAAATATAGATTTCCGAGCCATGCGTATAAGGCACACCAATAAGCTGAATACACGAAATGGTCAAGAATTTCTAGTCTATATATTTCTAGATGATGAAACAATATTCTGAATATTCTGACTCCTTTGTATTGCGAGAAATTCTCGATTAATTTCTAGAATTGGGTTATAAACCAATATTATAGTTGCTAAAACCCGCCTCTTGTATTCTCATTTATTTGCAGATATTTTTAAAAAAGTCTGACCTCGACAATTTAGCAAACGCTGTAGCGTTCAAATAGGGCTTTCCAGAACTAAAAGGAACTAAAATTTATAAGGATGACATGGAACTATTTTTAATAGAGTCAGAATCAAAATTCTAGATGTCAGTTAAAAAAAAAAAAAAAAAAAAAATCAGTCTAGTATTAAAAAATATATTTTAATTAAACGATTTCCCATGAACTCGTTTATAAATATTACTTATGGCAGGTGGTTGCAAGAAAGTTGCATCATTTATAACTACGATTGCAACGATTATAGACAACGACAGATTAGGTCAAACAACAAGACACCATTCAAACAGAAAAGGAACTTCATTAATTTTAAGTTAAATATTTTAATCTAGTAACGAAATGTTACTTTTTACTATTTAGTCTTGTTTTTTTATCTGCTTCTTTAATTTATTTTCTTTACAAAAAAATTTTTAATCCTTTTTTTTTTTTCAGTTTCTGTTTTGTTTTTTAATTACTAAATTGGAATACTTACATGTAATACAAAAATATTTGTTTACAAAAACCTTATACCAATGTCATTTAAGTGCAATTGTCATTGTTAACAATTTAATTGTAGTTAAAATTGAGCACATTCTCTCCTACTCATTTGCGTAATCTCTCCTACCCTATAAGGAGAGATTGCGAAAAATGGTTCTCTTGGTTTTATTACAGCTGTTGCTTTAAATCATAGTATAACAACACTATAATAATTAAAATCCGTAGAAGAAGGGTCGGTTCAAAGCACCAACAGTTTACCAAAAAGTTAAAATTTAGATTTTTTATAACGTTTTGTTAAATTGTGGGCAAACTCTCCTAGCTTTACCTTACTATTTTCTAACCTCGCCTATTTAACTTGTTGAGAAATTAACAAAGCTAAATAATACACAGCTATACTTTGATCAAATTTGAACATGAAACACTGAATAATAATAATAATAAAAATATTTAGAATTCAGATTTTTTTTTTTTTTTCGGCAACAGCTTACATTTACCATAATTATTCACTACTTTGCAATGATACAGATACATAGAATTTATTATTATCCACATATTGTTCCATTTATTATTTTCTCTCCTTAGTAATGAATCTGAAAAAAATTGTTGTTCCATATTGTCGCTATCGTATTATTTTGACAAAACTTAATTTAACGTTAAAAGACCACGTTAGAGTCCACGTTTACTCAAGATTTCTAAGAAATACGTCGGTAATTCTGAAAAAAGTACCTTTTGTAATAGCATTACTAGATTTAATTTTTATGCATAAATATGAATTTGTCTTATAATTTTGTTAATTTGTTAGCTGACTTGGGAATTAATTAGCATTAAAGCTTATTTAAAATTTGAAGAAGAATCTAAATCTAAATGTAGATACGATTCTCCATCGAACATGTTCTATCGGTTCTTTCAGCTTCAGTTATTGATGAAAAACATTGCGTGAGATTTTTTTTTTTTTCTATTAGTACATTTGAAAATTTCAATGAAAAACAATGCGACCAAAATAAAGAATAAAAGATATATTTCTTTAATGAAAACAAGGAATAAAAATCGCGCTACATAGAAGAAGTTTAGAACATACAGATATATTTTCAGTAAAATAAAATATGCAAACTGTTTTTTGTTTATTGCTTGACTATATTATAAAAGTAACGAAATCTTTATGTATAACAATTCCTTTCTATGTAATTTTCATTCTATAATAAGCATACACACTCAGATATTAATAGTTTTTTTTTTTTTTTTTTTTTTTTTTTTTTTTTAAGAAGGAGAACAACACACCAATTATAAGGAGTTTTGTAAAGGGGACAGACAGATGGAGAGAGAAGAAAGGAAAAAGAGAGAAAAATAAAACTTAAATACTTTTCACTAAATTAAAAAGTGTAAAAGATGTATCATCAAAAGCTGCGTCCATCCACCATTTCGACTTTTGTGGTCCACTAAACTTAAAAAACTTAAAATTCAAAATCTCAAGGAACACTAAATTCACAATTTAAAATGCCGTAGACGACTCATAATATTGATTAAAATATATATATTTTTTAAATAATAATCAAAGAATGCCCATTTTAAAAATATAATCTTTAGTAAAAGGCGAAAGATTAGCTCGAGAAATGAAGGGAAACCTAAGCAAACCCTTTTAAAAATATAAAGTAAACCTATTTATTTAAAATATTGCAAATGCTTAATCTATTATAATAAAATCGTAAATACTCAATTTATCATTTTAAAGATCCTTAATGGATATTTACTTTCAATAAAACAATTACAGGGAAAGAAAGTTAACATTTTCTATTACTTCCACATTTTAACAAACTTAGATGAAAGGTTCAAATGCAGTGATAAATTGCTATTTCCGTATATGAAAGAGCATTTACTAAATCTAGTAATATCAATAATAAATAGTTAAATGATTAAAATTCAATGGGATTTTATATTATTTACAAACGTCTTAAACGTTCTGAGAGTTCGAAAATTTTAATAAAATTAGAACAATTCCTAGCTAAGTAACAAATATACATAAAAAATTCAAACCAATAACTATGCCTGATACAAAATTTTTGTGATAAAAGATTATTCCATTTATCCTTTTCTCATTGAGAAAATTTTGAAGTCTAAAATTGTGAGAATGATTGATTCAGAAAATCATGAAATTACAATTAACATAAGTACAATTTTTAATAAAACATTTTAAAAATAAGTAAATAATGACAATTTTTTTCTACAGACCATCAAAATTTTCTTGTGAATCACTAGTGATCCCATTAGAAAGGTTGGTTTAAATTATATGCTGTTGAAAATCCTAGATTATTGACTACATATTATAGCAAGAAAAATTTAAAGATGGATAATGAATATGTGTCGTCTAGTAACAAAACCGGTCAAAACCTTAAAATTTTAAAATGCACTTTTTTTTTCGGTTTTAAGTAAAGGGTTCTTTCATCTGGAAACAAGAAACCATGGCAAAAATGCCAAATCCTCACACCGGTGAGTTTCAAAACCAGCGATCTTCATATCCATTAAATCACGCTGCTGCTCCACGCCACTACAAGAGCGCACTCGTTGATTAGATTATCGTGTTTTCTCTTGCCTGTGACTGTTCTTTTTTGGTGTACACAATATTTCTAATAATTGAATTTTGTGTTTCCTTCATCTATAAAGAAATTTGTAGAAGTATCTTCTAATCAATCAAGGAAGAAGAAAAGCGAATTTATGACATGGGAATGAACAAAGCCAAAATTTAAAGGAAATGCACTATTACTTTGTAATAACGTAGTATTAACTGATAACATAATACAATCATAGTTAGCACATTATGATTAATTAATCATCATGATGATTCCACCATATAATGTTGTTAATCTTATAACATTCCTATGATGATTCAGCAGGTGATAGCGGCGAGCTTATATAAGTTTGTTTTTAAATCGAATAATTTTCCATTGCATTAAAGAATAGCTCATGATATTCATGGACCATTTGAAATAATACATTTTCATATTTTTATGAGGTTTTTTTTTTTTTTTTTTTTTTTTTTTTTTTTTTTTTTTTTTCATGTGCTATTTTTTTATTCAGGCATTAGAAATCAATTATTTTATAATAAAATTTAATTGAATAAAACATTTTGGGTATATGAAACTTTAAAAATTCAATATTCACATTAAATTTAGGGAAAATTTAAATTTTCGTTTATTACAAAAGTGGCCAATTTCAAAGTGAGTTGAAAATGTGGCCATATCCAAATTAAAATTTCGAATAACCTCCTATCTTCACACCTCATTTCCATATTTCAAATATACTGCCCTAACGACTCTAAAGACTTTTGGTTCTAATGTTATTTTGCCTAAGTGCGACAAAAACCCCGATTTCCCTAAAAATTGTACTTTTTGGAGTTGGCCGATATTGCAATTAAACCTCAAGGGGTTCAGGTTTTTCCGTCTCAAGACGGAACACTGATACCAAAAATCTTTATCAATAATTATTCAATCGCAATAAGTTACTGTAGTAATATGGCAGAAATTATTGATAAGAAAAACTCTTTGTAAGAGTTCCGTCTTGAGACGGAAACTCTTGCACTCTTGTAAACCGCAAATATATCTAAGAACATGATTCGACAAGGAATTATTTAACAAAATAGTATTAACTCTACTTTTTTTTTATATATATGTATAGGAATTTTTGCTAGTGTTCGGATAATTTTGTTACCGACTGTACTTCGGAAGTTTTGAAATGTATAAAATAGTTAGGAAAACATTATGAACCGTGTTGTTGTCTGTAGGTCTTTGAGCATATTTAAAGTTCGAATTACAAACTAACATTTTTCAAAGAGCAATTTTTTTTTTTTTTTTTTTTTTGTAATTTAATTTATTTTTTACACTGTGTTAAAATAAATTCCGCAATTCTTATTTTGGAAAAGAATTTTAAATTTTTGGGAAACAAATAAAAACTTTTATTTGAAATGTACTTTTACACAAGACACGATTTATAAATATTTAAATCATTGAATACATAGAAATCTTAAAAACATCACAGTCACTACGAGTTTTCATTAGTTTAATTTTTTTTTTACGGAGAATTAAATAAAAAGTAAAGCATTTTGCAGGGTTACTAAAAGTGTACCGGTTCGTTATATTTTAAATGTGTTAAAAAATTCTAAAGCAAAGATCTAATTTTTATTTATTTATTTATTATTTTTTTTTTTTTCCATTTTTTTATTATTATTTTTTTTTTTTTACTTTTTACGAAATAATATCCCTTTTTATTTATTTTATTACTCAAATGACAGAAAATTTTACAGAATTTTACAGAAATGATAGAAAATTTTAGAGATTGAATTTTACTATTTACATGGAAAAATGAATTCGAAGCTTCTTGTATAAACTAGGTTTCTCAGTTACGTAATATGATTTCTATTAAGGTAAAGCTAGAAGTGTTTGCGCACAATTGAATAGAACAATATAAAAAATCCAAATATTAATTTTTTTCTAAACTATTGGTGCAAAATTTTTAATTGATCCATATTCTATGAATTTCCATTACTATTTTGTTCTACTGTTATAATTTAGAACAACAGCTGTAATAAAACCATGAGAGATGTTTTGCGCAATCTCTCTTTATAGGGTAAGAGTGATTAAGAATGTAGGTCGGAGAGATTGCACTTAATTATAGCTACAAATATATTGTTAATAATAATAATTACACATAAACGACATTGTTATAAGGTATTTGTAAACAAATATTTTTGCATTTTGAGTGGATATTTAAAATCAATAATTAAAAATCAGAAGAAACAAAGAAATTTAAAAAGAGATAGAAAAGTTTATTTAAAGTAAAACATTAAAGAAACAGAAAAAAAGAACAAGACCATATAGAGATTGCAAAATAACATTAAATTACTAGATAGCATGTTTCACTTTAAATTGGTACATCTGCTTTTTAGCTTGAATGGTTTCTTATTTAGTGACCTAATGTCCCGTTGTCCACAATTGTTGTACACTTATTGTTGTACATAGTGAAGTTATTGTGCAACCACTTGAAACAAATAAACCTCTTCGAGAGGGGATTTCACACCATGTGTAAAATTTTCGGAAATGCATTTCACACCATATGTGCAATGCATTTCCGAGCCAAAAAAAAAAAAAAGAAAAAAGAAAAAAGAAAAAAGAAAAAGAATAATAGAAAAATAGAAACGTACAGTGCATCGAGCATTCAATGATACATGGCTAGAATAGTGTCTATAGGTTACTATAGTCTCACCCATTTTTAAGCCGCGAATCCGCCCACCGTTTCTAATTGTTAATTTTTTTTTTTTTTTTTTTACTCTTAAAAATCTTCCGCACAAAACTGTTCAGAATACAAAACCTAAATTTCACTTGGTTTGAAATCTTTTCGTTTCAATTTTAAAATTCTTTTTGTTTATTTAATTTATTTTATTGAAATTTAGACGATTACAGTCCTTAAAAAGAAGTTTGAGGAAGTTGATATTTTTTGCTTACATTTAGTTTTATCATTTCTATTTAAGCAGCCGTCAGCTGCACAAAACTTGAGCATCGTACTTGAAAGTACTGCAAAACTAAACAGATGTACAATAATATTTATACATTTTGCGATAAATTTTTCACAAGCTAAAATCAGCATTCGAGAGGTAAATCCCATTAGAGGTGTGACCTTTGTCGATCAGGCCAATTTCATATTCCGGGAACAGTTTCATAAAAGATGCGCTGTCTCGAATGGGTTGAACTGGTCCAGTCACTTGTCGAAATTATTTTCTGGTACACTTCCAGACCTACAACAAACTCATCCTCATTGTCTTGTCATTACCAATAACCTATGAAAAATCTATTAGCATAGAACTTTATATATAAAAAAAATCAATGCGTAATCTCTCCTAATAAGCAAAAGCACAATCTCCCCATTTTGGTAGAAGAGATTGTGCAGTTTTTAATTAAATAATTATTCGCATTCAGCAAAAATCGTGGTGCTCGTACCGTTCGTAGCGTAGTTTTTTTTTTTTTTTTTTTTTTTTTTTTTTTTAATTATTATTATTAAAAATATTTTGCACAACTACCATTGTATTTAAAATTCCTACGAAGTGTTAGGAAAATTCAATTTTTGAATTCGAAATAAAATAATCACGTTTAATCTCAGATCTTGAAGCAATCAAGGTGCATATTCAAGTCGGCACTTTACAATTGATGTTGTGCAATCACCTGAAATCGTAACTCGCTCACTCTACTCTTTTCCGCCGATCCTCTATGCGTGCAATCTCTCCTAGCTTTACCTTAAATAGCTTAGTTTTACTGAATTTAATAAAAAAAGGAATAAATAAATAAAAACAAACTATCTATATAATATTTTTCCAACGTGGACCAGTTACGAATAAATTTTATCAAAATGCTTCGATAGTGACATAAAGTGCTAGGTCAACCAAAACCTAAAGCATAAGTTCCGCAGCTAGAGACAAAGCAATTATAAGTGCTTTGGTTAGAGATTTTGGCTACAAAAATTTGATCTAATAAATTTGAAATTTACATTTTCTTAAAGAAATTGAATATATATATATATATATATATATATTAATAGTGGCTATACGGGAGAAATTTGGTGGCGCTATCTGTTATATTTGTTTAGATTTTTCTTTAATTATAAATAAAGTGAATGTTATTTATTTTTATTTTTATATTTATTTTATAGATACATATATTAACTATGAAATTTCTGTTATGTATAGTGATATGGTAAATTAATTCCGTTAAATATTACGAAATAATTGATTTTAATATAACAAAGATTTAAATATATCTTCTATTATTTCTATTATTATTATTATTATTATTTAAAGATGGAAAGAAAGCAAAAAAAAAAAAAAAAAAAAAAAAAAAAAAGAAAAAGAAAAAAAAAAAGAAAAAAAAAAAAATCTAGTGATTTTCTTTATGTGATTTTGCTAAAAATCACATTACGTATTTCCTAAAAATCATATTACTATCATAAAGATGCTTTGTGAGGGAAAGGCTAGTATGTTTTTAAAATATTTGCAATTTAACAAATTAATCTAAAACATTAAATTAGTCAAGAAGCAATTTTAATAAATATAGCCAAAATATTTAACCATCATTTATCACACGCTTAAATATTTATTGTTAAACTAAACACATATTTCTTCATTTTTAACCTTAAAAATCTCCAGGAAATATCTAAAGGAATATTATATTTAGTCTATAAACTGGAGGAAATCTTCATGATAAAGAATGATTTATATACTCAGTTTTAGTGCTTTTTATTCTGTAATATTATATTTTAATTTTGAAAAGGATCTTCCCACAAAGATAACGTGTAAATATTTTGCTTTGTTTATTTCATCACATATCGAAATCTCAAGAAAGAAATATTTTTAGATATAATATATTTTTTTTTTAATATTTTATACAAACTTTATTTATTCTTTTACTTTTACTCTCGTCCCATTCTTTCTATGCACTGTTTACAGAGATTTCAATTTTGGCTATGTGGGCTGAATATTTGCAGCAATATTTTATTTCAGGCTTATGAATACTTAATTGGTGTATTACCTGACTTTAGGCATTTCTTAAAATATTCCTCTTCCCTTAATAGATAATACTGGTTTTCATTTTCTGTGTGTCAGCTATATTTTTTACAAGTTTAAATTATCTGAAGAATAAAAGTTGTTGCAGTCTCAATGTTTTGTCTCTCTCTACATTTCTCTACACATATTATTAAAGTTAAACCCTTTCAGGGACCAAGAAAATTCAGCTCATTTAAAACACGACTATAATTCTACTAAAACAAGAATTTACAAACGAGCAGGGTCCACCAGCGGCCGAGCGATTCTGTGCACAAAGCTGGTAGATGAGGAGTACCGAGTTCGATCACAAGTAGCGCTCATCGACCTAAACGTTCGTAAATGTTCATGTTTTTTTTTTTTTTTTTTTTTTTTTTTTTTTCGAAACTCGCATAAATACGGACTCGGACTCCTTAGAAAGACCCCCAGGAAGGTATTCCACCCATATCTCTAGGACCATAGTGTAGGCAGTAGGCCTAAAACCCTACGACTACAAATACAACAACTACGAAATAGTTTAAATGTAAATAAATGAATGAAGTTCAGCCTCTAAATTATTAAAGTGAAACTTTGTAATAAATTTCCGAGATGAGTTTTTACACTTCGGAGTTAAAATTACGTGGGATCTAATATATACCAACGCCCTTGAAAGGGTTAAGCTATAAGATATTAAATGTTGTGTTTGATCAATTACAAATTACTTTACACAACAATTTAAAATAGTTTTCAGAATAGTTCAATATAGTTCAATAAACGCGATATTCAATTTGATAAAAATATCCGTTTTCGATGCACTGTGTCATTTACCCCCTCAAACCTACTTGAATATTATAGCTATATTTTAAATAAATTTTAGGCTGTTGCTAAATATTCAAATTTGTTTTGAATTATTAAGATGTTTTTTTATCTCACAACAAATCAATACTTTTAACGCAATATTCAAAAGACATTTCAGACTGTTATAAAATTTTAGAGCTTTGTATGCATTACTAATAGAATTTTTGGCCACACAACATTCTTTGAAACATATTCAATTAGTTTTGAGTTGTTCATTAATGGGAGTCCATAAAGAGCGCAACTTTTAAAATACCCGCCATTTCTGTTTTAGAAAGTTGGCAGCATTGACCATTATACGATGCAGGTAGCTTACACTGGGAAAATATGTAAATTATTTATTTTCTTCAATAATTTGGATGTTATTATGAATTCACAATTTAAGTTCGTTAATGATATTCCTGGTATGATATTCTAATAATATACTAACATACACTTCTGACATTCTTGTCCGGTAGTTTTCATATACTCATAATGATTGCAATGTTTTGAGAAGACTAACTGCAACATATAATTTTATTATGCTACTTGAATTAGCCAAAAAATCCTTAGTATTAAATTAATTTTCATTACGATATGTAAACAGTTTGCAATGCAAAATTTTATAAAACTGAAAATTGCTAACATTTATATTTATGATTTTAATCGAAAAAGCAAATATATATATATATTTTCAATAGCAATGCAATTCAAAAGGAAAATAAACTAGTATACTGACACCACCACGAAATTGTCTTCTTTATTTTCATATACATTTTCATGCAGTTCATATTTTTAAATAAAAATATTATTTAACAAAATTATTTTCCATGATGAATGCAGACGATATTCATCAGAGAGACGTATAACACTAAATATCCAAAGGAAATCAATCTTATGTAATTAAAAAAATATTTTAGAAAGTTTTTTTTTTTTTTTTTTTTTTTTTTTTTTTTTAACTTTTTAATTAAAAAAGAAAAATAACTTAGTTTAAAATTATCACCCCTATATCTGGTTAAAATTTTCATTTTAAAGGTATTGATGAATTCTTTTAAAATATGTCCACATTCAAAATTTAGATAGCTCGGGTATTCAATTCCCCGAGACTGGTGTGATTCTCCTACATACGCACATTTTTTTTCTAGTATTACTATTGTCAACAATGGCTGTTAAATTCATTATCATTCGATACAAGTAATTCTCTTGATGTTTAACTTGAACGAAATTTTGTCCTATATCCTGCCATGTTAAAAATTTAAAAAGAAAAAAAAAATGAGAGATGATAACGCTATCTAAAAGCGATTGATCCCCAAATGTAAGGTAAAACTCCATCTAAATATGCTAGTTTAGTTGAATTTCATTCATGGATTCATGAAATTTGGTGTACACGAAATTGTGAAACAAACACGGAGACCGACAGACATTTTATGAAAAATGTTAAATTGTGTTCAAGACTTCTGATAACGTAAAATCAGTCGAAATCTAGAGCACGGAAATTTTTACGACTCCAATATATATATAAGAAAGTAAATATGAAGAAAAATTAAGATCAACACAACAAAGTCCGACGAAATTTAATTCAATGATGAAATTTCTGCTGGAGAAAGTACTGCAACGAAATTTAATTCAATGATGAAATTTATCTTGTCTAGAGCCAAAATACAGTAAGTCGGCCTTAAGCCTCTACACCACATGCTCGAGATTTATAGAGATGAAAGTTTATAGTTTTAATTTCTTATTAATTTCACTCTTTATTCAGTTAAATTAGAATTTTATGTCTTAAAATTTTATTTGAGTTGCAGAAAAAAAAAGAGTACTTAGGATTAGATTAATTTCTTTTCTTTTTTTTTTTTTTTTTCATCAACATAAACTTAATTAAAAACATCTCGTGTGAAACAACCACACGACTTCCATTACCCACTATTACACGTATTATATGCACTTTTTGGAGATAATGTGATCAGAAGACTTAAAATACACCTAATGAAATAGACACCTAAAAATTTTCCGGTAAGAGAAAGTTAAAACACGTGTAAAGACATATAAAACAGAGTTTACATAACGAGTTAAAAAACAAGTAAAAAAAAAATTGGTAGAGCATTTTTTTTTTTCCCCAAACACCAATTTCCGAGATCTAAAATTGATGTATCTGATCAGGATGTACTATTAATTATCCTGTGACAACCACAGTATGTCTAATATGGGTTTATGTAACAATTTTCAAGAAAATCGTTTGAGCCGTTTTTGAGATATCGACCTTTACCAAAATTTCGCATAATCAATTATCGATCAGTAAACAACAATTACATACAAAAGGATATTTAAAAGCGTGTTAATATCGCAAGTTTGAAAAAATCACACATCCGTTTTGAAAGGAACGCATTTGCTGGAACTGGAATTCAGCTATTTATAACAGGACGCCTATAATTTTCCCGAACTAACCAACTATATCATTCGAAAGTACATCTAATAGAGTGTTTATACAGTAAGTTTGGAGAAAATCGTTAGAGCTGTTTTTGAGATATGTACTTACGGCCCACATCCGGTTTTCCAATCTTCACCAAAATTTGGAAAATTCATCTGTACGCCCGTTTCAATTTTAAAGTTTCGTAGTTCTATCATTATTAGTTTCGGAGCTATAAAAGTCAGAAGATTCTCCACATACACGCACACTGACCAATCGCCAGAAACCACTTTTTTGGACACAAGAGACCCTAAAACATGTAAATCAAGTGAAATCTCAATATCAAATTATTTGATCAAATACAATACTTCCATTACCTACGGTAGTCTGGTAATGAAAGTAAAAATAAAATCCATTGAATAATCAAAATTTTTGAAAAGTTTATTTCTTAGGCAATGTTTAGTAACTTTTCGAATAAAGCAGACACACATTATGCAAAATTTTTAACAATTTGTTTTCGATTCCACATTAGTGACAAAAGAAAAAAAAAAGCTTTTAGACGTACCTCTAAAACAATACAGTGTTAAATATTATTAGTAACAATAATAAAAAGATTTCGCGTATTCTTTTTTACTCCGTTAAATATGTGTTAACTCCCATCAAATATATGCATCAGTAGAATTTACCAGATCAATTGCTGAGAATAAAATTTTCATGTTTTAAACACTAAAAATTAAAATTACTCTATTAAATAAAGTAATGTTTTAGAGGAAGGTTGACGTTTGCACTTCAAAATATGAAACTCTGTCACCACAAAGGATGGTTAATATTTTTCAAAACTGTGTTTTTTAATGAACAATCAAAAATGAATACTTATTTTCTGCTATAATTTCTTTTATAATTTTCAAATTCTTTTGAGGAATGTGTAACGTGTGAATACAATTAATGTATTTCTCCCAGAAATTTCATATAGTTGAAATGTTTCAAAATAAAATATTTATGAAAAAATAACTTTTTTTTTTTTTTTTTTTTTTTTTTTTTGTGTAATATATTTATGATAAATTAAGACTCTCATTACAGTAATTTAAAATATTGTGTTTTTTATAAATTTTATTTTCTTTGATGTCAATTATTTATTTCCATGATGACCCAGCATGAAAGAAATATTCATATATAAAAATAGACTTATATATATATAAACATCCTTCGTCATTTTTTTCTATATTTGTCTTATATATAGTAAGGATGTAGTCGATATAAATAGCATATACAACATACTTTATTTTTTACTCTTCATTTTTTATATTGTTTATTATTTTTTATTACTCTGAAATACAGCACTAAAATGTTTTCGGATACTCAATATATATATATATATATAAATTGCATGACTCACAAAATATATTTTATAACTTCAAAAGATACTGCATTTGGACTTGTTATCCCAAATGTGAAAGAATTGCCATGTTGGAGTCCAGTTTCTAGTATATATTCGACGTCATCGGGATATATTACCAGAAATTTATACAAAAAATCAATAAAATATTCTTTTGGTAAAAAACATGTGCTTAAAAAGAAAACAAATGTAGCATTACTGTAATAATTATTCGACTGAGGCCAATGAGAATTATACATACATGTATGTACATACAGGCTTACCACAAAGTATTATTCATTTTAACATACCTTTAGCCCTTTTTGATACTTACATTTTTTTTCTCTCTAAACCGTGAAATAAATCATAACTGTATTAATTTAAATGTATTGTAATGCAAAAAACAACTTGAAGATTATTAAAAAAATATAAACTCTTTTTAAATTAAATTATTTAAAAAATTTTAGTAGGTGATTTTTCGTTTTAAAATTTACATTAATAGAGGATATTATAACAATTTCTGATAGTAAGAAATATCCTAATGTGTCACTCATCGACAAATAACAAAAAAGAACTACTTTAATCTCTCTCTCTCTCTCTCTCTATATATATATATATGTGTGTGTGTGTGTGTGTGTATAGATATAGATAAAGAATGCTCAGTTTACTCCCAAGTAGCACCAGAACGTTCTCTGAACGTCAAATAACGGTTGCAATAGTTCAAACACCGTGTTTCGTGTCACAAAAACGTTCTACTCGACGTTCAAAAATAGTATTATTTGGAACGTTCTAAAAAGGTGTGTTTTGTACCATCCATAATACGTGCAATTAAAGTTTTATGAAAAACGTTAAATAGTTCACCGTCATAACACGTTCTGTTTCAGTGAACTATAATGAATATTATAAAGCGATTCATTTCCACTTATAATGTATAAAAAAATTTGAAAAAAAAAAAAATGAAATTGAATTTCTTGATACGTTTAAAAATAATATTAGTTGGAAAATAAATGAGATGAGGTGGACTGGTTTTTTAACATAATTTTAAATTTTGTTTATCTGATATTTGCAATAAAATTTCTGTTTTATATTCTTGAATGATGTAAAACTAATTTTCAGATAATTTTTGAGTTGTATTATTTTTTTGTTTCATAAAATGTTAATATTAAATATAATATTAATATAAAAATTTATAATTGAATAATATTGTTTAAAATGTCTCGCAAGTGCATAAAAACGGCTCTGTGGATTTTCTTCTGACTCGTCATTCTAACTTCCATCTAGACGTCCATTTGTATGTGATTTTAGGTTTACGATAACGCGGTTAATTTACCAAATTTAGGTAAAACCGTAAGCGAGAATAAAATTCTATCTCAAAGACGGCTCTAATGATTTTCTTCAAATTTGCAACATATCCCAATTTTTACATGTTTTTTCGTTCGTAATTTCTAGTTACTACTGGAAAATTGTTAGGCATCAGGATTAGGTAGGTCAGAAATTGGTGTTTAAAAAATAGTTTTATCGATTTCTTTAAATTCGATATATAAACTTTATTTGTGTGTTTTTAACGCCGTATGTATAGCTGCCAATTTGTAATTCTTCTTTTTTTTTTTTTTTTTTTTTTTTGACCGGAAATATTTTATAGGAATTTTTCATACATTTCCTATAAAGTTTTAATGATTAAATAAGGTGAAAATTTTTACTCAGAGAAAATGGTGTAAATAAAAAAAAAAAAAAAAAAAAAAAAAGAGAGAGAGAGAGAGAGAGAGAGAGAGAGAGAAAACGAGAAGTTGTTAGATATACGTATATATTAGATTGCTCTTAAGTCTTAAGTAAGGACAATTTGTTCAAAAATTGTTAGATGTTTAATGCCTATCAATTTTATGTCTCTTGACCACACTATATCCAAAAGCAGTATATAATGTGTGTAGTTGTGGGTAATTGAAGTCGGATTGTTGTTACACAATAGATTTATTATTATTATTATTTAAATTATTTTAAAAAAAATTGACACTATGATTTTTTTTTCTCACTACATTATTTTTGCTCATAAAAAATCAGAAAAAATAGTTTGATGTAATTATATATATATATTATATATTTAATTCTGAAATATTTTGTGATTTAAAAGTTGTTCAAGTATCGAGATACATGTTAAATATTATATATTACTTGTATCTACAAATTAATTATTCATTATTTTTTTTAGATTTACTATTGTTTTAAATGTACATAAAAACCTTAATATATATACTTTATATATATATATATATATATATATATAACGGTTTAATTTTTGAATGTATAAATCCTTGCTTTTAAAAGGAAGCTTGAGTTGAATAAATATAATACTATTTGCATTATCAGCAGCCACAAACATCTGCGTATGCTATGCGGATGGCAGTGGTTTATAACTTAGGCGTGTGTTTCGCTCTTTGTGGCGATTTTCTCCTTTGTTTTTACATAATTACATTGTTAATAATATAAAAGAATTAAAGCCTCCCCCCATTTTTTTAATTATAACTGTTTATTTGGATGCCTATTTAAAAAACGCATAGGAACATGCAAATGCACATCGACAATTTTCCAATGAATCCACATATTTTTTGTGGCTCTTTAAATGAATTATTACTGTTAATCTTGCTATTTTCATTTATTTAATCAGGAATATGTATATTAAATTCGCTATGATTACTGTAGCATAAAAACGCTGAAATTTAATTAATTAAAATGCCTCTTTTTAGACCAATGTTTATTCGAATTATTTTTTATTTTTATACACAAATTAGTTGTATCAGGTGCAAGATTTTTTGTAAGAAATATTTTATACTCTAGCTATAGAACCTGAATGATACATATTGATTTCAAAGATTATTTAAATTATTTATGGAAATGTGAACGCAGGCAGACGAACAAAGATTATTAATTAATCTTAACTTTATTTGAAATTTTGAAAAATGCATAACTCAACTGAAAATGCATTTCTAGCATTTTCCATTACACCTCTTTGTGGCCAAATATGCAAATCGTTGCTAACAGTAGCATAATCTATAGAGAAAATGCTTTTGTGAATTTAAATAACATATGTTTATTCCGTTTGTTTTTGTGCTGATTCAAAATATTATAATACGCTTTAAATAAATAATCGTCATAGACTGTAATGTATCCGAATTCTTTTTGCAAATCCTTGTATTAAAAAAAAAAAAAAAAAAAAAAAAAAAACTGTGCTTTCATACTATTTTCAATAAAGAACATGACATAGTGAGCTAAATAACAGTGTCATAGCTAACACAAAATCACATTCAAGGTATTCTAAAAATACTCAAGAAAGACAGACAGACAAATCGAAATCATAAATATTGTTCAACTTTCCTGGGAGAGCTAACATATTTGAATAATGCTTAATTTCTGATAATTTTTGTTTTAAAATTAAAACTCATATTTTAAATCTTAAACCGATCAAATACTAATTATTAAATTTAATAATTAAAAAATTAAAGACACATGTGGATGAATAATTAAATATTATTATGTATTATGTATATTTATTGATGTTTTATGTCCCACTTTTTTCTTACAGAAATTTTTTGTATACTTTGGAATAAACTAGAGGGACAATTACTATCCAAAAATAAATATATTAAAATCTCCGCAGTAGGATCTCTCATGTATGTGTGTGTGTGTTTATTTATCAATACATAAGACTTTTTTTAAGAACATTTTCCGGCAAATTTTAAAATATTATATGATATCGGTTTGTCTATTTTTCGTTGCCCCCCTTTTTCTTTCTTTACGGGGGGGGGGGGAGAGGTTAATTTATAAAATGTTTTTATGATACTCTGAAACATATATATATATATATATATAATTTTTTTTTCCCAAGTTCATTATAGTTTTCTCTTAATTGTAAATGATATAAATAAAGCTATTGTTTAATGTACGGGATGTCTGAAAAGGACTCTGGCATATCATGGACTATGACAGATACTTATCCAAAGAAATATTTGTTTTATTTTTATGCTGCATAAAACATCAGAAAAACATGTTTTGTATAAAATGTGGCATGATCAACATAAGATTCAGTTGCGAGAGAAAAATATTAAGATACATTTGGAGATATACGTGAAAACTTCTTAAAGAGCATTTTTAGTTCTTTTATGCATTTTTAATATTATAACAAAATCAAAATGCGTTTATGATTTTGGTTCCATTGTGTATCTATCTTTCCGTTCTCTAATTCAGTTAATTATTTTAGAACATCTCTGATATATTATTCAGCTTTACTGTGGTGCATTCTTTATTAAAAAAAAAAAGTAGTTTTCGTTTACGTACAGGATCTCAGGAAATAGAGTCTATGGGATGTTTTTTTTCTTTAAAACATATTTGAAAAGTTGTATAATCTTCACATCACAGCAAAATTAACATACTTTATTTAGATGTAAAATACTGTGTTTCCTGTAGAATATGATCAGTATTAATAATAGGTTTATAGGGATCCGAAATCATTTTCATGCCCTATATAAGTCGAACTCACGCAAAGTAAATTTTCAGTGTGTCAAATTCTTTTCGACTTTTGTCTTCTTTTTTATACCTTTTCTTTCTTTCTTTTTAAAGTATAGTAATATAGGACGTATGCAAATTTTAAACGATATACAAAGATACACAATAATAAATTTAAAAAAAATCTATTTTATGCTTTCATTTTTAGAAAAATAAAATAAAATAAATGATCTAAAACTAGATTTTGTGGGATTTCTTCCTTCTTAATTAAAACGATATACAGAATTGATGTGTCATTACTAAGGTAAATTTCACTTGAGATTAATATAAAGGTAAAAATTACTTGAAAAGTGTTTTATAATTTATGCGAATTGCAACATTTTTAAAATTAATAAAACATGCACAATTGCTGTAATATTTGAATAATATATATATATTGTTTTCAAATTACATAATACAATAGTTTATGTTTCATACCGTTTAAGCAGTTTCTTCAATTACAGAGCAAAAACAAAACAAAAAGTAATAAATATAAAATTTTATTGTGTTTCTTTTTTTTTCATTGTGATTGTAATTTTTCTATGCAATTTTTAATTCATTTTGCTTTGATCAGGGCCCGTTTAAGACTGAAAAACGAGGTAAGAGAGGTGTCATTCAGGGGCACCCCCTAGTTCTATACAAATCATCTATATTCTTTGTTATATCTACAGATTTTTATGCAAGCTTAAAAAATGTGACTATTCACCATAAAATTTTTAAAGAAAAAAAAAAAAAAAAAGAAGAAGCATAAGTTCATATCTAGTCTAATTTTTATGCAAATGATGTCAGAACACTAATTATTTAACATATAATGCTAATTCTATATTAATTTGACTAAGTGCAGAAAGGAAATGGCATTCGAATACACACAAATCTCATGTAATTACATAATACCTAATAATATAGTAGATACTTTGTCAGTTAAAAAGAAATATAAAGCACCCTGATAACAAAATGGTAGTGGATGCTGCAGATAATTTTAGACAGTATCAAACATTAAGTCCTTAAATTTTATTCAAATCAAAACTTTTTTCATTTCAAACTATAGTTATGGACTTTAGATTTAGAAAACATAAAATGCATTTAATATGAATGCAAAATAAATAAATAAATAGAAAATAATATGTCATTTAAAATACTTTTTTATAGACAAACACAAGACTGCCTAGTGAGTTTCGCAGTTTAGATAAAAGTTTCGTATATAAAATAAAAAATAAAAAAAATCTTGGACAAAAAATTATTAAAAAAAATATTTTAAAAAGTGAGTTTTGGGGGCACCCCCTTGTAAATTCTTGAGTAAGCCCGGGCTTCACGGGCCTATTCAGTAAACAGGCCCTGGTTTTGATGATTAGTTTTTTTTTTTTTTTTTTAACTAAAATAACAATGCAATTTATTTGAAGTAACATAGGCATTCTGAAACAAGGATTTACTATTTTAGCTACGATCGAATTTCAAAATTTTACTTTAAAAACCTTAATAATTTATTTTTAATAATAGAATTAAAATAATAATCGTATGTTTTACAGAATCTCGCCAACCGTTCAGTTTTCGTATGGTTGCCAGCCGGATGTATTTTCAAAAATCAAAACAAGTGCGAAGCGCGAAGACAGTAGTAGTAATGAGTCGTTTAATGATACCATCTGCTTAATTTCATATTTTATTCAGTTAAGATTTGCTGCTAGACGAAGTAAATCTACAGATAAAAGATAAGTTTAATTTCATTTTACATATTACAAGTTTAGCTATTTTAAGAATTACAAATTTTATAAATATGTGCATCGAAATATAACAATATTATGTGAGCTTAAACTTCTCCGAAATTATTTAAATTTTTAAAAGTAAATTCAAAAAATTTTTATTATTATTATTTTTGAAATTTTTTAAAATGTTCCATTTTAATTTGTTTTTTGCTGGTTTCATATTACTATTGTTTAACGATATATTTTAGTAGAATGATTAGTTAATTTCTTATAAATATTTTTATGTTTGAGAGTTGAAGCTTAAGTTTTAGCATTCAAGCTTAAAAGTGTTTTTAAAACATTAACAAATTATTGAATCCACACCCAAAGAAAAGCACTGCGCTTTAAAATAATCTGCGCTTTATTTATTTTTTTTTTCTCATATATATTTAGAATTTATTGTTACATTGCAGTAATATAAAATCAGGTGAAAATAATAAAAATTAGTTAGAAAGAGATTTTTAAAAAAATTTCAAAAAAAAAAAAAAAAAAAAAAAAAAAATTGAAATTTGTTATTTTTAAATTTAAGTAGTTTTGGAGAAAACTTTATTTATATTGTTGTATATCAATGCATATGTATGGAAAATTTTTAAACTCTAAATAAATTATTTAAATACAGTTTTGCATTCTATATGCTTTGAAATATAATATCATTAAGTTTATTAAAATTTCTCAAAATCTATTTAAATTTACAATAATAATAAAATTTTTAGTTTTAATTTTTTGAAAATATTTTAGATGTTCCTCTTAACAAAGTTTTGTTTTATTTTTCCATCGATTATGTATTATTATAGTTTGGAAATAGAGTCTAAATACTTCTAGGTATTAATTTGTGTATACATTCATAAGTTAATGTTTTAAAAATATTTTCATTTTTAAATGAAAAAACTTTCCAACAAACTTCAGTATATAAATAAAAAAATCTTTAAAATTTTAACTTATCAATGAATCTAAAAATTAATACACCGACTAGATTCTATGGCTAAACTAAAATAATGTACAAACGGTGGAAAAATAAAACTTTTATTAGGAAAACAGTAAAAATATTTTTTTTTTAATTAAATTAAAAAATTTTGTTATTATTGTAAATTTAAATAGATTTCGAGAAATTTTAATATACATAATAATATTATATTTTAATGCATTTATGTAAAATTGTATAATACTAAAACAGTAATTTACTAAAATTACTCACAGAATGATGCATTTGGAGTCACAAGGATTAAAACAAGCAAAATAATTCAAGAGTTTAATTGTGCATAGCAGATGAAGAATAATGATACAAACAACAACAGGGATATGAACTACTTTTTTTATTAATTCCAATAATGTTTCAGAAATTTTAACATACTTACTATTCCTTTAATTTCAACGTATATGCATGAAAAATTCCATATTCTATGACAGTAATTCCCAAAAAGTGTCATAACATCTCTACATACCTTAAAAAATTCCTTAAATTTTTGCATTTAAAAAAAAAAAAATTCTTTTTTCCTAATCTGAAGATAATGACGTAATAGTTTTGATTACAAGACTTTGAATAAACACCATAAAATTCAAGAAAATGCAACTGTTACAAACAAAGCGGCAACACATTCAATGTACTCAACGTGCTTGTTTGCAGCTCTCATGTCTACATTGTTCGCCTGAAGAAAAGTTGTGTCTTCTTTTGACACGAAACAATTGTTGCGAGTTCTTGCATTTTATGGTGTTTATTCAAAGTTTTGTAATGAATACTATATCTTCATTTTCTTCAGATTAGGGGAAATAAATATATATATTTTTTTTTAAATGCAAAAATATAAGATATATTTTAAGGGATATAGCGATGTTATGACACTTTTTGGGAATTACTGTCGTAGAATATGGAATTTTTCATGCATATACGTTGAAATTAAAGGAATAGTAAGTATGTTAAAATTTCTGAAACATTATTTGAATTGAAAAAAAAAAAAAAAAAAAAAAAGTAGTGGGGTGCTTTTTTATAATGACGTCACATTTTTTTTTTTTTTTTTTTTTTTTTTTTTATTGCACTATTTTAGAACGTTTACAGTACGTTTTCTAGAACGTTCTGAAAATGTGTATAACGTTTTGAAAACGTTCTAAAAACGTTTAGAACGTTCTGAGACCGTACATCTAGAACGTTCTCTGAACGCTTCTATAACACCGATGGTGATAGCTACACGTTCATTGAACGTTCCCTGAACCGTACTATTGTACGGCTTCAAGATGGACAAATAGACGTCTATAGCACGTTCAAAGGGAACGTTCTTAGAACGTGTTTGCAGAACAATTTTTGAACGTTCAGAGAACGTTTCGGTGCTGCTTGGGCTTCTGACAATTTTTTTTTAATGAAAGAATCAATAGAAAATTACATATTTATTAAATTTACTTTTTGAATCATTAACAATGAGGGGTCATTTCACTATTTTACAAGATTAAAACATTTTATTTATTGTTTAATTGATGTAAAGGTATATTTACTTTTTGTGAGGCTGTTTTATTTGACCATGATTCTCAGAAAGAAAAATTTTGATACCAAAATTTTTATTTAATAATTTTTTAAACATTGATATCAATGACTAGCAACGTTTTGTCAAGTAAAAAATTTACCTTATAAGAATTGTGGTGATTAAATCTCCTTTTGTGAGGACCCTGCGTATAGTAAAATTCTGTAAAATGGTTATCATTGTGTACTATACACATTAATACAAAATTTTATGTGTAAAATTTAAAGAAATTATTTTATTCTTTTAATAAATATCTTTTAATATTATACCAATGAAAATTATACATATGTATATGTATATAATTAATTTACCTACTTCAAATTTCATTTAGGAAATTCGAATCTTATTTAAAAATACTTGATAAAATATCTATTCTTGCATATAAAACGTCTGTAATACTTTCATAAATATATAAAATTCAAAAAATTTTTATTGTTTCACAAGAATTAAAACAAAATGTTTTTCAGCATATGCTTTTGCAAAAATGAAATATATTAGGATTTAAATTACAATTTCTGATATTGAAAAGCGAAAAGCAGAAAAGCAGAAAAGGTATTTTAATTAAAATTTTGCAATTGCGTTTTGGAAATCATTAAATATTTATCGAATTCTGTGTTGGCTTCTTTCAAGAATCAAATTACTTAATGTTATTTTTAACTGCAGTGAAAATTACGTACCTATTCTTCTGCAATATCGATCATTCTTTCCAAACAATGGTTAAATATTTTTACTAAAACACGATTGTTCTTTAAGAACGAAATTATAGGTTATTAGAATAAATATTGCCTTTTAATTACTCCTATACACTCCAAAATATATATTTTATCAATAGAATTTATTAATAGTTTTAGAAAGCAGAGTAAAATTACATTAAAATTGATGATTAATAAGCCAATATGTGCATGAAGATTACATTTTACTTCAAAGGGGTTTTTACAGTAATGTGATATTGCATATTTTACCTTTATTCTCCATTTTTTATGATTTCTAAACTTATTTAAAAAAAAAAAAAATAATAATAATAATAACAATTATTCAATCTTCGATAACTGTTTAATAATTTTGCACTTCCTATATGAATTTAAAATGAAATTGAAAAAGAAAACTCACGTAAATCCTACATCATGGGAGTGGTGAACAACCTGTGACCTTCTGGCCAAATATATCCTTCAAGCCCATGTGAGTAACTTGAAACATTTTTGCAAAGTCTTATAAATATCAATTTTAACTGCTTTTTATTATTGCAAATGTTCAAGTATTTATCTTTAACAATTATTTTCAATTCTTCTATTATACAAGAAAAAGGTGATTTTTTTCTTTCTGTAAATGAAAAATGTAATAAGGGCTATGAAGATACATCTAAACTGACATTAATCTTGGTTATAAAAAATATAATTATGGTTCTCCTTACACCAGTTATCCCTATAAGCAGCTTTCACCCGTTAATTAATGTGAACCTAAACATTATGATGAAACAGCTGCATACATTTTCAGAAAATAAAGCTATCATGGATTTATAACAACCCATCTGGAAAAAGAAAAATAAATCAAAAAATATCAACAAATGCCTAAAATGCATTATTTCTAGAAAAAAAGTTTGAATGCACATTATTAAAATAACTATATGGGTATCATACTATTATGTGTATAATGGCATGAAATTCATACATAAAACATGCGTGTATGTGAGAGAGAAAAGTTTTTCTTTAATAAGATGTGGAATACTAAAATATTAAAAAAAAAAAAAAAAATCTTAAAATTATGCACTGCCTATATATTTTGCGTATATTAAGTAGAATGTTTTAACATTTTTTCTTTACTTTTATGTAGAATGGATCATATCGACACACATAAATATCATAATCCGACCAAATATAAAGAGTTCTTGAAATTTTAGATTTCATGTGATACAACGCCAACGAAATCTTGTTATTACACACGCATGAATACATATAAACAGATAATTTCTAAAAATGGTCAGGTCGTATTCATGACATCTCAAAATCGTATTTGTCTATCTGTACATGATTCTTTTCCTGCACAATCAAATTTGTGATTGTATGCCTACAGACCGTCCCACACTTTTGCCAGTTGCCCATAATGCGACGTAATATCTACTCAATAAACCAATCAGCTATCGAATACGGAAGCAAATATTTTCATGGAGCAAATAATTTATTTTGCGTATGTATTAAAGAAAAAAAAAAGACTAAATACTGAGATTAAAATTGTTTGAGAAGAGGAAGGAATTATAAATCTTTCAAGGTCCATACTCGTTCCATCAAATAAAGCAATTTAAGTAGGCTTCTTTGATGTTACAATTGTCCAAAAAATGGCAATGTAGACTAACACTATATGTTAAAGTAATAGCTTTTCTTTGTAACAGAAACATCATAACAAAATAATTATCAATATTATTAAACTTTACATATTCTATTTAATCAAAAAAGAAATAATAGTTTTGCGTAATTTATTAATTTTTGATGTATATATATATATAACTTACCTATATTTTCTCAAATAAAAATCAGTGTTTATTTATATTGCTAAATCTAAAATGCAAAATTAAAATAATTGTATTGAAAATGCTAGTTTATTCTCCGTATGGCCACATATATTACCTGTATATTTTAAATACGAATATAAGCCTAATTACTCATAGACACAAAAGAGATCTGCACTAATGCCAGCAGGTTTTACTGTTACTAAATAAACTATCTTAAAAGAAAAAAAAAAAAGAGGGGGAAATATTTAAAATATCTTTATATATATTAAAGCTATTACTTAAATTTTCCGTTGGATTTGTTCTGAAGCAATGAGCATTTAAAACTATTTTTCTATATCATAACTGCATTAAATGTATTATGTAACTTAATAAGTTTTTATCATAAATTATAAATTTTAAAATTATCGTTATGTCTTATATTAATATACAAAGAAACTTTAAATCTGTACTTTGCCTCATTTTTGGCGAAAAAAAAATATTTATTTGCTCAAATAATAAATAAAATTGTCAAATACTGGTTTAAATAATAATAATAATAATAACATCATTTGCACATTCTGCGCTGCATTGAAATCTTAACAAAATATTATATTGAGGATTCAAAACAAACACCAAGCATTATTTGGTGAAATTAACAACAAAATTTTTATTTATTTTTTAAATTCCATAATATTAATATATAAATTTTATATTTTTATTAAATAAATGAGATTTAACAGAATGACTAGTTGCCGAAACGTCAGTGGAGGCCCTACATTGAGACTCAAAACGGTTTTGGGCTGTGTCTGTCTGTCGCGCGATAGCGGCCGCAAAAATAGCGCTATTGACTTGAAATTTGGTACACATGTTCATGAGCCCCACGAAATCAGCTGTATAGTTTTTGGTATGTACTCCATTTGTAGTTCGTATACAGGGACACGCCAAAGTTTTTCTTATCATTACGGCCTATGGGAGGAATTTGTATGTATCGCAATAGCGGCCGCAAAAATCACGCTATTGACTTGCAATTTAGTACACATGTTCATGTGCCACACGGAATCAGCTGTATAGTTTTGGGTGTGTATTCCATTTGTAATTCGTGTACAGGGACACGCCAAAGTTTTCCTTATCATTACGGCCTATGGGAGGAATTTGTATGTACCGCGATAGCAGCCACAAAAATCACGCTTTCGACTTGCAATTTGGTACACATGTTCATAAGCCCAACGGAATCAGCTGTATAGTTTTAGGTGTGTATTCCATTTGTAGTTCGTGTACAGGGACACGCCAAAGATTTTCAATCCTTACGGCCTATGGGAAGAATCTGTATGTACTGCGATAGCCGCCGCAAAAATCAAGCTATTGACTTCAATTTTTGCCGAAACGTCAGTGGAGGCCCTCTGTTGAGACTCAAAAGGATTTTGGGTTCCGTCGGTCCGTCCGTCTGTCTGTCTGTCTGTCGTGCGATAGCGGCCGTAAAAACCACGCTATTGACTTGAAACTTTGTACACATGTTCATGATCCCCACGAAATTAGCTGTATAGTTTTGGGTGTGCATTCCATTTGTAGTTCGTGTACAGGGACACGCCAAAGTTTTTTTTATCATTACGGCCTATGGGAAGAATCTGTATGTACCGCGATAGCGGCCCCAAAAATAACGCTATAGACTTGCAATTTGGTACACATATTCACGAACCCAACGGAATTAGCTGTATAATGTTAAGTGTGTATTCCCTTTGTTGTTCGTGTACAGGGACACGCCAAAATTTTTCTTATCCTTACGGCCTATGGGAAGAATTTGTATGTACCGCAATAGCGGCCGCAAAAATCCTTCGATTGACTTGCAAATTGGCGCACACATTCCAGCTTTCCATATAAGTAGCTGTATAATTTTCATTGCTATATTTTTTATAAACTGTGTACAGGGACACGCCAAAATTCTTAACATTACGGCGTATGGGGTGAATTTCGTTTAAACGCATTTTGATATCATTACTTTGCAATGAAGAAAATGAAACTAGAGTATGGGAGTAAGATGCTTAAACTTATGTTGCTTGAAGAAAATATGTGCTCTTAAGCTTTCTAATTAATGTACAGGACCTTACAAAAGTGTTCTGACAATGTCACTTAGTCATCCAAACGATGTTAAATTTAGAACAATTATTAATTTTAAACGCAAAATATACTGAATAGTTTTTACTGGTGTATACAATGTTTATGGTTCGTTTACAAAGACACACGAAAGAATTTCGTAACATTAGAGCCTATGGAAGAATTTTTAATTTAAGCGCGCACTTTAATACGTTTATGCTGAATTGAACTTAATAAAGTTAACATACATTATAAAGATGCTTAAAATCATGTTTACTCTAAAAAACGGTTATGTATATACTAAATAATTTATGGGACCACACAAAATAATTCCGAGTATGTACTGTAATCATCCAAATGATGTCAAATTAGTTTGAAAGATTAATGAGTTATAATTAATTAGATTTATTCTTATTATTGGCGTTTATAATAACTGTGGCTACTTTTCCGGGATACATAAAGGAATTTCGTTTTATTAGAATTTTAAAAGCCTATTTTCATGTTGAAAATTGTGGGCATAGAATTGATAATTAGTTTAAAAGTTACGCAAAATATTTCCGATATGCTATGTAATTTTTTTTGTATGAAATTCGGTATTTATGAATTTCCGGGAAATAATACAAGACCGTCGTTTAATAAGAATGCATATTGTTGCGTACTTGGGGGTTTGTAAGTTGTCCGAGAATGAAAGGCGTAACTTGCAAAAATTCAGTGATTTATTCACAGAAAGTTCCAGAAGAATACAGGTCTGTAAACCAAGTATCAGCTTCAATTCAACCAGTAAACATATCTTAAACAACAGCCGTTAACAGCAAAACAACAGTACAAACTGTTTAGCAATAACACATAAAGCAAGTCTCATTCAAAGAGGCTCAAAGCAAAGCAAGCATTTGACGAAACCGACACAGATCTGAGATTGGAAGCCTTGGCTAAAAAAATGCTCCTTTTATACTATTCTATCGAACACAGACTGTTCTGGAAAATTATCGTATCTCATCAGCCAATGAGATTAGAGCTTCCATATTTGGTATATCCCTAATAAGGATTTTCTCGCCAAGGTCGCCAAAGAAATCGCCAAGGAGGGAAACAGTCGCCAAATTTGGCGCCAAATCCATTTCTTCCCTTATTGGAGCTTTTCAATTCGTTTTTAAAGGAAAATTAGGCTATTTTAACGCTAAAACGACTATAAATGCACAAAATTAGCATTTTATCGACTTACTAAGCCTCTTTGAAAAAATTTATACAAAAATAAATGCAATTATTTACAATTCCGTAACACTTTATATGATATACAAATAGGTATAGAAAGAGAGATACAGCGGGGGGTTGAGGGGGGCGGCAGCCCCCCTCAGGAATGTATCTGATTATGGTAATAAGTCGATCGAATCAATATATACTATTATATAATAAGAAATAAATAAAAATGACCTATTGAAAAATGTCTGATGCAAATAGGACGTTGAGGCTCCTGATCTGCAGATCCACTAGTTACTTTTAAAAACCTTTTATATTAGTAAATGTAATCAACGATTTCTCAATAATTCCATTAGCTAAAGTTACTGTTTGCATTAAATATTAGGTATATAACTTAATTTGCCTTGTTAGTGTTTAAAAACTATTCGCTATAAGACTTATATATATATATATATATATATATATATATATATATATATATATATATATATATATATATATATGAACGTCCATTTCTGAAAAGTTGAATTTGAAAACTTCAAAACTATCTTCTTTTTGAGCTTGTTATCTCAGATCAACACGGTTAATAGGGTCTGTAGAGATTGGATTGTAAGTTTTATATTTCGCGATCGAACTATTTTAAAACCTTTTTCATGCCCGGATACTCAATAATATATTTATCTATAATAAGTTCTTTTCTTGTAGAGCATTAAGTTTTCGGTAATTTTCAAAAGAAAAAAAGAAAAAAAAAGTTTTTTTTTTTTTTTTTTTTTTTTTTTTTTTTTTTTTTATGTGTGCTTTCTGAAATACAGACTCAAATTTTCCTTTTAATTATAAAGAATAATTACTGAAACGTGTAGAGGGATTCAATTTTAATTGTACTATGCATTGTATTGAGGCACTGGTGATACGCAGTTAATGTAGATAAATATCTATTTGCACAGTTTTTAAAAGCATCACGAGTTGTTTGTTAATGCCTCTCTTCAGAATAATGATGGGCGATAAAGGAAAGAAAGACGTCGACCACTTGCTCTTTTGTAGCTGTCAAAACTTGATTTTAATAGAAGTTCTTCGTAGAAACAAGAAACCACGTTGCTTCTTTCCTATTTAAAAAAATATTTAACCTATGTAAATAAAAGGTTTTTTTTTTCTTAAATTGTAAATATCTTATTATATATATATATATATATATTCATTATTTCTTTTCTTAAATTGTAAATATTTCATAAATTGTAAATGTAGTTGACGATAAAGAAATAAAAACTTGGGAGTGTCAGAAAGTAAAACTAGCAAGTGAATATGCAGTTTTCACCATATTTGTGCATATTTTCAAAAACATTTTCTGCTACAATATCATCTTATTCGTTGATTCAATATTGTTTATTTGTTCATTCATTTATTTTTCAAAAAGCAATAGGTGAAAGGTAAAGTTATCGTTCAAAAATTAATATAATTACACACACCAAACTTCAAGAATATAGTAATAACAGGAATATCGTCGCAATAAGCAGATTTGTGAAAGTATTTGTCAAATAATAATAATAATAATAATAATAATAATAATAATAATCAGAAACTGGACGTAGATCGTATTTCTCTTGAATGTGAAAATTCTAAATCTCTTAAAGATGAAATTAGAACTTTTAGAAAGTTGCTGTAAATGTATCAGTACAAAAACCCTTAACGGGTTAAAAGTTTGTGACGCAGCTACGTCATAAGAATTTGAAATATGGGTCTTAAAAATAATGATATCAAATTTTAAGTGACGCTTTTCTGTTAGTTAAAATATACATAGATTTTCTTATTTGATCATTTGCTTTTTTCTTTTATTTATATTTACAATGCAAACATAATATTTTTAACTTCAAGATAAGACATATATATAAAATATACTCACTAAAGCTTTTTCATTTTCATTTCAATTTCAAAATAATAGTTTTAAAAGGAATGATATAAAAATTTCAGTGACGCCTCGGTGTTATTTTAAAAGATTTGTTTTTAGATTCCATTAAAATTACTTTTGTTTTCTCTAATAAAGTACATTTACACATTGAAACAGTGTTTTTAAATTTCAAATAAACTGTCAAATAATCACACTTTCACTGAGTTTGCATTATAAATTGAAATTATTTATTTCAATAAATTGATTCGTCTTTTGCGTCACGCTATCCAAAACTGCGAGTAAAATTTGTGCAAATGTTTTCTTTGCATCACACTATCTCTTTGCACAGATTCTCCCTTAGTTGGATACTATGATACAAAGTAACATTTACATAAATTTTACTCGCAGTTTTGGATAGCGTGACGCAAAAGACGAATCAATTTATTGAAATAAATAATTTCAATTTATAATGCAAACTCAGTGAAAGTGTGATTATTTGACAGTTTATTTGAAATTTAAAAACACTGTTTCAATGTGTAAATGTACTTTATTAGAGAAAACAAAAGTAATTTTAATGGAATCTAAAAACAAATCTTTTAAAATAACACCGAGGCGTCACTGAAATTTTTATATCATTCCTTTTAAAACTATTATTTTGAAATTGAAATGAAAATGAAAAAGCTTTAGTGAGTATATTTTATATATTTGTCTTATCTTGAAGTTAAAAATATTATGTTTGCATTGTAAATATAAATAAAAGAAAAAAGCAAATGATCAAATAAGAAAATCTATGTATATTTTAACTAACAGAAAAGCGTCACTTAAAATTTTATATCATTATTTTTAAGACCCATATTTCAAATTCTTATGACGTAGCTGCGTCACAAACTTTTAACCCGTTAAGGGTTTTTGTACTGATATCATTACTTTTTAGAGGTTGAGTTCAAAAATGCGAATTTTCACACAAATTGGTTTTTTTAACCGCAAAATGAAATTATTAAAAAAAAAAAAAAATTAGAAAAAATTTAAAAAAATCAATTTTTGGAAAATGAGTACTAATTTAACTATTTTGAATTTTCTGAATATGAAAATGGTTTTTAAAAAATGAGTTTGATAACAATAACTAATGATAATCTGTTTCAAAATTTATTTTCAATTTGATTTTGAGTACTGAAAGAGTGCTTGACAGAAGTGCAGTAACTGGAATAAACTAAATTTAATAAATATCAGGGTTGGCAGGTTTTTGATGGTTTAAACCAGGGGTGGCCAACCCGCGGCCCCCGGGCCGCATGCGGCCCGCCGTGTAATATTTTGCGGCCCGCGAGTAAATTAACGATATTTATAGTTTGAAAACTTTGCTTAATTTAATAAATCCTTTCTGAATTTTTGAAGTAAAAATACCTTTAAACGGTTGCTAAATAAAGAAACTGCACACTTCTGTAAAAGATATTATTAAATCTATTATTGATTCTTTTTATTATAGTTATTAATATACAATCATAAATTTTTTTGACGGTTCTATTGTTAATTTATAAATGAAAATTTAATATCAATGTATTTTGCTCTAAATCTTAACCCTATCTTCTCCCGAAAAATATACATACATGATTCATATACTCACAAACACATATAAACGCATACATAGGTGCATACAATGCAGCCCGCCTGAATAAAATAAATTTCTAGTGCGGCCCGCCTGAATAAAACAAATTTCCAATGCGGCCCGCCATGTGTTTCAGGTTGGACAGGCCTGGTTTAAACCACAGTTTAAACTGCCATGTCAAAAACCTTAAATTTTACATTTCTTGGTATATTTTAACAATGAAGTAGTCATATCTAGAGTAATAAAAAAAAAGTCCTTAGTTTATATGTCTCCCATTGTTAAAAATAATTCTTAGAAGCGTATTATCTGTTTCTTATGAGTGCTAATGATTTCTATTTAAGTATAAAAAACAGATATTTATTATCTTTACAAAAAACAAAAATTCAAATATAGGAATTTGTATATTCTAAGGTGAACCACTTATTGCATTTTAAGTTGATAATTAAAAGATACCGTAAGTATTTTACCTGAATGAATGAAATTACTGTGCTATTAAATAATGCATTATGTTCTTTCATTTTAGGTTATATTCAATAGCATGCTTTAATGTTGTATGATTAAAAATTAGAGGTATTGCATGACTAGTTGAACTAAATTTTAATATGAATTACATAATGCATTTCTATTTTTAATTAAGGTGATGATGGACAGTATATATCTCTTTTGTAAATTACTGCCATAAAGGTGTGAAAATTTGCATTTATATGCATTGAAATTTAATATTACATTAAAATTTCAAGTGGAGTCACTCCAGTTTTTTTTTTTTTTTAGATACATTTGATTGCTAAAAATTTTCATTGAAATTTCAGCATTTAACATAATTTTAAAAATTAACCTATCATTTAATTCACAAAGTAATAACCTAATACATTTAATATATTAACCATAATAATGCTAAAGTGAAGAGAAAAAAATTAGCAGGAAAAATTTAAAAATTTTCAAAAAAAAAAAAAAAAAAAAAAAAAAAAAAGATTTTTTTTTTAAATTATTATTTAGTTAGTTTTAAAGAATTTTTAATATATTTAATTGTATTACTATAATTTACCACCTATATATACAAATTTTTATAGCTCTAAGACAATTTACAAAAAAGAAGATTTATAATGTTCACTCTCACTATAAGATGATACATTGATATGTTTCCTAACATAAAAACTTTTTTCTGAGGAAAAAAAAAATATATATATATATATATATATATATATAGATAATGAAAGTTAGTTCATATAGTACACTGCAACTTAAAAATATCCATAAAATCATTTAACATTATAGTTTCCATTTCTCACGTATGGTTTTTGATGGTTTAAACCAGTTTTTGACGTCAAAAACCAACCCTGTAATAACATTACCTCAATTACCTTTTTTAGCCTTTGCACTTCGTAGTTAAAGGCATCAAAGCATTTAATACAATACTAGCTAAAAATTTGATGGAATACTCAATGAGTAATATAAAAATCTTCACCTAGCATCTCACACATGGTATTTATTTGACTTATTTTAAAAATCAATTGACTAGCAGATAATTAAAAATTTTCTTCTATCATTTGTTCTGCTTTAAGTTTTAAATTTTTCATATTAATTTATTTTTTAAGTATAAGCATATTCATTTTTTAACTTTCATGTACATAAAAAACTTAAACCTTTGAAAAATGTATTTTTATACCTGCTGTTTTTTTTTTTTTTTTTTTCTGAGCTTATGAATGTATTTATACTTAATAATAATAATAAATTAATCAAAAAATAAAAACTTACTTAAAACAGAACAAACAGTAGAAGAAAGTTCTTAATTATCTGCTGGCAAACTGATTTTTGAAATAAGTCAAATACCATGTAACTGACAATGTAAGAAATTTTTTAAGATGATAAAACACTAGCATTTTGAAAATCATAAAGAAAATGTTTATTATGACAAAATAGATTTTTTAAAATCTAGTCAAAAGTTAAGCGTAAAAAATGATGCCTGATTGTGATTTCATGCTATTTTAGGAAGCTTACGGTTTCCATTTTCATATAACCAGTGTCCAATTATATATATTTATTCATCTTTGTTTATATAAACATTGATGTAAAAAAACTATCACTTATTCGGATACAACCTACTGCTGAGCATAAAGGGTGTTTATTTGGTATTTTAAGAACAAACAAAATTAATGTGAAAAGCAGAAAGGGGGGTTAGCAATTAAATAGAGTAAAGGCTCTTTTACGATATATATATATACATATATATATATATTATATAAATACAGTGAAACCTAGATCTATCATTCCTGCATCCATCGTTTATCACATTGATCGTTTTATTAATTCCTCTTCTTAAGAATGAAAACATTGAGTAATAACATGGAATTTTGAGAAATCATAAGGATGGTGAAAGAATCTGCACGTGCAGCGCACGGGTCTACGCTGCCAAAGGCAGTGGGGACCCGGTGTAAGTTTTTACCTGATCACAAATAATTTTTTTTTTAATTTCTTTTCTTAAGAGTAATGTTAATGAGTGATAATATGCAATTTTGAGAATACATTCATTATAGTGATTCATTTAAAAATACTGACCCGCTAGCAGGCGAAGGCAGAGGGGACCCGGTGCGAGTTTTTACCCAATCAGAAATGATTTTTTTATTATTATTATTCCTTTCCTTAAGAATAAAATTTTATGAGTAATAACAATTTTCAGCAATCATAAGGGTGGTGAAAGAATACACGTGTGCAGCGCTCATATATATGCATTCGTTCGCGCGCATTGCGCACGGGTCTACGCTGCCGAAGGCAGTGGGGACCCGGTGCGACATTTTTCCCAACCAGAATTTTTTTCTCTCTTTTTTTATCACGTGATAAAAATTAATGCAATTTTGAGAATTCATTAATTATAGTGATACATTTGAAAATAGTGACCAGCAAAATAAAATATTTTTAAAAAGCAACATACATAAAGATGCCCGTTTTCTCTGCCAACGGCAGACAAATCCTATGTTATTGGAGAAATTTGTTATGAGAATTGTTCATTATCTAATGATTTTTCTTTCTTTTTTTTCCCAATTCTGTACTTACATTCAGAAAATTCACAAACTTCGAATTTGTTCTTGTTTTTCAAAATCAGTTTGATTTAATTTTTAATGTTTCATGTTGTATTTATGAAGTGCAAAAAAGCACTTAGTTCATTTTTCCCCCTGCTTTTTATAGATTTATGAAGTATTAAAAATTAAAGAAATTTTGAGAAAAACAAAAACAAATTTAATTATTCTGCATCGTTTAGCTCAAAAAGGGAGATCCTTCGTTTTATTGAAGGATCAAAATTGTGGTGGCAAGTCTTCGGATCACCCTAAGAGGCGAGTTCCAGACTGTCGCCAATTGCTAATAGCATAGCACTAGTACAACATAAAACCCTCTGGATTTTTTAATTATGTAAATAGAAAAAAAATTGATTGAGTCATTCTCATAACAATTTTCCCAATAAAATTAAAGGGAATTCACCTGCTGTTAATGCTATGTGGAGAGTCTCAGAGAGCTATAGAATGCACACAAACACTTTATTTATATTGTTTACTCAACTATTATATGTATGCATAACAGCAGAGAACTACAGGAATATTTTATGCATTAAAATATAAAAATACCTTAAAATTTAGCCACGCTTTGTATTTTAGGTTAAATTTAGTGTATTTTATTGTTTGTGTCTGAAAAAGTTCATACTCTTTCTTCAACTCAAAGCTCTGAATACTTTTTTTTTTTTTTTTATCAATAAATATCTTCTTTTACAATGGATAAAAAGTTTGCAGAATTAAAATTATTCTGATGAGTAAAACTGTAAACACCTGAATCATTAATAAAATTTCTCATGGCCTTAAAAAGCCCACAACAGGATTCACAAAACAATAGGAAAAAAATATTGAGTGGGATTCTCAAACTCTAATTTAAAAAAATAAAAAATAAGCAGATATTTCAAATTTAAGTGAGAATTATGTAATTTACATTTTGCAAATTTCTTTTTAGAGAATTACAAATGCAAATTAAACAACAACAAAAAAAAAGTAAATGTTAAAATTGTAAATTTATTTATTTATTTTCTTTTCATTTTTGTGGCTAAGGACAGATACTTCTTCAATATTCGTAATCTAAATTTTCATCAAAAAATGCAGAAAGAATTGCTCAAGTATTTATTATTAAGAATTGCTTAATCTGCTTCAAAATTTATTTTCAATTTGATTTTGAGTACTCAAGAGTGCTTGACAGGAGTGCAGTAACTGGAATAAACTAATTTTAATATATAATTATTGCAATTTTTAGCCTTCACTTGTTTCTTGATAAAATAAACAATTCATAAATCCTCTTAACAAACATTTACAATTCAGAAGTATTTTGAAATAATTACATAATTTTTTTTTGCTAGAATTTTAAATACCTTATACAAAACTTTTCCATTATGTTTGACTGATTAATTTCGAACACTCCGTGTTCATCCTCAAAGTCGAAACGCTAAACGCCGTCGTTCTTCCTTTGCTGTTTACTTTGCCGGTGCATCCAGTGGTTGCCACTTCGCTTCACTTCGTGTTCCTCTAGTAGCTGTTGCCATGCGGTGGGAATGATGTAATGCTCTCTGTCATTTACTGTATTACAATTAGTGGTAAGGAAAAGTTTTGTATAAGGTATTTAAAATTCTAGCAAAAGTATAATTGCGCTTTTCCTTAAATATAATTACAGTAATTACATAATATTTCCTCTTTTTTTACTTTTATCAAGAAATTCAAAAGAAGTTAAAAAAAAAGATCACTACAGGCTTCAAAGCAATTAATAAAATACCCAACTAAACTAAAAAATTGATGAAATACTCAATGAGCAATGTAAAGAAAATTGGGGGAAATCCCCCTTATAATATATTTTTGAACGGGATTTTTCTAAATCATGTTAGTCTCGAAATACCGCTCTCTAATGTGAACCCTGCACAACTCTACAGCAATTGGTTTTGAGTAAATGTTTTAGTTTTTTTTTTTAAAATTAGTTATTCATATTTAAATAAAGTTTATAAAATTAAACTTCATTATAAATATTGAAATTTGCCAACTCGATCCCCTTTCTGGGAACTAAAAATGGTTGAGAGAAAGCAATATACCTATATATAAACAGAAATGTATTTTCATAACCTCCATTTCCAAAATCGAAACTTTTACTCAACAAATTTGTTCGAATAATAGAAGAATTCCAACTAAATAAATAGAATTTCAGAATAGAAGTGTAACTTAAAAATAATTTAACAAGCATTAAAATTTAAAAAATAAAATATACAGGATATGCAACTTAAAATTAAATTTCTTTCTATTTTAACTAGAGGTGAATCTAGGTTTTTCAAAATGGCACTCTATTTGTAAATATTACAAACAATTTGTGCAAAAATTGTAAATTTTTGAAAATTAAAAATTCTTCCTGAATAATTAATTAAAATGTACAAAGCAATTTTGAAATGCATTTTAAAGTTAAGAACAGAACAATTGTAAAATAACATAACTAAAAATGTCGGTTGGGTAAATATAAAGAATTTCAAATCACTCTATAATATAATAAAATTTAACTGTTAGACCGGTAGCAGAAATAGTTGCTTTAAATTTTGAGGAAAACTTATTATGAAGCAGTAAAGTTACCAATTTAATAGTTCAATCAAAATTAATTGCTCAATATGCTATTATTTTGCAGCAAATTAATAAAATTTGTATATATATATATTTTTGTAAAGCTATTCCTGAAATTTAATTTTTTGCTTCTGATCGTCAACATACACAATTATCTTGTTTACTAATCTATAAAATTTGCCCTTTTTTCAAAATTATTTTTTGAAATGAGCGATAATTTTGTGGCATATTAAAATATGGCATCAAATTGCCACTTATTGAGAAACTATGCTTCATGACAATTAATTACATAAATAAGAGTTTATTTTATCACTCTAATCGACAATATTTATTTATTTTTTGCAGAATCATTCGCCCCAAACTCACAAATTTTACGTTTAATAATACAAATAATTGCAAAAATTCATGATTATTTCTTTGCCAATCAAAAAAATTTGATTTTTTTCAAAGAGGTTTACCAAAATATGCAATAATTTTGTAACCTGTTACTGAAATGTACAAGCATTTTGTTGCTAACAATCCAAATATATCTTTAATGAAGCAAAATTTTGGAAATAGGCGTATTTTGCTGCAAATCGCTGAAACTCAACCATTTTTTTCAAGATTATTTACATTGAAATATGTCATTTTATGGCCTAATATTGAAATATGAAATTATTTCACTGCTAATTATAAATATTTAAAAAATATTTCCCATAATACACAATTATTTCTTCGCAAAACAAAATAATTCAATTTTCTGGCTTTCTTTAAAGGCTATTTACCAAATTACACGCACTAATTTTGCAGCTCATTATGAAACCATTTCTTTGTTCATATAGCCAGAAAAAATTGAAAACTCTCTGCACACTAAGTATTTGACCAAACACTTCCTGCAAAAAAAATCTGTGGGGTTATACAAATACAACACAGGGTTAAGGAAATTTTAGAAATTTTTATCAGTCAGATTTTTTTTTCTTACCAGTGAGCAATATATGAAACTTAGTCTATAATCTTTGCAGCAAAATTTACGCAAATGTTAGGTGAATTTTCCATTTAGTTTTATTCTTTTAAGTTCTCAAAGCACCGTTTCATAAAATAGTCTTCAGCATAAATTAATAACAACTTAAAAAGATAAAACCTGAAGTAGTTGCCAATTCAAACACTTTTTATACTATTGGGAGAAGTTTTCCTGAACATACATATATAGAGAGAGAACACAGACTTACTCAAAATAGCCGAGAACAAGTTTAATATATATTTCATTCAGAATAGTAGTAAATATTTTTTATTATTGACAATTTTTTGTTCGGAAGGAACTTAACGATACGGTAAGGAAATCGAATGTTGTTAATAAATTTTAATATTTAAAACGAAATATTAAATCATGAATAACTTATTTTTTAAGAAATAAAACTATAAAACACTTACCTTTATTAATAATAATACTATTATTAAATAAATTATATAAAAAACAAGTTTTCCTGAAAAAAAAAAGAAAACGTTACTGGATTCAGAAAGATCCCATTAACAACATATATTAATTACAAGAAAATCGTTCATGCCGTTTTAGAGATATTTTTTCATGAATTTAGTCCATTACATCCTTACACCACACATATTCCCTTTTTGGCTTTAAATTGAGATTCAGATCTCAAAATATACTGCATGTAGAAATATAAAATTTTCAGGGAAGTAAAAAGACTATTTTGAAAAGATCAGAGCAAAATATCGCATATTTGCTGACATATTAAGTGTCGGCTTTTACAAATCTCTTTGATGTCAAACTAGCTGTATATATGAGTTTGCAGAGTTCCGTTTGTCCTCCTGCTTGCGTCACTCAAAAAACTGTCGTTTTACATAATCTTGAAATTCAGCTTTAATATTAAGTTTTTTAAATTTGTCTCGTGGAATAAAAGTGAACACTGCACTCGAATCTACTTCAAACTTCTGTTTATGACCTTCAATAGACACCAAAACAACATATTTTTCATTATCTTTAGAATGGTGTTCCTTCTGTTGATAAATACTTACAGTTTGAAAAACACCATAGTGGCTGAATGACCCAGTGGCAGAAAGTTTTGTAGCTGTCTGTGACAGACTTTTAAAATTTCATTTTCTGTCTGCAAAATTTGCATGTTAATCAGGGGAGAAAATGGCTTACACTCAAAAAGCCTGAAAGCTGATGGGGGGAGAAGGAAGGGGGGGGGGCTTGACATCAGCGGTGATTTCGTGCAACAATACACAAATACAATTTTACTATAGAACAATATAGTATAAACAATTGTGTGTGTATTCATTCAATTCATCTCATTCAATTAAATATTTTATAGCAATGTTTGACACAACACAATACAAATAATTATAAATAATAAAAGTTTTAGTTTTGATACAGAAAATTTTATAAGCGAATTGTTATTCGAAAGTTGCAGACAATTTTTTTTATCAGTGCAGACAAAAACTGTCCGCAAGCCATTTTTCTGTGTCCATGACTATGTCGCCATGTTTCTGCCACTGGGCTGAATGATTCATCAACTGAAACATAATTTGTAGATTCGACTTCTGAATTATTATTTTTTTCTTTTCTTCCAGTAGAGTTCGGATACATACCTTCTTTACGTGCCCCCATTTTCTTACATGCATTACATTTGAGAGAATCGGGGTCTGAATGGATATTTTTTGCAGTATGATTATTTAGACCACATCGGAGGCAAAGATTTTGTTACCAAGTTTTTCATAATCGATACGAGAGTGTGAATTTTTGTTTGTTTCAGTTCTAAATCGAGAAGTTGAACGCGGGGAATTTCTTGTATTATTTGAATCATGTTTCAGATTTCAATCTCTTGAAATTCTATTTATTTCACTTGCACTACAATTGGTACCAATTTGTTTTGAGAATTTTTTATTATCAACTTTTGATGCTTCTAAAGCTATAGCTTTCTTTGCAATGTCATCAAATTCAGTTATATCTGATTGCAAAATGCGCTCTCAAATTGAATTATCTTTAATGCCACGTACAAACTGCGAGCGTAAAAATATATCAGCAAGAGATACTTTACAGTCACATGGGGATACGAATTCACAGTCAAGTACAATGCCGAAGAGTGGCGATATATGCAGGAATTGTTTAATTTTCATGTTGATAAAAACTGGTGTTGAGCAACAATATTCTTTTTAGAGCAGAGATGCACTTCTAAGATTTGTATAAGTTTATCATATTTCAATTCTGATGGAGTTTTTTTTTTTTTCTTTGGAGATACTAAAGAAGCTAACATATTGTAATAAGTAGCACCCATTGAGTTTAGTAACACCTGAGAACAAATTTCTTTATTTGAAAGCGCATTTTTTATTTCAAGAAAATTTTCAAAGCGTTGGCGATAATAGTTGAACAATTCCATCTTCAGATGGAAATTTTCAAAAGGTTGAAGTAAAACGGGATTTAAAGATTACAATCCAGTACTTTGGTTTTGTTCACTATGACTTGGAATTTGTTTAGAAAGAATTTTATCAAAAAACTGCTGTTGTTGCATTTGAAACGTTTTAAAAAATTCTTGAAACTGATTTGCATTCATATTCGTTTCAAAATATTTGTAATAAAACGTCTTTAAAAACGTAAGATCAAAGTCACACAGAAAAATTGTAATATAAAATATAAAAAGTATATTCATAAAATCATAATTTTAGCTTTGAAAGTTCTTTACCTCGTCGACAAACTGTTCTCCCACGTTTAATTGTCTAGATTTTAAGGCAAATTTATGACCTTTTTTTTAAAAAAAAAATATTCCTGAAATAAAACTTCAACAACATAAACACACGCCGCGGATGGATACAGTTGTAAACATATAGCAACTAGCAACATTAGCGTAGTGTCTACAGCGAGCGCGAATGATCTACGCATCCGGATGTAGTACGCATACGCTCCAAAGACCATGGACCATGGTATAAATTCGTGTTCATGAGTACTTTGAATTATTTCACTTTAAAATTTCTTTTTTATTTAGTATGAATAACGATGAAATAGAATATCTATAACTAAAAAATATTTCTTTTATTTTAAATATTATCTAAATACTTTTTTGATGAAACGGGAAATTTTAAAATTAAAAATATTTTCTTCATAGCAAAAATTTATTGACTGCATTCACGTTGGTCAGCCAACCAACGTGAGCAACTGAAGCCTTGCAAGCAAGAAGTAATAACCGCATCACGGCCTTTTTAGCCGAAGAAACACATGTAATTAGCGTAGTAATATAGTTCCATATTTAAAGCGATTTATATAAAAAACAAGAGTTTTCCTGGAAAAAACGGAAACGTTACTAGATTCAGAAAGATTTTATTAACAACATATATTAATTATATGAAAATCCTTCGAGCCGTTTTAGAGATATTTTTCAGAATTTCAGTCCATTACTCCAATCGTTTTCCCATTTTGGCTTTAAATTGAGATTCAGATCTCAAAACATATTGCATGTAGAAATGTAAAATTTTCAGGATAGATTAAGACCGAAGATAAAAGACTATTTTGAAAAGATCAGAACAAAATACGGCATATTTGCTGAGATATTAAGTGTCGGCTTTTACAGATCACTTTGATGTCAAACTAGACGTATATATGAGTTCGCAGCGTTCACTTTGGGCTTCCGCTTGCGTCACTCGAAAAACTGTCGTTTTTCATGATTGATCGTACACAAAATAATCATATGTTATTATAATCATATGTTAATCACATGTGTTCAAAGAATCATATGTTATAAAAAAAAAAAAAAAAAAAAAGATAAAGTAAGTGAAAGATTTTTGTTAGATCATATGGAAAGAAGTAGCTTCTCAAGCACAGTGCGGTCTTTGCTACAAATTATTCACGACGTCGGTTATAATGAAAATTTAAGAAAACTTAAGTTTTACCTTGCAAACTTCTGCCTACGTAAGATGCGGAAAGTTTCAGACCTTTTATCTCCAATAATATCAATAGAAGAATGATTAGGAATTCACAAAATCATTTAGGCTTGTTTAGACATCTAGAAAAGATGAAGGGCTATCCCAGTGTGATCATTAAATAAAAAATAGTTAATTACTTAAAATGAAACTTAAATTTTTAATTCATTTAATTATTTACATTTGTCGCTATTTATAGAAAGTACATACATGAAAATGTAATAAATTAATCGTCAGGGAACTGTGGCAATATCTTAATTTTCTAACAGATTATCTTATTCCTTTGACTGCTGTCTGTCAACTGTTTCTTTTTTCCTCTTACTCAGTCAAAAGAGTGAGTGCATGCGCGTTACATTTCCCTGGAAGCTGTCTTCAAATCGGAACTCTTCTCAATAGAAATTTTTCTCCCAATTTTTAAGAGGGTAATCTGCAAATACACTCGAAACATACTTAAACACATGATGTTAAATTATGAACTTTGGTAAAATGAAAAATAGTTATATGAACAAAATATAAGTAACATTTAAGTAACATTATATATAAAATAAGTAATATAAGTATCAAAATTTAACAAAATATAAGTAAAACAATCAATTTGTATAAGTATTCCACTACTGGAAGTTATAAGAATATTATTATCATTAACACTTTCCGTGGAATTGTCCCATTCAAGTCTAAACTGTATTTGTGTTGGTCTTTAATACAAGTAAAATTTAAGCAACAAAATATATAAATAAGCAAAATACATAAAATAAGTAATATAAGTAACAAAATATAACAAAATATACAAAATATAAGTAAAACAATCAATTTGTATAATTATTTACTACTAGAAGTTATAGGAATATTATTATCAAAAACACTTTCCGTGGGGTTGTCCAATACAAGTCTAAACTGTCTTATTGTTGGATTGTTGGACTGAGTTTCAGTCTTATCGGTTTTTACTACAGCACGTCATGTTATAACGTCACGACACGGAATTACTTTTATCCCTCCAGCTATATTCCAAAAGACATGCTTTTTATCTTCTAACATCACAATTTCTCCACAGATTTTCCTTATAGATTCATGTTGACTGCTGACGTAAATATCCTAAGTATTCATAGCGAAATCCTACCCTGAGTTGCTCGCTCATATTTTGCAGATATTCAACTCGTTCACATAGTTTTTTTTTTTTTTTTTTTTTTTTTAAATTTAAAATGTCAATATCAAGCACTCCAGACTGTAGGATTTCATGTAAAAACACCTCGGCAGTTATATTGGATAAGTCATTCATGTCATCATACACGTAAGTAAGAGGTCTTGTATTTATTACTTTTTCACAATCACATAGTAAGTTTTACAATTCTTCGTAACCAAGAACAGCACTTTCCAAGACTTTTCGAAGGATTTGTTCCACCATTTGTAGAAGACGTTCTAATTTTCCCTCCTCCCAACATGCAGCGGCTGGAGGGTTAAATTTCCATTGAATCTTTTATTCAGTAACCTTCGAACTTCAGACTCTCCTAAACTAGTGCATGTAAAAAATTCCATGGTCCCTGAAATTAGTGCCATTACCAGATATAAAGGAAAGGTCTTCCTCGCCGAGAAACGAAAATCTTTAACGATTGTAAAAAAGCCTCACTGGTCAAAGATGTGATCAGCTCAAGATGGATAAATTGATAAAAGGAACACGTATGCTTGCTCACGAACGTAAACTTTTCGGTATTCTTTTATGCAAATTGGACCTTCTAGACCGACGCCCACGATTTAAAAAAAGACTGCATTATTTACATTTTCTTTTGACAAAGGCCATGGGAGAACATAACATTGCTTCGTTGACACTTAACACATTTCCGTATACAGTTACGTATAGTCTTACGATCTTTAATGATCCAATATTTATCTCGAAAGATTAGCTCCTGCACAACATTACTACTTTCAATGTCAGCTTACAATACCTTACCATTTAAGGAACCCTAACCCTAGACCAGCAACTTGGCTAAACAATATAATAACTAGAAAGCCCCTACGACTCAAATTAAAGCGCATCTATGCCTTCCTTCAAAATTTATCAAATTCAACAAACTAAATTCCTTCTCTATCTTTCCTTAATTTTCCTCCTCTCCAACAAGGCGAATACTGGTCATGTCTGATGCTAAAGTATTCCACAGAAGTGCTCTCGGAAAGCAATCATCCTGCGCATGATGTTGCTATTAACCAACATTGTTCTTAGGGTGTTTGAGCTTGATATAAAGACTGCGAGTACATTGTATAAAGACTGTAAAATTTGTACATTACCTGAATGAACTTTGTAAATAGATTTCTACCTGGCTCCGGTCCTCTTCACTTTCATGCAACTTTCTCGCCTTCTGTCGCGTGAGAGCCCTGCTCTGGCGAACTTTGTAATTTTTTTTTTTATTATTTTTTTGTTATTTGCTATGCAATAAACAACGGGGGAGGCTTAACCTTTGGAGACGGGCTCTTCTGAATCTCCACAGTGGCTTTGGAGCCCCTCTCCAAAGGTTAAAAACGCTCAAAACCGCTGCATAGTGGTGAGCGGCTTCTTTCCGTCTTAGAATCTTAGAATCTTAGAATATTTATCTCGAAAGTATGACATTAACATACTAGTACCAACATGTAATATTTTATTTCCCGTATTCATTATTAATAATTGAACTAAAGTATGACCTAATGGTAAAGTTATCGAAAACTTAAAATCGTTAGTATCATTTTCATTCGTACAAGAAATATTTGTCTTGGCTCTAATTAAACTATTATAGTTATCTATTAGTCTAAGTTTTTGAATCTTCTTGTAATTTATATCATTAAATGAACCCTTTTGTATTAATCTTATAAGAACGGTTATAGCTCTTTCAAGTTCAGAAACTGACAAAGATTTCTAGTAGTCACTGGCTCATTTTCTTATAAAAAATCTATATATCCATCTTATCATGCGAATATATATATATATTTTTTTTCAAATATGAAAAGCATTTATAGTACAATTGCTGTTATTTTCATTCTTGCTGAAAGCAATTATTACATTTTAACGCATTTCTGTGTTAACCAAATCTTCCTCATTCGGAGAATCTTCTAAATTACGCCAACTCTTTTCATTACGACATAAGCAATTGTGTCACTGCAATCATACTTGTCGAAATATTTTTTCTACTGATTTCGAAGCTATGTCGTCAAGGTTAAGTGCAACCTGTATGTGACACCACAAGTTGATAAATGTTAACGAGCGTTTCACGTGCTCGATTTTGATCAAAAGTCTCCCAATTTTGATTTCTATGGACACATATCTCTAACAGAGATACAGAGACTCCGAACCATGCCCGAAGCTAATCGCCTTATCGGGGAGGAATCATTTCTCTAACACAAAGAAGTAGTAGAATCCGTCTAACAATGAATATATACACTGCTAAATTTCCTATCTTCTACTACAGACGAAAGCAATCGAGCGCCGATCAAACAAGCAAGAAGTTTGTGGTATAGTTAAAGTCTTTAAAGGTGCTACCCTACTTCTAGCATGTATTAGATTGACGGTCACTTGATAATTTCGACAACTTATTAAAAACGCACATGCAGCGTAAGAGTTTTGACTTGTGTTACAAAATGCATGTAAACTTAATGAATCGTCTGGTGAAGAGTTATCAAGCCATCTTGGTATTCTTATTTCTAATATTGAATTCGGTTGTTGAATTCATAATGCAAATTTTAGTATTAAATTATCTGAAAGGATGTCGTCCCACTTAAGTTTCAAATTCCACGTTTCCTGCAAAATTAATCTTGGAATCAATATTACGGGTGCCGTAAATCCAATCGGATCAGAAACTTGATCAGCAAGGGCCAAAATCAATCGTTTCTTAATCGGTTCACCGAGCTCATCAATTGACGGTCCTTTTCAGGCTAAAGTTTCGGTACTCGTGTACCATATAAGAGCTAAGATGGATACGCTTTCTTCCGTGTACGAATCGTTGTCTGGTATGACGCTAATGACGCTATATAGATTAAATTTTCACCCTTGTAATTTAAAACTCCCTGAAGATATTATTATTTATGATTAAAAGATAAACTTTTCCATTTCTAACTCAAAGTTCAAACTAGTTACAGAATTATCAACTTTAAATGATGTCTTAAAAATTTCTGCAGTATGACTAAAATTTTCTGGACTTTACATAGATGATACGGTAAGGTAGAAGCTAATAAATAAAAGCTGCATGTTAAACCGAAAACAAATCTTTGATGCCGATATTCCTTAATTTACTGCAATTATCTCTGCCAAACCGCAGAAAACGTAAAAAGTCGAGATCTTTTTCTATTACAGAAATCTGTAAGAATACTTTTTCTCTATCTGCCTTAACACCCACATTGTTTTTACGAAATTGATTTAATATTGTTGGAACAATATATATTAAATTAGGTTCCGTAGACAAACAATCATTAAATGAATGAAAACTTTGAGAATGCGAACATTCATTAAATACTGGCCGTAAACTCGTAGTACTATCCTCTTTGATATATGGCCTATGTGGCAAATAATGTACTTATTATAATTTTTTCTCTGTTACTCTTTCAATTATGTGAAGTGATGCCCAATGGTGTGAGTTATCTATAATTATTAATAAGTATAATTTTCAGAGATACTGAGACAATGGTTTTTCCCCAAATGAGAAGAGATAACGAAATAATGATTACTCGGTGCATTCGGCTTGGTTCCAAAAAACTTCCCGAGTATTATCCACACCAACTTTGTCTGTATGGCGGTTAAATTAGATTTTAAGGGTACTGTTTTCCCCGTTAAGAATTTGCCCATAATATCAGCACCTATTAATAATTTTGGTATTTCTATATCTACCTTACATTTATTTTTTCTAAGTTGTAAAATTTATACGATGTTTTTAAAGTTCATTTTGCCTCGGGCCCATATCATAACAAATGCGTTTTTCAGCTAGTGCATCGAATTTACATATATAACTTCTATCAATGTTGCTTATAGCGATTACATAATTTTTATAAACATTCTCATTTGTATCGATATCTCCAAAGAATGATTGACGTAAAGATATTTCGTTGATTATTATATACTGCATCATATCAACAATGTAGCTACGCAAATAGGATGTCATGCTGTCAGAATCCATCGCTGCTCTCAGGAGCATTTCTTTTTTCTTGCCATGTAATATTATTATTAAAGTTTGAAGTTATGCATTGAAGAGCTGTACATTATCATTTAGTGTACTGATTTTTACCTCGTCAGTTGATTTATCTAATTTGGTCAAAGATCTATCCGGACATAATATAGCAGAGTGTCGTCTTTTACAAGTAAAACATTTACGTTTTGATTTACATTGTTTTGCACTGTGATTTTTCTTCAAGCAAACAAAACAAACCCTTTTTTCTTTCAGAAAACTTTTTTTTTTTTTTTTACATTTTAAATTCAAATTATAGACTTCACTACAACATTCGGATACGTACAATTTATTAGAGAAAACAAAAATAATGTCAATCTTTTTAGGTTTTGAATTACTATCTTTATTAATATTATTGGTGTTGAAAATTATTATCACACGATGTAGGAAGTACAGTTTTGGACTCGCATGGCTCTTTTTTTTTTTTTTTTTTTTTTTTTTTCCCCTTGTCCAAAAGTTGAATTTTCAGCGGCAACTGTATCTTGAATCTGTATTGCAGTTTTACGACACTCTCTTCTGGATCGTAAAAAATTGAGAAGTTCATCTATGTCAAAACTCTCTTTTTCTTTGAAAGGATAAATTTAATTCAGCAGGAATCAGTTTCAGTAAAATTGGTATAAGCTGAATGCTGTACGTTCCAGAAGTTACATTTAATTATTTTAAATTTCTTATTTGAATTATTATACCGTCGTAGAGTTTGCTCAACACACATGTTTTATTTTGATTTTTCACCGGGTATAGATTTAATAATTTTCCGATATGTGCGTATATAATTAAGTCATTACGACCAAATCCTTTTCTTAGAGCTTCAATAAGGGCCTAATAATTAGCCTTAAAATTCTCGCTGGATAACGAAAAATTAGCAGCTGATTAATAACTAGCGATTGTAAATAATTATATTTATCAATCTCTGTTAGCTCACTATTATTTTGTATGACGTTTTCGTATTGACTCCAGAAGGCTAGCCAATTAGCGTGACCTCATTCAAATTGGTCGATCGTTAAAGGTGGTAATTTAATCTTAGAACATTAACAGGAAATTAAGTTGTCCGTAGACATATTTTTACTTACGTTACCGGTTCTCTTAAAAAAAAATATATATTCAGATTGTTCTTTCTTTTCATAATGAAAATAATTTTGGATTTAAGCGAAATATTTTTTTCCGCATAGTTTTCAACGGTTTCAAATTCTGTTTCTAAATCATTCTCACTTTTTCATGAGATTTTGTACCTGTTTGTATATAACCAAATCAAATTATTGTATTTGACCATCAATTTATCTATACATTCTTTGAGAAGAGATATTTCAATTTGGTCTGTACTTGCCTACAGGTCTGATAGAGGATCCGTTTTTCTAACTTTTCTCTGATTTCATAATTATTTATATTTTAAAAGGTCCTTTAGAGTATCTATAATTTTATTTTGCTCATACAATAAGTAAAATTTGATAAATAAAAATTAGTAGTAATTCATTTCTTCTGTGAATAATTGTGAACGGCTAACAAACCACTATTATTATGAAATCGAAAGTCTTTGGTAGCGAATTTACCTTTAATATTGTTTTCCAGCAGAAGCAATGTTCAGGTATGTTACGGTATACACTAATTTATTTTTTTTCTTTTCAGCATTAAACAGTTTCACTAGAACCAGACTGATTACAACCTAAAAAAGAATTGTTTAAAATAACTCAAATTTGAGCTGGTTACAGTAGCTCAATCATTTAAGTGGAAATAACTCGGCATGACACGTTTCTCTTCATTACTATGAATGAATGAAAAGTATCAAATTGATGATTTTTTCATTTTTTTCTTGAAAGAGAAACTAATAAGATAATTATTCTATATGCAAATTATTATTTTGTACGCATATTACACATAATATGTACAGTCGGCAGCGAAAGTATACGAGCACTAGCAAAAATTCCTATATAAAAAAAAGTACACTTAATACTGTTTTGTTAAATAAATATTTGCTGAATCATATTCTTAGACTAACGCTAGGATTCGACAAGGATTTATTTAACAAAACTGTATTAAGTGTACTTTTTTTACATAGGCATTTTCGCTAGTGCTGGATACTTTTGCTGCCGACTGTACAAGTATACTCTTTAGATATTAATTTGAATATATTGTAATTTAATTTTTTTTCTATTAACTTCTGTTTACAAAATTTTAATACTGAAGAACACTTCAGAATTGTAATCGAATGTTCATGTTAAAAATGTACAAAAAGCTGAAGTAAATTCCAACTTTAAATTGAATTTACCGAACTGAAAGATAAAAGAAATAAATTTTAACAAAAAATAAATAAATAAATTAAAATTAAAATTAAAATTTTCAAGTAAAGTTAAAAAGATAATTGTCAAATTACGTATTGTTTAGGCCGCTAAAGTCTTTCTTTGAAATATTTTATTGCAATTTCGTTATTTTTATGTTGTTAAAAAATATTTATCTATTCTCAAGCTTATAACAAACATTATAGACCTAAAATATATTTGCTTCCATAAAATTTGTCGATTTCGTATATGTCAGGAAAACAAGATTTATGCTGGGTGAAGAAAAATATATAAATGTATGAAAAAAATTGTGTTCGAGGAAGCAAGAAAACTGAAATTTATCTGCAGTTGGTGTGCTATATTTGTACGATTTTATGTGACATTTGGAATCTCTTTCCAAAGTTTCTGATCTAAACCTATTAATATATACAAGAAAAGTTTTTTTTTTTTTTTTTTTTTTTTTAATTTAGCATTTTAAAACGTAAAGTAATTTGAGCTAAAAATTGGCCATTATGCAAATAAAAAAGTTTAAATAATTTTAAATTAATAATTCTAAAAGATGAATGGACATTTGTAAAGTATTATAGCAATAATTTGTTTGCTAGAAATGCAGTTTGTATAAATGCATATAAAATTATTATTAAAATGTTTGTTTTATAGAAAAATCATTAATTCATGAAATTATAACAATATACATGCAGATTTGAATACATTACAAAATACATCTCGACATATTTTTAATTTAATTTTCTTTATTCTACACTCTCAGAAATAATATACTCAATTTTGACGATTCAGACATCCCCGGGCTTAATTTCGTTGTTTTTGACAACCATTTCGTCAAGCGATCACGCCATTTTTGAGGAAACGTGAACTCTCAAATATTTGACGAAACTGTTTACACACAATAACATGTATTAGCTTTGATTACCGCCATATTGTTTTTTCCTCTGTTCTTTCAACTTTACGTTACAATGATTTTTATTTGCCTGCCTGGTGGTTCAGTCGGTAGGGTTCTGCCTTCTGGATTCCACGTACCGGGTTCGAATCGCGGTGCAGGAATGGATGTTTGTAATGTCCTTTGTCTACAAAATATTGTGTGCGTTTGTTTCTGTAAATTTCTGTAAAAGTATGGATCAATTGAGATAAAAATCCTTGTAACTATAGGTCTCAAAGCTGTCAAATAAGTATCCAAATGGTTTTCTTGGTTGCTCTGTTTTATTTATATTTTCATTAAATATAATTAGGATTTATGCCTAAACCAACGAACTTGCAAGTGGTTTTATAATTCTATAATTTGTATTTTATTCTGTATCACGAAACTAGGATGAAAAAAATGTGTCTTTACTTTTGTCGAAATTCGTGTGTTCCAACAAGAGACAAAAGTAATTTTCTCAATTTCACGAAATAAGAAGGAGAATATATATATATATATATATATATATATATATATATATATATTTGACTAAATTCGTATTATCAAATAGGTAACGAAACAAATTTACTGAATTTGACAAAATTTTCGCTCGGAGCATATCCCTAGAAACACTTTCCTCAAAAATGAAGAAATTTTCGTGAAATTTGAGTATCCATTTCTGAGAGTGTATGCAACTGCATTCAGATTATTTTGTGCTATCACAATCGTTTTCTCTATTTTTTATTTATTTATTTTAAAAAATAAACACCGCAGAAATGGATATTATTATTTCACAGTATTTCTTGTTAATCGTACCAATAAAAGTGCAATACGAGATACTAAATTCCAGTTTTTTTTATTATATTATACAATATATATATATATATATATATATATATATATATATATATATTAATGAATCTATATATACATTATTTATTTTTGGCAGTCGCATAGTTCGACATAATAAATGAAAATTTCATTAAGATTTATTGCACAACAAGTTAGTTCTAAGTGTTATTCACTGATTTGATTTCAGTGTAATTTCAGAATCAATTTTAAGTAACTTACACTTTTGTGTCTTTACACAATGGAGGTAGATATGTTATTAATAAAATTAATGGATTTATACTTCGAGACTTTTCAAACATAACCCTAATATATCCGATATTTTGTGTGACCTTGCGAGTGATGGATATATGCTACAAAGGCTACATTTTATGAATGATGAATTTTTGCCTATAACATATTAATTATATTAATTATATATATATACATATATATTAATTTAGTTTTATTTCCTTTAATACAAAGATGTTAAAATGTGTCAGAAAGAAAATTCACTCAGTAATGTATTCGAATAATTCTGTATGTCTATGTATACAGAACACATGCTGGATCTCAACAAAAGTTTCAAGCAACATACCTATATCACTGAACAAATGCTCATTCATATGTACACACACTCAGAAATACAGCGATACCAACTGTTAAAAACATTACTTTTGTTTTCAATGGACTTCAAGACGTATAATTAAAGAAAAAGCTCAGCTTCGAAAATTTGGCCTCCATACTTTTTCTAGCACACACAAACAGACACACAGGCATATGTATATATACATTTATAAATGAAATTGCATTAAATGTAACAATTAAAAATCTTAAATGACTTCCCTCGACTTTCCGAATATTACGTAATAAACGGTTGTATAGAGAAAGTAAAAGAAGTCGCTAAAAAAAAAAAAAAAAAAAGAGGGAGAGAGAGAGAGAGAGAGAGAAAAGTATAATAGGGTGTTTCTGTACGGTATTTTAATTTTGTCATAAGGTGATTCAGGTTTTCTCCATAGAGTATGATGCTTCATTGAACGCTATCAAATAACACTGCATTACATGAAAATTAGCCATTTTTGCACATTTTTATGTAAAATGAACTCCTGAATTCGAATAGGGCACGTCATAGTTGCCGATATCATTTTGCCCTATCACCCACCATTTTTTAGGGACGCCCCCCCCCCCCTACTTTTATCCTTTTTCTGTAATTTTCTGACTATAAATTTGATTTGTAGGGGAGGAAAGGATTATTTTATCTTTTAAATATCTACTGAAGGACTACTGATCAAAAAAAATTATAAAACATGAACATTTACAGCAAGGGGAAAATTTATGGGGAAGGGATTTGCCACTGAAATTATATCTTACATTTATTGTATTTTAATTATCAATTATTATTATTATTTATTATATATTTTGGTTTTCAAATGTTAAAATAATTATTTTCCATTCTCCAAATCAAATTTTTAGCCATAAAATTACCGAACAGCGATATCAATTGGGGGATTGGGCGGCGTCCAGATAAAACGGTGAGAGATGGGGACAAATGGATGTCATATTCAGATTCAGGAGGTCATTTTACATAAAAATCAGCAAAAATGGTATCAGGACTCGATTTTTTTTTTTTTTTTTTTTTTTCGGAGCAGTGTAATTTGAGTCCATAAATCAAAATTATAAAGAATATTTGTCATCTCCCTGTAAAACTCTATAAATGATAGATTCCCCGCAATCTATGCAGTTCATACGACAGTGACCTATAACATGCATATAAATTTTCAGCTCAATAAGATAAAGGAATTGCATGCTATCGCACTTTAAAAAAATTGAACGCATAAGACATAATATTAAAGAAGTTTTAATTGTGTCCCTGTAAATATATATATAAGTGCCAGATTCTCTAAAATTCTTATAGTTCGTGTGTCGATAACCTATAACATGTACATAAATTTTAAGTTCATTTGAATAAGGTATTTAGAAACTTTCGTACTAAATAATTTCAGTCAATAGGCCATAATGATAAGGATTTTTTGTTAAGTCCCTGTAAAAAACCTATAATTGCAAAATTCACCAAAATCCATACAGTTTGTGTGACGATGATATTGTATAAATTCTCAGTTTATTTAAATAAGACATTTAGACACTATCGCACATTCAACAATTCCAACCCGTATACCATAATGATAAAGATTCTTTTGTTGTTACCTGTAAAAAACTATAAGATCTAGATTCACGGAAATGTATATAGTTCATCCGACGGTGATTTATAGAATGTGCATAAATTTTCAGTTTATTTGAATAATACGTTTAAACACTATAGCGCTTTAAATAGTTTGAGCTCCTAGGCCATAAAAATTTAAGAAAGAATTTTTCTTTGTATCCATGTAAAAAAAAAAAAAAACTATAGATGTTAGATTTACCAAAATCCATAGGGTTCATGCTACGGTAAACCGCAAAATATATACAAAGTGTTTAAACTCTATCGTGTTTAATCACATACATACACACACATCCATGCATCCATACATCCCCGTAAAAATAGTCAAAACGAAATCAGGGGATCTGAAGACGTATAGATACATAAAAATTTCAAAGTGAAATTTTTGTCATGAATGCAATACTTTCCTTATACAGTATGTTCTGAAAGTAAAAAGACAGATTGAAAACCAAAAGTAATTTTTGTGATATTGGAGTATCTTTTTAAGAAAAACAGAACGCGGCAAATAACAAGATTGAAATTTATTATATATATATATATGTATATATATTTAAAAAAAAAGACGGTTTTCATTCATAAAATATGTACATTTTATTTTTTTCAAATACATTATTTAATAGAATTATTTGAATAGAGTGTTTGAAATAATATAACAAATTTATTTAATAGATAATATGATCGAACTTTAATCAGCTACTAAATTTGAAATGCATCAACAAAATAAAATTATTTATTAATATAGTAAGAAATTGTATTCTTCTCTTCTAATATACGCATTAACCTATGAATTATGAAGTAATTTACCTGAAAATTTGAGGGTTACTTCATTTTCAATGACTTACTATGGCTACAACATTCTGTAATGATGCGGGACACATTGTAGACATCGTGCAAGTAAATTTACCTAACGAGCAGAAATTCTCTCATAAGTTTGTGTAAAGCGGCGAAACTTATTATATTTTATCGTATTAATTATTAACACATGAACATAACCATCACTATTCCCTGAGTTAACTCAATAGCATTTGCTAAATTTTAACTTTTACAAATGTCATAATAAACTCTGAATGGAGTTTTTAACTAAATTAAATATTGTGCTTTTATAAGAAATAAATTTTATAAATGATGAAGCTTTATAATTGATAATTAAAAAGATGATGATAATAAAAACCTTGAAAATTAAAATAATCTAAAATTAAAAAATATGAAATATTTCAATTTAATTCTATCAATTTGCCCACGTAATGTTTTATGAAAAACTATAACAGTACTTTAAATCCACAATATAGAAAATAACTTATGTAAAATGAAAAGTTTAAAAATAAAAATATTAAATTATATAATTATAAAATAAATTTTAATAAATTTTATGAGATTTACTGCTTATAATACATTTACACTCCTTAATAAAGACATATTTTGTACTTGTACATTGCACACACATATATTTACAATAAATTAAAATAAATATAAGCTAGAATATGCATACAAAATGCACCAATACAATTCAACTTATGGAAAAAGTAAGAAAAACTTTATCATCATTTAAAATAAAAATAATGAATGATATAATTAAAAAATTGCCCCTATGTACCTTACAAAACTGTAATGCATTATCACTAGGTAATACAAATCGATTTATCGGTATTCTATGTTCACTTTTCCATAGAATCTGGCGAATTGCAAAGTAAAAAAAAAAAACAGATGTATCACAATTAAAATAGTAATTTGTTTTTAACTCTTATTGCAAAGTTAAGGATAAAATCAGTTTTCCAATATTAGATAATCCCTTTGCTTAGAATTAAAAAGGAAAAATTGCAAATTAATTAAATGGGGATTAATTTGTGTACTTTCGAACGGGGATCACTTTTTTTTTTTTAAATTAAAAAAGAAAGTATTTATATATATATAGAAATTTTTAAGTGTTATAACGCATTAAAAAATAAATCATGCTTTTAAATAAAATAAAACTTTTTATTTATTTATTTATTTATTTAAGGAGGAAAATAACATTAATTATTATAAAAACTTTAAAGCTTAACATACTTCTATTCTAATCATAAAGTTATTTAAGACAAACTTAAAATTGACTAGCTATATATTATTCAATAGAGCTACGTATTTTTAACATTTAACTTTTTTCTCAAAAAATATGTGCAAGACAAATATTATTTCTAATGCGTCAATAAAATAATAATAATAAAATTAATAATAAAATTAAAAGTACTCTGACAAATTATAAATATTACATGATGTAAATTCAGGAAAAGTACACTGTAAAAATTTGTGTTAAAAAACAGGTAAATTTTACTCTAAAATTACATCTCAGTCTGTCAAAAATCAGTTTGTTTTCTGTAATCGGAAAGAATCTGTATCAATGGTGAAAGATTTTATCCTGTGAGCACATTTTTTTTCTTTTCTGTTTTACATAGAGAAAACTTGGGAAGTTTCAAAGCTATTAAGTAATAGAGCGAAATGCGATTTTATGGCCATGAAGGAAAGTCGTTGCCTGAATAAGCGGTGGACCTTGGTTAGATCGTGGCTGCTAGAGTTAAAAAATTTTAGATAATGCGAGGGTTTTTTTTTTTTTTTTTTTTTTATATATATAAAACAATATGAACGGAAAAAAATCTGTTGTATAGGAATATTTTCTATATTTTCCTATTGCTGACAGTTTCGGTCAATGTATTTTTGCCATAGTATATGGATACTTTTTTGGCAACTTTCCTGTAAAAGTTTGCTGACATATAACAGGATTGTCCGTTAATTACACTGTATCAGTGAAATTGCATTTGAGTTTGGATTTTTAGGTTTTATTAAAAATTAACCTGTTACTAAAAAAAAAATAATAATAATAAGTGCGATGGTTTTAGAAATTAGAACTAAGTACCCTCAGTTTTTTTGCGCTGAAAGTCATTTATGTCCGAACACAATCTTTATGGTTGTAAAATACTGAGTGATTTAAATTGAACTAGAAGTGCTTACGTATCACCTTTGCAAACCCTGAATAAAAGCAATATTTTGAACAAATATTTTCTAAAATATAAGGTATAGATTTCATAAAGAAAAAATAGTTCATGCTTTGACCAACATGGGTAAAAAAAAAAAAAAAAAAAAAAAAAAGTTACAGTAGTGTTAGTAATTTCTATGAAACTTATTTGGCATTTTCTGCCTTAAATTTATTGCATAAAGAAATTTTTTATTGATAAGTCAAAGTGATAATGACATTCACTCAGTCAGGTCGAATGTTACTCATCAAATCATCATCAATGCAATGTACTGAGTGATAGAAATCGCGACTGCAGTTGTAGAAAAAGCATCAAATATATACATGATACCAAATGTACACTTGCATTGTTAGGATTTGGACATTACTTAATTAACAGTGTGTGGAGAATTTTAGGTAAGATTTAACAATTTTATTTGTGTAAGGTATCTCACGATAAGAAGTTTTCAAATACTTTACACTCTTTATGTTAAACACCTCTGACTCGATTTATATCCTCCAGTGCATAGCATATACAAACTAAAACTATTTTCAATTAAAAATAAGTTAAATTTTTATGTGAAAGGTATTATCCAAAACGCACTTAAAATTTTCTTTTCTCTATAATACTGTTATGATGTTCTTCTCTTTAAAATTGAAATATATATATATATATATATATGTATATAGTATATATATATGAGTGTAAAATATTTTCTTTTATAGATAAACAAGGTGCTCTATAAAGGATTTTACAAAGAAAGTGGGGTCATCCTCGCTCCTACATTTGAGGACGATTCCAAAGGCATGTATGTTTCCCAAATTGACCAACAGGTTGTGATTTCGTAAGCATCTAGTCATTCGTCGCTCCTTTATCGCTATTTTCTCTCAAACACAAATTTATCACCTTTATTTTATCACTGTACTCGTTGAGTTAGCATTTGCGCAAAATCTACCATGGTCACAATAAACGTGATTAAAGAACACTGGAACTTTTCTATTTCGTTTATATGAAGATTGTTTTATGTCTTAAATATTCAGCATGTGGAGATGCGTCGTGATTCTTTCTTTAAAAATGCGATAAAATCTGATATATTTTTTTGCAGCTGAAGTACTATCGAATCTTAAAATTTTACTTAGCTGAAATTATGTTGACTTTATTTCAGACTAAACACTAATTATCACGTTTTTACTCTGTTACATAATTATGTGCAGCTATTATCACATTACTCAACGATTTAACATCAAGTATATAATATAAAATTTTCTATTCCTGAAGCTCTGTTATAGAGACACGAACTTTTTAAAAAATATAATTATTTCTACCATGAGACATTTAGAATATTTACCTAGGGAAAACTAAATATGTGCATGAATAAGAAGATATAACAGGAAAATTTTTATATAATAAACATTTCAAAAATATACAAATTTTCAGATTTTATTTTTTATAAAGCCATTATTTTTACTCATTATGCTGTATAATTTTTACAGAAAAGAATGCTAGAACATAAATAATTTAATTTACAAATTATTGCATTTGTGAATTATTTTTAATTAAATGCATTTACGGTAGTATTTTATAGTCCTGTAATGTTAAATCTTAGTTTATCTGTTAAATATTCATTTATAAGCCTACTAGCACTCAGTAAATTGACAGAATTTGTATATTTCATATTATGTCTAATATATTACTTTAAATGACTCATTAAAGAGTTATATGTATGGTCACAGTTAAAACCGATTTGTCAGTCTGCTTTTTCCGGCTAATGGAAGTTTAAGGAAATTAGTCAACGTCAAGTATTTGAATTTTAATTCTTAACGAATGTGTATTTGGAATCATTAGTTAAACATTATGTTAAGGTGAAATTTCGTGAAAATGTCTTTATGTCAAATTAAATCGAATGATTTATTTCTATATTTTAAACACTGAAATGACTTCACTTATATGGTTTTAGTATTAGTGAATAGAAAGTGACAGATGCTTAATAATATTTCAACTTTATAAAATTTATAAGGAAGTCTTTATACATATAAATATATTTTTTTAAAGTTGCACCACTTTTAATTTCTTCCGAAAGATTTACGACCATCTGGTGACGAATGTTTAGTGCTCTGGCCTTCAATTCTTGGTGCTGGGTTCGAGTTCAAATTAAGTCGTAGTATACAATTGTAGTGATTTGGATTTATTTTTAAATCATTAGCTTCGATCTAATGATCCGTAATGTACAAGTAAATTACTGCAGAGCTACAAAACCACATCAACCCAAACAATCAGTATGCTGTAAAATATTTCTAGAAATCAATTAAAAAAAATTCTTTTAAAGAAGAAGTATAAGAACTACGTAAACAAGCACATAAGAAATAAACAAATAAGTAAATGCTTTAGGTCGAAATGACTAAGCATGACTCTTTTCAGTTGGAAAAAAGCACGTGCTTGCACCGAGAAAAATTTATGTGACTGACATCTAGAATCTAATCTGTGGATCTAGTAAAAAAGATTCCAAGTCATCCTTATAAATTCTAGTCCACTTTGGTAGCGAGCTCTAAAAATTCCTGTAAGAATTCTAGAGCGTTTTCCTATATTCTCGTGGTCAATTTCATTTAAATTTCTGTGTAAATAAATGCGATCACAAGAGGCGGGTTTTAGTAACTATAATTTGATTTTATAACCCAATTCTAGAAAATCGAATGAAACTTTCACGCAATACAAAAGATTCATAATATTCCTAACATTGTTTTATCATCTATAAAAGTATAGACTAGAAATTCTCGATCAATTTATCTATACAGGTTATTTGTTTGTCTTATACGCATGACTAGAAAATCTATATTTCTTGTATAGGGATTCAGAAAATGACTACTTATGTTTTAGATGAAAGCGGTATACTTTTTCTCAGTGTACAGCCTGAAGATAATTTTTAATAAAATCACACAATCAACTGTGGAAGGAAATCATATTTAGTGAAATTTAATTTTTCCGACTGAGTGAAAATAATGCCTGGACCGGGACTCGAACCCCGGATCTTTGACTTACAAGGTCAAGGCTCTACCAATTGAGCTATCCAGGCCGACATCCCGGTCAGCATTACTCACTCAGACAACCCTTTAGGCAGAAACAATCTGGTCTATCATTTAGATAGCTCAACAGAAATAAGCCGCAGGAAATGGAAACACCATTAAACAATGGGAGAAAGAAATACAATTTTTAATAAAATCACACAATCAACTGTGGAAGGAAATCATATTTATTGAAATTTAATTTTTCCGACTGAGTGAAAATAATGCCTGGACCGGGACTCGAACCCCGGATCTTTGACTTACTAAGGAATGATCAGAATTTAGAGATAAGGAACGACTGGCAATAAGGAAATTCATCGGAACTTAGAGGCTAGACAAGAATACTCCAGTTTCAGGACGTCTAAATTAGGGATTAGCAGCATTGGGCATCAAGACATCAAAAGGGAGAAAGAAAGGGAGGTCTTGGGAGAAAGGAAGACCTCTCAAGACCTCATCATTAATGACAAGCCGAATTAATGACAAGCCAATCCGCCTCTGTTTAACAACTAGATCAGAAATTTTAAAAACGCTATCAAGGACATCTATGATAATCTGTATTCGAAGAAGAGCATCATCTTTTTTATCTTTTTATCACACACGCACACACACATACACACACACAAAAAAAAAAAAAAAAAAAAAAAAAAAAAAAAAAACACCAATAGTGGGCAGTACCAACATTTTTAATTGGCTGTTTGCAAATAATTTTCTGGCGAATCACTTGGAATTATTGCTTTGATAGGATAGATTTCAGACACCTTTCGTAACAAAGTCAACGAAGCCATTTTTTATAACAAGTGGTCATTGAACAAAACAATCAAAAATCCTTCCCTTATTAATGATCAATTTATGGGGGCAGATATAAATAAATGCTTAATTTAATAGTTATATATATTTATTGAGTCTACTTACGACATAAAATCAGCCATCAAACAGGGACGAGGTCACTCACAGAACTAATAGCAATCAAAACCATTTTATGCATGATAATATTACCAATCATATATTAAAAATATTTTATGCAAGACCACATTATAATAATAGAATAAAATTATTTTATGCATGATTTTTCTTAAATGTTAATTGAAAGATAGCTATTAATTTATTGCATATTTATTATTATTATTAATAATTTCTTTAACATATTAATTACATAATTATGCATTTAAATAAGACCATTTGTGCTATTCTGTGGAAAACGCAGTTAGCATATTTACAAAAATAATATCAATTTATTTTTATATTTTTTAATGTATAACATTAAAGTGATAATAAATAGACTTTGAATTTTGAGAATTTAAGATGTACTCATTAGTTATTTTTTCTTAATACATTTAATGCCAATACTGCATGTTTTTACATTAAAGAAAATTTTACTGGAGATTATACAAATTTTATTAGTTAGCTTTTTTTTTATCTCCAAAATGCAAATTTTACTTGAATCTTCATTTAATAATTTACTTATTTATTTCCGATTGTAATTTACGAATTATATATTGATTGCCAAATTAATCATTGTTGAGTGGCAAAATGCACAGAGCTCTAATTTTTGGAGATACCTGGCTATAGGGATCGCTGTACCCGTTTAACGCTGGAATATTATTAAAATAGTGATCCAAGTAGTGATGATTTATGATCACGGTTTACACAGGGTAGTGTTTCAAATCAATAGCATTGTAAAATACACATACCGTTATTCAGCCAAACCTTATTATTTATTTATTTATTTATTTATTTATTTAATAGTACTATTATTATTTTCATTTCTAAAACTTGTAATGATAATGGTCATTGAAGATTGATAGTTATGTGGCACAATGTCTGAAAATGGTCTTTTCGTAAATTTTTCTCAATGTTTTTAATCATTTGAATAATGAAAAAATATATGAATGCAAATACTTGATAATATTATATGAATAATGAATATTATTCTGATACTTATTACTATCTATCTAAAAACGTGACTTGAATTTTAATGCACAATCTGTGTTAAAATGAAACACTGAAAGCTATTTAACATTCATTTATACGATAATTAATGTTTGCATATAAACACACGTGATCGTAATAACCTTGTTTACCCATTTGCTATAAATAATGCGTTGCATATTGACCTTATAATTCAATTAACAGCAAATTATCAGATTAAAGTGAAATGGTTTGTCAAAATTACTGAGTGAATATGCCTTAAGATTTAAATTAATCTCCATTTAAATTTAATTTACGAATCAGTGACTATTTAAAAGCGAAAAGATTTTGCATGAAATCTATTTAAATTCTATATAGCATTCGTACATATGGACAGAAATCAATTCGAAAGGTTACCTTGATTAAAATAATTCATATAAATCATTTAAATCACAAAATTTCTTTTTACATTTAAAAAAAGGGTATTTATCTGACGATTTTGATGTTTATCTTTTGAAACATAATAAAAAAATAAAAAAATATGCTTTAAAACTATAAGAATAACATATGTTCACAAACCTAAAGTCACATATAAAAATAGTTTAAAATCTTAATGTGAAATAAGCAATATTTCCTTCGCATTTCTTTCAAAATACTTTCAAACTGTTTTATTTATGTCATTAAAATTTTAGTGAATTATCATTTTCGAATTTATGAAAAATTTAAAATTATAGTTAAAACAAGACTGATTCCTTAAACTTTAAAAATTCAGTTTCATAACGATTAGTAAACTCTAAATTTTTCAAAACTATTATAATCTTGATTTATAAAAAGAGATGTTTGTTACAATAAAAAACAACTAAACCTATTTAACTATTTTTTATATTTTATTATTATTATTATTATTATTGTTTTTTTTTTTTTTTTTTTTGTTATTCTTTAATGACCTATATTCATCAGTGAATGTTTAAATTTATTAATATCTCTAATCTGAAACATAGAACGAAAGCTAAAGGCGCAATAACATCATGTCTTCCGGCACCATCTACATTTAAATAATGTAATTACTACTACATCTGATAACCACTCACTTTATACATGAATAATGAAACTAAAATAAAACTTTATAAAAAATTAAAATCGCAGAAGCGTAAAATTTCTGGTAAAACTGACGACGTAATTATCTATAAAATTATTAAATATACAGAACTCAAGCTTATGGGTTGCAAAAGCAATAATTGCGATCAGCATTTCTTATCTTGAAGTCATGAACTTATTGCAAATTTGGATAATTAATTCTTGAATTTAAATACTTTTCAATGAGTACAAACTTTAGTCTTACTTTCAATAACTACTGCTGGATGCAAGCTATATTGAATTTTCAAATTATACTGAAATGTTATACGATTAAGTTTTACTAATTAATTTATTGGATTCCTTACTCGAATTAATCAATATGTTATTCATTTCAATAACTAATTTCTCTTAATTTGTTAACACAATTGGTGCATGAATTATCTTTTTCTTGACCACGCGCAACGCTTGCTGATAAGGAGATTCCACAGCCAGTAGATTCTGGCACCGATATAATTCGACAAGTAGGCACTGTCGAGGGAAACAGAAACGCTTACCTATGTGTTGGCCAATTTCAATGGACTTGTGTTGCTGTTGTTACAATTTTGAGGAGGTTCTATGAGATTTTTTATTTATAAATGAGTCTCTGATTTAATATGGAGACCAGCAAAGTGTGCATGAAAATCTGCTGTGCGACAACGTAGGCAAAGAATATTTAAAATTATAAGATGCAACAAGTGCGTACAGTTAGAAAGTGTTAATAATCAATGTATACTGCATGATATTTCCTTCTTTTTTTCCTAATTGGTAGAAATCTTTAAAGAATTAGAATTATATACTTACATAAAAAATAAATAAATAAACATTTTAGAAATGTGTATATATTAATAAAAAAAAGAAAGAAAGAAAGAAAAAAGAAAAAAAAATTAAAGTTCTCAGGAAAATTACAATGAAGATAAAAAAAAATAATAATAACAAATAAATAAATAAATAAACTTTAGGAATAAGAAATATTTTAAAAGAAATGGTATTCAACGAGTGATTGTGTCGATAATAAGATGAAAAATTTCTATCTTTGTTACAAATTAATTTTAAAATGCTTATTAAAATTTTTATTTATTATTTGGTTTTTAAATGAAATAATGAAACTTGGAAAAATCTTGAACGAACATTTCAATAACATTTTTCTGAATAATATTTAATTAAAATTAATTTTCACTATTTATATGAAAAGAGAAAAAAACTGAATTATATAAAGTAAAAAAAAAAAGAAATTTCTAATTAAAACTATTCCCTTATTTAGAAAATTTTAAAAAGTGTATATAATTACGGATATAAGTTTTATTTTAACCAGAAATTGAAAAAATTAAAATAGGTATGTTTATATATAATAATTTTTTAATAGACGTTTTATCAACGTGAGAGAAATTCTGCTCTCAAAGTTGTTTGGCCAGAGGTACCAGTTTCTAAACAGGCCACGGTCTTTAAATTAGCCGTTTGGATTTTCGGAAATTTTCTAGAAACCTCAAATATGATTACGAGCTATAATCCTTTAGAAAAACCATCAATAAAGACACTACACCCAAATCTAAGATATTTAACTGCTAAACCGCTTTTATAACCTATAACAACACTACTTCATAATTATAGAGAGAAAAATTATATAGATTTTTTTTTTTTTAAGTATACATTTTAGTAGTATTTTACAAATTGATTTTGAACAATTTATTATTCATGCTATAAAGTGTGGAAAATAAGTTTGTTAGAGATAAACGAAGTTAAAACTAAGTACGGAAATACTTTCAATCGTGGAATAAAGCATACAAAAATTGTAACTTAGAACATCCAGATTTAGCATAGGAAAAACTTTTGCGAAACCTATAACAAAAATCAATTGTGAATTACTTTATTATTATTACTATTCTCTTCATTCAATAAGCAGAAAAAAAAATAACTCTAATAACTCTCTTTAAAAAAGGAAATAACTCTCTTCAGTAGCTCTAAATATTAATTAAAAATAAATAAATTTACATAAGCTTTTTTTTCTCCTAATGTGTAATGTGTTTTATCATGCAAAATATTATTTTAAAATATTATGCGTTGGTTTTAGTAACTGTTTCTGTTTAATTAAAAACATAATTTTTTTTATCAAATATTCCAAATATGGAAATACACAAACATATATGTATAATTCCTTTCAATTTCAAAAGTATATGAAAATATTTATGCTTAAGGGGAGATACGACCCTTAGAACTTCAAAAAAACATTGATTTAATTATAGTCTTTTTTTTTTTTTTTTTTTTTAAGTAAATTATTGTTAACTAAGCTTCATTTGAAATGTCTAATTGTTACCTATATGTTTATATGTATTTTGGAATACAATTTAAATTATGTGATGAATTATTTAATAATTTATGTTTTAATAATAAATGTGTTTGTTTTTTTTCGCCTTGCGCGCAGGATATCTCTGAAACTATTTAATATTTTTCTTGAAATTTTTCACAGATTATGTAACATATCAGATCCTTCAATTTAAACCTAAATTTGTTCAAATTTAGGATAAATATATTTAAAAAAAAATGTTTAAAGTTCATTTATTTTTTAATAAAATCTGAAGTATCACCTGTATGAAAAATAGGGGGGGGGATACAAATTTAGGTTGAGTTTCAAGGATCTGATATGTTACATAATCTGTAAAAATTTCAATAAAAAATATTGAATAGTTTCAGAGATATCCTGCGCGCAAGGTGAAAAAAAAACACATTTATTATTAACACGTAAACTATCAAATAATTCACCACAGAATTTAAATTGTATTCCAAAATACATAATAAACATATAGGTAACAATTAGACATGCTCAATGAAGTTTTGTTAACAATAATTTTTAAAAAAAAAAGACTATAATTAAATCGACGTTTTTTGAAGTTCTAAGGTTTGTATGTCCCCTTAAAGAAGTTCATTTATATGCATAAAAAATCAAGACATAAAATTATTAATACGTATATTAAAGATAATAACGTATAATACTCTATATAATCTGTCAAGGATATTCAATTTTAACATGTTAATGGTTTATGTGTGTAAGTGAGAGAGTTAACGATGTTACATTTTCATGCAATATAAGTTAAAAATATTTCCATCAATACTAATTAAATTAAAACCGAATGCAAAATTATTCTCGAAAACATGTTTTTTTTTTTTTTTTTTTTAAGTTTAATACAGGGTGACAAGAAATAACTTGGACGAAGTTTCAAACCAAATATCTGTAACTACCACTATCGCAAACTCATTTTGGAAGATGCTGTCTTACCTTGGTCGCAAAGGTTCTTTGGAAACAAAACATGGACCTTCCAACAGGATTCCGCACCTGCACACATAGCTAAAGGCACTCAAGATTGGTGCAAGACAAATTTTCCTGACTTCATTCTAGCTCAAAAATAGCCACCGCATTCCCCAGATTCGAACCCAATGGATTATTCTGTTTGGTCCATCTTGGAGACAAGGGTGTGTGCATAAAACCTCATAAAACTTTGGCATCCCTGAAAGAATTCTTATGCAAGGAATGGGATAAAATATCAGTAAGTGAGTTGCGGCCCATAGCCGAAAATTTTGTGACACGTTTAAAGCTCTGTATTAAGGCTAAAGGTAACCACTTTGAAAATTTGTAAATATAATAGACAAAATAATGTATTCATATTTATTGAAGTTTGGTCGTAATATTTTCATTAGCATTAAAGTTATAATGTATCATGTGTGTCCAAGTTATTTCTTGTCACCCTGTAAATATAATATTAATGCAATAATCACAAATTTTAAAAATCTTACAAAATTTTGAAACATTTTGAAAATTACAAAATAATTTCATTTGTCTGTTGGTTCTTTAAAATTAGATTATATTATATACATTATTATCTAATATTTTTAGTGTATTTACGTAAAATAAAATAGAACGTTCTTTTAACCGAGAAGAATAAGATTTATAAAGTGCCAATAGTCTTAAAAGACTGTTTTTATTTAGAAAGGTAATAGTGTTCTTGGATATACCTTCGATCAAATCTTACTCTATTTCATGTCACAATGGATTTAAAAAAAAAAAAAAAAAAAAAAAAAAAAAACTTTATAAGAGAAAAATAAAGTTAAAATTTGATACCAAAATCTTTTCAAGCATGGAATAGAACTTACGACAACCGAAAGTTAGTTGATGTAGCTACCAGATTGGATTTCAAAAAAAGCCAACTCTAAGAAGGATTTTATTCCTTTTGTTCACGAAGCACAATCGACACATTTATCACATAAAGAATGATAAAAAAGAATATTTAGAGCCTTTAACTTTTCTTGTTAACAGAATTCTTGAAAAAACAATATTATTATTATTTCCTTAAATAATGTTTATTTCGTAAACTTCATTAAATATTTGTTTTGTACAACCTAAAAGAGATCGTAAATATATATATAGTTTCAACTTTATATATATAAACTTTTATTTAAAAATTCCAGAAGTTCATGGGTACATTTTGGTATGAATTTATTTATTTATTTATTAGCATTATCTTTTTTAACGAAAATATTAACAAACTATCAGCCGTATTTTCAAATTATGATTATAGCAAAAACTTTAATGCATTATCCCAATCTCGTGTAATGATCAGAACATGAGTGCGATTTTCTCAAACTCTGAAAAAATAAATCTTTGGTGGTGTCTACAAACTAACTCTCTTGTTGTTAAACATGAGGCTCTTACGTGAAAAAATATAAAGGATTATAAATATAGCAATGAAAAGAACCCTTCCGGTAAAGTTTTAAAAATCACAGACGTTCATGTGTATAGTTTGGTATGAAATTATTTTATTTTTTTAACATTATATTTTTAAACGAGGATTTTGGCGAAGCTTTTAATGAGTTATCTGTCATATCTTCAAAATACGACTGTAGCAAAACTTCAATGCATGGCGTTATGAAAACTAGGAAAATAGAATAAAGTCGCCAACTGTATGATGCGGTTTTTCGAAAAAGAATAAGCCTATCTCATGTAATAATGAGAACATAAGTGCAGTTTTCTTGTACTCTGTAAATATATAAAAGTAAACTGTTGGTGATATCTACAAACTGTTACGCATGAGGCTCTAATTTGAAAATAGTAAAATATTATAAAACTGGCAATGAAAATAACGGTAATGTTAATAATGGTAGTGTTTTGGAAGAGAAAATCAACAAATATGTCAATAAATAAAACTGAACTACGAGTGTTGATATCGGAAGTCCACTTTTCCCTGATAATAACATCCTTTGGATACTTATATTCCAAGCACAGAAGTGCATTACTGTGCAATGTAGGGCTAAATTTTTCTAACGAGACTTCACTAAAGAAATGAAATGATTACTTCTCGCTCACATCAATTGAATTATTTGACAGTTTAAAATTACAGAGAGGCGATTGAAAAAAAAAATATTAGTTTTGGACTTTATAAAACGATAATGAAAACGTCCTAATTTTGCCATTTCCGTTTTGAAATTTCATTTTTTTCTTTGATGAAACACTGTGAAATCGGCAATTGCATCAGATCGTCTTTCATTAACAATGAAATGTGTCGAATTCTTGAAATAAAATATTGTTACTAGCATTAATTATAGTTGTTTTTTATAAGTAGGCTCCAGTATTGCATATCTCATTAAAATGTACAGTAATTACAAGTGAACAAAACTGAATAATCTTTTCAATGAATACGGTTAATTTTATTTTTAAAGAAATGTCAAGTAATTTGTCCGAACAATTTTCCTTTGAAGCTATCTAAATGATTCTGTTTCCGAAAAAGTAGTCACATTAAATTCTTAAAGAAAAGAAGAGACAATTTATGTTGGTTTTATTAAAAGAAACGCTTAAAAATTAAAATAACGTCTAAATAAAGCACAAAATAAATAAATTTAAAAGCTATCAAACGGATTTTTCGAATCTTCTAATACTCCTTCATCAATGTCAGTAGAAAAAAAAAGTATATATGTATATGAAAAATTGTAAAAATAAAGGAAAAACCAAGAAATTGAAAATTAAAACCACACGGAGCTTACTAAGCAAGCATGGACCAAAAATGGACCAAGAAAGGGAAATTGTATGATGTACTTCTTGGAAAAGTTTAAGTAAATTTAAAGTAAAAGCAAAATTAAATATGTAAAAGTTAGAGTGACTTAATTTATGTGAAACACAAAATCCATTTAACAAATCGGGATTACTATACTTAGTTATACTTTGTATGAGGGAGTAAAAATATATTCATTTAAAACTTAATAGAATTTGTTAAACAAATTATTCCTTAAAGTTTTATAAGAAAGAGACTATTTTATTTCGAAAACACTAACAAAAGTTAACTTTTTTACATAATTAATTATTTTAAGCAATATTGTTTGCGATCAAAGCCAAATAAAACTTTCTTAAATCTTGTGCCAGTGTAGAAAGGAGAAAAACTTCTCTAGAGCTGCAATCAGAGTAATAAAACGAAATCTTATACTAAGGGAAGTGTTTTAAATGTACTATGTAAGATATTTAAGATTCCCAAAATTTTGTACGCTAATAAAACAATCTTTTACGTGTAGGCTGACATAAAATTCAGGTTTTAATCTACGTAAAAGTTTTTTATTCGTTTCCAACCAAAGCTGTATTTATAATTTACTTCCATCCAATCATGCTAACGAAGCAGATGTTTTTTAGTTATTAAAGGCCATTTTCTAGAAACTTGATCAAAGAAGAAAATGTTTTCAAACAAATACACTTTTCATCAGCTGTTTTCATATTAATGATACTATGATTTTTACGAATATAAATAACATATTTTATTTCACAATGATATTCTAAAATTCAAAACAAAAAATAAACTAAAATTCGTAACAAAAAAGAAAATAAAGAAACTGGGTAAATTCCTATAATTGCTATTAATTAATTTGTCTTCCCAAAATAATAATATAGTGTTGTTATTATTCAACTGATGGTACTTTGAATTTTATAGCGTTGGTTTTAGCGTAGCTGCAGAATTTTCGAATTTTTAAATAAGAATTTTATTTTATTTTATTTTATTTTTTGTTTTTGTTTTTTAACAGAAATTTATCACGTTCATTTTCTGCAAATGAATAAAATGAAAAGGTAGATCATGGGTCCATTTACAGTAAAAATAGTTTTAAATTTCGTCAAAATCTTGTACTGTAAAAGCTTTTAGTGACTTACGCTGTAGCGCTACTGATGCAATATAAGACGCTTTAGTACAAAAGCAAATGCAAATTAAATATTTCTGTAAAGATATAATACGCATTTTTCCATTTCCCGAGAATGGGCAGATTTTTTATTTCAAAGACGGAGATCTCCTTTTTAGCTAATCTAAATAATCTTGCCGAAATACATCTGATTTGGTCCTAAAAGTGCCATCTGTAAAATCAAATGTAAAACTTTTTTTTTTTTTTACTTAATCCTTAATTCCATGATTTACAAAGAACACTTCTGAAATTCCATTTGCTTCCCATTAATAGATCTGGAGTTATCAACTTCAGATTAAAATTAGTTAATTGAAACTAACTTTCCCATTCTACTGCAACATGATTTTCAACAAATGCTTCTAACTATATATAAAAAATAATAACGTATACATAGACTAAGTTCTGAAACTTCCGATAAAATAACTGATATTTTGCGTGTTTATAAGCGAGCTATTGATCAGAGTTATCCGGTTAAGTTTGTTAAATTTTTTCTCATAGATTTTATAAAAAAAAAAAAAAAAAATACCGAAGTGAAGTGATGTCAGTTATCGAGGCTGATGGAGATTGAGTTTCAAAATGGCAACTGGTGTTAATGCAACTGGTTAAGTTTCAAAATGACAACTTTAATTTCAGTGTAGTTTGTTGTTGTTTTTTAGTCTTGGGAGGCTGGGGGAGTGTTGCCGACATGACACTAGTTTAACGCCACAAACAAGTCACAAGTCTCGCCGCTAGCCTCCTTCTTTCCTTTCTTAAGATTCTTAAATTATTTTTTCATAAATATCGTTTCAGTTTACGTTTTTCTGTTAAGATCTTGTTGAGTTAGTTTATTGTTTCGTTTGTTTTGCAAGTTCTTAATTAATAAATTTTGGTTTCTTCAAATATGTGTATTTCAATAAATATAATATATATATATATAATATTTACGTTACAGACGTCCCCAGTATTTGACAGTAATTTGTAAACTTTAGTCAAGGGTTGATTTAATATGTCTCTATTGATAAACGTCAGTAATAAATGATGCTCACCTAATTCATCTATTACATAATAATAGAAACTTTTGCTTAATTTCCTGGAAGTTATCATCAGCATAATCAATTGAAATCTTTGCATGACATTATAAACATTATATTATAGAAAACTCTTTATTGGTAAAAAACAACAAACACAAAATATATACTGTTTAGTTAATTATTATATATACATGAGTTTTATAAATCAAATACATGCATAGTTTAAATGCATTTACTATATTTTGAAAAATACAGTGTAAGATAAAGTGGGTACAATGTTTCTTAAATTGATAAGAAGAAAAAAAAAATGTAAAATATTTTTTCATATTGCGGTACTTGTCCCTTTCTCCGATTTATGTTGTGTATTTTATGATTTTTTTATGATTTATTATTACTTCGATCCTCAGAATTAATTTATCTTTGTTTCTGCTTGTAGAATTATGTGAAGGATAAAGCGCATGCATCCTGTATGACTGACGAAGACGCGAATAACACATGTAATCAATCCATTACAACCCGTCAGTAACACTAATGGGTTTAATCAGATGAATATTTTCTATAAAGTGAACATATATTAAAATTCTGCAATGAATTTGTCAAAATAAATACTCTCTAATTGCTTGATTTATGTTTAGATGCTTTTCCTTTCTGTTTTAGGGACCCTATATAGAGAGAGACTGGACATTGACCGAAAGTCGGCCATCTTAGTGCCAATTCGGAGCGATCCCCGTAGAACGTAATGCTTTTTTCTTCGCGATTGACGCTTTACTATACAACATAAATGAAAGAAAACTGTACTAAATTTGTGCAGAAAGTAATGCAGAATATAAATATGTAATTTTTTCGTCTTAGAAAAAAAGAATTTTAAGAAAAATGAATTTTGTTTTAACCTTCGACATGATTACTTTTTCAACTCCGATCGGAAAACAGAGGAATTTTTGTTGTATATTTCTATATTAAGCAAAATACGTTGATTGTGAAAGTAATTCTACCTTAGTGAAAGTAATTCTACCTTATTTTTTCTGAGGACATACATTTTATATATAAAAAGTTAGAAATTTTTTTAACAAATATATGGTAATCTGAGTTTTTGTCAAGTAATTCATGAGTAAATGTAAAACTAGAAACTAGAACAGAAAATATTTTTTATTATTTTATAAAAAATATTTACGTAATATTTTTACAAGCTAAAGAAATACATATTTTATTTATTTCAATTACGCATTATTAATAATAATGACTTAATTAAATATTAAAAATAGAAATTTAATTAATAATAATTTGTAAAAATATTAACTAATACCTTTAGAAATTAAAAAATGTTTTTAATTATTTTATTTACATTTGCTTATTTCATTGATTTTTTAATTTTTAGTTTTTTTTTAAATATTATGTAAATAAAAAAAATAACTTATTTAAATATTATTTATAAAATTTATTATGGCAATTATTATTTAAAAGAAATTTATATTTCATATGCTAGCAAATAATATAAACGTTATTTTCTGTTTTTTTAACAATTTATTTAAGAAATTTGATACATTTTGCGTACTAGCAAATAATCAAAAAATTGCAAGCTAAAAATACATATTTTATTTATTTCAATTACGCATTATTAATAATAATGACTTAATTAAATATTTAAAAGAAATAATTAATGATAATTTGTAAAAATATTAACTAATGTAAATGGAAATTAAAAAAATGTTTTTATTTATTTTATTTACATTTGCTTATTTCATTGATTTTTATTTATTTATTTATTTATTTTAGTTTTTAGAAATATTATGTAAATAAAAATAATAACTTATTTAAATAATAACTTATTTAAATAATAACTTATTTAAATATTATTTATAAAATTTATTATGGCAATTATTATTTAAAAGAAATTTATATTTCATATGCTAACAAATAATATACACCTTATTTTCTTTATTTTTATCAATTTATTTTAAGAAATCTGATGCATTTTGTGTACTAGCAAATAATTAAAAAATATCTTTTTATATAGTTATTTTAAATATGTATTTTAAAATATATCAGAAAAATACATTGAGATCTAACATATTAAATATATTGCAAAACAATACTTAAAAACTAATAGCTAGAAAATAAATAATGTAATTAATCTCATATTTAGGAAATAAATACGTAAAACAGCATACAATAAGAGAATTCAAAGTATTTAAAGCATGATATAAAATAAATAATTATGAATTTTTATCTTTTAAAAGTATTCTAAAATTAAAGCAATTTATCTCCCAACAAAGTAAAAATGTAATAAATAAGTTCTTTTTCAATTATGACGTAAAATATTCGAAATTTCTTCTCAGCGTAATGATAAGCAATGGAGCAACTGGCACTAAAATGGAGAATTTCGTCAAAAAGCCGGCGCGCCAATGTCCAGTCTCTCTCTATATAGGGTCCCTATTTATTGTTAGGGACCCTATATATAGAGAGACTGGACATTGACCGAAAGTCGGCCATCTTAGTGCCAATTCGGAGCGATCCCCGTAGAACGTAATGCTTTTTTCTTCGCGATTGACGCTTTACTATACAACATAAATGAAAGGAAATTGTGCTAAATTTGTGAAGAAGGTAATGCAGAATATAAATATGTAATTTTTTTCGTCTTAGAGAAAAAGAATTTGAGGAAAAACGAATTTTGTTTTAACCTTTGACATGGTTACTTTTTCAATTCCTATCGGAAAACAGAGGAATTTTTCGTTGTATATTTCTATATTAAGCAAAAATACGTTGATTGTGAAAGCAATTCTACTTTAGTGAAAGTAATTCTACCTTATTTTTTCTAAGGACATACATTCTATATATAAAAAGTTAGAAAAATTTTAACAAAAATATGGTAATCTTAGTTTTTGTGAAGTAATTCATGAATAAATGTAAAACTACGGCAGAAGAACAGAAATTATTTTTTATTATTTTATAAAAATATTTACGTAATATTTTTACAAGCTAAAAATACATATTTTATTTATTTCAATTACGCATTATTAATAATAATGACTTAGTTAAATATTAAAGATAAAAATTTAATTAATAATAATTTGTAAAAATCTTAACTAATATCTTTAGAAATTAAAAAATGTTTTTATTTATTTTATTTACATTTGATTATTTCATTGATTTTTTTTTTTTTTTTTTTTTTTTTTTTTCAGTTCTTTTAAATATTATGTAAATAAAAATAATTACTTATTTAAATATTATTTATAAAATTTATTATGGCAATTATTATTTAAAAGAAATTTATATTTCATATGTTAGAAAATAATATACAGCTTATTTTCTTTATTTTTAATAATTTATTTTAAGAAATCTGATACATTTTGCGTACTAGCAAAAAACCAAAAAAATTTTATATAGTTATTTTAAATATGTATTTTAAAATATATCAGAAAAATACATTGAGATCTGACATATTAAATATATTGCACAACAGAACTTAAAAACTAATAGCTAGCAAATAAATAATGTAATTATCTCATATGTTAGGAAATAAATACGTAAATCAGCATGCAATAAGAGAATTCAAAGTATTTAAAGTATGATATAAAATAAATAATTATGCATTTTTATCTTTTAAAAGTATTCCAAAATTAAAGCAATTTATCTCCCAACAAAGTAAAAATGTAATAAATAAGTTTTTTTTCGATTATGACGTAAATAATAAAAATTTCTTCTCAGCGTAATGGTAAGCAATGGAGCAATTGGCACTAAAATGGAGAATTTCATCAAAAAGCCGGCGCGCCAATGTCCAGTCTCTCTCTATATAGGGTCCCTATTCTGTTTTAGGATACAGCGCCATCTATTGGCATAATTTAAAATTAATATTTTTATTTTCTTACATTACTGCTTTTCTGTCCCCATTTACTACACATTACACGCTAATTTTCAATATTTTTTGAAAATAGATTAATAAAGTGAATACATTTGAAAATATAAAAAATAAATAAATAAAATTAATAAAATTAATTGGCCCTCACTAACAAAGCCACAAAATGCCTGGCAATTATTTTTATACTGTCGTTTTTATAGGGTGAAAACTCAAACAGATAAACGGATTAAACAAATTTATTTTATTATAAGAAGCATTGTAATACAAACCGCACTCTCGTGTCAGTTACTTGATTTTATAGTTTAATTTTAAACGAACTAGGGATTTTTAGTCTACCCTGTATTTCTACAAAAATTTATTATTTTACATATCGCTTAGAGCTCATGGTTTTGCTTTAAAAATTTATCTTCTTTATATAAAAATTTAAAGCTCAAACTGTATTTCAATAAATAATTATTTGAAAGCTATTAAAATAATACTTATAAATACCATTTTAAATAATAAAACTCTACGTATTTGATTAAAAACATATACTAAACATATTAAATTCTTACCTGGCTTTGCTGATGAATCCAAGGAAGCAGAAAAAGAAGATAACTTATTATTAGCATGCATAACAAATAAAAATCACACACATTTTTATCAAATATTACTGATTATAATAATTCAAATGAGGATCTCGTATTTCGTAAACATTAAGTGGGTTTATTTGATTCTTCAGGTATTGTCAACAATATTGTTAATTTCAACTGTATATTTAGAATGAAGAAGCAGTGGATTGAAGTGTGAAAAAGTTCCACTTTTAAAACATTTGCCGTATCTTGAACGTAACGTTGTCATTGCTATTATTTACACTGAAAAAAAAGGGGGGGGGGGGAGGGGAAATTTCATAAATACATTTTCCTGTCATCAGTCACTAAAATTGCATCATTTTCATTTATATGCTGCAATTTGTGGCCTCATCTTTTGACCATCAAATATAATAAGTATTATTTAAGCTTCAGTCTTTATATTTAAGTTAGTGTTAAAAAAAAAAAAAAAAATTAAAATGGAGATTTTTGAAATGTGGAAAACTAACATGTCAAAATTAGTTTTCCGCATATTAGTTTAGTTAGCATATTTCATAAATGTTTCCTGTACTACTCACACAAAATTTTCTAAACATTGACATTTTTAATGAGTATTTACAATAAAATAATGCATTACATGCATTTAAGAAGCATACTAAATATAAAAACAAAGAATAATGCATCTGTTTAGTACATTATTTATTAAAATCAATAATTATGTTTTATTTACCTACATATATATTTTTTAATCATCAAAACGTAACACGTAAAAGTTTCACTATATTAACTACAATATTCTAATAATGGATTTAACACCAGCAAGTTTCATTAAAAAAAAATAATAATAATAATAATAAAAAGAAAAGAAAAAAGAACGGAAGGAAGGAAGAAAAAAAGAAAGAAAAAAGAAACAGACGAGTCATGTAATGCTTTGTCAACTAGTAGTTATTTAACAAATTCTGTTGTCTCATATTATATTAACTTGTGCAGAATTTAATTCTAAAAGACTTTCAAATTTCTGTTTTTCATACATAGACGCTTTCCAGTATCTTTCATGTTTAAAAAATGTAAGAAATATAATATCTAATGTATTATCTGTTTGTTTATCTAAGAAAAATACCCTATAATATTAATTTTTTAGATATCAAAAACAAAATCTGGCAAATTATCAGATAAGAACAAAACAAAGACATTTTCGAAGAGCAAGATTTTAAAAATAAATCAATTAGTTTTTTTAATTATCTATGAACATCTTTTTATCTTTTTTAATTTTATTCTGTTCCTTATCTTAAAACGTTTTATTTAAACATGCGTGATTATAAATATTTTATGCATTTTATTCTAAAACTAATACTGAAATAAATATTTCATATTTTCTGGTAAACAAATATCACAGGCAATTTATTTTAATTTAAGAGTTTCATAAAATAAACTACCTTTACACGCACATATATATATATATATATATATATATATATATATATAAACAATAAAAACACACTTATAATTTTGGAATGAATAAAAATTGTAAATAATTAAAATTCATACCATAAAGTTGCAAGAATATTTTATTAATATTTAGAATTTCACGTTATTATAAACGCATGGAGTGAAATGTGATTTTAAAAAATATTATGTTTTAATAGAAGTTAAAATTTTTTGTAACAGCAGTAATTTTTATTTATTAATTAAATATGTTAAATGTGTTAAAAAAATTCTTTTCTTTTTAATTAATTATACATTCACATTTTTGTGAATTGTAAGCGCATTAAATGGCTTTACAAAGAGATTTGTTTTTACTTAAAATTTCGCCTGATTAATAAAGCAACTTACATTAAAATAATAAATTCTATTTTCAAAAATTTCCTATTATATTTTGTAAGTTTAATAGGTAGTTAATTTTAAAATAATATATTTTGATCTTGCAATTAGTTTAAGTTTTCTTCAAAATCCAAGTCAAACACAAAACTTTGAACCAATTAAAATGAATTTTGTTTGGGAATTTTTTGTATAAGATTAAAATTGAATATTTTCCTTAACTGGAGAAATAATTATAGTTTTTGATTTTCAAATAATAGTAATAATAGTAATAGTAATAATAATAATAATAACAATAAATAAAATAAGTATAATGAAATTGCTATTTCTAACAGTTAAAATAAAAAATTATTAAATTTTGCTAAAAATTAATAAAAAACAATAGTGGGATTTGAATAAATAGATATCAAACAAATGCATTCTGTATAAGAAATTTTATCTTATTTATTTATTTATTTTTATGTTTACTATAAAAATAATTACAAGATAAAAAGAACTTTTATATACCATGTTTTTAAAACTTCTGTTGAATCATATAAACGCTACTGAAGGCAGCGGGAACCCAAAGCAATTGGATAAAAGTATTAAAAAAATTCCTTGCTATCGTGTTTTGAGCTATTATAAATGTTTCAAATGGCTATCTAGCCGGGAGGTTAGTTAAAAGTTGATTGCAAGCTTTGTACTGGTAACGCTGCTGAAGGAAGCAGGGTCCCGAAGCAATTGGTTAAAAATATTTTTAAAATGCATTTTCACCGTATTCTGAACTATTCTGAAAGTTTCAAATGTCTAGCTACTCCGGAAGTTAGTTAAATAAATTTTCTGTTGAATCATATAAATGCTTCCGAATACAGTAGGGACCTGAAACAGTTGACTAAAAGTATTTAAAAAAATGTATTGTCACTGTGTTTTGAGCTATCCTGAAAGATTCAAATATCTAGCTAGTCGGGAAGTTAGTGAAAAATCGATTGCAAGCTTTGTACTGGTAACGCTGCTGAAGGCAGCAGGAACCGAATCAGTTGGCTAAAAGTATTTAAAAAATGCGCTTTCACCGTCTTCTGAACTATTCTCAAAATTTCAAATGTCTAGCTAGTCAGGAAGTTAGTTAAATAAATTTTCTGTTGAATCATATATACGCTGCCGAAGGCAGTAGGGACCTGAAGCAGTTGAATAAAAGTATTATAAAAATATTGCCACCGTGTTCTGAGCTATCCTGAAAGTTTCAAATGTCTAGCTAGTCGGGAAGTTAGTGAAAAATCGATTGCAAGCTTGGTACTGATAATGCTGCCAAAGGCAGCAGGAACCCGAAACAGTTGGCTAAATGTATTAAAAAATTGCATTTTCACCGTGTTGTGAAATATTCTGAAAGTTTCAAATGTCTAGCTAGTCGGGAAGTTAGTTAAATAAATTTTCTGTCGAATCATATAAGCGCTGCCGAAGGTAGTGGGACCTGAAATAGTTGACTAAAATTATTAGAAAAATGTATTGTCACCGTGTTGTGAGCTGTCCTGAAAATTTCAAATATCTAGCTAGTCGGGAAGTTAGATAAAAATCGATTGCAAGATTTGTACCGGACAAACAAACAAACAAACATACATACATACATACATACAAACAAACAAACAAACAAACAAGAATCGAAGTTAATAAAAACATGGTGATATCACATTAGATATAAAAATACATTGTTTAAAATCTAACCCTAGTCATAAAATTATTATACACTAATCGACTTTCACCCACCTAGTGGTCGCTATATTGAAATGAATCAATTTCAAAATTCGTTACTTCAGTATTATCCAGACAAACCATATTTGGCAAACTAAAACGGTCAAATGTTGTGATAAATAGCGAATATATTTATTTAAAGTAAAAGAACATTTAAAATATAACTTTAAAAAGAAAAAAAATTATTACTATTATTAAAATAACGGAATAATAAAATGTAATTTAAATTTAATTATTTATAAAAAATAAACTTCATAGCAAATTCGTTTAAATTGTCGCTAGTTCAGTTTTTGACGAGATTATGTAACCTAATACCTAAATTAAACAAGAAAGAAAAATCATGCAGTACGCATTGATTAGTAACCCTTTCCAACTGTACGTAATTGTTGTATCGAATAACTTTTAATATTCTTTGCCTACGTTATCACACAACAGACAGAAGGACTGAAAAATATACAGATAGACTAACTGATTTTAAAATTACTCTTAGGCATTTTGGAAAGAGTTAAAAAGGCTTAACGCAAAAGAAAATGCAGCCATTAGATTATAATTGCAGCTTTTGATCTCTCTGAATATTTTAGAGTAGCCCTGTATCAGAGAATTAATCATATCATATTCTATACAAAACATTATTTTAGAATATTAACAATACATTTCAATATTTTTATGGTTTTTACAGTAGAAATATTGTTAAATATAACTTGCAAAATATTCTGTCCTAAAACGTAATGCAGTGGCTTTTCTTTTTTCATTTTTTATCTGTCCCTGTAAACAAACTAGTTATACAGGACCTATTAATGTCATTTTAAATGGGGAACATTCTATAGGGAAAATATTTATAAAAATAACACTCATAGTACACAATGCTTTCGAATGCTTTTGGGTGTCCCTGCACACAAACCAGAAGAGATATTCACACCATTTTCAATATGGAACATCCGATAGTGAACTTCAATAAAATATATCAGTTTCGAGAAATTCCATAAATATTTACAGGAGTTACAGCACGGACAGTCAGACAGACCGATTGACAGATACACAAACTGAAATCATATTCACACTTAAAAAATCTTAATGTAAACGAAAGTGCAATTCTAGCATTTTTTTTAAATAGCTCTTAATATAAATTGGTATTTTTGTGTTACCCCGTAAACCTAATGATAATCATGCTATATTCTATGCAAAGCATTTTTTGTGTGTGTGTGTGTGTGCATATAAATAACATATTTCAATTTCCTAAAACTTCGTGGAAAGTAAAGTTATTAAAATTTGATTTATAGAAATATTTCTCATAGAACGCAATGCTTTGGAATACTTTTAAGTGTCCCTGTACATAAATCGGTGGTGGTATTTCCACCATTTTATACAGGAAATATCCAACAGTGAACATGAATAACATATTTCAATTTCATTCAGCTATGTCTACAGTAAAACCAATAGAAATACCTCCTATAGAACACAATGCTTTGAAATACTTCCGGGTGTCCCTCTACACAAACCAGTAGAGGTATAAACTCCATTTTCAATAGGGAACATCCGATAGTGAACTTGAATAACATATATAAGTTTCAAGAAATGCCATAAATATTTACGGGAGATACAGCTCGGACAGACAAACAGACAGGCAGAGAGACAGACGGACAGGCAGATACACAAAACTGAAATCATATTCACACTTAAAAAATTGTTAGAAAGTGTTAAAACGCTTAATGTAAACGAAGGTACAATTCAAGCATTTTTTTATTAATAGCTCTTAATGTAACTGGATATTTTTGTGTCACCCTGTAAATCTAATGCTAATCATGCTATATTCTGTGCAAAGCCTTCTTTTGTGCATATAAATAACATATTTCAACTTTCAAAAACTTCGTTAAAAGTAAAGTTATTAAAATTTGATTTATAGAAATATCTCTCATAGAACGCAATGCTTTGGAATACTTTTGAGTGTCCCTGTACGTAAACCGACGGCGGTATTTCGTCCATTTTATGCAGGAAACATCCAATAGTGAATTTAATAACATATTTCAATTTCATTCAGATATGTCTACAGTAAAGGTATGGAAATATGGTTTATAGAAATACCTCTCATAGAACACAATGCTTTGAAATACTTTTGGGTGTCCCTGTACACAAACCAGTAGAGGTATAAACTCCATTTTCAATAGGGAACGTTCGATGGGGAACTTGAATAACATATTTCAATTTCATTAAGATATGTCTACAGTAAAGGTTAGAAAATATGGTTTATAGAGATACCTCTCATAGAACGCAATGCTTTGAAATACTTTCGGGTGTGTCCCTGTACACAAACCAGTAGAGGTATAAACTCCATTTTCAATAAGAAACGTACGATAGTGAACTTAAATAACATATATCAGTTTAAAAAATTTCCATAAACATTTACGGGTGTCAGAGCTCGGACAGACAGACAGGCAGGCAAACAGGCAGACGGACAGGCAGATACACAAAACTGAAATTATATTCACACTTAAAAAATGTTACAAAGTGTTAATAACGCTTAACGTAAACGAAAGTACAATTTTAGCAATTTTTTATTAATAGCTCTTAATGTAACTGGATATTTTTGTGCCACCCTGTAAATCTAATGCTAATCATGCTATATTCTGTGCAAAGCATTCTTTTGTGCATATAAATAACATATTTCAATATCCAAAAACTTCGTTGAAAGTAAAGTTATTAAAATTTGATTTATAGAAATATCTCTCATAGAACGCAATGCTTTGAAATACTTTTGAGTGTCCCTGTACATAAACCGATGGCGGTATTTCCTCCATTTTATACAGGAAACATCCAATAGTGAACTTGAATAACATATTTCAATTTCATCCAGATATGTCTACAGTAAAGGTATGACAATATGGTTTATAGAAATACCTCTCATAGAACACAATGCTTTGAAATACTTTCGGGTGCCCCTGTACACAAACCAGTAGAGGTATAAACTCCATTTTCAATAAGGAATGTCCGATAGTGAACTTGAATAACATATTTCAATTTCATTAAGATATGTCTACAGTAAAGGTAGGAAAATATGGTTTATAGAAATACCTCTCATAGAACACAATGCTTTGAAATACTTTCGGGTGTCCCTGTACACAAAATGGTAGAGGTATAAACTCCATTTTCAATAGGGAACGTCCGATAGTGATCTTGAATAACATATATCAGTTTCAAGAAATTCCATAAATATTTACGGGAGTTAGAGCGCGGACAGACAGACGGACAGACAGACAGGCAAACCGAAGTCATAAACACTTTTCAACCTTGTTGGAAAGTGTTAAAGAAGAACGTAATTAATAATGAAAATATTTATTAGCTGACTCAGCATTTGTTATTAATATTAATATATGATATATTCTTTTGAAAATAAACATTACTTTTTTCTTTTACCCAAAAGAGATAAGTAACTAACTTAAGCAACTTTGAAGATTACATCGGCATTCCAGCCATTATACCATTAATATTAATGTGTAGCATATTGTTATTAATTGTACTTTACTATTGCAATAAATCACCGAATTTTTTTAATAACTTATCACCAAGTGCTTAGATTATTGTGATTAAACAATTATCAATGAAATAATTTATTTATTAAATTGTTATTATCTTGGTGGAATTTTATTTTCACATTACAATTTTACATTAATACCTATTTTATTTATTTATTTATTTTTTAAATATTTTTATTAACGTGTTTATTACTCCTATAATTTGAATAGATATGTTTCTTGGACAGAAAAAAAAGAAGAGATATTTATTAGCTGATAAAATTAAAAATAGCTTAAATATCAGCAGTTTTTATTCATGCAGATAACTAATGAATTTTTAATGAACAGCAATTTTACATTTTCTGCCCATGTAATTATCAATGTATTACATTTTTGCAGTAGTTTAGTAATTTAATATGTTTTAGATCTTTGGTAGCTTAAAAAATATCTTAGAATTTATTTATATAGTAGAGTCAAAAATATAAATGAGGAGCAAACATTCAAACCGTGTTTTCTCCAAAAATAAAAAAAAATGAGTTAGCGATTTTTCTGTGAACTCAACATTAAATAGCACAAAATTATACTATTATTATAAACCAAAATATTTTTTATCACATTATAAATGCGCTTAGAAAGTTAGGGTTTCAATCAAACAGTGTTTCCTCCAGAGCCTGTTTTCAGTCAAACTGTGATTTCTCCAGCCAACCAGTCAGTACTGCTCTTTCTGGTCGCGTGACTCGTACATGTACCAGCTTTTTATGTTTGTTTTTTCGTTAGTTCTATCTTGTTTTCTTCATTTTAGAGGAGTGTACTTTATTATTATTATTATTATTTATTATTTTTTTTTCAAATGGAAGAATTAATAGATGGTATATTAGTGAGTACTTCTAATTATGGAACTAGAAAAATACAGAGAATTGGTGGAAAAAGAAAAGAAGCGAAAAAGAAATGATATTCAGCACCTTTAGATAACAACATTTATGCTCCATGCAAACATTCTATTAATAAATACTTTTTCATGCACTGTTGTTAGACCTAATGACGTTAAGAAGTTTCGGGATAGACTTTACGAAATTCCGGACAAACAGCGACAAGATTGTATTATAGCCTCATTGGTTGTTACAAAAAATGTAACTCGACGTAGACCTAATAACCCCCCCCCCCAAAAAAAAAAAAAAAAAAAAAAAAAAAAAAATCGCAATCATCTGGCTTACAGCATGCATTTTCTGCTTCTTATTTTATTACTAGTAGCAGTGGTAGGAGAATTCCTGTGTGTAAAAACAATTTCATGGCTATAACTAAAATAGGTCGTACAATGCTAGCCAATATTGTTACTAAGGTACATGCTGATGAACCTATTGAGGAAAAGAGAGCAGGGGATAGAAAAAGCCACTTAAGCATTAATAATAATAAAAAAAAAACAAGGTAAGAGAATTCATCTTAAACTTAAAGGCATCAGAATGACATAGACAAACTTTTACAATTGATGTATGGTGAAGAGTGAAAAAATCAGCCTGTTTTTAAATGGTATAAAGATATCATTACTAATAACTTTCATGTAGAATATGAAGAAACAGAGGAAGCATGAAATTGCTTAAGTGAAGATAGTGGTTTAAAAATTTAAATTTCAAATTGGCTTAAAAATTTTAGTTCTTCCCTACAATTTCCATGATGATTTTTCACGCGTAAATATTTAATTTAACTTTATAATTACATAACAAAATCTGTTCTGTTAATTACATTAAGAATGTTATTTCATCAATATTCGAGCTACATACTTTTTCATTCAAAAAATGTTTTGTCCACATTGGAAACATTCGAAACATGTTTTCTCCTCTGTGTTTCGGTCAAAACATGCTTTCTCCACATTGGAAACATTCAAAACATGTTTTCTCCTCTGTGTTTCGGTCAAAACATGCTTTCTCCAAATTTCAAATACATTTTTCTAATTAACTCTAAGTTTATTAGGTAAAGTAGGCCTACAGATCTTCCTAGTAACCAATAATACAACTAAACAAATGATAATTAGGGTCTAAGAAGGGTTATTTTTTAATTTATCAGTTTTTTGTGTTTTCTGAAAAATTGCATTTGAAGGAGAAAACACGGTTTGAATGTTTGCTCCTCAAATCTAAAATTGTAGAAGACGGATACATACTGACAATAAAAATATATTAAAAGTAAAGTTAATTTTTCTTTTCCTTTCTTCCTTTTCTTTCTTTCTTTCTTTTTTTTTTTTTTTTTTTTTTGTTTTGTTTTGTTTAATTAAATTTCATCGCTTTTTAATATGGAGTTTTCAAGAATATTTTCTCAGTGAGAATACACGCGTTAAAAGTAGCCTACTAGTTAAAGTTTCTAGCTACATTATTACTGAGGAATTCATGTAAAAAAATAGCCTTTTCGATAGCGTTTTTCTTCACCACCTCCTATTTCGCATGCACTTCAAACGTACTCCTGCAATACTTCAACCCTGATACTAAGCAATCAGGTTCAAATCAGTTCAATGGCTTGGACGGAGATGTAATCTATACTTACGCACATATATAGAATGATCTATCCATATATGCTTTCCTAAGAAATAATATATTTTCAAAAGCTTTTACGTCAAAACCCTGCAACTCCCTTCCCCCACTTTTTTTTTTTTTTTTTTTATGTATGGAGATCAGAAATGCAATTTTCAAAATGCATATTTTGAATGTGTTTGCGACATTTCAATATGTTTGCGTCATTACACGTTATTTGTAAAATTTCCGTTATTTACAGTATTTAACACGTTAGTAGTCGCTAGTTGGCCGATTCGCCTCCAATCCATTCCGTGTTGCTAGATTTTTTTATTCAATAGCCACCAAACATTTTTAGAAGTGGTATTTCATGTGCATAAAAGGCGAATCGAATTTTTAGAAGTGGCAATTGGTATACATAAAAAGCGAATCGACTCGAATAATCGTCGATTATGTATATCATCAAATGCCACTCTAAACATTTTTGGTTTCTATTGAATACAAAAGTCTGACAACGCAGCGATCGACCAACTAGCGACTATTAACTGATTAATAAATTAAATATTTTTAAGTATTAAATAGTAGAAACAAATGGTAAGTAAGTTTAAAATTTCTCATTTAGATTGAATTAGAATTTTTTATTACAGACATTAAAAAATGTTTATTAATTTTTATTTTGAGAAAAACCGCACTGTTAAATGTTTTTTTTTTTTTTTTTTTTTTTTTTTAAGTCTGTCTTCAACATGGGGCGGTCAGAAATGTAATTTTTGGGTCATAAATTTTGAAATAGTATATACTTTTACTTTAATGAGTTTACATTAATATGTTATTGATGAAATTCATATTAGTTACACTTTATTATTAATGGATAGCATTAATTTTAAATATTTTTATCGGCAAATAAATAATAAGTAAGTTCAAATTACATATAACAATATACGGAGAAAGAACAAACAAAAACAATAAACAAATTTTATCGTTGAATGGCATTGGGCGAAATTAGATTCAAGTTGATTACTCTCTAATTAATCAAAGTCAGTGAGTTTGAAATAAACGCAAACAAGAAATTCGTACTTCTTTAATGGAATTTCATTCTAAAAATTCTCTCCGATTAGTTTAAATGGAATTTTAAAAAATCACGTTCTTTAAATTTGTTTACAAAATATTTTATCTAACCATTACTGGATTTTGTTTTTCAAAAAATATAACATAAATGAAGAAATTATGTGATTAACTTTAAAAACTGGTATTTATGCGTAAAATAAAACATCTTAAAAAAATATGCAAAATTCTTTTAATTCATAATGATAATCTTATAAACAACATCTTAAATGAAACTAGCTATAAATATAGGTATGATTTTTTGAAGAAATTTGTATACTATTTATTAGGTAGTGAAACAAGTAATATTTTATTTCAAGAGGAAACAGGAACATACATATTTGAATAATTTTTGCATTTCAAACTGTTCATTTATTTGTTTTTTAGAGTAAAGAATACAATAATAAGACCTAAAAAATGTATGACATTTTATGTTAATCTAAGAAAACATATTTTATGAATTAACATATAAAATTGTTTTAGCAAATAAAATTATTTCTTTCATAACATATTAAATATATTTATTGAAAAATAGCGCTGGCATATTTTAAAACATTTCGTTTAAATATATCATTTAGTAGATAATTAAAAAAAATAATAATAATAAGGAAAATAACTTATTATAATGTCTCAATATGATATTACTTTCTTTTTCTTTTTTTTTTCAAGCATTAATGCAAATTAAATAATCTGGTGTGTCACTCACACGACTTTCTCTTACCCTGAAATTTAAAACTATAAATACAGGTTGGAGATTAAGAGGTACGATAACAAGTACTGTCGTACAAACCTATGTTAAACAATTCAAATTAGGCTTCAGAAGAGTTTTATATGATAATTAGTTCTCTATGAGGGGGTATACCGCCCCACTCAACCGCCCGTATCATTAATGCACCTACATTTAAATACAATTTAATTTTGTTATTAAAATTAAAAGTTTACTTAAAATTATACAGACAATTTTCACAAACAACATTCCTTGAAACTTTTCATAATGCAGACGATTTCCATATTAGAGAAGTAGTATAACGCTAAATATCCAAAAAAAGTTGAATTTGTTCTCAATATAACATAAAAAAAAACAATTGTTAAAAATGAAAAAAAAATCGATAACTTTATTTTAAATTACCACAGATCGATGGTTCAGTCATTCGTTTTAAAGGTATTGGCGAGCTCTTTCGCAAGATACCCATCATGAAAATTTATTCCCCTCGAGTGGGGACTTCACCCCCCAGGGGGGAGGCGAGGCTCCTACATACACATTTTTTTTCCCCAGTTAACTATCTCTATTACACAAAATATATATTTGTTTCATTTGGTTTAGTGCAGTCTATAGATGTTAACTTACCTGCAATTTCCCCCATAGACGTAATGTATTTAAATATTTTTGAGTGTCCCTGTACATGAACCATTTGCTTCATCTCAACTATAAGCTTAGTGTAGCATCCCTATATGATACACAGTTAGAATACCGAGTTTGGAATCTCTGCTACTATTTCTTCTTGAGATATGCTGATAACAGACACACACACAGACACACACACAGACCATTTGCTAAAAACATGATTTTCGTATTCAGGGGATCTCAGAACATGTAAATATAACAAAAACTCACATTCGAAAATTTGACCCTAAAACAATACTCTCTCTACCTTATGTTTAAGTGGAAGTAAAAATGAATAATCCCCAATTTATATTAAAAACAATATTTATTTCAAGTTTTATACATTGTATCTAGTTAAAGAGACTTGGAACCTTTGACTTCGTACTATTGAAATATCTATAAAGAAAAGCTTATATTTCCGTTTAATATTTACAATATGAACTATTTTAGGTATTGTTGGATAAAATTCAGACAATAATTCGAATGATTTTTTTTTTTTTTTTTTTTTTTTTTTTGTAGATTTGTAACCTTTAAATTGCGTTTTTTTACTTTGCATTTTTTCATGAATTCATGATCTTCAAAATGCTTAAACTTCTACAGACATTTAAGAAACGACTTAATATATTTTTAGGGTGTTTAATAGAACCTACTTAAAATAATTAGGGATGAATTTTGCGATATTGTTAAAAGAAAAATAGTAAAAATAAAAATATAACAAAAAGTATGGGATTTATTTGGCAAAATTGTACATAGACAGGCACATTTAATTGTTTTTTCAGAAAGTCTATTTAATATATTTCAAAATGCATCCCTAATTATTTTCCCTAAGTGAGAAAACGCTATTTAAAGATTTCAAACCTCTAAAAAAATATATTAAAAAATATTAGAATTGCTGTCTTAATATATATTTTATTTAACAAAAGTTCAATTTATAAATATTGAATGGAAATATAAGTTTTCATATGAAACTTTTAATGTTGCCAAGTCTCCCTAAGACACTATCTATTACATCTTTTACTATTTCAAGAAAATATTGTATAATATTTTCTTCTTTAAACTACTGTAGCATTTTTCTGATAATTCAAAGAAACTTGTTAGATAATCTGGAAACATATTCATGAAAACTTTTGCACATTTTTTATGGTGGTAAAGATTTAAGACGATGTTTGTTGACTCTAGAATACCTCAATCTGAATCACACACATACTACAGTTAAAACAAAATAATTTAGAGAAGAAAATTATAACTATTTAAAAATTAAAACATATGTCTGCCAACAAAGGTATATCGTATAAATTTAGAGCTTTTCTAATACATCACGTTTTGTATCCTTATAAGCATGGAAACTACGCATATATTAAATACAATTTTTCTATCTTTTTTTTTATCACTTAATCTTGTTTTATTTTATTTTCTGTATACAGACAAAAGCATTAAAAAAGCTATACAATTTCAAGATGTTAGAAGCTTAAATACAGATTAAATTGAGTTTCAAAAATCCTCTAATGGCAGTAGTTGGCAAATGATAGAAGATACATATTTTGATAAAAGACATTTATTGATATTATTGTAAACATTGGAGAACTTTATTTTTTTTTCCAGTCCGCAAACGAAGATGTAAGAAGTAACGAAAGAAGTCAAGATACATGCAGATATTGTCGTTATACCGGGTGACCCAAAAGTCTGCTAACATTTGAAAATTCAGTAATTTACGGATTAATATAGAGAGGTAAAAAACGTCCCACCTGCTTGAAATGATATTTTATTGAAACAAAACCACACAAAATCGTGGTAAAAAATTCATGATGACTTTGGATTTTTTGCGGATTAGTGAATATTGGGGGTTGAAAGCTGGTACGACATGCGATTTCACAAGAGCTGTCTTTCCAATGTTTAAAGTCTTAACCGTTTAAATTCTCCATTCTTCCTGAACTAACGGAGCAGCACTTGTGTCTGGTCGCCCACTACGAGTCCGATCGTCTAAACGAAGCTGATTCTCATTTTCGGTAAAACAGCTTCACTGACAGTGTCTTTCCTGATAAATTGAACATGCCACTGTTCTTAGCGTATCTGATTCTCTCTCTCACAACAGCTCATTTTATGCACGTTTATCATGCGTCGTTTCTGACATTTTGGTGTGCAGCGCCATCTGGTAGCCATTTTACCCATTGTTTGATTTTAATAAAATCCCATATCATTTCAAGTATGTATGGCAATTTTTACATCTTTACCAACATTATTCCTTGATTTATTAAATTTTCAAATGTTAACGGACTTTGGTTTACTTGGTATGCTTTAAAAATTCAAATTTGGAAATAATCATAATATTTTTATTACGCATAACAATTTGTGAACCGGAAGCAGTTGGTAGAAGTAGCCAAACTGTTGCAAAATGCAACAAAAACAGACGAACATTTGGACACTATTATAAATAAATATTTTTTTTCTCCAATAAGTGCAAAATATTGTTGAGAAAATCTCTTTGAAGACCTTGAATGCTATTACGAAGGACTTTAATGTCGCTATGTTATTTTGTGGAATTTTCAACTAAAATCTTCCCTTTAAATATTACGCTTTGTCTAGGACACTTTATACCAGTACAAAATCAGTATTGGAGATTTATTCGAGTAAAAAGCCTTTTGAAGAAGCTTAACCACCATAAAGATCTTAAACTTTTTTAAAGAAAAAATTTAATCCAAAAAAAAAAAAAACGAGAGAGAGAGAGAGAGAGATAATAGTTATCCTTATATCTTACAAAGGTTTTCCGTGTTGCAGTACGCAGTTTTTAGCAATTGTCATACTTTTAGAGATTATGAGCAACGAAGGATTTTTTATGCAACTCCTTTTTGAAAAGACTTCTATTGAATCTATTGAATGTTGTTACCAGTACCGAGACTGCTACATATCATAATAATTCCTAAAGTAATTTTAAAACTGTCGTGAAACTCTAGAATTATAAATGTGCAAGTGGACAGAACACACATATTCCAGAAAACCATTGCTTTTTCACACAACACTAGAAAAACAAATATTTAAAGAGGTAACGATTTCTATGACCACATAACTCAAATATTTAGCCAAGCACCGGAACTAAAATTTTCTAGATGGTTCGTGGTTGAGTGGAAGACAAAACAATATATCTAACTTATACATTGTGTATCACTAAAGGACGCAATTACAACTAATAGAAACAACATGAACAACGTGCATTTGGTAATGGTGGATGTCATATAGCTTGTCTTATAGAGAGCATGCTTAAAGTTGAAACAGTATAATATACAACATGCTCTCCTGAGCTAAATTCTATCGAGCATTTTGAGGCAAAGCCAGTTTATGCTCTATAAAACCTTTAATTATTCATATATTTCTGCATTACTGTTATTAAATGTAATTACTGTTGTAAATTCAACATTTATGATGAAAATCTCTAAGTTAAACGAAATATTCGTATCACTGGTCCTTCTAAGTAAATAGAAAAAAATACTTAAGTCAGTGATTTTATGAAAATGTACACAAATATTTACACCCAGTTAGCTATAATAATATAAAGCTTTCTTAATATAAAGACCAACGGAAAGAAGAAAAATAAAGTTTAATATTAAATTCGACGATTATGACGTCAAAAGCCAGATAACAGTGGATGAGTACCGAAATCATTATTTCAAATCAAAACCTTATTCTTAACAGTATCAGCTGTGATATCCTATGTTTTGAGATAAAGTGACTTGAAAATATCACAACAACGTGATTTATTGGAATCCATGCTTGGCGTATTAAAGGGATATTTTAATCTGGGAAAATACAAAGAAATGTAATGGTTGCTTTTGGAGTCGCAGAAAGTATTATTTCTAGGCTAAGGAATCAATTCCAAGAAAGAGGGCAAATCGTTTACGTGCCGCCACAACAACGGATGCCCAATAAATCTTGATAAAAACTTATATAGACAGAACCGATTATGCCACTAAACTGCAAAAATAGTTCTCTTAGCAACAGGAGGAAACTAAATACCGTGAATGAGGATTTATCACCAGGCTGGTCTGTATGGGCGTAGGCCCATTATCTGTAGTCAGTTAACCTCAAAGCACTGTGCAGCGCGACAAAGTTGAGCTACTGAACATTGAGATCAGGCACAATGTGATAGGAGTAATGTTCGGATAACTAGTGAGTCAAGGTTAAGTCTGGAGTGTGATATCCGACCTGCAATGTTTGGAGGAAATAATCCACATTCTTTCGTAAATGATCATATTACAGATTAAGTTATTTGGAAGAATGAGGTGTAATCAGCATAGTTAAACGAAATAAGTATGCAACAATATTAGTTATTCGAGGTGACAACACACTGTATTAAACATCTTGTACCATTTTTAAACAATTTTATTTATTTATTTATTTTATTTTATTTATTTATTTTATTATTATTATTATTATTTATTTATATTTGTTCTAGAGAATGTGAAGATCAATTCAATTAAAATTAAAATTAAAAGTCTGAAGTAATGTAAAGGGAATAAACTAGTTACAGACAGATGGCTCAGGTGATAATTCTCAGAATGTTCATTTCATGTAAAAACTAATCTAGAAGAAGCACATAAAACGAATTATTCAAACAGAATACGAGACATTTCTGACCAGAGGAAATGGAAAGATCCAATAGAGTTTAGGGTCTAAGCCTCCATTATTCATAATCGGACCGATGATCGTGCGATACGTAATAGTAATATTATTATTATTACGGATTTTTCTGTGTGTTTTGTAAAAAAAAAATGTGTTATTCATTCATTTGAAGTAGTGACCTTAATTCACTTTCTACTATCTCCGACAAATGATGATCAGCTTTCAACTGAAGGAAAATGAGTTTCCGTAGTGGAGGAATCAAATCATGCTCCAGAATTATGATGGAAGTTCTCCGTTAACAATAGCACCGTATCACCATATTTCATAATACCTCGTTTTTTATACGAAGTATTATATTTGAGCCAATTATCAACGGTGAGATATTTATTTATTATATCATCTGAGCAATTCTCCCTTTTTAGAATATATGTGTATATTTATATATATATGAATATGAAATGTTACCAAGAATCTATCACAGATAATGATTTTATTATATAAATTCAATAAAACATTATTATATAAAATTAGAAGTCTGATTTATTTCATAAGTTGTTTGTTAATGAAAAATATAATTAATTTTTTTTTCGTTAAGAATGATTTGTATAACAAAGAACTTTGTGAAATAGAAGTTAAAAGTTAGTACCTGGAAATAATTATATTTTATTCTATTTATTTATTTAGTTTATCACAGCGCATTATATAATGAATGTTTATTAAAAGAGTTTAAATTCAAGATCATATACATTTCCAACAATACATCTAATTAAATGTGACACTAATGCATTGTTTTATGTTCTTTTGATCGTATTTAAAAATTAAAGTTCTTCCACGAATTTTTTTTTTATTTTTTTTCCTTTTTAATACACGTGTACTATCCATTTTACATGCATACATGATTGTTTCTCAAAGTTTTCTCCAATTGCTCGATTGCCTCCGTATTTATTTATTATTTTTAACTTACAAGTATAAATTTGACGTAGACATCTAAGAATGTACCATATTAGTGGTTGTATATCACAAATTATATCTGCTAGAACCTCAGATTAAGGAATTGGGTCGGACTGAACATACCGTCATTTCTGGTAGATAACCCGCAGGTAAGATGTGTCATTTCTCCACCAGAAATTTTATTTAACAGAGAAATCTGTACTTTTTCGAAGGAAGAGCTCGTACAAATATAAATGTATTTATCAATAGAAATGGTGCAGAACTAAATTCTGGTGCAAAACTAGATTATATAACCTGCGGGGTATCTACCAGAAATTACGGTACATTTACTTTTAATCGTAAAAAAATTGGAATGTTGCACTTTTATAAGATTTTATTAATTTCTAGGGAACAACAGTTGTCGCAAATTTATACAATAAAAGAAGATTTTGAGGCTTTTTTTCTGTTTTCATTCGCTAGCGCTTAGTCATAAATGAAAATATAGTTCCAAAGCTAAAGAAAACAACTCTTGACAACTTTTGCAATTAAACTATCCTTTAAATAATTTATAAGGAATAAGTATCAGGTTATATAATTATTTATGTATTGATATTTTAAATTTTATGGAATGTAAATTTAGATAACTTTTATATAAATTATGGTAATAATTAAAATATATCGATGATTTTAATTAAAATATGCGTTTTGTGCATTGTAAAAAACTTTTTTTTTTGAAACGTTCCGTTTAGGGACAATTTCTTTCGATGACTAATTTTTTTATTTTATAGCTCGATTCGTTTCCAATCTGCAACGAAACGAAAGTTTTTCTTTTTTTTTTTTTTTTTTTAATAATAAAAAACCTTGTTTGTAAAACCTTTCATTACAAGGAATGTTAATTTTGTTCCAAATATAAAACAAATCGAGTCGTGAATTGAAGCTTTTCGTTTCCAAAACGAATCAATTCGTTTCAGGAAAAACAACTGGTTGTCTTTTTCGCAACGTAACGTTTTAGAATTATTTTTACAGTGTGCCTTTAAATTAAAAATATATACTAAACTTTAAAAAATACCATTAACTGCTATGAATTTAAAAAGTTTTGGAAACGGAAAATCCAGAATTTCAGTTCATTTTCAATTTTGAGTCTTCTATGCTAAACGCTCACAAAATCTTTTCCTTAAATTGAAAATCATATTAAAATGCAAAAGATTGCATTCATATCTACACGTCTTAAATTATTTTCACATACAATTATTTGATTTACTCAACTTAAACCCCGACTAGACTCAAGTTAATAATTGAAAAATATCTCTTTTAGATCCAAATAGAAGTTCAGATGTTTATTTTTCATAATAAAAATTTTTAAAGCAGTATATCAAAAAGTTTCGTTAGTTCTCTCATAATTGAATTGCTATGATTATATGAAATATTCATAATATTTTTTAAACACGTAATATATGTAATATTTACTGACTAGACATGGAATTAATTGAGTATTAAAAATATTTCTGAATAAAAAATAAATATAAATATTCATTAAATAGACATGGAATTTATAAAGTATTAAAAAATACTTATGAATCAAAAACACATAAATATTGATGATATCATTATTTTAACTATTTTTTTTTATTTATTTAACTCTATTTTCTTTTCTTTCTTTACAAAACCAGTAGCATTCAGGATTTCTTATGTGTAAAATTTAGACTTATATGTGGTTTAGCAGCAAATTCTAATGGCAATTAAAAAGAATTAAAAACGAAGGTCATAAATGGAATTTTTAGGAAAAATATATTTTCAAATTAAAAATCCACTTTTACCGTATATTAATTTTAGTAATATGAATAAAATAAGCTAAAAAAAAATACAAGAATAAACTAAAAAAGAATAGTTGCAATTTGTTTTGACCGTATAATCGCAATCTTCAGCAGTAACAATTAATTCTATTTAAAATTACTTATTATATCCGTAGAGAGAAATAGAAGTGTTTCTTGGGAAAACTAATAATGTCGGAACAAAAAGAAAAAGATAAACACCTGTCGTGTATGTAATGCCAAAATATTTAATTCGAGCTGTGTGTTCCATAAAAAGTAGATAAAAAAATAAATTGTTAATTTAAGACAAACAAAGTGTTATGTAAATTTTACTTTGAATAAATATTTTAAACGTTGTTTAATAATACTTTTCCTTTTTATTGTAAGTAATAAAAATATCCAAATGCAATCCTTTATAATATTTCGCCTCCTATAATTACTTTGTCTTTTATAATATTTAAATAAAAGCTAGTAATCTTTATTTATTGTTAATATTTTTGAGAACACAGTACTAAATTTTGAGTGAAGTAGATCAAAAAGTAAAAAGGGGAGTTGCCAAACCACCGGAATTTAAACTCTAATAATTTTATAAAGCAAAAATAGCTTTCATTAAAAACAGAATTTTGTGTTTAAATGAAACTTTAAAAAATATTGGTGCAAAAAAATATGGTGGGTTGGAAGCTTTGGTAAAAAGTAACATAACTGCGACTAGTTGAATGATGTAGAATCTATTCGTGCAACACCACTGAGGGTTTTCATGTAAACACTTATATTTCCATTTAATAATTATACATTGAACAAGATGAGGTTTGTTCAATAAAATATAAATTCAGGCAACAATTCTTATGGGTTTTGATATATTTTTTGCAGATTTTAAATCCTCAAATTGCCTTTTTTGTGTTTGCTTTTTTTTTTTTTTGTGAATTTATGGTTTACAAAATGCTGAAACTTCTACAGGTATTTGAGGAGACACTTATTTTATTTATTTATTTATTTTTTATTTAATAAGACCTACGTTAATGAATTAGGGATGGATTTTGTAATATCTTTAAAAGAAAAAAAAATATAACAAAAATCATACTCACACACACTCATATATGTGTATTGCAAATTTTTAAATGTATTGGAAATATATGCAGTTTTTAATTATTTTCCTCTAAATTATTTATTAAATTTCAAATTATATCCTTAATTCCTTTAAATATGTTCTATTAAACATCCAAAAACATTATTATTATTATTATTATTATTATTATTATTATTATTATTATTTAATCTGTAAAAATTTTATCCTTTTTAAGAGCAGTAATTCGTGAAAAGAATTCAAACTGAGAAATGCAATTTAAATATTTAAAATATGTAAAAATTACATCAAAATCCATCAGAATTGTTAGCTGAAATTTATTATTTTATTCAACAAATCTAATATAGTTAAGTTTGTAAGTATTAAATAGAAATATAAGCTTTCAAGTGAAACCTTCAGCCTTGCAAAGTCAAAGACGCCAAGTCCCTTAGGGCGATATAATGAGAGCAACTCTGTCCAATTCTCTTCATTAGATAACATATCAATCCATGTAATATATTCTCTGCATTTCAGATTACACTAAATGGCTACCGTATTATCATGTTCAAATATTACGCAACTAAATAGTTTGACTGTTTTAGGTATCTAAATGCCTATTTTCTGATTTAAAATTTTCAAATATGAGGATGTGTTGAAACAATCGTACATTAACCTATACACTGCTGGTACTGCGTAAAATATTAAAAACTTTTTTTTTTTTGGGGGGGGAGGGGGGGAGAGATGCCAAAATAAATAAATATTTTTTAGATAAAACTGATTTTTATTTTATTTTCTTTTTTATTCATATGTTAACTTAGTTCAAAGACAAAATTTGGGTGAGTTATTAACCAAATTTATTATTTGCATTTATTAAAAAAAAAAAAAAAAAAAAAAAAAAAAAAAGCATATGAAAACTATGGAGTTTATCAGAAACCAACATACAGTTTGGTATCCTAGAATAAAATAAAACAAACATGCAATTAAAAATTTAACTAAATTTTTCTGAGCATAAAATATAGTAATTGAGTGGAGCTTAACCTAAAAGCGTTCCATATGTTGTTAAACATCTTTTGGCTTTGATCATAGCAGCAACTCTATTAAGCATGAGAATAACAAGGTTTTGTAATGCTTATTTTGTTTTTTCAGTATTCTAATTTTTAATTATGATTTCTGGAATCTATCTTTTTGTTTTGGAATGAAGTTTGGATATTTTCCTGTCAATTATTGTCCTTAAATTCTTATCAGGATATAAATCTGGCGAGTTTTCTGGCCATAGGTTTCTTCTTCTTCAAAGAAAAAAAGCTGAAATTTATAATCTTGCAATACTTTCGTCAAGTAGTGTAAAAATGACCCATTCTTTTATAATATTATTCATTAAAAGTTCGGTTCTATTTGGTCGGACAGTATGGGTTATATGCTTTCAAATTAACTAGAAATTTTAAACAGCAACTTAGTATGAAAAAATAATTTAGACATAAAATTACAATTTGTAGATAAAAATAAGTAAAAATGATATATGGATATATTTTGTTTTATTAAAGTCGAAAATTTCATGGTATCTCGTTTATCAATATTAATTAAATTTATTAATATTAAATTATTTTAAATCTTAACTAGCTCTGCTTAAAATAAAATGTAAATATTTTAAATATCGGAATCATGAAAATCTAAAAAAGAATGTAAAAATTTATTGGATCATTCATATTTTATACTATAAATGTCCTGCACAATATTTTAATTAATCATAGGAAACAATTATGAGAATCTTCTCTTTAAAAAAATGTGGAATAAAGGAGAAAAGTTTAATATGTTAGCAGCTATTATGTATGTTTAATTACTTGATTTTGCCACCGTCTTCAACCATTTGTTGAAAAAAGACTGTCAGTTTTGTGAAGCATTTTAGCATGAATCTATTATTTGTCTAAACTAAAATTTTCTTCAGAAAATGTATAACTGAGAAGAAAATAATTAAATTTAGGGAAACAATCTATTCGTCATAAAAATATCTTTTATTAGATCCATTAAAAGCATTTTAGATTTTATTTCCCATTGGCTTGATGCCTGATATTACTAAATCAAACGATTTCATATATATTTTCTAAAACTACTAATACATATAAATGTGTATAAATATATATTATCCTTGATAGAAAAATAAAAAGTATAAATATAATACTGGAGGTATAATATTCAATCATAAAGTTATTAAATCTATCATTTTTAAGAATAATAAAAATGTTACTTTAAATTTACTTGTTTTCCCTCCCTGTATAATGGAGACGCAAATACTGCAAAAGGACTTAGTGTGACCATATTCAATTAGTATGACCATAAAAACATACTAAAAAATGAATTGAATAATTATAATGATTTTCTCTTCTCCCAATAAATCTTATAAATTACCTCTATCCTTTTTTTTTTTTTTTTATGTTTGATTCTTTGACATTTTCGTATCTTAAGAAATTATTTAAATATAGTGACCAGGAAAACGACCACAGCATACTGGTTTTAAATACAATATATAAGTAGAATTGATTTTTTTTTTTTTTTTTTTTTTGTAATTATTGGCATATAATAATAGTACAGTCTACATTTTATGGTATATCATTTCAGAGCCGTTATTGATCTTTTATACGAAGAATAATATAGCTAGATAACGGAATCTATGACAATATTTACAGTAAACTTGAAACTTCCTTTAAAAAACATGTGTGCCTATTTAGATTTGAAGCATACCTTTTAACAATGTATACTAAGGCGATATTAATTTTATGCTTAAGTATTTTCAATAGTAGTATAGCTATGTCACAAACTTTAATTAATGGAAACACACAATATTTTGAAACACTGTCTCAATAAAAACACTAAGAGAAAAATGAACTGTTCTTCGTTTATTCTATTCTTATAGATAAACGATAACAAATTTGAGTTAAATAAATACAAAATATTATTAACTTTATAGCATAAATGTTATTTCATGTTCTTTATGCTTTGTTATATAATTTACAACTTCGAAACTTATTGTGGAAATATCGGGATGGACGTTTGGTTTTTGGGTTTAACGTGGCATTATTACTGTGCAATGGGTAACTGACGACGGTCTGGTAAATAACCCTAAGGATAGTGTGGAGACATATCTGGATGTAAAATTAAATATCAGAGAGAAAAGTTCAATTGAATTTTCAAAAGCTAAAAATCTGTTTAAATACAGAAGAAAGTTTATACAAAAAAAATTTTATATACAATTTTTTTTTTTTTAACTATAAATACAATTGATTTCCTTTTAAATAAGAATCCACCATTTTTTATGAATTTAGAATTAAAAGAAAATTTATTTAAACACATTTATTTTGATGAGTTTTATGTAAGTTTGAAAATCTGAGAAGAATACGAAGTTTGCATTTAAAAAGATATTATTTTTGTAAAAAAAAATCATTTATATATCGGTATATAAAATAATCTGTGTATAAAACTATTCCTCGAGTATTATTTCATACACAGCAAAGGCATACAGCCCATTTAATTTGTTTAATAAAATAAATAGCAATCGAAATAAATCGAAACACCTTAATTGATATTAAATATTTGATTAATAACATCAGTGGCTTCAAATCGATCAATATCATACTTTAAGCACTCGTATTATTTATAACATTTTCGCATACAACTACGATTTTAAAATTACCTATATGTGTTAAAGTATTCATTTCTTCAACATATTTAAAGTATAATGCACTTTTCTTCGGATAAATGAAATGAATAATAATCAGACTATCATGCCAAATAATAAACACCAGGTTTTAATTCTCATTTATTTCCTTCACTTTTATGAATAATATAATTATTTACTGTGTATAAAAATAATCACATAACTGTTATTCTATATAAGATCGCAAAACATCAACCATATCATTTATCTTTCTTTTAAATATTTTCAGCATAAAAGCTTATAATTGATGATAACAATTAAACATATTTTCCTAAGAAATGCTAAAAAAAGAAAACTTAAACGCTAAGAAAATATAATTAAGCACGTTTTATGTAGGCGTTTCAGAATATAAAGGGTAAGAAGATTAATAGAAGAAATTCTGTTCTTATAAACTTTAATAAAGTTGTGATAAATGTTTCTGACCTATTTCACCTTACACCTATCCCACGTTGTAAATAACATAATAACTGAAGGATGAAAAGTAAAAGATAGGCTGTTATTTCGAAGAAAAAAAAGTGAAATTTTTTTAATAATTTAATCACAAATATTTTTAATAATACATAGAATTTTTAATGGTTAATAAATACGTAAAATAATAAAAGAAATTTATACTATTTATGTGCCTATACAGCAAAGTAATTATATTTTCAGACAGCCTTTCGCGGTGGCGTCTTCACATACGCACGCACATTGAGGTTGACAAAAATTATAAATGAAAATTAAAACTAAAATAAAATAAAAATTTTATAATTTCAACATTTTACAAAAGCGGTTTAAAACGGAGTGTGGAATATGAATCGTAAATATTTAATTAGAAAAAATATTTAAATAAAAGTATTATTTAGATGACAAACGTTAATACTGTAACCCTAATACTGTAGACTTCTAAAAGTAACTTTATGTAATAAATATAAATTATATAAAAACCGTGTAAAAACAATAGCTATAATTGATAGCAATAGCAAACTGAAAAATAAAATTTGAATATATATATATATTTATGTATACATATATTTACGCATGTGCAATACTAGAGTAAAGAAAAATATATATATATATAGTTTTTATGGTAACAAAATGTAAATAATGAAGCACACTAAAAATAAAGGTAGTGTAGTTACTCGAAAAAAAATTAAATGAAATGAAATGAAATGATAACTTACTTTATTATAATTAAAACACATAAAAAGAAAAATGTGTTGCTTTGGAAAGACTGCAAAAGATGTTTTGATTGAAAATGATTTCAAAGTCGTTAGATTAAAATTATGAATATTATTAATTCATTTTTTTATATTTATTCTAATAAAATTAGAAAAGTGTATATATATATATTTATATATTATTTTTCTTTATAGTGATCATTTTAAAAAGTAATATATAAAATTGAAAAAAAAAAAAAAAAAAAAAAAAAATCTGCTTCTTTAAAAGAAATTTTTTTTTTTTTTTTTTTTTAAATACCCATATTGAAATAAAGTTGAATTGTAAGGAAATGTATTTAAACATTTAAAAATTTGGCAAATATTTATACATTTCTAAACATAGGTAATCCATTAGAATCCTAGGTTGTTTAGGATTTCTTTCCCAGACGAGGCTTGGGCTAAACAAATTATGAAGCTTTCAAAACTGGAGCATCAAAATCAATATTTGATTAACTGGATTTTTTTTCCTTTCCAGAAAAGCCGCGTCGTTCAGTGTATTAAACTCAGGCGTATTGGATAAAGATTACATAGCGATCTAAACTACATAAAACATTAAGAATCACATTTCACGAAACGTTTTCATCAGATTAATTCTTCCTACCCAAATATTTTCCCCTTAAGTGTTTTCCTATGAATTATTAATGTTTTATAAGTCCCATATTTTTACAGTCCCAAAAACTAGAGCATTTTAGAATGAGTATTTTAAAAATTCCGTTAGTTTTTTTTTTTTTTTTTTTTTTTTTTTTTTTTTTTTAAGGAGAAAATAACATTTTTTAGGTAGTTTCTTCCTTTCTTCTTTTTATTTCATTCTTTAATACATTATAGTAATATAGATAATAATTAATTTCGTACCTTGACATAACACTCTACAAGCAAATGGGCAAAAAAACAATAATTGCAGAACATTTTGAAATTTTTTCATTTGCATACATAATTTAAATTTCACTATAGTAAACGACTCATGAAAATAGAGTTAATATTTTTATATATTACGTAATTCAAAATTCCAGGGGTCGTACTCTCCACCCTTTTTTCAGGACACTCTCAGGAATAAAAAAAAAATTAAATTTATTGCTACCACTATCTTTATACAACAATCTCTACCCTGTATATTAAGGGCACATTACTAAAAATATATCCAGCGGTATTTATGAATGAAATTAGTGGTGGTAAAAAGGATAAACTTTCTATCTCTGAGAGTGTCCTGAAAAAAGATAGTACTTAAGATAGTTCACTAAAAGTATTAAATGCAATATAAAATATTTACGCATTTATTTTACCTTTTATTTAATATATTAAAATAAAGATTTCACAATAAATTCTACAATCTTATATATTAAAACACAAGCGATTTTCCGTAAGACCAAAATCGCACGATTTGGGCATGCGCGGAGGCTGTTCCTGTCTTTAGACGAAACCAGTGACCAATCGCTGAGAGTCTTTTCGGATTTCTAGAGCGAGCGCCTGAACCAATCAGAATACGGAGTTAGCTCATGCCTTCTGTGGTATCCTGGCGTGGGTTGCTTAGTGCTTTCGGTGATGGTGAAATTTGTAAATACTGGGTTAGATTTTCTCAATTTTCTATATTTTTTAAAACAGCAAGGTATGTATGCATTATATATTTTTTTTTGTTATTATCTTATTTCTTTTACTTAGTTAAAGTTTATACTTTGAATTCTAGAGTATTGAAATATGTGTTCCTTTCCTGTTTACATTTGTATATGTTCATATGAAATGTTAGTGTTAAAATTTTAACCTTCTTACTACTTTGTATGTATTATACGAAATATTACTATTAGAATTTTTAATGTTTTGTGTGCATATAGTATATTCAAAATGTTAGATTATTACAATTTTCGCAAAATTGCACCTGAATCGAGCTTCATCAGTATTTCTGTATTGCACCGAAAATAATATTTTTATTTTTAGTTACTCCCATTATTTACTTCGTTTGTTTTTGAATTCTTATTATAATAGTATGAATAAATTTAATCTAAAGTGATTATTTGATAATGCACAAACCAATTTCCATCAGGTAAAATCTCGCGATTATTGTAAGCATATATAATTTTTGAATATACTAAATAAGATATAGATGCAGTAGAAAATAAAATGTAAACAATAACATTTTAAATAAACACATAAAAAACAAAAATAAAATAAAAGTTGAGTTTCCAGTGCTATATAATATTTTCAATTTTATTTTGAGCATTGAAAAAGTGCAGTAACTGGAATAACTTAAATTATTTAATGCATAATCATTGCAATTTTTAGCCTTCACACTTCGTAGTTGTTTGTTGTTATAATACACACTTCATATATACTCTTAACAGATAAATAATTTAGTAAATAATTTTTCTATTCTGCTCATCTGGCTAACCATACCTTTCGAATGATACCATTTTCAACCCTCTACTTCTATAATTAACATGTTAAAAGTGTACCACAAATTTTATGCTTGCCTAATAATATTTATATATAATTGAGAAAAATCATGCTGATTTCAATTTGGCACTGAATTATTTGGAAGTTTCTTGCCAAGGTTTTTCATTTACGCAATTGCTATATCCATTTTTATTCATTACTGAAATGACGATAAAAAGCCGCTGAAGGGTCCCAAAACTAAAGCTATACCACAGTAATTTTAAGAAATGAATATAGTAACCTATGCTAGGGAATGAGATACAGTGACTGCATGTCTTTATATGGAAGGATAGTCCTGTCGTACTAATTTAAGCTCTGTTTATAATGAATGTAAAAAGTATTTAATTATTACTTTTAGAGGGGTGGAGGGTAGTCAACCAAAAATGACAGCAATTTCAAGGCAAATGTAGTATTACAAAAAAATTTACAACTCAAAATAACTCAGTGGTACACCAGCCTATGTCATAATGCAACATCCCAAATTTATCATTAATTTTACGTTTAATATTTTTATTTCTGTAAAATATAATTCAAACGCTCTTTCTTTTGTACTCACTGACATGACTTCTACAAATTTAGGTTTTTAAAATTATGGTTGTACTTTAAATATTCATAAACCTGGATTGAATATATAATAAGGATTGGAAAATTCTCTAAAATATTTATGTGTCGTACCTAACTCTTTAAGCTGCGAACCATTTTTGGTTCACAAATAATTATGCTAACATACGGAAGTATCTATCACATTTGTTTTACTTTCCATTGAATTATTTTTCAGAATTTAATTTAAATCAAAGTATTTCATTCAATGATGTACAGATAAGCGCAGTTAATTATTCAAGGTTCCTATTAGATTAGAGGGTGGGATTGCGAGAATCTTTGAATATTTTGGAAAGTCCCACTCAAAAATATATCATAAGGAGGATTTTGCCCTAATTTTTTCACATTGCTCTATGAGTATTTCATCATTTTTTTAGTTCAGTTGGGTAATATATTAATTGCTTTGAAGCCTGTAGTGATCTTTTTTTTAAACTTCTATAAAATTTCTTGATTAAAAGAGAAAAAAAAATAAGGGTATATTATGTAATTATTTCAAAATACTTCTTAATTATAAATATCTCTTAAGAGGATATATGAAGTGTGTATTATAACAACAAACAACTACGAAGTGTGAAAGCTATAAATTGCGATGATTATACATTAAATAATTTAAGTTATTCCAAGTTACTGCACTTTTTGAATGCTCAAAATAAAATTGAAAATAAATTTTAAAAGAGATTAAGTAATAACATGAGCAATTCCTTCTGCGTTTCTTATGAAAATTTAGATCCTGAATACTGAAGAAGTACCTCTCCTTAGGCAGAAAAAGGGAAAGAAAACTAACATTTGACTTTTTTTTTTAATTGTTTAATTTGCAATTGTAATACTCTAAAAAGAAATTTGCAAAAAGTAAATTATGTAATTTCTCACTTAAATTTCAAATATCCCACTTAATTATTTTTTTTGTCTTTGTTTTCAAACACAATAAGGTGTATATGCATTATTTATTCCTCTATGTGTAAAGTTTACGCCTTTGTATGAGTTCTAGAGTATTGTGTATATAGCACTGGAAACTCTACTTTTTTTTCTGCTTTTTATGTGTTTATTTAAAAAGTTATTGTTTACATTTTATTTTCTACTGCATCTATATCTTATTTAGTATATTCAAAAATTATATATGCTTACAATAATCGCGAGATCGTACCTGATGGAAATTGGTTTGTGCATTATCAAATAATCACTTTAGATTAAATTTATTCATACTATTATAATAATAATTCAAACATAAACGATGTAAATAATGGGAGTAACTAAAAATAAACATATTATTTTCGGTGCAATACAGAAATATTCATGAAGCTCGATTCAGGTGCAATTTTGCGAAAATTGTAATAATCTAACATTTTGAATATACTATATGCACACAAAACATTAAAAAATTCTAATAGTAATATTTCGTATAATACATACAAAGTAGTAAGAAGGTTAAAATTTTAACACTAACATTTCATATAAATGTATACAAATGTTAACAGGAAAGGAACACATCTTTCAATACTATTACAATACTCTAGAATTCAAAGTATAAACTTTAACTAAGTAAAAGAAATAAGATAATAACAAAAAAAAAAAAAAAAAAATGCATACACACCTTGCTGTTTTTAAAAAATAGAAAATTGTGAAAATCTAACCCAATATTTACAAATTACCCTATCACCATCACCGTAAGCCATGCCAGGTCTGTAGATTTGTCACCAAAAGAGAAAAATAAAAAAAGGTCGAACATTTCCCCCCGCCCCTGAGGGGCAGGGGTTAAAAAACCTTTGCGAGCTTTACTCAGCTCCGAATTACTTCATGGTGAAGAAGTTGAACATGGGGGGACTAGACTCGAATACTAAAAAATCAATTTCTGCGATTTTTGGAATTTTCGATTTTTGGGGAGGAAGGGGAGGAAATTAGTTTGAGAGGGAAATCCGTTCTAGACCCACACATGTAGCACCTCATTTTAAAGGTCTTGAAATTTCATGTAGATTGGAGATGTTTGTATACAATATAGTGTGCCCCCTGGTGGTGAAAAAGGGAGCTAGGTGATTTTGTAGTAGACCCTATCATGTTTCATTTTTTTTAAAAGGTCTTAGTATTTCCTTACCGTTGGTGATGTTCGTACAGAACACACTGTGCCCCTGGTGGGGAAAAGTGTAACTAAATGCTTTTGCAGTTGACACCACCATGTGACACCTTATTTAAAAGGTCTTGGAAATTCAAGGCAACTGGTGATGTTCGTATATAACATACTGCGCGTCCTGGTGGAGGAAAGTAAATTTTGCATAGCATACCTGTTATACGGTGCCGCAGCCACAGGCAGCGGAAACACGAGTCAAAGGTTCGTTTGGTTCAAGGTTAATTTTTGGGAATTTTTTCATGTTATTAGCGGTCCGTGTATGCGCTGTCACAAGATAGAGTTTCGTTTGGTTCGAGGTAATTTTTTTGTTACAGCTGATTATTTTTTCGTGATGCTTTCATTTAAAAATAGAAATTAAAACAAAATCGAGTTAAAGATTAAAAATCCTACAAATTTAAGGTTATGATCATGGGCCCGAGCAACACTGGGCGGGTTTATTCGGTTCCAGATTAATTTTTAGGAATTTTTTTACATTGGCGGCCCGCGTATGCGCTGCTGCAGGCACTGGGGTCACAAGGCAGAGTTTCATTGGGTTCGAGGTAAATTTTTTCGTGATGCTTTCATTCAAAAACAGAAATTCAAACAAGATCGAGTTACAGATATAAAATCACATGAATTTAAGGTATCATGGGCCTGGGTAACACCGAGCGGGTTCGTTCAGTTCCAGGTTAATTTTTGTTAATTTTTTTATGTTATTAGCGGCTGGCGTATGCGCCGCCATAGGCTTTGGGGTCACAAATCAGAGTTTTTTTAGTTTGAGGTAATTTTTTTGTTACAGCTGATTATTATTATTATTTTTTTTTTTTGCGATGCTTTTATTTAAAAATAGAAATTCAAGCAAAATCGAGTTAAAGATATGAAATCATACAAATTTAAGGGTCATTTCTATTTATAAGCATTTTTCCGAATTTCTTTTTTTTAAGTGAAATGTCGTAAATTATATTAGATGTTTTAACTTAAAATACATTTGAATAGTGATGCGACAATTTTTGAAACATTTCAGTCAATAAAGTGACCGTCGAATTCGACGGGTTCCAGCTAGTATAAATTATATGTCAAGGTACACGATCAAAAATACGATGATTGTTATATGATATTTTACACTTATATATTCATAAGTAAAAACTGTGACTTTGTTTATTCAGAAGAAACATGTTTACCATGTTCATCTATATTCAGTTAAATGTTGGAATCATAAAATAATAAACCGTTTTCAGTTTTTAGTGAATTCGTACACTTTCAGTGGATTTGGCTATTTTTAAAAAATGTCTGCCTAACCAAGTGACAAACATATTGTGGCAGCTTTAGATAAGAGCAGAATTTTGTGAAAAGTCATATTTAGCCTGGCATAGATTATGACTGTCAAATATTAGTGCATGTCTTTCAAGAAGTGACACGGTCACGTTATTTTTTTCATAATATTTAATATGGCAGTATAGCACAACATGCACAATTACGATTGGTGTTAACTAAAAATTTTGATTGTTTTACATATTTAATATTTTATTGTTAGCTAAAAATCGTTAAAAATACACTTAATTATTTTATTTTTATTTTTTTTTAAATGTATATATTAAAATAAAGCTTGTGAATTTTCTGAATGTGAAAACGAAATTTCAAAAAAAAAATTGGGTAATTAGGGATAGTGGAAACAAATTCTTGCATAGAATTAAATGCACCTTGTCTGTCTTTAAGGTTAGATATTGGCCTTTCAATGAAAAATCTGTAAAAACAAAATAAATATATTACTCATTTTTTCTCTCTAATAGACAAAAGAGACCTTATTGGTGATAAGGGCGTGTCTCATTCTCCAACTAACAAAAAATGATGTTATTGTTTTACAATACATGTGTTTTGTGTTAATAAACGTTCTTAACCTTAATTTTTCATAAATTGTGTACAAATGTACCAATACACAGAGATTTATTTATTATTATTTTTTCAAATTAATTAAAATAGTAATCATATTTTATATATTTTAATAAACATTTAATTTACAATATACAAGTATAAAAAATAATTTTTACCAAATGGTCTTGTAAATTCGTGATTGCAGATAAAATTTAAAAATATTTATTGCAATATATAGAGATTTTTTTTAAAATTATGTTAAACCATTTTGTTTTAATGTAAATATTAGATAAAATATTTTGCATTTATATTTATAATTATAAATAAATTATAAATAAAAATTTAAAAATCCATTTCAAAAAAATCTGATTTACTTTTTTTTTCTTTTAGATGCATAAAAATTTTACAGACATCCAATATATATCCTTCCTTTCTTAAGTATCTTAAATTAATTTAACATAAATTTTGATTTAGTAATTTTTTCTTCTGTTAAGATTTTGTTGAGTTAGTTTATTGTTTCGTTTTGTTTGTTATGCAGGCTGTTAATTAATAAATTTAGTTTCTTTAAATATGTGTATTCCATCCCCTGACGAGTTTTTTTCACCTTTTTGAGCTTCTCCTACATACAGAAATTTTTCATTCTTATTGGTCTTTGTGGTTTCAGTGATCTTGTATCTGTCGCTTGGCTTCTACCATGCTTAATAAACCATTATATATATATATATTCACCTTATATTTTTTAATTAAATGGTACGTGGGTGAACAAAAGAATGATTTATTACATCATATAAGAAATTCTGATTTTGATGTATACTACAAAAAATCATCTAGATATATAAAAGCACGCTTTAAATATATGTGATTCTCATTGCAAAGAATTGAACAAAATATTTAAAGGCACGCTCATAACAAATAACACGCTTTCTGGGCAAATAGCGGGAAAGGTGGTATTATTGTACATAAATTTAAATGTATTTTGTACCTGTTTATTTGAAAACACAAATTGTCTTAAACTGACACAAATCTATATAAATGTGTGTTTGAATTATCTTTTAAATTTAATTAATTTAATCAACATGGTGCCTCATTTTATTTTTAAAACTATCAGAATTTAAATGAACTATAGTTGTTTTTCTAAAGAACGGATCGAAATCGTGGGGATTTAGAATAGTGAACGAAAACTTCAAATATTTTTTAATAAAGTGAATGTTTTTGGAAATAAAAAAAATAAACAACTTTTTTTAACGAAGAGTACAGTTATATCGCTCGACACATAACCCAATTGGCAGGGATCTCGCTTCTGAAGCACCAGATCCCGGATTGGGTTCAAGTACAAGTGTTTTTGTGCCCTTATTTATAAAATAGATTCTTATAACTAAATCCACTGTCATCTGTATGATTCCAGATACAAGTGGTCTGCGTTTCAGGCAAAAATCTCAGTATTAATCAAACAAACAAGAAAAAAAAAAAAAAAAAAAAACGCTCGTTCCCGGTTGCCAGCTGTAAAGAAACGGGAACTATCCTACTCAGAAAAGGGTTATCTACTGAAACTACATAGGAGCTAGAAGATTATAACTGTTAAGAATTGTAAACATCCTTTCAATTTTTATATCCCTATTTTGATAAAATGTCACCAAAACTGGCGCAGGCTCAATTGCGTGCATCTGACGTTAATACGAAAACGGACAGTATATATATATATATATATATATATATATATATATATATATATATATATATATATATATATATATATATATATTATTTATTTTATTTTTTTTTTTTTAAGATATAATTATATACCGTTTAAAATAATTTTATTGATATAGAAACTTAAAAGATTTAGTTTAAGGATCTTTTCTCAAAAGGTGACAACTATAAATTACATTTTAGATTTAACGTTCACATTGAAATGAAAACACTTATATAGACACATATATTTTCTGTATTGAATATGTTTAAATAAATATTTGCATTTTATTTGTCTTTAATAAATAATATTTCGATCTTTGAACTGAATCATATAAATACTGAAGCTCCCTTGATACAAATAAATATTTTACAAAGAAATAAATATTTTACTAAACAAATCTTACAATCTTGTGCTCTGAATAATACATATCCGATTCATTCTTAGCTAAGACGCGATAAAATACTGACAAAGCATAATTTCAGAAGAGCTATTTTACATAATTTTACAGTGCCAGATGTTGTTATGTGAAAGAAATGTATGCTAAATTTTTCAATGCATAATTCAGTAATCTTATTTTTATACATTAGTGTTCAGAAATGCTTTTATATTAAATATTCTGTTTGTCTGAGTATCTCTTTTTCTTTCGAAATGTATTTAGAAGCAATTTAAATGATATTTATAAAAATAGTTTCACAAAAAAGTCTTTACGATAATTTATAAAACGCGTAAAAATTTTCTCTTATATATCTGTTTAAGTTTTTTAACTAAAATTTCTGTGCATTGATAGTATCCTGGATATGTGAAATACAGTTTAATTTACTTTTATTCCAAAAATGGATATTTTAATAATGCCTTAGTAATTTCTTTTCTATATTTTCCAAAAACTTGTAAATTTGTTTATCAGTTTCAATGTACACTTTACTCCATTCATTTCGTTTTAAGCTTTTTGACATTTTAAAGAAAATAATAACTTATATTTAAATTAGACAATATTTATTTTAGTTTTCTGTTAATCAGATTTTAAAAGGGTATTTTAAGGGAATTATATTTTTAAAAAAAAGTTAAAACCCATATATATCTGAATTAACTTTCAAGTCCATGCATAAGAAAAATGTTAGATTACCAAAATATCTTGGTCATATTATAGAATTTCTTCTAATTTGAGAAATATCTGAACTTGTTTTGATTAATTTTCTAACATGTCGTATTTGCAAATATGTAATTGCCTATTAAGAAATCGTAACCCAAGCGTTTTTGTATTGAAATTCGTCTAACTTGTGCTTCAAATATAACAATTTATTTTTGGTTAAGTTTTTTGGTACCTAATTGATAAAGTTCGATTGATAATGTTTTTCCGATTGTTTTATAATTATTATACTTTTGCACATTTTCAATGTGATTTAATTAGATTTTTTCTGTTAGATTATTATAACAACAAGCTAGAATGCAATAAACTTCAAGATATTACACCTTTTTCTAATGTATATAATTCTGAGATGTATCTAAATCATCACACCAGTCAATTACATTAAAATCTCAGTTTTGATTGTTTAAAAAAGAAAAATAGTAATGCGACAAACATTAAATATTTATTTCACACGTTATTCTGTAAAAGCATAGCTCCTAATTTTTGCACTTTTTCGCTACCGGAAAATTTTTAAATATTATACAAACATGATGGTGGGAAGTACTGCATTGAAAGTAATGATGCGCCGGGCTGAACTCTTTGGGGACTGCTCAGCGCAGGTTTTTTTACTAGTCGCTCACAAGATTCAGAAGAGGTGCGCTGCGCCTTTGAACAGTACAACAAGGACTAATTCGAAATAATAAATCTTATTCGTCTTCATTTAAACTTATTATACTTACATATTTTAAGTTAAGTCGTGTAGCCAATAAATTCTATTCGTCAAAGATGGATTCGATTTTAGAATTATTTGTGTGAGCCCTTGTCGTTTTCTCATCCCAGGATGCTGGTAGAGGGTGAGTAGATTTAAACTTATTCCGATTGATTCTGATGCATGTTATATTGATTTCATAATCGAGTTAAATTTGAATCTAAATCATAATCGTATGGAAATTCTTATTGTCACATATTCTAGGTTTAATATAAATTCAATCGAAATTCTTATAAATGAAAATTAGTCGTATATTCTTCTTTTGGCTTCATAGCCACAAACATATATATATATATATATATATATATATATATATAATTTTCACTGTTTAAATAATATAAAAATCTCTGTTGAAATTTCCCGGTAGTGAAAAAGGGCGAAGATGGGTACAATTGGATTACATATTTATATGTAATACGTACATAAATACTGACAATAAAACGAACATTAATGAAATACATAAATATCAAGATGTAAAAAGGTTTCCTATTCAAATGATTCTTTATTTATTGATTTATTTATTTATTGTATACATTTGAACTTCCACCTGAAAAATGCTGCTAGAATTAATATTCCTTAATATTTTCAATGTCTAAATTATTAAACTAAACATTAGATATTATTAATTGAAAAAAACTTTTTTTTTTAACATTTTTTTTAACAACAAACATACATCATAAACTTAAAACGTAACATATTACAAGAGAAAAATATAAAACTATCCTGACTTCATATACAGGGCGTCCTGTCAAGACTATCTGAACTTTAAACAACCAGATTACGCACTTGAATTATATAAATATTTCTAAAAGAATTCTACTATACGGCATATAGTTATCGAGGCAAAGTCTTAATATGAGCTAATGGATGTAGCTATATTGGACGTACGGGTCTGGCTTTATAGTTGCCACGATTACAAGACCTGATATCATTTAGATATAAAGAAATTTAAAATATGGCTGCAATATCTACTATCGCTCATCCTATTGTGCAAGTATGTGTGCTACGATATGCGCGGTGGGCATTTGAACATCTTTATCTATAAACAAATCCAAACGATGAGGTTAATTTTCTAATAAAGTTTTTCCCGTGCACCGGATTTAATATCGGGGTTTTACGATTGCATTTTCTCTAACACTATGGAACACTCTACGGTATGAAACTATGGTACAGTCCCGAGAATATTTTTTTACGCTTTAAAAGCTAGGAATTTAAATTTAGTGAGATTTGTCGATGTTTATAAGAGATACTGTATATTTTCCTTTGGGAAAAGGTTGTGTCGTTTTAGAAGTTATTCCGGTTTAACTTTTTTTTTTTTTTTTGTAATCAAATATATCAAAACGTTGATATACCATAAAATGCTAAGATTGTGTTATAAACCTAAATATATACGAAAACAGCCACAGTTAATTGTTATTAGTAAGAAAAATATTTTGAAGGTAATATATATATATATATATATATATCGAGTTTTAAAAATATGAAAAAAAGTTTGGAAAAAAAAAGTGAATAAACACATAAGTTTTTTCATACTTAAAAATTTAAGAGAATATCCCTTTCACAGGTAGATTTTATTTTTAACCTTTTTGTTCTTATAAATGTAATAGTTCGTTGAAACTATATATATATATATATTTAAACAGATTTTAAAAAATTGCCTTATTCTCCAAATTCGCATTTTTCTCGAAAACTGTGGCATACAAAAATCTACTTTCAGGACAATTTAAAAGAAAGAAAATGATTTTTTTTTAAACCTGTTTTATTTTCCGATTTCTATTCAACTACTATAATGAGTCTTTCTTTTCTTTTTTCTATTACATTATAATTTATTTTTATCTCTTACGTAGTACATAGCATTATTTAATGTATTACCTCAACAACTATATGTATATTTATTTAAAATACGTTACCTTACACCGTACGAACAATTTAATTACAGGCCATAAATGTATATTTTGAGAATTTTTTTTTTACGTTATTTTAATTAATGGCATTCTGTGTCAATCTTACACTATTAAAGTTTTTTTTTTTTTTTTTTTTTTTTTTTTTTCGCGATTTCTTAAGTAAAAGTGATTTTAAAAATATTTTACCAGTAATAAAAATACGAAATTTTGCAGCGTTAAATCATTATTATTAAGTTAAAATGTTAAATATTTATTGACTTTTTTAATTGGACGAATCAAAAAGATAATGGAGAAAAAAGTAAAAATACCAAGAAAGAAAATATTCCTTAATAAAAGAAAATTAATTTATGTTTAAATATGTTTCTGTCAAATTACGCGATGAAGAGTTTTTGTCTAAATTATCTTAAACTGATTTTCTGCCCTAACGTTTTAAAAGTGTTTATGTTTGTTTTTAAATTACATTACTTTCAAATGAAAATTTTTTTGATTCCTTAAGTAGTGACACCAATAAATCAAAAACCATATATATTGTTTTCTCATTTTGAGAATAATAATTTCAGTATCTAATATTTCCAATTTATAATAGATATTTATTTAAAATGACAAAAAAGTAATCTCTTTATTTCTATCTCTTTTTATATGGTTCCCCCAAATGAAAGTAGCACTGCCATGATTGTGCCATTGGTTTTAAAAACAGAAGATTACGCATGCCCCTATAGAGGGCTGTGAAGGCTGTAAACGCATGCAATATCGTCAAATTATCACAGATGCTTTTGTGGTAGCGTAGTTGCAAGTTTAACGGCATTATTCGTGTCGTGGATACAAGCAAACGATATAAACGTTCAGACATTCAATATTCAAAAGCTTAAGATGTGAGTGCTGTAGAAGGTCATTGTCGTATTTAAAATTTTTAAGACCCAGAGTGCATCTCACGCATATCAGTATTACGATGGTGTGGCGATTTTCATAAAAGACGAAACAGTACGGACGACAGGATATGACCAGGTGAAGCGAATGTAGTTATCATTCAGGAAACAATTGAAGTGTGTTCTTTGCGAAAATTACTATACCATCGAAATACTGATCTGCATCACATACAGTGCCATACGCACTTTGCATGCAACGCCACTTTTTTCAGACACACTCATTTTGCTCTGTTAAAAATTAAACGATTGCATTGCTGACAGCGTTCGAAGATATCCATGATACGGACAACACAATTAAACTGACTCCTATACTATCATTTAAGCAGCTATCATAATCTGACGATATGGCATGCATTCTCAGCACTCAGAACTGTGTATGTTGGTGGTATATAGAAGAAGCACGCACACTACTGTATCTTAAAATGATGTTAGAATCAAGGTAGTGTTATTTTCATCTGGGCGACCTTTATATCATTCATTACATCTATATATATTTTTTTTTAATTGTAAAACAGTAGATTTGAAGAACGCTTTAAATTTTATAATTACCAGGTATGACATTACATCATAATTTCAGAATTACATTTCTAAAGATAACAGCTATTATATATGTATTTTTAGAACTAGTGCTGCTTTTTATATTAGAAAGATAGTATAGTTACGTCATATTAATTAACGTTCTCTACAGTTTCTTAATTATTCATATAGAAGTTTAGATTTTACAGAGATAGAACTTCAAAATCTCGCATTTTCACAAAATTTCAAATTCCACAGATACAAATATAAAGGAGAAGTAGAGTAAGTGTAACAACGGAGGCATACTTGCAAACATCCTAATTAATATTTCAAAGTGTTGTTAGTGCCGCCAAATTTTTCACGCCAGTAAATTTTCAGAGAGATATTTTCCAAATGCAATTAAGATTAAATAAGAAGAAACATACTCTAAAAAGATACAGGTGTAAAAAAGAAGGCAGGGCTAACAATACTATGGAATATTAATTAGGATGTTGGCAAGTATGCGGGGTAAGTGAAACCTTATAACGTAAGTAATAACTTCAGCTTATAACGCAAGTGATAAGTTGAATGTCGATCCAATAGTATCATAACTATTTTTAAAACTTTCTAGGTTTTATCTAGCTATTGAAAATGAAATAAAATAGTATAAAGTGATAGTTTTGGAAGTTAAAAATTTCTTTACATTTCTCTCTCTGACAGAATGCTCGATTGTTGTACATGTAAAGTTAACTGCGATACTTTTATCGAACATATAGTTTTCTATATAACTATGCATGTGGAATATAAGTTCAGATTTGTTCTATTTCTTACACCTTCCATTTATCATCCGTGTTTTTACTTACCCCAGGAATTTTTTATATCAGAAGAGTATAACAAGGGGATTTGTACTTACTCCAAGCACCTACAATGCGTAAATTTTATTTTTTTACTTTGCATTTTTAGTTATGTATCTTAATTTTCAATGAAAACTAATTTAAAATTTTTGTGTGTATGTGCGTGTGTGTAAAAACTTTTAACATGGGAAGTAAATGTAGAAGGTGTACGGAAAAATTCGTAACTCTATAACAAGTTGAGGTGTTTTACAAAATTCAAAATCTCACATTCACGAAAATTTTCACTATCTTGAAACTTGAGTTGTTTATTTCTTAACTGGTATAATAGATCGAAGTTACACTTGTCCTAAACGAAGAAGTAAGTACAATCAGGAAACACAAACTCTGATTTTTTTTTTTTTTTTTTTTTTTAAATGAGACATTGTTAAGTTATAAAAGTTTCAATGTTTTAAAGCTGATTATTTGCAGTTTGTGTCTGAAAATTTTCAGAAGTTTAAATAGAATATTGACTGAACAAAATAAATTCTGATTCGAACATTGCTGAAACGATGTTATATTTAACCCCCACATTGTTTTACCTAATATATTCCTTCGTTGTGACATATATATATATATATATATATATATGTATATATATATATATATATATATATATATATATATATGTATATATATATATATATATATATATATATATATTTTAAGCTACAGACATTCAATGTGACACATATTTTAATATCACTATATATTTTAACACTTTAAAAGATTAATAATCATAAGAACAGAAAATTTCAGTAAATTATATTTTATAAAAGATATTCTTTAAAAAATAAATACGATTTAAAACAATTTTATAATATATATATATATATATATATATATATATGCGTATGTATGTAAATTATAAAACTGTTTTAACATTGTATTAAAATTGGTTGTAAAACAGTTATAAATTTTATTTGTTTTAATATATATATATATATATATTTTTTTTATAAAGATTCATTTATTAAGTAAAAGATATAAAAGTAACACACAAAATGATTCTTTTTCAACTTTCTGCAACAACAGTAAAATTATGTACACAGATACCCTTAACGATTTTTGTTATGTACAATATCTTATACGCTTAAAATAATTATTACAATTACTTAATAATAAAACATCACAAAATATGAACATTGTTTATAGTTAATTTTTTTTCATAAATGTCTGTTTAGTTAAGTTTAATATTTGTAATAAAATAATGTATTAAAGAGTAAACTAAAATGAAAACATGATTCATTAAACTTCATTGATAAAAAAACAAAAAGTACCAAAATGAGTAAAAAAATACCCTCAAGTATATCATTAAAAGATGAACTTTATTCAGCAGGGAAAAGTTTACATTTCTTCTTTGTCACATGAAATATATTTGGAAATTGTATTGTAAAATTATTAAATATCTCTCTTTGTAACATAACATTCTTAATTAGTTCAATAAAAGGGATTTGTTATTTTCTTTTATTTAAGGAATAACCTTTTGTCTTTAAAAACATTTTCATTCAAATTAATTACAATAGCATTTATTAAATGAGTGTTTATTAATATCTAGTTATATTTATATCAATGTCTAGAATAAAATATTATGGGAACAACTGTATAGAAATTATTTTTTATGCTCGGATTCATATAATCATTAACTAATTGTCCAATTAGATTGCATATAGAAAAAAATAGAATAATTTTAAGAATTTCAAAAAAGTTTAATTTTCCTAAAAAGCGCCGCTTAAAAATGGAATGCAAATTTAAGTAAAAAAAAAAAAAAAACATTTTTTTTTTTTTTTTTTTTTTTAAGTAGAAGCTTTTTATTGTGGAGCCCTGAAAAGCATAAAATAAAAATTTATTCTTGGAAAGACATGCTATAAATAAAGGAAAGTTTCAACACTACGAAATTTTTAGAGAACAATATAGATATTTCACTTTTGCCAGAGATGAAAGTTTTTAAATATTCAAAATATTTTAAAAAGCTGTCGAGACCAACATTCTTAGTCATTAGTTTCTACATAAGTATTTGTTAAGACATAAATTTCAAAGGTCTCGAAAGTTTTTAGAATATTTAGAATATTTAAAAAAATTCATATCTGGCAAAAGTGAAATATCTATATTTTTCTCTAAAATTTTCTTAGCTTTGAAACTTTCATTTATTTATAGGATATCTTTGCAAGAATATGTTTTTATTTTATGCTTTTCAGGGCTCCACAATAAAAAGCTTCTACTGTTAAAGAATGTTTTTTTTTTTTACATAGAGGCCTTTCGAGGATCGAACTTACAACCACTGGGTTATCAACCTGACGATCTATTCAATTGAGCTAACAAGCGATGAAAAAAGGGGCTAACATTTACGTTAAAGTGGAGGCCTTTTGTTTTTCAGTGTGACACGAACGCACGATGACAAAATCCAATTTCAGTAAAAAGCTTCTAATTTCAATAAAAAGCTTCTAAAATAAATGTCTATTTGTGTATTTTTTACTTAAAACATTTTACTTTGTGCGTTTTTAGTATCTAAAATATTTTGTGTTTTTTAATATATATATATAAAAAAATATATTAAAAAGCTCTTAAAAATTCTTAGAATACTGTGTAGTCAATGAAATTTTTTCTTTTATCAATTGACACATTTTTTCTACCAATTATCTGCAAAACATAACACATTGGACCTTCGGGGATCGAACTCTCGACCACCGCGTTATTAACGTGACGCTCTAACCAACTAAGCCAAGGAGCAACAAACGGAACAGTATTTACTTTGAAATGGAGGCGCCTTGTTTATTAGCGTGACACGAAGACGCGATGACAAACTCAATTTCATATAAGAAGCTTCTAGAAAACCTAATACAAATTACAAACTTACAAAAGCTGAAAACATTATTATAGATTAATTATAAAAATTAAAAATAAAAATAAAAAGGAATGTTCTTTGTTTATAGCAAACAATTTCACATAAAATTAGCTTAATTTAGTTTTTATGTCTAATATACAGAATGATTATAATTAATGTAACGGATTTAAAACAATGGGTATAATTTTAAAACAACGGGTCAGAATGACTTGATACTTTACCGGAACATTCGTGAGAGAATAGGATTTAGTTTGGTGTAGGAAAAAAATCGTTCCAAAATGTTCCAATAGATGGCAATATTAGGGTGATCTGAGGAGAAACGCCTAAATGAATTCATTAAACACTGGAATTTTGTTAACAATACAATAGAATCGCAAGAAACAATAGACTACAAGGAATTAACACAAGTTTTTTTTTTTTTTTTTTTTTTTTTTTTTTTTATCAAAAAGACAAAAATACGTGTTTACAGCGAAAACAGTCATAGTGACAAGAGAAAAAGTGGAACTTCATGAATCACCTTACAGATGGTTGGTGGGCCATTATATATATATATGTGTGTGTGTGTGTGTGTTCTTTGTCAAACAAAACTGCATCGCTTCGCGATTGCTCTGGCAAAATATCAAGTCATTCTTACGGGTAGTTTTATATTCAAACCGTTTTGGAATCGTAACTTTAATTATAATCACCCTGTGTATTTCGAAATTAAAGGTGAAATTCGGAATTTTTAATAGCAATTGCAGGACTTTTTTTTTTATATATATTTCTATTCATTATAACGCATTATAAAGAAAATGAAAATTATAAAATATAATTAAACATAAATTAATTTTTCTGTTGAAAGAATAAACATCGAAATGCCAAGAATAAAAATGTTGGAAGCCAAAAACATAATTGTATTTTTTTTTTTTTTTTTTTATTTTGCAACTTCTATCACTAAACATTGAATGTAAATATTTTATCAATGAACAATAATTATAACTTCCTATTTTACTATAAGCACAAAAGTATATATAAAATAAAAACTGATTATTGAGACAAAACGCAAGCAATGGATAACATACAATTATTTCATCAGAATTGTATAATTAACAATAATTTCTAATATTTTAAAAAATTTTATGCACGTACATTTCGTTTTAACATTTAATTCTAATGCCAATTATTAATATTATTAAAAATGAACAAATAAAGTCATTTATTATTTAATTTCCTTTAGAATTAACATAATTCAAACTACAAGATTACACATTTTTAAATTCTGAATACTTATTGTCAAACTTTCAACAGACATGCAACATTGGTGACATTTTAAGTCCATATTTTAAAAGTGTTTATTTACATACAAAGTTCTTTTTATTTTCTCCTACCCATAAGGTAGAGAAATCGCTTGAAAAATTCAAACTGAAATCGCTTAAATTGATTGAAATCGCTTAAAATTGAAAAATTCAAAAACTGCTTTTCTTATTTCCAGTACTTTATTTATATCCAGACACGTGGTGCATTGAATACTGAACAGCAATTATTCCCGAACGGAAAAATGAAATCGTCTGCCAAAATGTCTGTACTATAGAATGATCAAATAAAAAAATGAAGAGTGTTGCCATTAAATTTCATATTTTAGTTAATTAAAAATGTTCTAAATGTCGCATCGATAAGCAGTTTGCGCCCATGGATAAAAAAAAATAAATAAAAAATACCCCTTTCATTTGGTACCAATTTTGAAAAAAAAAATAATAATAATAAAAAAACAGGCACAGAGACAGACAAACCTTTCCTTTTATTGTTATAGATTAATTTGTATCTTCTTTGCAATATATACATTACCTTGTATCTTCCTTCAAGATATCGTGTAAAATTCAGTCCAATTTCTGCGTTAGATTAGCAAAATCTCGAGGTGGTTGTAGGACCCTTTTCATGATGTTCAAAACGTCATCAGTGTGAGAGATATTGAGATATTTGGCGACTTTGCTGGCCAAAGTAATGTTGGACAAGCAAGAAAACAAGCAGTGGAAACTACTTCTATGTGAAGGCGGGCATTATCATGCTGAAATGTACGATCAAGATTGCATGATATGAATGGAAACATAACGGGACGCAGAATGTCGTCGACGTACCGCTGTGCTGTAAAGGTGCCACGTATGACAACCAAATGGACAAACATCTATAAAATGAAATGAGACCCCAGATAATCACTCCTGGTTGTCGGGCCGTATGGCTGGCGACAGTCAGGTTGGAATCACCCCTTTATTCAGGGCGTCTCCAGACGCATCTTCGCTGGTCATCAAGCTCAAATCGAAATAAGACTTCTTACTGAAGCCAATTCTACTACATTCATTGACATTACAGTTTGAACAATCCCGATATCACTGCAAACCTTTCTGCCAGTATACAAAGCTTACTAGCAACTAGCACAAGGGGCTCCGTGAGCTCAACCCCGTTTTTCTGAACCGCCTATTAATGGTCTTTGAAGTCACTGAAGTACCAGTTGCACGTAGGATCGATTATAATGATGAGTTTGAGGCTTTAAGTACCGGTCTGACGATTGATCGATTCTCACGTTTTGTCCTCTCTCTAGACCGACCACTTCCTTCCTGATGCTGTATTCGGCCCATTCCTGCCAATATCATCTAATAGTGGCATCTCACAAACACAATTGTCAAATAATTCGCATATTTGACCAACCGGCTTCTTTGAGCCCAACTACACATCTCTCCCGAATGCGGACACCTGCCCATATTGTTTGCGCACTTACATGAGAGGCAAAGATACTGTATACATGAGTAGACGGAATAAAATTCTCAAAGAATTTAGGACCTGGAATCAAAATTTTTCCTTTTTAATATTCTGCCAATTGCGTAGTTGAGATGTAGTGCAGCGTCTGATAGCATCCAAACTTTAAAATTTTGAATTTTTCATCTAAACCTGTATGCATGTCAATTTGTGTCCAATTTGCATTATTCCTTCTTGGTACGTCGTTCTTTTTCTTTTTATGTTCCAGAGTGTATATACCTCTTAATTCTGTTCTTTTGACAGACAATACATCTAGCGAACCAAGCAAGAAAAAAAAATTAAACTAACAATTTTGAATATTTTTGTGAGATATTGCCACCAAATATGAAATTTCTGACTTAAACTATTATTACTTAAGGAGGGATACGGCGATATTCATGATTAATTTTCCACTTTTTATTTATTTATTTATTTATTGTTTTATGTCTTTATTTATTATTATTTTGTAAACTTTAAAAGCAACAGAAAATAGTTTTCCATTCATCATTTCATTTTTAGAGAAAGATCTCTCGCTACATATACATAACCTTAAACCTTGAGATTGAAAAAAAGTATATAATAAATATAAAAATATAAAAATTGTAAGAAAAAGCATTGCGTCTTAAGAACATATCGTTCAAGTATGCAAAAAATAATATTAAAATATGTAGTACAAGTTCCTATTTGTAGTAATTTTAAATATAAAAGATACGACGCTTCTAAAAAGTATTCTCCTGAGATTTCTTTGAAATATGCAACGCACATATTTTTTATAAATAATTTATTATAAACTAAGTATGTTGATAGTATTTCGAAAAAAATATATTCTATTTTTAAAAGCAACAAGGGAAAATATATGTTTTAAAGGATTCATCAATATTTTCAAATAAGATTTAGAATTTATGAAACTACATCCATGTTAAAGAAGATACAATGTATTCTTTTTTTAAGCATCCAAAAAGTTGTATAATGTGCATGTACTGTTTGTGTATTTTTTCAGTTACCACATTAATCATGAATTTGTAAGGAAAATCTACTTCTTTTATTTTGCTTACTTATAAATTTATTATGGCACAGGTAACGGTAATTTTTAATTATTTTGACACGATATATATATTTAAAAAACAAAGTGAAATTTAAGCGATTTTTAAATGCCTTTATCTCATGGTAATTTTTATCAAAGTCAAACGTTCTTAATTTTCAACTGGGCAGTTTATTCAATGTGATTGTGACATAAAACGCTCTTGTTTATAACTACTACATTCAATCGATATTTTATGTTTTACATTCGCGTAAAATTTTATAACATTAACTTATTACCCTTTCAATACAGACGCCGCCATAAAAGAAATATCACTAGTTTTATAGGGTTGAATTTATGTTTCCGTTGACAGTTCTAAATGTTACATTCTTTAAATCTTGTTTATATGTATGTTTTGAGAATCAAGAACAATTAAAAAAAAAAAAAAAAAAAAAAAACCTCTAGACGGCAAAAGTAGGACCAGAAGCTTTTAAGAAGAAACAGAATTATTGCAAATTAAGTATTTCAAAAATTTTATGCAAATCGACTTTCATATTATATTTTTAGTACACCCAAGCATAAAATGGGTAAAATAGAAAATATGTCCATAAATTTTACCATGACATATTCAACATAAAAATCTTTACTGTGATCAAAAAAAAAAAAAAAAATAAATAAATAAATAAATACATTTAATTCTATCTAATTTATTCTGTGATTTTTCAATATCGTAAATGAAATCAAAATTTCTTAAACTATGTATTTATTTCGTTTTAAATATCGCATAGCATTTAGGCGCATTATACAAGTGTCTTATAATTAAGAGAATACATTCTTTTTATTGATAAAAAATCTCGTGTATAAAATATCTTTATTATACTATGTTTTATGTACATTATGAGGTTAGGAAAAAAAACGAAATTTAAGATCATTTTTGAATTGTTGTTTAAATTTTCTAGTTGAAATTAAAGTTGGGAATTTATTTTATAGTATCTCCTTTTAATCGACAATAACCCACATGTTAACACATTGTGCTTCAGGTAATTATTGCATTATCGACAGCATAATACAAGATAATGACTTGAAGTAAAACATTGAGTTTTTATTATTTCTCTTTAAATAAACGAATTATTTTACATGCATAATTTTCTACAATATATAATAAAATTTATATATGTAAATTTTTTTTATCAGATTTCAATAGATATCTTTAGTTTTGAAATGCTTTTCATTAGAAAAGTAATTCATTCTTATTTAATTCCTGTAGTTGTACACTTATAGGTTATATGAATTTCATTAAAATTTGTATTATTTATGCTCATTAATGCTAACGAATAAATATATAGCGCTGTCTGCAGTGTTGCTAATTTGTAGGAAGAATCATTTACAAAATATGTAAATAAATTTGAATTATAATATTTGTCTTATTGGATGTTTTTCGAATCAACTATATTCAAAATTAGACGTATGTATTAAATAAAATGACTCTAGAAGATAGCAACACGGTTTGTCTGTTGCAATTTTTAATTTGTTGCTTCGGATCATATCGTGGAATATCATGAATTATTATTTTAGGCATGAAAGACTTATGGTGTCAAAAAATATTTAAAAGCTATATTGAAGATTGTTGAAGAATAAAAAATTAGAATGTCAAAGTAAAAAAAAAAAAAAAAAAAAAAAAAAAAAAAAAATATTTATAAATATAATAATCTTTTTCACACCACATACATAATATGGCATTTTTGGAAGGATTGGCTTTTTTCTTGAACACCGAAGAAATGCAAATTAAAAAATAACTAGCATGTTGTTGCCCCCATAAGACTTTCTTCCATATATAATCATATAGAAATTCGCGCAGAACAAATTATTTAATAAATTATAATTTATTACATGTATATTCGAAAATAAAGGCAGACGATTTTTATCTCACAGAAATATAACATTACATGCAGAAAGTAAGTCAATTTTGTCGCAACATGAGAAAAAATGCGTTTTTTTTTTTTTTTCCTTTCTTTATTTAATAATAAAATAAAATAATAATAACTTTGTTTTATATTATCACGGACCTGTGGTTCAACCATTCATTTTTAAAGTATTGACGCGTTCTTTCTTAAGATACCCATAGTGAAATTTTACACTTCCAGAAATTTTTACTCCCTGGCAATTCTTCTAAATGCCAAACCACCCCACCTAATTTACAACTACCATTACCAATAATTCATATCAATGGTAAAATCATGCGTTAAAAATAACTCTCTTTATGTATACGAAACCTTGTCCTTTATTCCCAGGTTAAAAATTTACAAAAAGCGAGATAACAGTGCCATTTGTTAAGTGATTGTTCCGCAAACCTAATCAGCACCAGTTAAAGTCAGTAAACAACTAAATACCAAGTTTGGTTAAAGATTTTCATTTTCCACAAAATTTGTGTTACTCACACACAGACACACAAACAGGCATACATTTCCTAAAAACATTCAGATCATGTTCAGATCATCTCAGAACGTGTAAATTCGTCAAAAACTGAAGTTCAAAATTTTTCACGAATTCAATACTTTCTTCTTATATGTATTTAAGTAAATAATAATAATAAAAAATAATAAAAGATAAGAAGCCAATCATCTATTAAATACGTAGATGCTTTAAAGTGCATAGGTTTCGCATAATTTTATTTATAATGATTTTACTTTATTATATTAATTCAAGATGTGTTTGTAAAAGTTACAAAAAATAGCATAAGATAAAGATTATTGGATTCTAATACTTTTATTTCATAAATAAATTAAGAACTATTTAATAAATAGCAAAATTTATCCCGCTTGAAAGTGAGGGAGACTAGCTATCTAAACAAATGCCACTTGAGTCTGTGGTATTGCGGTAAAGTACTCTTCTGCCTTCAAGTTAATGAAGACAAATTGTGACTTATATCTCTTTCAATATTATCGCAATAGTACAGCTAACTCGAGTTTTAATACATTACTTTTCGTAACTTAATTGATTCCAAACAACCAACGTCCGATTCAAGCCATTTTCTCTAAAGAAGTAAGTTAAGTCAAGATAAGTTGATTTCTTTATTTAATTTTAAGAGTGTATATTGGTTTTAATAATTAATATTCGGTTAATTAAGTGTAAAAGAATGTATTTTAAATATATTTTAATAAACCACACAGCAATCTGTGGTTGTTTATGTGTCTTAAAAACATATAGTACTTAATTTTATGGAACACATAATAATCCGGCTTTACTTACATGAAATCAGAGTTGCAATTAAATTGTTGCAATAAAAAGTAGCAACCTTTCAGTAAAAAAATTCAATATATTTTTTTCAATTTATACAAAAAAAAGTTAATATTAATTTAAATTTAATAATATAACGCATTTAAAGATAGATACCAATTAAATTATACTAACTGCTGCTAAAACTAATCTGCAAAATTTATTTATAAATGTTAGCTTTCAAATAATTATTTTTTATTTAAAGTACATGTTAAACGTTGTTTCTTTGTCTTAATAATTCTGGGGTAATAATAATAATAGTGATAATTAAGAATAATGGTGTCTTAATAATTCTGTTACAACTTTATATTAAAGTTGTACAAATGTTTTAAAAAATGTATTTTTCTCCATTTTATACCTCAAAATAGGCACAAATAATATTTTCTTGTACTTAAAAATTTTTTAAAAGGAAAATACGTTTTATGTTTTGTTTACCTAATTCGAAATATTATATTTTGTAGTAATATGGTATGTTTGCATATTTGTATTTATATCAATTGCAAATAATGTATTAAATTTATGTGTTGTGGTAATTTTTACGGTGTTAACTACAAAATATTAAATAGCACTTTAGTGATTCCTATCGAATAATCCGTATTAAGCAACATCTGGGAATCAAAAGTGTTTCTAAGAAAACCATTAATGTCCTAAAAATATAGAAAAGATAAACATTCACAGAAAAAGTTTCTAACTACGAAAAAATAAATTATATTTAATCGAAACATATAACATAAGTACAAAACACATAAAATGACAGTCTATTTTTATTAGAAAACAGGCAAAAGTATTTGTGAAATAATCTAATTTTTTTATATGTAATATTTCATATATAGTTATAATTTATCGCAACATAAAATTGATCAAATTACAATTTAAAATTTTTCTCAAATTATAAATTATAACAAAGGATTTGAAGTAAACTCGATTAATTGTTTAGAATGATAGAAAACTAAAATATTATTTGAATTAATTTAAACTAGTGTCAAGTGAGGCAGTATGGTAGGAATTATTGAGATTTGTATTTGAATGAATGTTGTCGGTAAAAAAAATTATCTGTGATAGAATTAATTTTTCATTATATTCTAATAATACAGGGTAACGACAGACCCGCCTTTTCTCCGTGATTCTTCCACCAGTATATTTATATAATAATTTTTTACTTAATCGTGCAAACTTATTACTAAAAATTTCGAAAGAAAAATACTGATGGAAGAATCGGAAGTGTGGGATTTGGTCTGTTGCCACACTGTAATATATCGGACAAATAATTTTTGAATGTATTGAAATAAATATGTCACAAATTTCAAAAATCGATTTTTTTTAAATATATAAATATAGGTTGGATGATCCCCCCCCCCCCCCCATGCAAGTGCATTTTGAAGAGGGACAAGTGTAGTAATTTTTTCTCAGTTTTACAAATGACAGAAAGACTATAATATGGTAGGCTAAATAAAAAAATATATTTTGAGAAAAAAGAAAAAAAAAAAACTGGGGCCTCCAACATATTTACAGCTCCATTTTATCGACACCTAATCGGTATATCAGCAAATTTTCACTTTGGATTTAGAGAAATAGACAGAACATCTTCAAACGAAATAAAATAAATGCCTTCATTTAGCAGCAATTTGTTTTTAGACTCATTCATGCACGTTAGTCCCATTATTTTTACTTCGTTCTCACCATCCTGTTCTTTCAACGTAATGCATCCATAACGGAATTGATAACAGTTTCTTTATATTTATTGAAATTTTATTTTTCCGACTGAGTGAAAATAATATAGTAATGCTGGCCGGTTGTCGACCTGGATAGCTCAATTGGTAGAGTCTTGACCTTGTAAGTCAAAGTTCCGGGGTTCGACTCCCGGTCCAGACATTATTTTCACTCAGTCGGAAAAATAAAATTTCAATAAATATGATTTTCTTCCAATCAGTTGATTGTGTGATTTTAATAAAAATTGAGTTTTAAGATAATGCAGATTATAAAGATTCACATTAGTGTATTAAAAAAAAAAAAAAAAAATTACCAGCTGTAGTGGAAGTGCCACTTTTATCCCTTAACACATTTTACCTGTGGTAAGTGTGTCATCCTCTTTCACTGTATTACATAGGTTAAAAAAATAAATCAATAAATAACATACTTACATTAAACTTGTAAAAGTTGTTTTATTACTTAGTATGGCGCGATATTCAGTGTAACTAATCAATTAAAACAGGGGCTATCAAACTTTTAATGATCTAACTCCAAATTCAATTTCCAAATTCTCTGGGAGTGTAATTTTTGATTGGTATGTATAAAATGAAGTTACATTCAGTACTACACTAGAAAACAATTAATATATATATACTTTACACTATTCATTTATAATCTCTTATTTTAATATATATTTAGAATTATTTTCTAACTAATCTTATTATTGCATATTAAATAATGCACATTAATATTTTACCACGACTTCAGTCCTGAATGCAAAATGAAAAACGATGTACGTTATATTATTTCAAATTTTCAAATTTTTTTTCATTGTAATTATATATGCATATTTTATACTTGCTAAAATTTCGTTAAAATGCATCTTAACATCATTACTTTCCAATCAACAAAATGAAATTAACGTACATTACTGAGGTGCTTAAACTTATGTTTTCTCTGAAAATATATGCGCTTATACTTCCTAATTATTGTACAGGACCTTAAAAACGTGTTCTGAGAATGTCACGTAATCATCCAAATTATGTCAAATTTCGAACAATTATTCATGAAAAACGTAGACTAAGTTGAATAAAATTTACTGGTGTATAGAATGTTTATGGTTCGTTCACAGAGACACATAAAAGAATTTCGTGACATTAGAGCCTATGGACAAGTTTTTAATTTAAGCGCATTTTAATGCGTTTATGCTGCATTGAACATAATGGAATCAATACACATTATGAAGATATTTAGAAGTATGTTTACTCTGTTAAAAAAAAAGGTATTATAGACTAAAAATATCTATTTACGGGACCTCACAAAAGAATTCTGATGACGTACTGTAATCATTCAAATGATGCCAAATTAGTTTTAAAAATTAATGAGTTATAACTAATTAGGTGTATTCTTATTACTGGCGCATATAACAACTGTGGCCCCTTTTCGAGGATACATAAAAGAATTTCGTACTATTACAGTCTATAGTCGTTACTTCTTAAAAGTGTATTTTAACATGGTTAAACCCCGTTAAGCATAATGAAATTTTACTAGAATTTTAAAAGCATGTTTTTCTGTTGAAAATTGTGGTCATAGAATTGGTAATTAGTTTATAAGATTACACAAAATAATTGCGATATGCAATGTAATCTTTTTGCATGAAATTTGGTACAAGTATTTACGAATTACAGGGAATTAATACAAGACTGTCAGTTATTAGGAATACATATAGATACAGATAGTTATAGAAAGAGAGATACAGCGGAGGATTGAGGGGCAGCTGTTTCCTCAGAAAAGTATCTGTTTATGTTGCAAGTCAATCTAATCGATATATATATATATATATTATACGAGTATAATAGAGAATAAATAAAAATGATCTGTTTAATAATGCGTGATGTAAATAGGACGTTGAGGCTCCTGATCTGCAGATCCACTAGTTGCCAAAACGCCAGTGGAAACTCAACTCAAACTCCCTGTGGAAACACCCTGTGAAAACTCAAAAAGATTTTGCGTTCCGGATGTGTGTCTGTCTGTTTATTTCACGATAGCGGCCACAAAAACCCACTATCGATTTGAAATTTAGTACACGTATATACGATCTCTACGGAATCAGCTGTACATGTTTGGTGGTGTATTCTATTTGTAGTTCGTGTACAGCGACAGGCCATTTTATTTCTTATTATTACGGCCTATGGAAAGAATTTGCATATGCTGCGATAGTGGCCGCAATAATCACGCTATTGAGTTGCAATTTGTTATACACGTTTATGAGCCACGCGGAATTAGCTGTATAATTTTAGGTGTGTATTCTATTTTCAATTCGTGTACGGGGACACGCCGAATTTTTCTTATCATTACGGCCTAAGGGAAGAATTTGTATGTATTGCGATAACGGCCGTAAAAGTCACGATTTTGACTTTCAATTGGTACACATGATTGGTACACTTAGCTCAGTATAAAAATTGTTGCATAATTTTTTAAGCCTATATTGTTTATGGATTGTATACAGGGACACGCCAAAATTCCTATCATTACGGCATATGGGGTGAATTTCGTTTAAACGCTTTTAAACATCATTACTTTGCAATGAACAAAATAAAATCAGTGTACAAATAAAATTAGCGAATAAAGTTAGCTGATATACTTAAAATTATGTTTTCTGCAGAATATATGTGCTCTTAGGCTTCCAAAATAATGTACAGAACCTTAAAAAAGGTGTTCTGACTATGTTTCGTAATCATCTAAATTATGTCAAATTCCGAACAATTATTCATGAAAAACGTAGAATAACGTGAATAGTTTTAACTGCTGTATACAATGTTTATAGTTCGTTTACAGAGACACACAAAAATTTCGAGACATTAGAGTCAATAGACAAACTTTTATTTAAGCACTTACTTTAATGCGTTTACGCTGCATTGAACATAAAGGAATTAATATACACTGTAAAGATGCTTAAAAGCATGTTTACTCTAAAAAAAGGGTATGTATAGTCTAAATATTTTATTAACGGTACCAGACAAAAGAATTCAGATGACGCACTGTAATCATTCAAATGATGTCAAATCAGTTTGAAAAATTAATGAGTTATAAATATTTAGGTTTATTCTTATTATTGGCGTATATAATAATTGCGGCTACTTTCCCGTGATACATAAAAGAATTTCGAATTATTGCAGTCTATAGTCACCATTTCTTAAAAGTGTATTTTAACATGGTTACAGCTCATTAAATATAATAAAAATTTATTATAATTTTAAAAGCATTTTTTTCTGTTGAAAATTTTGGGCATAAAATTGGTAATTAGTTTACGAGGTTACGCAAAATAATTCCGATATGCTATGTAATATTTTTGCATAAAGAATTTTATACAAATATTTATGAATTACATGGAATTAATACAAGACTGTCAGTTATTAGGAATATGTAAATTTGCACATATATCTGCAGATATATACAGATAGGTATAGAAAGAGAGATACAGCTGGGGTGTTACGCGGGCGGCATCCGTTCTCGGTAACGTACCTATTTATGTAGCAAGTCAATCGAATCAATGTATATATTATGTAATAGGGAATAAATAAAAAGAATGTGTTGAATATTGTGTTATGCAAATAGGACGTTCAGGATCCTGATCTGCAGATCCACTAGTTAAAAATGGAAATGCATTTTTAGAAATTTCAAATTGCAGCCTTAATGTATCTGAATATTTTAGTGCAGACAATAAATTTGAAGTGTAAAAATATAACATTCTATACAAAATATAAAATGTCTGTTAAATTGTAATTTAATAAAAAGTTAAATAAACGGGCTCTAAAACTCAATGCATTTTTTATTTTATTTATTTATTTATTTATTTATTTTATTTTATTTTATTTTTTTTTTTTTTTTTTTTTGGGGGGGGGGGGGTCACTGCACACAAACTAACTCCACAACGCTTAATAATGACAGTTGAAAACATTTACGGATGCTGGAGTCGAACAATTGCGCTGATAGAGAGACGGACAGTCAGCTAAACAGATGTACTGATTCATATCATATTCAATCTTAAAATTTGTTAGAAATTGTTTGAAACACTTATTGCAAACTATAATTCAATTCCAGCAAATTACCAAAAATAGATTTAACTGTAAATAAATATTTATGTGTGGCCTTGTAAATATTAATGTTATAATACTATTCTTTAAAAACCATTTTTTGTGTATTTAGATTACATATTTCAATTTCATTAAAATTTGTACAAAGTAATATTGTTAAAATGCGTTTTATAGAAATACCTGCTTTCATAGAAATTTTCGGGTGTCCCTGTGCCGAAACCAGTGGTAGTATTTCCTTCATTTTTAATAGGTAACATTCGATAATGAATTTGAATAACATATATCAGTTTTTAAAAATTCATTAATATTTACGGGACTTAGAGCGAGGACAGACAGACAAACCGAGGTCATAAACACTTTTCAAATGCCTTGGTAAGTGTTTATGACTTCGGTTAAAGTGTTTATGACATAGGTTAAAGTGTTTATGACCTCGGTTAGCGTTATAAGGAATTATCATTATCTTTTATACATTTTTATGTCTTTATTTTAACGTTAATTTAATTTAAATAGACAATTCTGACATTTATAATTGAATTTCAAAATTCAAATTCATTAATTTAAGTTTCTACTAATTAACTCTTGCTGTTTTTTCAAAAATATCTCCATTAAATAAACCACTTTTGTCAAAAAACATATTTATAGTGAAGCATATTGCTTTTATTTTCTATAAAATTAATTAAATTATTTCGATAGGAAACATGAGAATGAATTGACAACTTAGCAATACTTGACAGAGAAAATATGATTAAGAAAACAATTTATTTAATTCACTTCTTTTAATTTACTTTTATGTAAAAAGCAAAGAATAATAATTAAAAATGTTGAAAGATAAAAGCTTAAAATAACATTATTTTCATTTTAGATAATTATACAGGTAAAAAAATAAATTAAAATTAGAATAAAGAAAATAATAAATGTCTTCAGATTAACATATTTGTTAAAGAAATATAAATTTAATATTATTTTTAAATAGAATAATATGATAAATATTTTTTATAAACAATATTTATATAAGATTACTTTAAGAAACTAGTATGTTGTGGCGACCACAAGACTTTCTTCTTTATTTTCCTATACAAATTCACTCACTAACAAAAAAAAGTTTAAAAAAAAATCGATAACTTTGTTTTAAATTATCACATATTTGTAGTTCAAGCATTTGTTTTAAAGGTATTGACGAGACTTTTCGAAAGATACCTATCTTGAAAATTTACCTCTTCCCCCCAGGTAGGGAAGCGATGCCCCCACATGCACAATTTTTTTCCTAATTAACTACTACTATTATTAATAATTCATATTAATTTTACAATCACAGGTTAAGAATAACTCTCATTATGTACATTTTTACGAAATTTTGTCCTATACTGCCATGTTAAAAATTTAGAAAAAATACGATCACCACGCCACCTGTTGAGCGATTGATCCCCAAATCTAATCAGCCCCAGTTTATGTCAGTGGCCGACTAAATACCAAGTTTGGTTAAATTTCGTAATATATATATATATATATATATATATATATATATACAATTTTTTTTCTAAGTTTTTTTTTTTTTTTTTTTTTTTTGTTAAAAGTAAAAAAAAAAAAATCGATAACTTTCTTTTAAATTATCACAGATTTATAGTTCAACCATTCGTTTTAAAAGTATTGACGAGACCTTTCGAAAGATACCCATCTTGAAAATTTACTCCCCTCGAGGGGGGACTTCCCCCCAAGGGGTGTGGCGAGGCTCCTACACATATAAAAAAAATTTCCCAGTTGACTATCTCTATTATAAATAATTCTTCTAAAATTCATAATGATTACTAAAAAACAATTCTCTTTATGCACATTTATACAAAATTTTATCCTATATCACCATGTTAAAAATTTCGAAAAAGCGGGATGGCATCGCAACCTGTAAAACATTTGTTACCAAAAGTTGATAGGCACTAATTTATGTCAAGGTGCAACTACATACCAATTTGTATGAAATTCTGTGCAGTAGTTTCTGAGATGCAATTGCCACAAAATTTTGTCACACACACACAGACAGACAGACATTTTCTAAGAATGGTGAAATCGTGTTCTACAGCTCTCAAAACATGTAAATCAATCAAAATCCCCAGGTCGAAAATTTTTACGAATCCAATACTTTCTTCTATTGAATATAGAAGAAAGTAATAGCATTTTGAATAAACATGATTTTGTCATGCAAATGACCTCAAAACGCTAAAACTTAGTAAAACTAAATTTCGAATATTTCATTAAAAAAATACTTTTTTTACCAATATATGAGTGAGAAAAAGTAAATGAATAAATAAATAAAACAAATAAATAAATAAATAAATAAATAAAATAAATAAATAAATAGCAGTTTTTTTTTTTTTTTTACTTAAACTTAACTTTGTCGTTTTAGTTTAACTAAACCCTTTGTCGTTTCAGTTTCATTTCGCTCTTATGGTCAGCGTTGCTAAATTTAAGGACGCTTCTTATTCAATATCCACAACTAAATTTTAAATGTAACGGTTACTTAATCACTTCGAAGGTTATTCGTCTGTTATGCATATCAAGTATCACTCCTCAAAATTATTGGTTATTGTTAAAAAAAAAATTGACAACACTGTCTAGAGCGTTTTAGAAATTTAGGGTCGGCAAAGGGTTAAAAGTGGCACATATTTCAAAGAAAACTGAAATGCAATATTCATTTCAAATAAATAAATTTTTATTTTTTAAAACAAATTTTCATATATATATATATATATATATATATATATAACTTGAATTTTGCTTTTATTTTGTACTTTTATTTATACCCTGTTAAGCGATTAAAAAAGGAAATAAAATATTCAATAAGCTATTTAATATAGAAAAGTAATATATATATAATATATATATATATATATATATATATATATATATATATATAGTAAGTGACTCTACTAGACTTTCTGAACTTTAAGTAATTAACGGTTGCATAAATATATTAAAGTAAGAGTAGTCATTAAAAATAAATAAATTAATTAAATTAAATTAAATTAAAAAAATATTGATAAAAATTTCGAAGTAGTATTCCCATTTGACCCAGATTTAATATACCGGCTTCGGGCAGCCGGCATCATTTTTTTTTTTTTTTTTTTTTTTTTTGAGCTATGCTGGTAATAGATAGACCAACCGCAAAAAAATTCATTTTTTAATTTTGATGCCCTCAAAACTTGTAAACAGAGCATAACTCAATTTCAAAAAATTGATTCAGAAACAATACTTTTTCTACAATTACATGGGTAAGACGAAATAAAAATTGATTTTATACTTTTCTGTACAGTAATTATTGAAAAATAAAGCGTCTCACCAACGAAGAATAAAATTTATTAACTCACCATAAATAAAAAAAATAGATAAACAAAAATAATAACCAGATTTGGCGGTAGCCAGATACATTGGCGATTTTTAGTACACACCAAAATGTCAAAAAAACTGCAATTCAGAGAATTAAAAGGTAATCACAAAATTTGAACAGAGGGAAAGCTGTTAGATCTTGGACATGTTTCTGATAAGATTGTAACTCTGAAAATATTTCTGTATTGTACTGTCATCGTCAAATGTCCCATGTTTAAAATTTGAGTAAAATCGATTTCGCAGAAAATCATTAAAAATAAATCTCAAGATATGACATTAACAGACAGATCTTCGACCCACAAGTGAATGACCACAGAAACCCGACTAACAAATAAATCTTTTGTGTTTATGAATCGTTATCGAAGGGAATGTAAAAGTACGGTTGCAAGGATTGCCAAGTTCGCCAAATAGGTGGTGTCCTGTTCTAGATATTATTCAATAATTTATTATAATAAAATTACAGTTTTTTTTTTTTTTTAACTTTCATAATAGCTAAAAATGTATAAATATAGGTATCATACATTTTAATAATGAGATTTATATTTTACTGGCTTCCATTATTTGGATTTGTATCTGCAATTAAATAAACGCAACATGTATTTTTCTTCTCTTGTTAAAATTTATTAGCAGACCTGTGTTTTCAGTAAATTCAATCCGATGAATCCTTTTAGTTAAAGACATAGTTGTACTATATACTATGGAAAGAAATATTTTCTGCATATGAATACCGTGTTTTAAATTCATTAAGACTTGTGCAAAGTAAAGTTTTAAAATAAGGTTTATAGAAGTACCTTTAATAGTAGTAGTGTTTTGAAATACTTCTGGGTGACTCTGTACATAAACCAGTATTGGTATTCACTGCGTTTTATGTATGAAACATCCGATAGTGAACTTGAATAATATATTAGAAATCTTTCATGATTTTTGGTTAAAAAATGTTATTAAAAATGATTTACAGAAATACCTCTAATAGAATGGAATGTTTTGGAATACTTTCGGGTGTCTCTGTACACAAATCAGGGTGGCATTTACTCTGTTTGCAATAGAAAACATCCGATAGTGAACATAAATAACATATATCAGTTTCAAGAAGTTCCACTTGTATTTATGGGAGTTAAAACACGAGCAGACTGATGAACAGACAGTTAGACAAATTGAACTCATTAACAACTTTCAACTTTGTTGGAAAGTGTTAAACACTAAATGGCGATCAAATATTGTTAATTAAAAAAAAAAAAAAAAAAAAAAAAAAAGGTACATTATTAGAAAATGTTGTGAATTTTTTTGCTTTAAAAATACTCTTGTACAAAATTAATCAAAGAGACCACATAAAAAAAATAATAATAATTAATTTACATTACTTATATTAAACAAATTATTATATTAATCATAATATTACTCTAACAGTATCCTTTTCAGAGTAACATTAACCCTTTGTTGCATATTAATCACCTGGGAAACTTTAAAGGAATTTATTGTGTTTTTCTTATTTAAAATTGCCCCATAAATAAGGGAAAAAATTTGTTTCATAAAAATTTTGTTTATTTTAAAAGTTACAGTTTGTCCACTGTAGTGGACAGTATGCATGTAGAAACTGGATATCTCAAATAGAAGTGGTGATGAAAATAATAAAGGCTGTTACTTTTTTCATCGATACACAAATGAACTTTGCATTTTACGCATGAATATGTAGATTTTCTTGAGCATAACTCCATCTTACATTTTTGAGTACTATTTGGTATTTGTCTAGCAAAATGATCCATTCCATCGTAGAGGACAGAGCTCGCTTCGAGTGAAATTTTTTTGTAGGTTTTTACACTGACATTGGCCCTTGTTTACGTAAGTCTTTCTGCATCTTGTTCATCAATTACTCTTGATACTGCTTGTATTAGGCCACTGGCAATGGACAGCTTGAAAAATTCTAGTTGCATAGAACTTTGTGGTATGACAGCTTTTTAAAGAAGCCAAGAATTTATCATGGTAACATCTATAAAATAAAATAATACCCTTTTGTACCACTACAATGCATAAACAAAAACAGTCCTACATTAACCTATGTTCATAGCGTCCACTGTAGTTGACAAAAAGAAAAATACATCAATTTTCATGAAAAATAGCATCTGAAAATAAGTGTTCTATTCAGACATATTCTAAAATGCCTAAAATTACTATTTCAAAATCCAAAATGTCAAAATAAAAAAGGTTTAGCACTTATATACAATGTTTACAATGAGAAATCACACTAACTTGGAAGTAGAGGTTGACGCTATTTTCAAACTAGCAATGCAATCTGTAATTTTATATTATGCTGCTACCTATGAGCAGCAGTTGAAAGCTTAAATAATACAGAAAGAATAAACATTGAAACCAAATCTGTAAAACCATTTGTCTGAAAGGAAAAAAAAATTAAACTTTTGTCCACTACAGTGGACATCATGCAACAAAGGGTTAAAAAACTGTAATATATCTTACAATTTCAGAAGAAATGCTTAAACATTTTTGTTTCTCTCTCTCTCTCTCTCTCTCTCTCTGTCACTCTGTACATAAAAATGTATGTATGTATACACAAGGTGGACAAATTTAAACTCACAGGACTTACAGTATTCTTAAAAACGATCTAATTGGGACACTGGCAACAATTTTTTTTAAGAAGATTAGGCAAGGCGGAGGATGAAGGATTCCGGAAAAATAAAGTTTCAAAAGTCATCACAAGAGAAAATGTGGAACTGTGTAACAGAAAAGAGATTTAAAAAAAATCGAAATATGGGGACAAGTTAACACGGGATATCCAATTTTAAAATAAGAAGTGAGTATAAAAGTAGTGCTTAAAAAAAGTGCACTATCGTGAATTTTAAATTATAGGTTGTGACAAAAGCATTACTCAGAAAAACGACGCCACATATTCGCCTACTGTTAACTTTTTTTTTTTTCCTTTATTTTTTTCTGAATCGTTTGACCCCAGTCTTCTTTAATCTTCCTACGAAATTTCGCGCCATTCTCGCAATTTTAATAATGGCCATCTTGAGTTTATATATATGTATATGTGTATATATATATATATATATATATATATATATATATATATATATATATATATATATATATATATATATATATATATCTGTGTGTGTATGTTAGTGAAAAAAAAAACTTGGGTGTAGCGAATTGCTCTTAAATATCTTTTAAATGTAGAAAAATTACATTTCTTAAGAAAATGTTTAATTTTTGTTAGATGATGAAAAATAATTCAATTATTTTTGGCGAAAATCTAAATACCATTGATTAATTCTTTTCTGAAATATTTTTGGAAAACAAGTGGGGTTTCAAAGAAATCAATTTTGCGATTTGTAATAATTTATATTTTAAATCTCATTGAAAAGGTTTAAATCTATCATCGTCATAATTTGATATTCAAAAGATTAGAATTTTTATGATATTTCATCGTTATAAATACTGGCTCTATATAATCATACTAGCAGGCTTCGCTGAGCACTATATTTAAAGGATTTTTTTTAATTAAATAATTGAAACGTTTAAATAAATATATTTCGATTGGCGACTATTTTCTTCACAGTTTTAGTATGAGATCTCCTTGACAATATCAAACATATTTTGAACTTCAAAAATCTGTGAAGCAAAGCTATTATTAAAACGAATATTCCCGAAAACACTCAAACAGAATTGTTAATTCTTGGAATATTCTCAAAACAGTTGAAGCTGTTACTCGTACAGTAAAAGTCACTATTCGGTGAATGGTTGAATCAGAGAACGCACGTAAGTCGTTTTCGCAGCAATAACTATAACGCATGTATGTATGCTTCACGCACATGAAGACAAAAAAAAAAAAAAAAAAAAAAAAAAAAAATCACAGGAAAGCCCTACCTCGCTGTGCATGAATCTGAAAACGCACGAAACTGGGTTCCGCGGCAATCACTATCACACATGTTAAAACCAAGAAACATCACTGGACACCCCTACCTCGCTGTGCATGAATCTGAAAACACACGGAACTCGTTTTCGTAACAATTACTGTCAAGCATCTTAAAACTAAAAAAACATCACTGGACACCCCTTCCTCAAATCAATGAAAATCAAATAAAGCAATCAAATCTCTCATAATTATTCATAGCGTAGCTCTAGTTCAACGTAAAATACACTCAAATCAATAAAAATCAAATAAATCAATTAAACCTCTCGTAATTTCTCAAAACGTAGCTCTAGTTCAACGTAAAATACACTCAAATCAATGAAAATCAAATAAACATATCAAATCTCTCGTAAATCCTTATAAGATAGCTCTAGTTCAACGTAAAATACACTCAAATCAACGGAAAAAAACAACAACAACAAAAAAAAAAAACAAACAAATCTTTTGTAATTCCTCATAATGTAGATCTAGTTCAACGTAAAATACACTCAAATCAACGGAAAAAAACAACAACAAAAAAAAAAAACAATCAAATCTTTTGTAATTCCTCATAAGGTAGAGCTAGGTTAACGTAAAATACACCCAAATCAATGGAAATCAAATAAACCAATCAAATATCTTGTAATTCCTCATAACGTAGCTGTAGTTCAATGTAAAATACACTCAAATCAATGAAAATCAAATAAATCAATCAAATCTCTTGTAATTCCTTATAACGTAGCTGTAGTTCAATGTGAAATAGACTCAAATCAATGAAAATCAAATAAACCAATCAAATCTCTCTTAAGATTATCCATTTTGCGTCATTATAGAAATGGAAAGTTTTATTTTCATATTTTTATTAATTAAAAGAAAACTAATCAAAGAATTCGAAAATATGACTTCGATGTGCACAATGACCCTTCGGAGGGCACCTTTCTGTTAAATCACGTGACTGTCCGAGCTACCGTTTTCGAGAACAGTGAAATATACATATATATATACAAATATTACTCACTCAATAGTATAAGATATGTACTTAATCTTCAATTGAATATTTAAAATATCATTTCTTTTAACTTATTTAACTTATTTTAAGTGTCAAAAATATTATCATTAGTCTTGTTATATCAAATAAATTATACAGGTATGGTTTCGGGATGAAAAATAATGTGTTATTTATTCTATCTTCTTATAGATGTTTATGTTTTGATTTTAATTGTTTACTTTAGGGATTAGAAATCTATATTTGTTTTGATATTAAACGAATTCCATTGTTTTAACTTTTTTAATTTGTTTTATTTACATGATTAAACGATAATATCCATTTAACTTATACATCTGGGCCATGTTATTTTAAATCTATCTCTCAACCTTTTCATTTCTGATAAGATTTTTTTTTTTTTTTAAGTTTATAGTCATTAATCTGACGAACGAAAACTATTTCTGCCAAAAAAATAAAATAAAATAAACTTAGAAATTTAATTTGTACTGAAAATGTTAGTTTATCGCCATGTTTCTAAATAAATATTTCTTCTAAATCCTCCCGAAATAAAAGAGGGATTATTATTTTAAAAACGATCATAATTGAAAGATAAGGAGGCGTAAAAGAAAAATTTTGTTTAAAATACATTTTAAGAAAGTATGGTTTAATTTAATTAAAAAAAATATTTTTCACAAGGAAAGTAATCCCGTAATTATAGTTGAACAAATTTAGTTTTTAGAAAATGAAACGTATATCAGAGAAGAATTTAAAGAAAATATAATAAGTGCTTTCTTACTTTATATTTTTAGAATGTTTTGAATATTAAAATAATACTTTTTTTTTAACATATGCATAGCATTTTAAACCCCTAATTATATTTTGAATAATTAGATTACCTAGTTTTCATGTATGTATCTGTATTTTTTAAACGATTAAAATTTTTCATTATATTTTAAAATAATTATTTCGGAAAATTTTGTCTCTTTAATTTTTTTTTTTAAATAAAACTTTGTTTTAAAAATAAAAAGTAATTCTTCATATAACAATTTAAAAATCATTGAACATATTTCAAAAAAATCTGGAGTGACTCCACTCGACTTTCTGAACATTTAGCAATTAACGGTTGGATAAATCACTTAAATTAAGAAAAGTCGTGAAATAAACGAAAGAGATAATTACAATAGGTTGCTTGAGTATTTTTCTCTATATAGAATGTTCAATGCTATTGCAACTAAAATAATTTGAGCCAATAGGTAATAATGATAAAGTATTTTTCTTTGTATCCCGGTAAAAAAAAAAAAAAAAAAAAAAAATTCGCACCAACTTTCATCTCAATCGATCAAAACGTTTAGACATTAACATGTTAAATTGTAAAAATAGTAAAAAAGAACTCAGGTGTGCTCAAAATGTGTGCATACATCAAAATCTCAAAGCTGGATTTTTGTCATGCTTTCTTTTCATATGTATTTCGGAAAGTAAAAATGTCGGGCAGAAGGTAACAAGCAAATATTATTATTATTATTTTGTTCCCTTTATAAATTTCAAATAAATAAATAAATCATTAAATATAATTTGATACAAAATCAAATGTTGTCATTTTCTTTTTTCAAAAATATATTGATAATTAAATAACAGTAAAACTCATAACAGAAATATGAATTAGAAACTTTAAAATTAATATGATGAATTCCTTGATCAACATATATGTGGTGGATTGTAACTAATTTAAATAGTGTTATTGTAACCAGTATCGTGCAGAAAATCTCTAGACTGTAGGAAATGATTTTTGATTAGTTTGTGGATGATATAGAAATTCTGAAAACAAACAGACAAATTACTTTTAAACTGAAAAACCGTAAATGCCGAAATACTGAATACTAAAAAAAAAAAAAAAAGTTGAATTAGTTTTGTAATAAGTAAGTTTTAGTATTTACATATAGAGTTTTAAACATTTATTTCATAATTAATATTAACACTGCGGTAGTGAAGACAAAAATATAAACTCAAAATGTTTTGAAATAAATATTATATTATGAATAAATTTGAGAAATGTATACCTTTGTTTCTGTACTTTTTAATTTATTTATTTTTTGTTAATATTGCAGATCTTAGCTCTAAAAAGTAACGGATAATTTGATATTAAATGAGATTAATTTGTAGTATACACAGAATAGCATTTTCCTGAATTCGCAAATTGCAATGGAATGTAAATCAATTTTACTGGAAATTAGATGGGAATATCTCAATGTATAATTGAGACGTTCCTGATTTCTGTCTGGAGATTAGCCTTTATTCTGAATGGCACGCTGAATCATTGCATTCCGGACGAGATTCCAATTCCAAATTTTGGCAGAATTCAGACGAGAGACAATTGAATCTCAAGATTGATTATTTAGTTTTTATTGACGTTGAGTGTATTTTAATCTCACTTTGGAATTTGACAGTGAACTAAGAAATATCATCTAGGAGTCACATACAGATCGATTATAATTAACGATGCGATTTCAAAACGCCCTTGCTTCAAAACGACTTGTCAGAATTATTTGATTTTTTTACCAGAACAACTGTGAGGTAATGGAATTTTGTTTGCCATCAGAGAAAACACAGCTTCACAGAGTTCCATTAACTATCCGTAAAGTGTTTGTTTCATGAATCTGCTCTTTTCCTCTTGTTGCTATCATTGTTTTCAGTCTAAAAACATATTTTTGAATTTCGCTAATAAACTTGACGTAAACCGTTGTAGTCTGTTGTTTCATTTCTGTTAACAGCATTCTGACGTTTAAGGAATCCATTTAGGTCTTTCCCTTGACATTATCTTTACCGTGCCATCTATCGGGGAATTTTGTAACTATTTTTTTTTTCTTTCGGCAAATAAATTCCATTGCCTCACGATTGCTCTGGTAAAATAAGTCATTCTTTAATTATAATACACCTCTTTTTATCTGGAAAGTGTTAAAAAATTTGTCTTGGCCCTTGTACAGTAAGCTAAGTAATTTAAACAAGGAAAAAAAATCGGATAATTTTTAAAAGCACAGTGTCTCGATTTTCCGCCAAACCTATTAAAGTAAATTAAACTTACTAAAGCGGAAGTCTTCGGTTTCCCCTTTAGTACGCTAATAAGTAGACTTACAACGCCTTTGTGTAAGATGACGAATTTTTTATAAGATAAAAAGATGAAGAAATGTTTCTGGTCTAAGATGCCGAGAGTTTTACAATGATAAAAGATAAACGTTATTCAGAAGTATATACAAATATTATTATTGAATTTTTAATTAAAAGTATAGATAAAATATAATTTGTCAAACAACTTTAAAATTGAAAAAAGAAATTTATTGTTACAAATTTTCTTATGAAGTCTTGTGTATTTTATGAACAGCAACTATAATATTGAAAATGTCCCAAAACTCTCGAATAAAAAATACAAATAAATAAAATAATGTAAGTTAAAACTAGTTTGTTTTCTAAGTAATTGCGGCATGGTTTAAAAACTGTACATACAATACCAATACAATTAAACAGTAAAATTTTGAAATATATGTTTAAATAAAAAATAAAAATTTGACATAATTAAAATTTTAATTGGGTTCATGTTGTTAAAAAGCTCATTTCGTTTCATAATTGGCACATTCTTAAAGAGCACAGATATATGCAAAAAAAAGGTTATTTAATCATCATAAAAAAAAAAAAAATGTGTCTGAGCATTTATTTAAATTTTCATTTGGTCTGCAATTGATCATTAAAGAAAAAAAAAAAAAAGCCTTTAAAGCTATGCATTTATTATAACCAAAATAATCCTTATATCTATATATTTTGGTTGATAATTATTTACAAACTATTATTTTCAAAACAGAACATCAAAGAGGGTATTAACAAACATTTTTCTATTAATTTTAATTATATGTAAATACTAGTTTTTCACGAAACATATTTTTATAGAAATTAAACTTTTTAACTCTTTACCCTCTTTACCCCTCTTCTTAAATGTGAAAATAATACTTTTGTCCAATCTACGACTGTCCTATATTCATGTGCTTTAGCAAATTCTAATCTTGTCTTCTTATTTTTTGTACTAATCAACAATTTCTTTGCCCTGATGTCTCTAAAACCTACAACTTGGTTTATTTTACCCAAAAAATACTACTACTAACATCAATGAAGTTTTCCTCCAGTAAATCACGCACTATAATTACAGCATTCTTCTTTGTATTCTTCTTTCTTTTAATAAATTTATCAACTGACTTAGTCTTATTTCTGAGTCTTTCTGGTATTAATTTATCTGCCAAAGTTTTTGTTTCTTTCCTTTATATATATGTATTATCAACAATTGTTTTTGTGATAGGTAATGTTGAAGCAATATCACGAGAAAATTTTTTAATCCTGTTGTAATTTTTTAACAGTTTCACGGATCTATAAATGAGGGCGCTTCGGCATCGTGACTTATCTGTACTGACACATGCACAAGAGTGAATAAACTCGAGATTCTTCTATATAGTCGTATTTCGTCTTTAATGGACCACTCACCTTGGGACAATAACATCACTGTGAATTTTTAATAGATTGGCCCGAAACTTTTGATGAATGGATTTATATAAATTTCTTTATATGTTTAAATCCCTTCGTTGTAAAAATTTTCTAATTATATATTTAAATGTATATTTGATGAAGTTTACGGTGGAATGAACTAACACTTCGATCCATTGTTCTTCATGGGGTGCGTGAAAAAACGATAAATGCGCCTTAAAGTCAAAACACAAATAAAACAATGTTTATGAAATAATACACGCAATATATATAGTATACTACTAATACAAAATAATTTGTTACTCTCCAAACTGTCAAAGAAATAAACCAAAGTTGTAGAACATTAAGTGGCCTTCTTTTTTTAAAAGTCAGTAATTTTATGTTGGATTTTTTGTTCATTTTAAAAATTAAACGGGTATTTTCCAGATTTACAAAATTTTCTGGTCTTTTTCTGTAATTGCATGGTCATATAAAAAAATTCGTGCATTTTCAGATGCCGTAATTACGTTAGACACACTTGGCACGGGCATAGGCTTAGCCTCAGGAAAGTGAAACAATGTAGTAGCTGGCCGTACTGAATGCATCCATTCTCGTCTTTACACAAAGTAGAATAACTTATTCCCCAAGCAACAATACACGATCCGTATTCAATAATTCATAGACACATGTTACAATATCTGCACAATCCCTGTTATTCACTTAAAACATCATAAGGTTGAGTAATTGTGGTTGGTTGGGTTTTACATCACACTAGTGCTACAATATGGGCAAATGGCAACGGTCTGGAACTCACCTTCGGGGATGGTCCGAAGACATGCCATCACAATTTTGATCCTTTGAGGAAGGAGGAAAAGTGTTATTTTTGTATGAAAGAAGTAGTTCCAGTTTGGATGCCATATGGAATCGCATGATTTTCTATTTTATTTCTGCCAGATAAAAATTTACAACTATGAATGCGAGAAAATGACTTTTTGAAGAACGATATATGCGGGTTCCGTTAACATTATTTAAATACAGTGTCAGGTATAGCACAGTGCTACAATTAAAACTCGCACTTTGCGGGTAAAACGTGAATCTGCTGTTTTAGGATTCAAGTCGATTGAGTGATGGAGTTAGTTCCTATCCTAAAATTGTAAATTGAAATATGCTAATATTTTGGAAACTGAATAGTATAAAAGTAGAAGGTTAGTTGGAAGGAGGGTTAGTTGAAAAGGGAGTTGAAAGGCGATGTATTTCATAGTTGGAGTGGAGAGTTGGTACGAGCGTTAGTTGGAAGGCGAGTGAGTTGAAGGATGGTAGTTAGAAAGTTAGTGGAAAGGAAAGTATGAGAGTTGATGGAGTTAGTTGTTAGCGACTTAGGGTAGAAGAGAGTAAATCCAGTAGCATTGTAGCGTCAGGGAATCCTCCTACATGCGAAAGGTTACTCGGCCTTAGAAGCCAGTTTAAATAAAAGTAGTTGAGATCATTTGCGAGCAGTTAAGTAAAGTAAAGTAACGGAGGTTATTTATTAAATGTCAAAGCATTTAAAAGGGCTGCCCATTTAAAGATATTAAATCAAACCAAAGTCCAGCGTCCCCCCTTCTTATTTAAGCTCAATTAAAGCTCATTAATTTTATATATTTGGACTCTGTCATTTCTTCATAAATTAAATATTTCATTTACAGCTCAAAGTTAAAGTTAAATGAGTATGGAGAAGTTCCGTTCTCCACATTGGCGCCCAACTTTGCTCGAATCCCCCCCCCCCCGAGCAAGTTTTTTTTTTTGGCACCACTAGCGTGCTGCAATTTTTTGAGCAGCTTGAATATTTTTTTAACGTTTATAACATCGATCGATCCAAACAATACTCTTGGCTAGCCTATTCCCTAGAAGGAGAACCGAGACAGTGGCATAGATTAATCGCCTGCCATTCACTTGGGCCAAATCCAACGTATGACGATTTAAAACGCAAAGTTATCGATCTTTTCGCCACTCGGTATGATAAATTACGATTGGAACATGACCGTTCCTCCCCCCTCACGAACGTCAGTGGGAAACAATATTAAACCCAGCGGAAAAACCGCAAGAAGTTATTAAGTCGCCAGAAGTAAGCTCGAGTACATTAAGTCACCCTAAAACTGGTGAGGAAAACTTTATTTCTAGTGGCAAAAGCCAAACGCAAGTGACTGCAAAGGAACAAACTTCATTTTCAAACAGCGATACATATGAAACTAAATCTATTATTCAGAATTTTGCTACGGATACTAAATCCGAAAAATTATCTCGTGTTGCGACAGGAATTGTAAAAGAAAATCCTATTAAAATTACTGTGGCTGCGGAAACTGTTAAACTAAGCGAAAATATAAAATCAATAAATGATGCGGTTAATCTTGGTAACTCGCCTTTAGAGGACAGTTTCAAATCTATACAGCCGACAGAATCAGTTGTTTCTATTGAGAAATTGCATGTAAATGGTCAAAATGACACGCCGCTCAAAGCAAAAGAAAATAAAATTACGATAACTATGGCTGCTGAAACCGTTAAACTTAGCGAAAGTGGAAAATCATTACATGAGGCGGATAATCCTGGTAACTCGCCTTTAGATGTCAGCTGTGCATCTATATAGCCGACACAGTCAAATATTTTCAATGAGAAATTGCACTTAAATTGTCAAAATGACATGCCGCTTAAAGTGAACGAAAAAGATGTTAGTTTAAAGAAGGTAATTTCAAAAGGGCAATTGACCTCTTGTGAAGTTTCAACACCATCTACCAGCCATACATTAGACAAAATGGAGCGAAAGCAACCCCCTCCTGGAACTGGGGACAGTGACAAGGAACCGGGCTCGAGTCCATCCCAGAAAAATGCATCTCCGATGCCGGACTCCGTTCTACAAGCCACCAGCACGGAAATTGCCACAACAACTCTACTGACCAGTCTGAACCGCATCTCTTTTGCTGATATCAAGGACTCAATTTGTCAGGTCGTAACGTTCAATATTTTAGTTTTTCTCCAGTATTGGTTTATCAGTACTGTACTAAAATTTTCGACATGTAGAACTTTCTTCTGGACTTTCAATCATTCTCTCAAAGAGATGAACTTTTTAAAATATCACAAATCTAAATTTAAACTTGCTGCATGAACTTTTTAAAATTTAAAAATGCAAAATTTAAACGTATAGCATGCACTTTCATCTCTCGAAATTTCATGTACTGTTTACATGTCATAATTTTTTTTCTGTATATAATATATGCATGTATGTACGTTAATGTTTTTTAATTCCTAGCGAACACTAGCAGTTTTTGGTAAAGAAAACCTTGTTGAACTTTTGTATAAACTTTTCCCCCTCTTTAGTTTTTTGAATGATCTATATATATATATCTAAATGCCTTCTGTTTTAGCCATCACCTGCAGCGATTCGTAAGATAAATTTTCTTTATATATATTTTTCTAAATGTCGTAAATTGTATAAAATAAACTTTTATAAGTGTATAACCATTTTTCTCTATAGTTTTGTAAATGTAATGTAAAATGTATGTACGTAAATCTTTTTTATTTCTCAGCGATCAACTGCAGTTGTGAAAATTTTGTATCCTTAAATATGTTTTCTAAATGTTGTATAAAGTGTATCAAATGAATTTTCTTGTTGTAAACTTTTGAATTTTTTACTAAAAGTTTTTATGTATGTATATCTATTAGTATGGGGTAAAAAGAGAATTTTTTTTAAAAAGCTATTTTGCATGTTAATTCGCGTTTAACAAATTAACCTTATTAATCCACTAACATTTTGTTTTTTTCCGTACCCAAACACCTAGTTGAAATAAGGCTTATGTATAAAATTATGTCATTTATCTATATATAAAAGTGTAGTTCACGTCTATTTTTTATGTATACGTTTAAAAAAGTTTTAATTTTAGAAAATCTGAGGTCCAGTTGCTGATCCTGACTCTAAACCCGAAGTACTGGTAGTTAAATCTGAATCCAGGCTGATTGCTTCAAGATTGTTACTTTTGATGCTAAAGACGATATTTTTGGAACTGTGCCAGCAGTCTGGATTGACATTTTAGAGATAAATCTCCTGGAAAACTGCAACTCTTTTTTTTGATAAACACCTGACATAAAGACTTTCTTTACAGAATCATTTTACACAAGTTATATTGAATGCTGACTGATCGCACGTTCTGTTTAGGCGATCCCTTTTGTACTACATTTTTTTTAATTCATACAATTTTTTCCTTTCCATTTAAGGAAAGATGTGCCTGTATTTCCCCGCTGTAATTACGCTGGACTTCTAGTTAACTAAATTGAGTACAAACGGTTTCTGGAGTAAAGCGTCTTAGTTTGAGCATAATACGAAACATTTTTTAAAAAAACTAAGTGTCCAGTTTTTGGCCGTGTACTCTTAAAAATTTTTTTCCCTATTAGATTTTTAAAACAATATACTTCTTGTTGGGCAGTCTAGTTAAATTTAAGTTTCCGCCCTCTTTTTTTTTCTTTTTTCTAAAATATTATATAGTTGAATTTTAAACAGTAAGTCACTGCAGCTAACTTTTCTTTGCATAGTATTGCAGTAATTTAAAATTTGCACGGGTAAAAACCCGTTGGGGATTTTTTCCGCGAAATTTTTTTGGGGGGGAGGAACTGTCAGGTATAGCAAAGTGCTACAATTAAAACTCGCACTTTGCGGGTAAAACGTGAATCTGCTGTTTTAGGATTCAAGTCGATTGAGTGATGGAGTTAGTTCCTATCCTAAAATTGTAAATTGAAATATGCTAATATTTTGGAAACTGAATAGTATAAAAGTAGAAGGTTAGTTGGAAGGAGGGTTAGTTGGAGAGGGAGTTGAAAGGCGATGTATTTCATAGTTGGAGTGGAGAGTTGGTACGAGCGTTAGTTGGAAGGCGAGTGAGTTGAAGGATGGTAGTTAGAAAGTTAGTGGAAAGGAAAGTATGAGAGTTGATGGAGTTAGTTGTTAGCGACTTAGGGTAGAAGAGAGTAAATCCAGTAGCATTGTAGCGTCAGGGAATCCTCCTACATGCGAAAGGTTACTCGGCCTTAGAAGCCAGTTTAAATAAAAGTAGTTGAGATCATTTGCGAGCAGTTAAGTAAAGTAAAGTAACGGAGGTTATTTATTAAATGTCAAAGCATTTAAAAGGGCTGCCCATTTAAAGATATTAAATCAAACCAAAGTCCAGCGTCCCCCCTTCTTATTTAAGCTCAATTAAAGCTCATTAATTTTATATATTTGGACTCTGTCATTTCTTCATAAATTAAATATTTCATTTACAGCTCAAAGTTAAAGTTAAATGAGTATGGAGAAGTTCCGTTCTCCACATTGGCGCCCAACTTTGCTCGAATCCCCCCCCCGAGCAAGTTTTTTTTTATGGCACCACTAGCGTGCTGCAATTTTTTGAGCAGCTTGAATATTTTTTTAACGTTTATAACATCGATCGATCCAAACAATACTCTTGGTTAGCCTATTCCCTAGAAGGAGAACCGAGACAGTGGCATAGATTAATCGCCTGCCATTCACTTGGGCCAAATCCAACGTATGACGATTTAAAACGCAAAGTTATCGATCTTTTCGCCACTCGGTATGATAAATTACGATTGGAACATGACCGTTCCTCCCCCTCACGAACGTCAGTGGGAAACAATATTAAACCCAGCGGAAAAACCGCAAGAAGTTATTAAGTCGCCAGAAGTAAGCTCGAGTACATTAAGTCACCCTAAAACTGGTGAGGAAAACTTTATTTCTAGTGGCAAAAGCCAAACGCAAGTGACTGCAAAGGAACAAACTTCATTTTCAAACAGCGATACATATGAAACTAAATCTATTATTCAGAATTTTGCTACGGATACTAAATCCGAAAAATTATCTCGTGTTGCGACAGGAATTGTAAAAGAAAATCCTATTAAAATTACTGTGGCTGCGGAAACTGTTAAACTAAGCGAAAATATAAAATCAATAAATGATGCGGTTAATCTTGGTAACTCGCCTTTAGAGGACAGTTTCAAATCTATACAGCCGACAGAATCAGTTGTTTCTATTGAGAAATTGCATGTAAATGGTCAAAATGACACGCCGCTCAAAGCAAAAGAAAATAAAATTACGATAACTATGGCTGCTGAAACCGTTAAACTTAGCGAAAGTGGAAAATCATTACATGAGGCGGATAATCCTGGTAACTCGCCTTTAGATGTCAGCTGTGCATCTATACAGCCGACACAGTCAAATATTTTCAATGAGAAATTGCACTTAAATTGTCAAAATGACATGCCGCTTAAAGTGAACGAAAAAGATGTTAGTTTAAAGAAGGTAATTTCAAAAGGGCAATTGACCTCTTGTGAGGTTTCAACACCATCTACCAGCCATACATTAGACAAAATGGAGCGAAAGCAACCCCCTCCTGGAACTGGGGACAGTGACAAGGAACCGGGCTCGAGTCCATCCCAGAAAAATGCATCTCCGATGCCGGACTCCGTTCTACAAGCCACCAGCACGGAAATTGCCACAACAACTCTACTGACCAGTCTGAACCGCATCTCTTTTGCTGATATCAAGGACTCAATTTGTCAGGTCGTAACGTTCAATATTTTAGTTTTTCTCCAGTATTGGTTTATCAGTACTGTACTAAAATTTTCGACATGTAGAACTTTCTTCTGGACTTTCAATCATTCTCTCAAAGAGATGAACTTTTTAAAATATCACAAATCTAAATTTAAACTTGCTGCATGAACTTTTTAAAATTTAAAAATGCAAAATTTAAACGTATAGCATGCACTTTCATCTCTCGAAATTTCATGTACTGTTTACATGTCATAATTTTTTTTCTGTATATAATATATGCATGTATGTACGTTAATGTTTTTTAATTCCTAGCGAACACTAGCAGTTTTTGGTAAAGAAAACCTTGTTGAACTTTTGTATAAACTTTTCCCCCTCTTTAGTTTTTTGAATGATCTATATATATGTATCTAAATGCCTTCTGTTTTAGCCATCACCTGCAGCGATTCGTAAGATAAATTTTCTTTATATATATTTTTCTAAATGTCGTAAATTGTATAAAATAAACTTTTATAAGTGTATAACCATTTTTCTCTATAGTTTTGTAAATGTAATGTAAAATGTATGTACGTAAATCTTTTTTATTTCTCAGCGATCAACTGCAGTTGTGAAAATTTTGTATCCTTAAATATGTTTTCTAAATATTGTATAAAGTGTATCAATGAATTTTCTTGTTGTAAACTTTTGAATTTTTTACTAAAAGTTTTTATGTATGTATATCTATTAGTATGGGGTAAAAAGAGAATTTTTTTTAAAAAGCTATTTTGCATGTTAATTCGCGTTTAACAAATTAACCTTATTAATCCACTAACATTTTGTTTTTTTCCGTACCCAAACACCTAGTTGAAATAGGGCTTATGTATAAAATTATGTCATTTATCTATATATAAAAGTGTAGTTCACGTCTATTTTTTATGTATACGTTTAAAAAAGTTTTAATTTTAGAAAATCTGAGGTCCAGTTGCTGATCCTGACTCTAAACCCGAAGTACTGGTAGTTAAATCTGAATCCAGGCTGATTGCTTCAAGATTGTTACTTTTGATGCTAAAGACGATATTTTTGGAACTGTGCCAGCAGTCTGGATTGACATTTTAGAGATAAATCTCCTGGAAAACTGCAACTCTTTTTTTTGATAAACACCTGACATAAAGACTTTCTTTACAGAATCATTTTACACAAGTTATATTGAATGCTGACTGATCGCACGTTCTGTTTAGGCGATCCCTTTTGTACTACATTTTTTTTAATTCATACAATTTTTTCCTTTCCATTTAAGGAAAGATGTGCCTGTATTTCCCCGCTGTAATTACGCTGGACTTCTAGTTAACTAAATTGAGTACAAACGGTTTCTGGAGTAAAGCGTCTTAGTTTGAGCATAATACGAAACATTTTTTTAAAAAACTAAGTGTCCAGTTTTTGGCCGTGTACTCTTAAAAATTTTTTTCCCTATTAGATTTTTAAAACAATATACTTCTTGTTGGGCAGTCTAGTTAAATTTAAGTTTCCCCCCTCTTTTTTTTTTTTCTTTTTTCTAAAATATTATATAGTTGAATTTTAAACAGTAAGTCACTGCAGCTAACTTTTCTTTGCATAGTATTGCAATAATTTAAAATTTGCACGGGTAAAAACCCGTTGGGGATTTTTTCCGCGAAATTTTTTTGGGGGGGAGGAACTGTCAGGTATAGCAAAGTGCTACAATTAAAACTCGCACTTTGCGGGTAAAACGTGAATCTGCTGTTTTAGGATTCAAGTCGATTGAGTGATGGAGTTAGTTCCTATCCTAAAATTGTAAATTGAAATATGCTAATATTTTGGAAACTGATTAGTATAAAAGTAGAAGGTTAGTTGGAAGGAGGGTTAGTTGGAGAGGGAGTTGAAAGGCGATGTATTTCATAGTTGGAGTGGAGAGTTGGTACGAGCGTTAGTTGGAAGGCGAGTGAGTTGAAGGATGGTAGTTAGAAAGTTAGTGGAAAGGAAAGTATGAGAGTTGATGGAGTTAGTTGTTAGCGACTTAGGGTAGAAGAGAGTAAATCCAGTAGCATTGTAGCGTCAGGGAAGCCTCCTACATGCGAAAGGTTACTCGGCCTTAGAAGCCAGTTTAAATAAAAGTAGTTGAGATCATTTGCGAGCAGTTAAGTAAAGTAAAGTAACGGAGGTTATTTATTAAATGTCAAAGCATTTAAAAGGGCTGCCCATTTAAAGATATTAAATCAAACCAAAGTCCAGCGTCCCCCCTTCTTATTTAAGCTCAATTAAAGCTCATTAATTTTATATATTTGGACTCTGTCATTTCTTCATAAATTAAATATTTCATTTACAGCTCAAAGTTAAAGTTAAATGAGTATGGAGAAGTTCCGTTCTCCACATTGGCGCCAAACTTTGCTCGAATCCCCCCCCCCCGAGCAAGTTTTTTTTATGGCACCACTAGCGTGCTGTAATTTTTTGAGCAGCTTGAATATTTTTTTAACGTTTATAACATCGATCGATCCAAACAATACTCTTGGCTAGCCTATTCCCTAGAAGGAGAACCGAGACAGTGGCATAGATTAATCGCCTGCCATTCACTTGGGCCAAATCCAACGTATGACGATTTAAAACGCAAAGTTATCGATCTTTTCGCCACTCGGTATGATAAATTACGATTGGAACATGACCGTTCCCTCCCCCCTCACGAACGTCAGTGGGAAACAATATTAAACCCAGCGGAAAAACCGCAAGAAGTTATTAAGTCGTCAGAAGTAAGCTCGAGTACATTAAGTCACCCTAAAACTGGTGAGGAAAACTTTATTTCTAGTGGCAAAAGCCAAACGCAAGTGACTGCAAAGGAACAAACTTCATTTTCAAACAGCGATACATATGAAACTAAATCTATTATTCAGAATTTTGCTACGGATACTAAATCCGAAAAATTATCTCGTGTTGCGACAGGAATTGTAAAAGAAAATCCTATTAAAATTACTGTGGCTGCGGAAACTGTTAAACTAAGCGAAAATATAAAATCAATAAATGATGCGGTTAATCTTGGTAACTCGCCTTTAGAGGACAGTTTCAAATCTATACAGCCGACAGAATCAGTTGTTTCTATTGAGAAATTGCATGTAAATGGTCAAAATGACACGCCGCTCAAAGCAAAAGAAAATAAAATTACGATAACTATGGCTGCTGAAACCGTTAAACTTAGCGAAAGTGGAAAATCATTACATGAGGCGGATAATCCTGGTAACTCGCCTTTAGATGTCAGCTGTGCATCTATACAGCCGACACAGTCAAATATTTTCAATGAGAAATTGCACTTAAATTGTCAAAATGACATGCCGCTTAAAGTGAACGAAAAAGATGTTAGTTTAAAGAAGGTAATTTCAAAAGGGCAATTGACCTCTTGTGAGGTTTCAACACCATCTACCAGCCATACATTAGACAAAATGGAGCGAAAGCAACCCCCTCCTGGAACTGGGGACAGTGACAAGGAACCGGGCTCGAGTCCATCCCAGAAAAATGCATCTCCGATGCCGGACTCCGTTCTACAAGCCACCAGCACGGAAATTGCCACAACAACTCTACTGACCAGTCTGAACCGCATCTCTTTTGCTGATATCAAGGACTCAATTTGTCAGGTCGTAACGTTCAATATTTTAGTTTTTCTCCAGTATTGGTTTATCAGTACTGTACTAAAATTTTCGACATGTAGAACTTTCTTCTGGACTTTCAATCATTCTCTCAAAGAGATGAACTTTTTAAAATATCACAAATCTAAATTTAAACTTGCTGCATGAACTTTTTAAAATTTAAAAATGCAAAATTTAAACGTATAGCATGCACTTTCATCTCTCGAAATTTCATGTACTGTTTACATGTCATAATTTTTTTTCTGTATATAATATATGCATGTATGTACGTTAATGTTTTTTAATTCCTAGCGAACACTAGCAGTTTTTGGTAAAGAAAACCTTGTTGAACTTTTGTATAAACTTTTCCCCCTCTTTAGTTTTTTGAATGATCTATATATATGTATCTAAATGCCTTCTGTTTTAGCCATCACCTGCAGCGATTCGTAAGATAAATTTTCTTTATATATATTTTTCTAAATGTCGTAAATTGTATAAAATAAACTTTTATAAGTGTATAACCATTTTTCTCTATAGTTTTGTAAATGTAATGTAAAATGTATGTACGTAAATCTTTTTTATTTCTCAGCGATCAACTGCAGTTGTGAAAATTTTGTATCCTTAAATATGTTTTCTAAATATTGTATAAAGTGTATCAATGAATTTTCTTGTTGTAAACTTTTGAATTTTTTACTAAAAGTTTTTATGTATGTATATCTATTAGTATGGGGTAAAAAGAGAATTTTTTTTAAAAAGCTATTTTGCATGTTAATTCGCGTTTAACAAATTAACCTTATTAATCCACTAACATTTTGTTTTTTTCCGTACCCAAACACCTAGTTGAAATAGGGCTTATGTATAAAATTATGTCATTTATCTATATATAAAAGTGTAGTTCACGTCTATTTTTTATGTATACGTTTAAAAAAGTTTTAATTTTAGAAAATCTGAGGTCCAGTTGCTGATCCTGACTCTAAACCCGAAGTACTGGTAGTTAAATCTGAATCCAGGCTGATTGCTTCAAGATTGTTACTTTTGATGCTAAAGACGATATTTTTGGAACTGTGCCAGCAGTCTGGATTGACATTTTAGAGATAAATCTCCTGGAAAACTGCAACTCTTTTTTTTGATAAACACCTGACATAAAGACTTTCTTTACAGAATCATTTTACACAAGTTATATTGAATGCTGACTGATCGCACGTTCTGTTTAGGCGATCCCTTTTGTACTACATTTTTTTTAATTCATACAATTTTTTCCTTTCCATTTAAGGAAAGATGTGCCTGTATTTCCCCGCTGTAATTACGCTGGACTTCTAGTTAACTAAATTGAGTACAAACGGTTTCTGGAGTAAAGCGTCTTAGTTTGAGCATAATACGAAACATTTTTTTAAAAAACTAAGTGTCCAGTTTTTGGCCGTGTACTCTTAAAAATTTTTTTCCCTATTAGATTTTTAAAACAATATACTTCTTGTTGGGCAGTCTAGTTAAATTTAAGTTTCCCCCCTCTTTTTTTTTTTCTTTTTTCTAAAATATTATATAGTTGAATTTTAAACAGTAAGTCACTGCAGCTAACTTTTCTTTGCATAGTATTGCAATAATTTAAAATTTGCACGGGTAAAAACCCGTTGGGGATTTTTTCCGCGAAATTTTTTTGGGGGGGAGGAACTGTCAGGTATAGCAAAGTGCTACAATTAAAACTCGCACTTTGCGGGTAAAACGTGAATCTGCTGTTTTAGGATTCAAGTCGATTGAGTGATGGAGTTAGTTCCTATCCTAAAATTGTAAATTGAAATATGCTAATATTTTGGAAACTGAATAGTATAAAAGTAGAAGGTTAGTTGGAAGGAGGGTTAGTTGGAGAGGGAGTTGAAAGGCGATGTATTTCATAGTTGGAGTGGAGAGTTGGTACGAGCGTTAGTTGGAAGGCGAGTGAGTTGAAGGATGGTAGTTAGAAAGTTAGTGGAAAGGAAAGTATGAGAGTTGATGGAGTTAGTTGTTAGCGACTTAGGGTAGAAGAGAGTAAATCCAGTAGCATTGTAGCGTCAGGGAAGCCTCCTACATGCGAAAGGTTACTCGGCCTTAGAAGCCAGTTTAAATAAAAGTAGTTGAGATCATTTGCGAGCAGTTAAGTAAAGTAAAGTAACGGAGGTTATTTATTAAATGTCAAAGCATTTAAAAGGGCTGCCCATTTAAAGATATTAAATCAAACCAAAGTCCAGCGTCCCCCCTTCTTATTTAAGCTCAATTAAAGCTCATTAATTTTATATATTTGGACTCTGTCATTTCTTCATAAATTAAATATTTCATTTACAGCTCAAAGTTAAAGTTAAATGAGTATGGAGAAGTTCCGTTCTCCACATTGGCGCCCAACTTTGCTCGAATCCCCCCCCCCGAGCAAGTTTTTTTTTATGGCACCACTAGCGTGCTGCAATTTTTTGAGCAGCTTGAATATTTTTTTAACGTTTATAACATCGATCGATCCAAACAATACTCTTGGCTAGCCTATTCCCTAGAAGGAGAACCGAGACAGTGGCATAGATTAATCGCCTGCCATTCACTTGGGCCAAATCCAACGTATGACGATTTAAAACGCAAAGTTATCGATCTTTTCGCCACTCGGTATGATAAATTACGATTGGAACATGACCGTTCCCTCCCCCCTCACGAACGTCAGTGGGAAACAATATTAAACCCAGCGGAAAAACCGCAAGAAGTTATTAAGTCGCCAGAAGTAAGCTCGAGTACATTAAGTCACCCTAAAACTGGTGAGGAAAACTTTATTTCTAGTGGCAAAAGCCAAACGCAAGTGACTGCAAAGGAACAAACTTCATTTTCAAACAGCGATACATATGAAACTAAATCTATTATTCAGAATTTTGCTACGGATACTAAATCCGAAAAATTATCTCGTGTTGCGACAGGAATTGTAAAAGAAAATCCTATTAAAATTACTGTGGCTGCGGAAACTGTTAAACTAAGCGAAAATATAAAATCAATAAATGATGCGGTTAATCTTGGTAACTCGCCTTTAGAGGACAGTTTCAAATCTATACAGCCGACAGAATCAGTTGTTTCTATTGAGAAATTGCATGTAAATGGTCAAAATGACACGCCGCTCAAAGCAAAAGAAAATAAAATTACGATAACTATGGCTGCTGAAACCGTTAAACTTAGCGAAAGTGGAAAATCATTACATGAGGCGGATAATCCTGGTAACTCGCCTTTAGATGTCAGCTGTGCATCTATACAGCCGACACAGTCAAATATTTTCAATGAGAAATTGCACTTAAATTGTCAAAATGACATGCCGCTTAAAGTGAACGAAAAAGATGTTAGTTTAAAGAAGGTAATTTCAAAAGGGCAATTGACCTCTTGTGAGGTTTCAACACCATCTACCAGCCATACATTAGACAAAATGGAGCGAAAGCAACCCCCTCCTGGAACTGGGGACAGTGACAAGGAACCGGGCTCGAGTCCATCCCAGAAAAATGCATCTCCGATGCCGGACTCCGTTCTACAAGCCACCAGCACGGAAATTGCCACAACAACTCTACTGACCAGTCTGAACCGCATCTCTTTTGCTGATATCAAGGACTCAATTTGTCAGGTCGTAACGTTCAATATTTTAGTTTTTCTCCAGTATTGGTTTATCAGTACTGTACTAAAATTTTCGACATGTAGAACTTTCTTCTGGACTTTCAATCATTCTCTCAAAGAGATGAACTTTTTAAAATATCACAAATCTAAATTTAAACTTGCTGCATGAACTTTTTAAAATTTAAAAATGCAAAATTTAAACGTATAGCATGCACTTTCATCTCTCGAAATTTCATGTACTGTTTACATGTCATAATTTTTTTTCTGTATATAATATATGCATGTATGTACGTTAATGTTTTTTAATTCCTAGCGAACACTAGCAGTTTTTGGTAAAGAAAACCTTGTTGAACTTTTGTATAAACTTTTCCCCCTCTTTAGTTTTTTGAATGATCTATATATATGTATCTAAATGCCTTCTGTTTTAGCCATCACCTGCAGCGATTCGTAAGATAAATTTTCTTTATATATATTTTTCTAAATGTCGTAAATTGTATAAAATAAACTTTTATAAGTGTATAACCATTTTTCTCTATAGTTTTGTAAATGTAATGTAAAATGTATGTACGTAAATCTTTTTTATTTCTCAGCGATCAACTGCAGTTGTGAAAATTTTGTATCCTTAAATATGTTTTCTAAATATTGTATAAAGTGTATCAATGAATTTTCTTGTTGTAAACTTTTGAATTTTTTACTAAAAGTTTTTATGTATGTATATCTATTAGTATGGGGTAAAAAGAGAATTTTTTTTAAAAAGCTATTTTGCATGTTAATTCGCGTTTAACAAATTAACCTTATTAATCCACTAACATTTTGTTTTTTTCCGTACCCAAACACCTAGTTGAAATAGGGCTTATGTATAAAATTATGTCATTTATCTATATATAAAAGTGTAGTTCACGTCTATTTTTTATGTATACGTTTAAAAAAGTTTTAATTTTAGAAAATCTGAGGTCCAGTTGCTGATCCTGACTCTAAACCCGAAGTACTGGTAGTTAAATCTGAATCCAGGCTGATTGCTTCAAGATTGTTACTTTTGATGCTAAAGACGATATTTTTGGAACTGTGCCAGCAGTCTGGATTGACATTTTAGAGATAAATCTCCTGGAAAACTGCAACTCTTTTTTTTGATAAACACCTGACATAAAGACTTTCTTTACAGAATCATTTTACACAAGTTATATTGAATGCTGACTGATCGCACGTTCTGTTTAGGCGATCCCTTTTGTACTACATTTTTTTTAATTCATACAATTTTTTCCTTTCCATTTAAGGAAAGATGTGCCTGTATTTCCCCGCTGTAATTACGCTGGACTTCTAGTTAACTAAATTGAGTACAAACGGTTTCTGGAGTAAAGCGTCTTAGTTTGAGCATAATACGAAACATTTTTTAAAAAAACTAAGTGTCCAGTTTTTGGCCGTGTACTCTTAAAAATTTTTTTCCCTATTAGATTTTTAAAACAATATACTTCTTGTTGGGCAGTCTAGTTAAATTTAAGTTTCCGCCCTCTTTTTTTTTTCTTTTTTCTAAAATATTATATAGTTGAATTTTAAACAGTAAGTCACTGCAGCTAACTTTTCTTTGCATAGTATTGCAGTAATTTAAAATTTGCACGGGTAAAAACCCGTTGGGGATTTTTTCCGCGAAATTTTTTTGGGGGGGAGGAACTGTCAGGTATAGCAAAGTGCTACAATTAAAACTCGCACTTTGCGGGTAAAACGTGAATCTGCTGTTTTAGGATTCAAGTCGATTGAGTGATGGAGTTAGTTCCTATCCTAAAATTGTAAATTGAAATATGCTAATATTTTGGAAACTGAATAGTATAAAAGTAGAAGGTTAGTTGGAAGGAGGGTTAGTTGGAGAGGGAGTTGAAAGGCGATGTATTTCATAGTTGGAGTGGAGAGTTGGTACGAGCGTTAGTTGGAAGGCGAGTGAGTTGAAGGATGGTAGTTAGAAAGTTAGTGGAAAGGAAAGTATGAGAGTTGATGGAGTTAGTTGTTAGCGACTTAGGGTAGAAGAGAGTAAATCCAGTAGCATTGTAGCGTCAGGGAATCCTCCTACATGCGAAAGGTTACTCGGCCTTAGAAGCCAGTTTAAATAAAAGTAGTTGAGATCATTTGCGAGCAGTTAAGTAAAGTAAAGTAACGGAGGTTATTTATTAAATGTCAAAGCATTTAAAAGGGCTGCCCATTTAAAGATATTAAATCAAACCAAAGTCCAGCGTCCCCCCTTCTTATTTAAGCTCAATTAAAGCTCATTAATTTTATATATTTGGACTCTGTCATTTTTTCATAAATTAAATATTTCATTTACAGCTCAAAGTTAAAGTTAAATGAGTATGGAGAAGTTCCGTTCTCCACATTGGCGCCCAACTTTGCTCGAATCCCCCCCCCCGAGCAAGTTTTTTTTTATGGCACCACTAGCGTGCTGCAATTTTTTGAGCAGCTTGAATATTTTTTTAACGTTTATAACATCGATCGATCCAAACAATACTCTTGGCTAGCCTATTCCCTAGAAGGAGAACCGAGACAGTGGCATAGATTAATCGCCTGCCATTCACTTGGGCCAAATCCAACGTATGACGATTTAAAACGCAAAGTTATCGATCTTTTCGCCACTCGGTATGATAAATTACGATTGGAACATGACCGTTCCTCCCCCCTCACGAACGTCAGTGGGAAACAATATTAAACCCAGCGGAAAAACCGCAAGAAGTTATTAAGTCGCCAGAAGTAAGCTCGAGTACATTAAGTCACCCTAAAACTGGTGAGGAAAACTTTATTTCTAGTGGCAAAAGCCAAACGCAAGTGACTGCAAAGGAACAAACTTCATTTTCAAACAGCGATACATATGAAACTAAATCTATTATTCAGAATTTTGCTACGGATACTAAATCCGAAAAATTATCTCGTGTTGCGACAGGAATTGTAAAAGAAAATCCTATTAAAATTACTGTGGCTGCGGAAACTGTTAAACTAAGCGAAAATATAAAATCAATAAATGATGCGGTTAATCTTGGTAACTCGCCTTTAGAGGACAGTTTCAAATCTATACAGCCGACAGAATCAGTTGTTTCTATTGAGAAATTGCATGTAAATGGTCAAAATGACACGCCGCTCAAAGCAAAAGAAAATAAAATTACGATAACTATGGCTGCTGAAACCGTTAAACTTAGCGAAAGTGGAAAATCATTACATGAGGCGGATAATCCTGGTAACTCGCCTTTAGATGTCAGCTGTGCATCTATACAGCCGACACAGTCAAATATTTTCAATGAGAAATTGCACTTAAATTGTCAAAATGACATGCCGCTTAAAGTGAACGAAAAAGATGTTAGTTTAAAGAAGGTAATTTCAAAAGGGCAATTGACCTCTTGTGAGGTTTCAACACCATCTACCAGCCATACATTAGACAAAATGGAGCGAAAGCAACCCCCTCCTGGAACTGGGGACAGTGACAAGGAACCGGGCTCGAGTCCATCCCAGAAAAATGCATCTCCGATGCCGGACTCCGTTCTACAAGCCACCAGCACGGAAATTGCCACAACAACTCTACTGACCAGTCTGAACCGCATCTCTTTTGCTGATATCAAGGACTCAATTTGTCAGGTCGTAACGTTCAATATTTTAGTTTTTCTCCAGTATTGGTTTATCAGTACTGTACTAAAATTTTCGACATGTAGAACTTTCTTCTGGACTTTCAATCATTCTCTCAAAGAGATGAACTTTTTAAAATATCACAAATCTAAATTTAAACTTGCTGCATGAACTTTTTAAAATTTAAAAATGCAAAATTTAAACGTATAGCATGCACTTTCATCTCTCGAAATTTCATGTACTGTTTACATGTCATAATTTTTTTTCTGTATATAATATATGCATGTATGTACGTTAATGTTTTTTAATTCCTAGCGAACACTAGCAGTTTTTGGTAAAGAAAACCTTGTTGAACTTTTGTATAAACTTTTCCCCCTCTTTAGTTTTTTGAATGATCTATATATATGTATCTAAATGCCTTCTGTTTTAGCCATCACCTGCAGCGATTCGTAAGATAAATTTTCTTTATATATATTTTTCTAAATGTCGTAAATTGTATAAAATAAACTTTTATAAGTGTATAACCATTTTTCTCTATAGTTTTGTAAATGTAATGTAAAATGTATGTACGTAAATCTTTTTTATTTCTCAGCGATCAACTGCAGTTGTGAAAATTTTGTATCCTTAAATATGTTTTCTAAATGTTGTATAAATTGTATCAAATGAATTTTCTTGTTGTAAACTTTTGAATTTTTTACTAAAAGTTTTTATGTATGTATATCTATTAGTATGGGGTAAAAAGAGAATTTTTTTTAAAAAGCTATTTTGCATGTTAATTCGCGTTTAACAAATTAACCTTATTAATCCACTAACATTTTGTTTTTTTCCGTACCCAAACACCTAGTTGAAATAGGGCTTATGTATAAAATTATGTCATTTATCTATATATAAAAGTGTAGTTCACGTCTATTTTTTATGTATACGTTTAAAAATTTTTAATTTTAGAAAATCTGAGGTCCAGTTGCTGATCCTGACTCTAAACCCGAAGTACTGGTAGTTAAATCTGAATCCAGGCTGATTGCTTCAAGATTGTTACTTTTGATGCTAAAGACGATATTTTTGGAACTGTGCCAGCAGTCTGGATTGACATTTTAGAGATAAATCTCCTGGAAAACTGCAACTCTTTTTTTTGATAAACACCTGACATAAAGACTTTCTTTACAGAATCATTTTACACAAGTTATATTGAATGCTGACTGATCGCACGTTCTGTTTAGGCGATCCCTTTTGTACTACATTTTTTTTAATTCATACAATTTTTTCCTTTCCATTTAAGGAAAGATGTGCCTGTATTTCCCCGCTGTAATTACGCTGGACTTCTAGTTAACTAAATTGAGTACAAACGGTTTCTGGAGTAAAGCGTCTTAGTTTGAGCATAATACGAAACATTTTTTAAAAAAACTAAGTGTCCAGTTTTTGGCCGTGTACTCTTAAAAATTTTTTTCCCTATTAGATTTTTAAAACAATATACTTCTTGTTGGGCAGTCTAGTTAAATTTAAGTTTCCGCCCTCTTTTTTTTTTCTTTTTTCTAAAATATTATATAGTTGAATTTTAAACAGTAAGTCACTGCAGCTAACTTTTCTTTGCATAGTATTGCAGTAATTTAAAATTTGCACGGGTAAAAACCCGTTGGGGATTTTTTCCGCGAAATTTTTTTGGGGGGGAGGAACTGTCAGGTATAGCAAAGTGCTACAATTAAAACTCGCACTTTGCGGGTAAAACGTGAATCTGCTGTTTTAGGATTCAAGTCGATTGAGTGATGGAGTTAGTTCCTATCCTAAAATTGTAAATTGAAATATGCTAATATTTTGGAAACTGAATAGTATAAAAGTAGAAGGTTAGTTGGAAGGAGGGTTAGTTGGAGAGGGAGTTGAAAGGCGATGTATTTCATAGTTGGAGTGGAGAGTTGGTACGAGCGTTAGTTGGAAGGCGAGTGAGTTGAAGGATGGTAGTTAGAAAGTTAGTGGAAAGGAAAGTATGAGAGTTGATGGAGTTAGTTGTTAGCGACTTAGGGTAGAAGAGAGTAAATCCCAGTGGCGTATTCTCTGGGTATGCTAGGCATGCGCCGCATACCCGCTAAAAACTGTCTAAACTTCAAACTTTTTTTGATTAAAAAAAGAAAGAAAGAATAATAATTTAACAGCTAATTTATCAATCACTCGCTACCATCCATCCATTAGCCGTCATTTAATTTTCGAAAACTATTCTGAAAGAAAATGCCTTCTGTTACATAAGATAATTCTTGGAAAACATCGTTTCCTGACCGGTTACTCCGTAAGGCATGCTACTTTTCTAAAGCATACCCTTCGATAGGGAATTTTTGTTGTGTGAGGAAATATTCATTGCACTAATTTTCCCACACAAAGGGATTTCCGCTCTTTAAAGGACCCAAGTCATGCTATTCATCCACAGCATATCCTGTAGTTTTCCCGTACTGCTAAAGTATTAGGGATTTCCATTTTCTTATCTTCCGTAAAAGTCAGTGAGAACTAGTTTTTCCATTTTCTCCATCTACTCAAAGAGAAGAATGACTGAATAGATTGACGATGTTGTCAGTTCAAAAATACTATTATTGATAAAGTAAAATTTAATGCTTTATTTTACAATGATGTAATTAAAAAAAAAAAAAAAAAAAAAAAAAAAAAACTTTTAACAAAGAGAAAAAACTGAATTTATTTATAAATGATCATTTAACAATAAAATGAAATTTGCATAAATTTCTGAAAAAATATCTCTGTTATTTTATAAGACAGGAAAGTTACTGTTTTTTTTTTTTTTTTTTTTTTTTTTTTTTTAACCTAAACAACTCATACTAAACAAAAACTTCCGAAAGAAATAAAATTATGATCAAAATTTTACTTATGTTGTCTCTCTACATGAGTAAAAAGAATTGTCTGTCTCTCCCTGTGTGCCTGCGTGCACTCTGGACAGTTTCACAAATAAAAATTTAGATACCATTATTTTAATATAGTATTTTTTTTAAACAGGTAAAATGAATATCAACGATTCATGAAGTGAAAATTTTCAATATAAAAATAGTGGTATCAAAATTTTCTTTTGTAAGAACTTGGCTCTGAAGCTAAGGCCTTTGATTACAGACCTACAAAATGTGACAAAGGTATAGCTTGGATACTGCAAATGAGCACTTCATCGAGATTTTTTTCTTTCTTTATTTTTTTATTTTGAATCAGAATATCTCCTTCCCCCGCCCCCATCTCCTCCAATTTTTCCTTTTCCTAAATTTTATTCAAATTGCCTGGTTTTTATTTTTAATCGTCTCCATTCCTTAGCAATGGTTACTAGCTTATTACAGTTACCACACAGTAACGCTTTCTCTGTCTGGTGATGCCTTTTAAAAAGCGAAACTAGCGACAGATTTTTAGTTTAATTCAACAAAATAAGATATTTTATTTCAATAGTTGCCCTTTCAAAACCCTTTTTTATTTGGAAAATTAAAAATTTCTTTGAAAGGGAAAAACGTTTATCATTTTTTAATTTTTTTTTTCTTCTTTTCTTTTGGTATCAAATGTCAATATAATACAAATAATTAAACTTATTACATTTTTAACTTTATTAAAATGTTCATCAATTAAGTTCATGTATAAGAACTATTTGTGGTCCGAGTTAAAGCGCTATCGCAAGCAATGGGGACCCGGATCCGACATTGGAAGAAAGTCACTGCCATATTTTGCGTGACTTTAATGAATTTATATATATATGTATAAAGTGATGTATAAAAAAATTAGTGATTCAATTTCTTTGAAAATTCATTTTTATGCAAGTAACCAGTGAAGCATGCAAAGCCTACTGGTTCTTCAATAAATTATAATAAGTGGCATTTAAATAAATGCTGTCAAGATAAATTCGATAAAATACGTGTGTAAAATTATATTTATGGTTTGAAAAAATTGGAAATTTACGTACTTAAATTATAAGAAATGATAACGAATTTAGAAGTAATGCTCTTTCCACAGTTGGCTTCAGAGCATGCCCAGTTTCAAATATCACGCTACGCCACTGGTAAATCCAGTAGCATTGTAGCGTCAGGGAATCCTCCTACATGCGAAAGGTTACTCGGCCTTAGAAGCCAGTTTAAATAAAAGTAGTTGAGATCATTTGCGAGCAGTTAAGTAAAGTAAAGTAACGGAGGTTATTTATTAAATGTCAAAGCATTTAAAAGGGCTGCCCATTTAAAGATATTAAATCAAACAAAAGTCCAGCGTCCCCCCTTCTTATTTAAGCTCAATTAAAGCTCATTAATTTTATATATTTGGACTCTGTCATTTTTTCATAAATTAAATATTTCATTTACAGCTCAAAGTTAAAGTTAAATGAGTATGGAGAAGTTCCGTTCTCCACATTGGCGCCCAACTTTGCTCGAATCCCCCCCCCCCCCGAGCAAGTTTTTTTTTATGGCACCACTAGCGTGCTGCAATTTTTTGAGCAGCTTGAATATTTTTTTAACGTTTATAACATCGATCGATCCAAACAATACTCTTGGCTAGCCTATTCCCTAGAAGGAGAACCGAGACAGTGGCATAGATTAATCGCCTGCCATTCACTTGGGCCAAATCCAACGTATGACGATTTAAAACGCAAAGTTATCGATCTTTTCGCCACTCGGTATGATAAATTACGATTGGAACATGACCGTTCCTCCCCCCTCACGAACGTCAGTGGGAAACAATATTAAACCCAGCGGAAAAACCGCAAGAAGTTATTAAGTCGCCAGAAGTAAGCTCGAGTACATTAAGTCACCCTAAAACTGGTGAGGAAAACTTTATTTCTAGTGGCAAAAGCCAAACGCAAGTGACTGCAAAGGAACAAACTTCATTTTCAAACAGCGATACATATGAAACTAAATCTATTATTCAGAATTTTGCTACGGATACTAAATCCGAAAAATTATCTCGTGTTGCGACAGGAATTGTAAAAGAAAATCCTATTAAAATTACTGGGGCTGCGGAAACTGTTAAACTAAGCGAAAATATAAAATCAATAAATGATGCGGTTAATCTTGGTAACTCGCCTTTAGAGGACAGTTTCAAATCTATACAGCCGACAGAATCAGTTGTTTCTATTGAGAAATTGCATGTAAATGGTCAAAATGACACGCCGCTCAAAGCAAAAGAAAATAAAATTACGATAACTATGGCTGCTGAAACCGTTAAACTTAGCGAAAGTGGAAAATCATTACATGAGGCGGATAATCCTGGTAACTCGCCTTTAGATGTCAGCTGTGCATCTATACAGCCGACACAGTCAAATATTTTCAATGAGAAATTGCACTTAAATTGTCAAAATGACATGCCGCTTAAAGTGAACGAAAAAGATGTTAGTTTAAAGAAGGTAATTTCAAAAGGGCAATTGACCTCTTGTGAGGTTTCAACACCATCTACCAGCCATACATTAGACAAAATGGAGCGAAAGCAACCCCCTCCTGGAACTGGGGACAGTGACAAGGAACCGGGCTCGAGTCCATCCCAGAAAAATGCATCTCCGATGCCGGACTCCGTTCTACAAGCCACCAGCACGGAAATTGCCACAACAACTCTACTGACCAGTCTGAACCGCATCTCTTTTGCTGATATCAAGGACTCAATTTGTCAGGTCGTAACGTTCAATATTTTAGTTTTTCTCCAGTATTGGTTTATCAGTACTGTACTAAAATTTTCGACATGTAGAACTTTCTTCTGGACTTTCAATCATTCTCTCAAAGAGATGAACTTTTTAAAATATCACAAATCTAAATTTAAACTTGCTGCATGAACTTTTTAAAATTTAAAAATGCAAAATTTAAACGTATAGCATGCACTTTCATCTCTCGAAATTTCATGTACTGTTTACATGTCATAATTTTTTTTCTGTATATAATATATGCATGTATGTACGTTAATGTTTTTTAATTCCTAGCGAACACTAGCAGTTTTTGGTAAAGAAAACCTTGTTGAACTTTTGTATAAACTTTTCCCCCTCTTTAGTTTTTTGAATGATCTATATATATGTATCTAAATGCCTTCTGTTTTAGCCATCACCTGCAGCGATTCGTAAGATAAATTTTCTTTATATATATTTTTCTAAATGTCGTAAATTGTATAAAATAAACTTTTATAAGTGTATAACCATTTTTCTCTATAGTTTTGTAAATGTAATGTAAAATGTATGTACGTAAATCTTTTTTATTTCTCAGCGATCAACTGCAGTTGTGAAAATTTTGTATCCTTAAATATGTTTTCTAAATATTGTATAAAGTGTATCAATGAATTTTCTTGTTGTAAACTTTTGAATTTTTTACTAAAAGTTTTTATGTATGTATATCTATTAGTATGGGGTAAAAAGAGAATTTTTTTTAAAAAGCTATTTTGCATGTTAATTCGCGTTTAACAAATTAACCTTATTAATCCACTAACATTTTGTTTTTTTCCGTACCCAAACACCTAGTTGAAATAGGGCTTATGTATAAAATTATGTCATTTATCTATATATAAAAGTGTAGTTCACGTCTATTTTTTATGTATACGTTTAAAAAAGTTTTAATTTTAGAAAATCTGAGGTCCAGTTGCTGATCCTGACTCTAAACCCGAAGTACTGGTAGTTAAATCTGAATCCAGGCTGATTGCTTCAAGATTGTTACTTTTGATGCTAAAGACGATATTTTTGGAACTGTGCCAGCAGTCTGGATTGACATTTTAGAGATAAATCTCCTGGAAAACTGCAACTCTTTTTTTTGATAAACACCTGACATAAAGACTTTCTTTACAGAATCATTTTACACAAGTTATATTGAATGCTGACTGATCGCACGTTCTGTTTAGGCGATCCCTTTTGTACTACATTTTTTTTAATTCATACAATTTTTTCCTTTCCATTTAAGGAAAGATGTGCCTGTATTTCCCCGCTGTAATTACGCTGGACTTCTAGTTAACTAAATTGAGTACAAACGGTTTCTGGAGTAAAGCGTCTTAGTTTGAGCATAATACGAAACATTTTTTTAAAAAACTAAGTGTCCAGTTTTTGGCCGTGTACTCTTAAAAATTTTTTTCCCTATTAGATTTTTAAAACAATATACTTCTTGTTGGGCAGTCTAGTTAAATTTAAGTTTCCCCCCTCTTTTTTTTTTCTTTTTTCTAAAATATTATATAGTTGAATTTTAAACAGTAAGTCACTGCAGCTAACTTTTCTTTGCATAGTATTGCAATAATTTAAAATTTGCACGGGTAAAAACCCGTTGGGGATTTTTTCCGCGAAATTTTTTTGGGGGGGAGGAACTGTCAGGTATAGCAAAGTGCTACAATTAAAACTCGCACTTTGCGGGTAAAACGTGAATCTGCTGTTTTAGGATTCAAGTCGATTGAGTGATGGAGTTAGTTCCTATCCTAAAATTGTAAATTGAAATATGCTAATATTTTGGAAACTGATTAGTATAAAAGTAGAAGGTTAGTTGGAAGGAGGGTTAGTTGGAGAGGGAGTTGAAAGGCGATGTATTTCATAGTTGGAGTGGAGAGTTGGTACGAGCGTTAGTTGGAAGGCGAGTGAGTTGAAGGATGGTAGTTAGAAAGTTAGTGGAAAGGAAAGTATGAGAGTTGATGGAGTTAGTTGTTAGCGACTTAGGGTAGAAGAGAGTAAATCCAGTAGCATTGTAGCGTCAGGGAAGCCTCCTACAAGCGAAAGGTTACTCGGCCTTAGAAGCCAGTTTAAATAAAAGTAGTTGAGATCATTTGCGAGCAGTTAAGTAAAGTAAAGTAACGGAGGTTATTTATTAAATGTCAAAGCATTTAAAAGGGCTGCCCATTTAAAGATATTAAATCAAACCAAAGTCCAGCGTCCCCCCTTCTTATTTAAGCTCAATTAAAGCTCATTAATTTTATATATTTGGACTCTGTCATTTCTTCATAAATTAAATATTTCATTTACAGCTCAAAGTTAAAGTTAAATGAGTATGGAGAAGTTCCGTTCTCCACATTGGCGCCCAACTTTGCTCGAATCCCCCCCCCCCGAGCAAGTTTTTTTTATGGCACCACTAGCGTGCTGCAATTTTTTGAGCAGCTTGAATATTTTTTTAACGTTTATAACATCGATCGATCCAAACAATACTCTTGGCTAGCCTATTCCCTAGAAGGAGAACCGAGACAGTGGCATAGATTAATCGCCTGCCATTCACTTGGGCCAAATCCAACGTATGACGATTTAAAACGCAAAGTTATCGATCTTTTCGCCACTCGGTATGATAAATTACGATTGGAACATGACCGTTCCCTCCCCCCTCACGAACGTCAGTGGGAAACAATATTAAACCCAGCGGAAAAACCGCAAGAAGTTATTAAGTCGTCAGAAGTAAGCTCGAGTACATTAAGTCACCCTAAAACTGGTGAGGAAAACTTTATTTCTAGTGGCAAAAGCCAAACGCAAGTGACTGCAAAGGAACAAACTTCATTTTCAAACAGCGATACATATGAAACTAAATCTATTATTCAGAATTTTGCTACGGATACTAAATCCGAAAAATTATCTCGTGTTGCGACAGGAATTGTAAAAGAAAATCCTATTAAAATTACTGTGGCTGCGGAAACTGTTAAACTAAGCGAAAATATAAAATCAATAAATGATGCGGTTAATCTTGGTAACTCGCCTTTAGAGGACAGTTTCAAATCTATACAGCCGACAGAATCAGTTGTTTCTATTGAGAAATTGCATGTAAATGGTCAAAATGACACGCCGCTCAAAGCAAAAGAAAATAAAATTACGATAACTATGGCTGCTGAAACCGTTAAACTTAGCGAAAGTGGAAAATCATTACATGAGGCGGATAATCCTGGTAACTCGCCTTTAGATGTCAGCTGTGCATCTATACAGCCGACACAGTCAAATATTTTCAATGAGAAATTGCACTTAAATTGTCAAAATGACATGCCGCTTAAAGTGAACGAAAAAGATGTTAGTTTAAAGAAGGTAATTTCAAAAGGGCAATTGACCTCTTGTGAGGTTTCAACACCATCTACCAGCCATACATTAGACAAAATGGAGCGAAAGCAACCCCCTCCTGGAACTGGGGACAGTGACAAGGAACCGGGCTCGAGTCCATCCCAGAAAAATGCATCTCCGATGCCGGACTCCGTTCTACAAGCCACCAGCACGGAAATTGCCACAACAACTCTACTGACCAGTCTGAACCGCATCTCTTTTGCTGATATCAAGGACTCAATTTGTCAGGTCGTAACGTTCAATATTTTAGTTTTTCTCCAGTATTGGTTTATCAGTACTGTACTAAAATTTTCGACATGTAGAACTTTCTTCTGGACTTTCAATCATTCTCTCAAAGAGATGAACTTTTTAAAATATCACAAATCTAAATTTAAACTTGCTGCATGAACTTTTTAAAATTTAAAAATGCAAAATTTAAACGTATAGCATGCACTTTCATCTCTCGAAATTTCATGTACTGTTTACATGTCATAATTTTTTTTCTGTATATAATATATGCATGTATGTACGTTAATGTTTTTTAATTCCTAGCGAACACTAGCAGTTTTTGGTAAAGAAAACCTTGTTGAACTTTTGTATAAACTTTTCCCCCTCTTTAGTTTTTTGAATGATCTATATATATGTATCTAAATGCCTTCTGTTTTAGCCATCACCTGCAGCGATTCGTAAGATAAATTTTCTTTATATATATTTTTCTAAATGTCGTAAATTGTATAAAATAAACTTTTATAAGTGTATAACCATTTTTCTCTATAGTTTTGTAAATGTAATGTAAAATGTATGTACGTAAATCTTTTTTATTTCTCAGCGATCAACTGCAGTTGTGAAAATTTTGTATCCTTAAATATGTTTTCTAAATATTGTATAAAGTGTATCAATGAATTTTCTTGTTGTAAACTTTTGAATTTTTTACTAAAAGTTTTTATGTATGTATATCTATTAGTATGGGGTAAAAAGAGAATTTTTTTTAAAAAGCTATTTTGCATGTTAATTCGCGTTTAACAAATTAACCTTATTAATCCACTAACATTTTGTTTTTTTCCGTACCCAAACACCTAGTTGAAATAGGGCTTATGTATAAAATTATGTCATTTATCTATATATAAAAGTGTAGTTCACGTCTATTTTTTATGTATACGTTTAAAAAAGTTTTAATTTTAGAAAATCTGAGGTCCAGTTGCTGATCCTGACTCTAAACCCGAAGTACTGGTAGTTAAATCTGAATCCAGGCTGATTGCTTCAAGATTGTTACTTTTGATGCTAAAGACGATATTTTTGGAACTGTGCCAGCAGTCTGGATTGACATTTTAGAGATAAATCTCCTGGAAAACTGCAACTCTTTTTTTTGATAAACACCTGACATAAAGACTTTCTTTACAGAATCATTTTACACAAGTTATATTGAATGCTGACTGATCGCACGTTCTGTTTAGGCGATCCCTTTTGTACTACATTTTTTTTAATTCATACAATTTTTTCCTTTCCATTTAAGGAAAGATGTGCCTGTATTTCCCCGCTGTAATTACGCTGGACTTCTAGTTAACTAAATTGAGTACAAACGGTTTCTGGAGTAAAGCGTCTTAGTTTGAGCATAATACGAAACATTTTTTTAAAAAACTAAGTGTCCAGTTTTTGGCCGTGTACTCTTAAAAATTTTTTTCCCTATTAGATTTTTAAAACAATATACTTCTTGTTGGGCAGTCTAGTTAAATTTAAGTTTCCCCCCTCTTTTTTTTTTTCTTTTTTCTAAAATATTATATAGTTGAATTTTAAACAGTAAGTCACTGCAGCTAACTTTTCTTTGCATAGTATTGCAATAATTTAAAATTTGCACGGGTAAAAACCCGTTGGGGATTTTTTCCGCGAAATTTTTTTGGGGGGGAGGAACTGTCAGGTATAGCAAAGTGCTACAATTAAAACTCGCACTTTGCGGGTAAAACGTGAATCTGCTGTTTTAGGATTCAAGTCGATTGAGTGATGGAGTTAGTTCCTATCCTAAAATTGTAAATTGAAATATGCTAATATTTTGGAAACTGAATAGTATAAAAGTAGAAGGTTAGTTGGAAGGAGGGTTAGTTGGAGAGGGAGTTGAAAGGCGATGTATTTCATAGTTGGAGTGGAGAGTTGGTACGAGCGTTAGTTGGAAGGCGAGTGAGTTGAAGGATGGTAGTTAGAAAGTTAGTGGAAAGGAAAGTATGAGAGTTGATGGAGTTAGTTGTTAGCGACTTAGGGTAGAAGAGAGTAAATCCAGTAGCATTGTAGCGTCAGGGAAGCCTCCTACATGCGAAAGGTTACTCGGCCTTAGAAGCCAGTTTAAATAAAAGTAGTTGAGATCATTTGCGAGCAGTTAAGTAAAGTAAAGTAACGGAGGTTATTTATTAAATGTCAAAGCATTTAAAAGGGCTGCCCATTTAAAGATATTAAATCAAACCAAAGTCCAGCGTCCCCCCTTCTTATTTAAGCTCAATTAAAGCTCATTAATTTTATATATTTGGACTCTGTCATTTCTTCATAAATTAAATATTTCATTTACAGCTCAAAGTTAAAGTTAAATGAGTATGGAGAAGTTCCGTTCTCTACATTGGCGCCCAACTTTGCTCGAATCCCCCCCCCCCCGAGCAAGTTTTTTTTTATGGCACCACTAGCGTGCTGCAATTTTTTGAGCAGCTTGAATATTTTTTTAACGTTTATAACATCGATCGATCCAAACAATACTCTTGGCTAGCCTATTCCCTAGAAGGAGAACCGAGACAGTGGCATAGATTAATCGCCTGCCATTCACTTGGGCCAAATCCAACGTATGACGATTTAAAACGCAAAGTTATCGATCTTTTCGCCACTCGGTATGATAAATTACGATTGGAACATGACCGTTCCCTCCCCCCTCACGACCGTCAGTGGGAAACAATATTAAACCCAGCGGAAAAACCGCAAGAAGTTATTAAGTCGCCAGAAGTAAGCTCGAGTACATTAAGTCACCCTAAAACTGGTGAGGAAAACTTTATTTCTAGTGGCAAAAGCCAAACGCAAGTGACTGCAAAGGAACAAACTTCATTTTCAAACAGCGATACATATGAAACTAAATCTATTATTCAGAATTTTGCTACGGATACTAAATCCGAAAAATTATCTCGTGTTGCGACAGGAATTGTAAAAGAAAATCCTATTAAAATTACTGTGGCTGCGGAAACTGTTAAACTAAGCGAAAATATAAAATCAATAAATGATGCGGTTAATCTTGGTAACTCGCCTTTAGAGGACAGTTTCAAATCTATACAGCCGACAGAATCAGTTGTTTCTATTGAGAAATTGCATGTAAATGGTCAAAATGACACGCCGCTCAAAGCAAAAGAAAATAAAATTACGATAACTATGGCTGCTGAAACCGTTAAACTTAGCGAAAGTGGAAAATCATTACATGAGGCGGATAATCCTGGTAACTCGCCTTTAGATGTCAGCTGTGCATCTATACAGCCGACACAGTCAAATATTTTCAATGAGAAATTGCACTTAAATTGTCAAAATGACATGCCGCTTAAAGTGAACGAAAAAGATGTTAGTTTAAAGAAGGTAATTTCAAAAGGGCAATTGACCTCTTGTGAGGTTTCAACACCATCTACCAGCCATACATTAGACAAAATGGAGCGAAAGCAACCCCCTCCTGGAACTGGGGACAGTGACAAGGAACCGGGCTCGAGTCCATCCCAGAAAAATGCATCTCCGATGCCGGACACCGTTCTACAAGCCACCAGCACGGAAATTGCCACAACAACTCTACTGACCAGTCTGAACCGCATCTCTTTTGCTGATATCAAGGACTCAATTTGTCAGGTCGTAACGTTCAATATTTTAGTTTTTCTCCAGTATTGGTTTATCAGTACTGTACTAAAATTTTGGACATGTAGAACTTTCTTCTGGACTTTCAATCATTCTCTCAAAGAGATGAACTTTTTAAAATATCACAAATCTAAATTTAAACTTGCTGCATGAACTTTTTAAAATTTAAAAATGCAAAATTTAAACGTATAGCATGCACTTTCATCTCTCGAAATTTCATGTACTGTTTACATGTCATAATTTTTTTTCTGTATATAATATATGCATGTATGTACGTTAATGTTTTTTAATTCCTAGCGAACACCAGCAGTTTTTGGTAAAGAAAACCTTGTTGAACTTTTGTATAAACTTTTCCCCCTCTTTAGTTTTTTGAATGATCTATATATATGTATCTAAATGCCTTCTGTTTTAGCCATCACCTGCAGCGATTCGTAAGATAAATTTTCTTACCTTTGTATATAAATTTTCTCTCTAAGTTTTTACGTGATCAATATGTATGTACTCTACTACTTTTCTATTTTCTAGCCAACAACGGAGTCTTGAAAACCTTTTTGAATAACTTTATATATATATCTATTCCTTATATATATTTTTCTAAATGTCGTAAATTGTATAAAATAAACTTTTATAAGTGTATAACCATTTTTCTCTATAGTTTTGTAAATGTAATGTAAAATGTATGTACGTAAATCTTTTTTATTTCTCAGCGATCAACTGCAGTTGTGAAAATTTTGTATCCTTAAATATGTTTTCTAAATATTGTATAAAGTGTATCAATGAATTTTCTTGTTGTAAACTTTTGAATTTTTTACTAAAAGTTTTTATGTATGTATATCTATTAGTATGGGGTAAAAAGAGAATTTTTTTTAAAAAGCTATTTTGCATGTTAATTCGCGTTTAACAAATTAACCTTATTAATCCACTAACATTTTGTTTTTTTCCGTACCCAAACACCTAGTTGAAATAGGGCTTATGTATAAAATTATGTCATTTATCTATATATAAAAGTGTAGTTCACGTCTATTTTTTATGTATACGTTTAAAAAAGTTTTAATTTTAGAAAATCTGAGGTCCAGTTGCTGATCCTGACTCTAAACCCGAAGTACTGGTAGTTAAATCTGAATCCAGGCTGATTGCTTCAAGATTGTTACTTTTGATGCTAAAGACGATATTTTTGGAACTGTGCCAGCAGTCTGGATTGACATTTTAGAGATAAATCTCCTGGAAAACTGCAACTCTTTTTTTTGATAAACACCTGACATAAAGACTTTCTTTACAGAATCATTTTACACAAGTTATATTGAATGCTGACTGATCGCACGTTCTGTTTAGGCGATCCCTTTTGTACTACATTTTTTTTAATTCATACAATTTTTTCCTTTCCATTTAAGGAAAGATGTGCCTGTATTTCCCCGCTGTAATTACGCTGGACTTCTAGTTAACTAAATTGAGTACAAACGGTTTCTGGAGTAAAGCGTCTTAGTTTGAGCATAATACGAAACATTTTTTTAAAAAACTAAGTGTCCAGTTTTTGGCCGTGTACTCTTAAAAATTTTTTTCCCTATTAGATTTTTAAAACAATATACTTCTTGTTGGGCAGTCTAGTTAAATTTAAGTTTCCCCCCTCTTTTTTTTTTTTCTTTTTTCTAAAATATTATATAGTTGAATTTTAAACAGTAAGTCACTGCAGCTAACTTTTCTTTGCATAGTATTGCAATAATTTAAAATTTGCACGGGTAAAAACCCGTTGGGGATTTTTTCCGCGAAATTTTTTTGGGGGGGAGGAACTGTCAGGTATAGCAAAGTGCTACAATTAAAACTCGCACTTTGCGGGTAAAACGTGAATCTGCTGTTTTAGGATTCAAGTCGATTGAGTGATGGAGTTAGTTCCTATCCTAAAATTGTAAATTGAAATATGCTAATATTTTGGAAACTGAATAGTATAAAAGTAGAAGGTTAGTTGGAAGGAGGGTTAGTTGGAGAGGGAGTTGAAAGGCGATGTATTTCATAGTTGGAGTGGAGAGTTGGTACGAGCGTTAGTTGGAAGGCGAGTGAGTTGAAGGATGGTAGTTAGAAAGTTAGTGGAAAGGAAAGTATGAGAGTTGATGGAGTTAGTTGTTAGCGACTTAGGGTAGAAGAGAGTAAATCCAGTAGCATTGTAGCGTCAGGGAAGCCTCCTACATGCGAAAGGTTACTCGGCCTTAGAAGCTAGTTTAAATAAAAGTAGTTGAGATCATTTGCGAGCAGTTAAGTAAAGTAAAGTAACGGAGGTTATTTATTAAATGTCAAAGCATTTAAAAGGGCTGCCCATTTAAAGATATTAAATCAAACCAAAGTCCAGCGTCCCCCCTTCTTATTTAAGCTCAATTAAAGCTCATTAATTTTATATATTTGGACTCTGTGTCATTTCTTCATAAATTAAGTATTTCATTTACAGCTCAAAGTTAAAGTTAAATGAGTATGGAGAAGTTCCGGTCTCCACAACAGTTTATGCAGGGACCAGAGGAATAAAACGATCAATGCGGAAAAACGATGGATGCGAGAATCATAGATCGGAGTTCCACTGTATTTAATTTCTTTTTGTCTTTATTTATTAAAACTCTATTGGTGAAAATTAGTTTGGCCCAAAACTTGTGCACGCAACTGTATATTAAAAAAAAAAAAAAAAAAAAAAAAAAAAAGAAAAAGAAAAAAAGAAAAGAAAAAAGAAAGAAAGAAAGAAAGAATAGTTAACTATTTGTAACTTATTTCACAAGAATAAGATAAGAATTAGTTAATTTATTTATAAAATTGCATATTTGTTTTATATTTATTAGCAATTATACGAGAAGCTTATTGAATATAATATCCAAATTTTTTAAGACTTTTAGATTTTTATCTAAACCTTTAGATTCCTAAAACTATATTAACCTATACTAAATTTTAAAATTTTTTAAAGGAATCTAATTTTCAAGTTCTTAATTCTTTTAAAAATTAATAAAATATATTAAAAAATCCAATTTATTAAATTTCAACGTAAAAGAAATATACATAAACACACATTTATATATAAATTAAAAAAATAAAACCTCAAATAAGTTTTAGTAAAATGACAAAGTAGATTCCACGGTATTAAGTTATCGTTTAGGTAAACCTCGAAATGTCCCAATTGAAATTATTGATTTATCGATCTTTTGATGCTAAGAAAATGACACTTAAATTAGCTTTATTAGGAACGTGCTTTCATTATAGAAGAAACTTATTGTATTTTTTTTTTCATTATTTTGAAATGTGTGATCATTAGAAAGAGTTTATTTTTCTTTTAACTCATGTTGTTATTTCGCAACTTTGCATTATTATACTAATTATCTTAAAATTCGCTATTTTTTATACATTTTTTTTTTTCAATTCATTTGTGCGAAATCATTTATGATTGAAGCTATTAAATTTTTAATAATGGTTTTCACTGTCATTAGGGAAAAGAATAATCATCCAACTATTTTGAAAGTGAAAAGGATTCTTTAATTTCTTTTTTTTTTTTTTGACTAATTATACGTTTTTCTGAATCACTTACATTAAATAATTTTTAATTTAATTAAGTTATATTTTTGAGTCAAACTGCTGTTAATTATTTTAAATATTTACGGTTATGATTTTATAATGTTATTTTTTAATGAGGGTATGTAATTTTATTGCTAGAATTTCATATTATTATTGGATGATTTTAAACTTAAGTAATGTTGCATGCAAATAAAATTGAAAAAGTTTTAAATTTTGCTCGTGATATTTGTTAAAAATTTAAAGACATTGAATTATGGTACCTAATCCTGCGAGAATCCGGCTGCATAAAAGTCTCATTAATAAAAGCAGCGCCTAACTTCCTAAGTGATTTCTTTCTTTATATAATATACGAAAAAAAAAAATAGTATTTTCAAAAATTAAATGGTGTATTAATTTAAAAATGAAATACCTTATTGAATTTTTTGAAATATATATATATTTTTTTAATTTTAGGATTTATAAATTTTTTGAGAAACTCTAATTATTTCATTATAAAAATGAATATGTACAGTTGTTAAAAAAAATTAGCGGTAATAAGCTACAGATAAATCAGTATGTTTCTTTCTTAAATAGATTGTGGCAAAGAACACACTTATTAAAAAATATTCTTATATTCGAAATGAAATTGGTTATAGGAATCGCAGAGATAACAATATAGCAATAACAATATAGACATGGATATATCTCTTAAAAACAGTTCTACAATTAACCGCTATTCTGCTTTCTTACTAAGTAAACATTTCAATGTATTTTATTTTTAATCTTATACAAGGTATTTCTTCCTCTCAAGCGACATTTAAGTAGTGTTAACAGCTCTACCAGCCGAAGAGGGTTCGCTCTTTTTTGGTGTTTTATATTTATTTTATTTATTTATTTATTTTCCTTTTTCTTTTTTCATTCTGCTTGTCCTATAAATATGTATTTTTATATTTTTATATTTTATATTGATGTATTATTATTTACTGATGTATGCTATTTATAAATTTGATTCTTTATATTAGTGTTTTGTATTAATTCACTTTTAATCTTGAATTCGATGGCTTTATATAGTTTTGCTTTCATCTTTGAGAAGTCGGAGGCTGGGAGAGTATTTTTTGTTCTAAAGCACACGTTCTATCAGAAACTTCTCAATTTCCATTTTCTACAGGGGTAGGCTCTCCTGAAGTAGGCCCTCATGTGTTTTAGATTTGTTGTTTGTGTTTTCTTTTCATTTGTTATCAGTTAATTTATTTTCGTACTAGCAGGCTTTGCCCGCTTCGCTGGCACCTAAACAGCATCACACATTTTAATAAATCTGTGAAAACTGTTATAAAAATATATAAAAAAGCACTATAACAAATTTCCGGTAACTAAAAAACGTAAAACTTAGGAACTATGATTTAATATAGAATAATCACCAGGATAATTAAATTAAAAAATTAAATATGTATGCAACTATGTTAAATATAACAACCGAAGTTTTTAAGAACAGTGTTTGTTAAAAATAAGGAAAAACAGCAAAAGTCATACAACTACGTTCGGTAAAGAAAAAAGAAAAAAAAAAAAGAAGGAAAACAAATTAAATTATTTATTCATGAAATAATAATTAATATTAATTATGCCGTAAATTCATCAGAAGGGAAAAACACATAATGAATTAACTAAATATATGAAGAAATACTTTGGTATAACAAAGTCTAATTGCAAAAATGTATTTTAAAAATTATCCAAGAAAAAGTTAAACAATTATTTTTTTTTCCGACATATATGCAAAATATTCTTAAACACAGAGCATTTATATACCGTAACTAAAATGTAAAAAATACATTTTTATTAAAAGCTATACATAAAAAAAAAAAAAAAAAAAAAAAAAAAAGGATATTTATGTATAGAGCTATAAATATTTATTCGTTTTAAAGCGATGGTAAACTTTTTTTTCTTAAATAACTTCCTTATAATTATTAATATTTGTATACATATAAGTTTTTACATCATCCTTTTATTTATTTTCTCACTATTCTAGATTTTTATGGATTAACAGTATATTCTAAAATCTAAACATATTTAAATTTACGTTGTGGATTTATTGATTGAGTAATTTTATTAAAATATTTTTTTTTTTTAATTTTAAATGCTAAAATATTTGAATTAAAATTTCAGCGTTCAAATAAATAAATAAACATATATATATATATGTAAATTCAGAAATATTTATTTCACTTTTTTATATATGCTGTTTTAATAATTATGAAAAAGTATATATGATTTATATATATGTATATATATATAAATCAAATTATGAATGAACCTCTAATGTAATACACAAATAAGTTTAGAATATATTACCATGCTTTTTTAAAATCTAGAGTTGGAAATAAAATTTAGGAGGAGTATTTAAAACAATTAATTAATAAATAAATAAAAATAAAACTTTGACATTGTTTATATGTAAGAAGTTTTCAAAATTATTTAGTATGCATTACTTTATTATTTTTCAATGCATAAGTATGGTAATTTTTACACTTCTAAGAGAAAATTTACAAAAAAAATATATAACGCCCCCTATCCCTACAATCTGAAACAATTAATTATTTTTAAAAGATCAACTTCCTAAATTTCGGCGTAAAAATAGTGCTGCCATCTGCTATCGATAAACGAAAAGATTTGTAAATGAATACGAAGAATAAAAAAGCTAAACTTAAAATTGCTTAAATTAAATTTCAGGAATAATAATATGTTTAAAAATTAAAAAAGAAAAAGAAAGACGGGAAGAAAGAAATCTTATGGTTATTTTTCCATCATGCTTCATATTTTTCCTTTAATGCAAATTTGAAGAAACGAATGGAATTGCGAAGTTTTATCGAAAGCTGAGTGTTTCATATTTCAATTGCAATAACAATTTTAAAAATTCTAATTAAATATGTGTTATTAAAACTATACTTAAACATTTTTTCAATTTCATATGTTTTTTTTCAAAATTACAAAAAATTAAAAAAATATCCAAAGAGCGGATTAAATTTAATAACAACAATAATAATTGAAAAGCGTGAAGTTTTATCTAAAGACAAGAAAATTTTTACAATTTAATTGCAATTAAATGTTAAAAAAAAATAAAAATAAAAATAAAAAATATGTTATAAATAATAAATAATTTATAGATATATAATTCTTTTTTTTTTAATATTGCAATAAATATCTTCTATTAGATTGACATTATTTCTAAAGTTGAATGTATATTTTTGTTAATAACCTATTATTAAAACAGTACATAAATAAAAATATGCAATAAATCTAAAATTAAATCGAGAGAGAAATATAAACTCTTCATTTATAATAATTTTATTTGCAATTAAGAAATAATAATAATAATAATAAATAATAATAAAAGGAAATTTTAATTGTAAATGAAAATTACTTTCAAATATCGAAAGGCAGAATATGTTTCTGCTGTGATTTGAAAGAAAAAAAAAAGTATGATGTTTTCGATAAAAAATTATTAATTTATTAGTATTACTATTATTATAAGCAATGTATTTTTTTTTTTTTTGTAACTTTTTTTTTTCTTTCTTTCTTTCTTTGTTAATTTTTTTTCCTTTTCCTTTCTCTCTTTCTTTTTTTTTTTTGTATGTTTAATTATATATATATATACTATTTACATATTATTTAACGAGGACGCAATTCTTAAGCAAAAATTCAATTCTTAGTTGCAAAATTCATCCCGAAAATTTTTTAGTTAAAAAATTACGTTTATAACGTTGCAGAAAAGGCCGTTTTCTGCAAACTGAAAATTTAAAATTTCTTTTATTTTTATATTGTTCGTAAATTCCGGTGGCAGTGTAATTTAAATTACACGAATTACCTTGTGCCGCAAAGGGTATATTTGTATAAAAAGGCGCCAAAGGCAGCACTAAAAAGTTATACAAAAATTGTAAATTGGGTAAGTGCACCAGTGATTGACACTTTTAGAGCAATCTCTAATGTTTTTAAAGTTCTAGTCATCAGAAAATATTTTTTTTAAATGTTAAGTTAGTACATGTGGTATGAAAGACATTCAGAACCACATATATGTTAAAATGTATACATTTGATAACGATTATTATTATTATTTTTTTTTTTTTATGAATTTTCATTTAACACCCATTCAATGTTCCAGTAATTGACACTGCCAGTTTTTCATTTTATCACTAATAGGCATCCTATGTTCCAGTGTTTGACATTGCTAGTTATTCATTTTACCAGTTATTAGCACCCTATGCTCCAGTGTTTCACATAAAATGTTAAAATTCTTATAAGTAAAATATATGATTTTATTATTTTTCGTAATTATTTATTATTTCGGGATAGATGTCAATTACTGGAGCATGCCGATCTCTGGAGCACCTACCCTAGAAAGTAATAAATAGATGTAAGAGTTTAAGCCCACTTATCTTAAACTCTTACACCTATTTATTACTTTATATATATATATATATATATATATATATATATATATATATATATATTATTTTTGTGTTTTATTCATTAAATTACTTATAAAAAATTTCGATGTTTTACATAAACTTTAGTTTAAAATTTGATTTCTGCACTTTAATATAATAATTAAGTATTTTTTATGAACTGTACTTTTTGAAAATGAAAGGACAATTACAACATACTTACAGGGGCGATGCTGACAAAAATAAATGTATTAATTGCATTTTTTCTTACATGCTTCCTATCAACAATTAAAATTACATACTGTCTTTGAATTCTCAGAAAATTTCTTTCTTTCTTTTACTTTTTCTCTTTCATTTTTTTTTTTTCTTTTCCTCTTAAAAAAAAAAAAAAAAAAATAGAAAAAAGAATTAAATATTAAACATGTAACATACAAACAAAGCCCTTAACTGCTTCATTAAAAATTTCTCAATTCAAAATAACAATTACGTTTCGTAGGCATTTTATTCTATGTAAACTTAAATCATGCATCAAAAGACAAATATAATGTGAATATGAAAACCAATTTTTATACTTTATTAAACTCATATGTTGGAAGTAGAAAAATAAATATTATATTATACTTTTGTATAAAATGTAAATTCTCTTTTATGGGTATCAATTATCAATAATAATAATAATATTTATTGAAATTTTATTTTTCCGACTGAGTGAAAATAATGCCTGGACCGGGACTCGAACCGCAGATCTTTGACTTACAAGATCAAGGCTCTACCAATTCTACCAATTGAGCTCAATTGGTAGAGCCTTGACCTTGTAAGTCAAAGATCCGGGGTTCGAGTCCCGGTTCAGGCATTATTTTCACTCAGTCGGAAAAATAAAATTTCAATAAATATGATTTTCTTCCACAGTTGATTGTGTGATTTTAATAAAAATTAATAATAATAATATCTGCATTTTGGTAGATAGCAAAAATTTATCTATATACCCGTTCTTTTAAGCTTTCCCTGCACCCATAAAATAAAACTATAACAGAAATTTACCAGGTCTTAATAATAATAATAATAATAATAATAATAATAATAATAATAATAATAAAGAGTTTGCGATAAATTAATATTCTAGCAATATATATAATCACTCTTTTTATACCTTATTCTGTATACAATATTAATAAATAATATCATATGCATTATGAAAAAAATAGCGCAAGGGCAATTATCGAAATATTTGTGGAACTTTTTTCTTCTTTCTTTCTTTCTTTTCTTTTTTTTTTTCGTATATTTAAAAAATATGTATTATTATTACTTTTTTTGTCCATGTCAAAAAAATAAACAATAAACAATAAACATAACAATAAGTATATAATTGGTTTTTCGAAAAAAAAAGTTGTCTTTTGTTTACAAGTACTTTTATTTTAAGTTGTATTATTATTAAGCTATATATATTAAGCTGGTTATTAGTGTGCCAGTTAGAATTTGAATAAGCGCCACAAATAATAATAGTTGAAAGTACATATTTACTATATATTATTAACTCATATTAAAATATTTATTATAAATATTTTAATATATTTCTCGGAATTCATAAAAAAGTTTTTTTTTCCCTTTGAAAAATTTAACAACTTTCATAAATTTGCTTTCTTTTAACTAAACGTCTCAGTATCTTTTATAAATATTTCAATTAAAAATGTTTTTAAATTGAAATCTAATAAAATTAATAAAAACAAATTAATAAAAACAACATAGTAACTAAGCATAAATATATATTGAACATATAAATTATAGTAAATTGGCACAAAGTATTGTAGTACAATAAATGATGCCACATAAATTAACAATAATAATAATAATAATATCATGCATTTATTCCTAACTTTATGAAAAACAAATTTTGTGAATATCTTCCCCTAAACCCGTTACTCTTTCAGAGTGTATTTATTTATATTTATACATATATGAAAATTTTTCGTTCAATCGAATTAAAGTGAAAGTTTTTAAAGTCAAAAACAAAATGTTGAACTAATGTTAGTTGCCCCGCTCTCCCGAAATTCGTTGTTTCTTCGGTATCGATTGTGATCGAAATTATACGTGTCCGCCAAATTTCAGTTCTATTAGAAGAGATCTATTAAATGATTAGAAGAGGGATAAAATGTCTTTGCAATGCTTAATACAGACAGATAAACAAATAAATTTAAAAACGTATGTTAGAAAAATTAAGCAGACTATCACTAGCGTAATAGAATAATTACTCATAATATCACTTTCAAATTGATTTAATGTGTGTTAAAATTTCAAATAATCTGAAATATTTTAAACTATTTTCAGAAACTTCATAAATTGTGCATCCATAGTTTTGTGAAGTGACTATCTAAAAATCAAATAGTACAGGGTTCTGAAATTTTTAAGTGTTTTATTTACAATATTTATACAGATAAATTATGATAAGATTTTTACAATATTTATACAGATTAAAATATAACAAGATTTTTTTTTTCTTCTTTTGAATGGTGTATTACTACCAATATGAAAAGAGAAAATTAATACTATTCAATAACCAAATTGCACTCGATATTACCTGTATCACTTCTCAGATTTAGATTCAATATTCAAATTAATGCATAAATGTAAACCTACAATAAAAAAAAAAAGCTAAAAATCATGCGGTACGCATTATTAACACTTTCCAACTATATCTAATTGTTGCATCGTATATCTTTCAATGTTCTTTGCGTACTTTGTAATAATACGGGCAGACAGTAGTTCTGAAAAGCATACAGATAGACTAATTGATTTCCTAATCATTCTTAAGCATTGTTAGAAAGTGTTAAAAATGCTTAACACAAAAGAAAACGTAGCCCTTACTAGATTCTAATTGCAGCACTTAATGTACTGAACATTTTAGTGTAGCCGAATCTGAAGCTTAACAAAACCATATTCTATACAAAAAACAAAAAATGTTAATATATTTATGATTTTACAGTAGAATGTTCTTGAAATGTAATTTATAAAGAACTCTGTCCTAAAATGCTATGTATTGGCAGACTTTTGGGTATCCCTTACACAAACCAGTTGCATTGGACCTATTAATGCTATTTTAAATAGAAAACTTTCCATAGTAAATTTGAATACCATACATAAGTTTTTAAAAATTCTGAAAATAGTTACGGACGCTGGGAGCGGGCAGACAGTTAGATAGACAGATGGACAGTCGAACAGATAGATACCTAAATTAAAATCATATTCACACTTAAAATTTGTCAAAAAGTGTTAAATTGCTTAATGTAAAAGAATATGCAATTCCAACAAATTCCCTTAGTTTTACTGAATATTTTTGTGGGACTCTGTAAATCTAATGTTAATCATACTACATTCTGTAGAAATCATTCTTTTGTGCATAAGTAAAACATATTTCAATTTCATTAAGATTTGCACAAATTAAAGTTATTAAAATTTGGTTTACAGAAATGCCCCTCATAGAAAGCAATGCTTTTGAATACATTCAGATGTCTCTGTACACAAACCAGTGGTGATATTTACTCCATGTTCAATAGCAAACATCCGATAGTGAACTCGATTAACATATTTCAATTTCGTTGAAATTTGTGTAAAATAAAGGAAGTAAAATATAGTTCATAGAAATGCCTCTCATAGAACACAGTGCTTTGGAATACTTTCGGATGTTCCTGTACACAAACTAATGAAGGTATTCATTCCATTTTTCTCAAGGAACATACAATTGTGAAGTTGAATAATATACATCGGTTTCAAGAAATTCTACGAATATTTACGGGAGATAAATCGCGGACATACAGAGAGACAGACATACAGACAGACAAATCGAAGTCATTAAAATTTTTCAACCTTGTTGAAAAGTGTTAAAAACATTTAGAAACTGATAAAAACGTTTAATATAAGCGAAAATGCAATTCCTGCAAATTTCCAGTAATACATATTAATGTAGGTGAATATTTTTGTGTTAACCTGTAGGGCGAATGTTATTAATACTGTATTCTATAGAAATCATTCTTTTTTTGTATATGAATAACGTATTTTAATTTCATTAAGATATGTGCAAAGTAAAGTTATTAAAATTCAGTTTATAGAAATACCTCTCATGAACGCACTGCTTTGGAATACTTTCTGGTGTCCCTGTATACAAACCAGCGATGGCATTTACTCCATTTTCAACGAGGAACATTCGACAGTGAACTTGAATAATGTATTTCAATTTCATTAAGATTTGTGTAAAGTAACGGTATTAAAACATGGTTTATAAAAATACCTCTCATAGAACACAATGCTTTGGAATGCTTTGGGGTGTACCTGTAAATAAACCAGTACAGTTATTAACTCCATTTTCAATAGGGAACATCCGAAAGTAAACTTAAATAACGTATATCAGTTTCAAAAAATTCCAAGAATATTTACGGGAGTTAGAGCGCGGGCAGTCATACAGACAAACAGACAAACAGAAGTAATTAACAATTTTCAACCTTGTTGGAAAGTGTTAAAAGTTAATAAAGTGCCATTTGCACCAAGATATCGATTCACAATTAATGAAAACTTACTTGTAAATTATTATTTATATTAAATGGAATTGTGCTAGTTGCTAAATCAAAATATGCATTAACACAAAATTCCAATTTTTCCTTTTTAATATTATGATGTAATGAAACAAACAACAAAAAAAAAAAGTAGAAAAAAAAAGAAAAAAAAAATCCTGTATTCAGACGCAATCAATGAAAGCATAAAATAAAAGTAAATAAGAATAAAAGCTGTTAAAAAATATATAAGAAAAGATTTCCCCGAAAAAATGCTTTGAAAAGTATGTGCATCAAGGCATAAAATATGAATTTTTTCAATAAATGATTATGTTTACTGTTTTTTCAACCATTTTGAAAGACTGAATGATTAATTTTATTCTTCTATAGACATAAAAAAAAAAAAGTATTTGATTTCTACATGCTTAAATCGTCCGTTTTTTCTGTGGATTTACACGTTTTGAGATTTCCTGAATCATATTTAATAAATTTTATAAATGTTCATTTGTCCTTTTTTGTGTGTGTGTAAATTTTATTCAAGCTCTTAGTTAAGAATTTAATCAAAAATGTTCATAAAAATTTGTATTTTGTTGCAGCTCGATACAAATTTGTGCCTATTAATATTTGATTTATATCGTTTAATAAATGGCGTTGATATGTTTCGATTTCACGCATTTACAAAAAGTGTATTTCAACTTCTATTCTATATAATTACACAAAATATGATATGTCAATGAGACATTATGAAAACCTGAACTGATTCAATTTTATAATATGTCGGCTGACCGGTGGCGCTACATTTTTCTCGTGTACGAGGTGGCTATATCTCAACTTTTATGTCTTATAAATGCACCTAATTATACCCCTGGAGTTCACCGAAGCAGGGAATCTATTGCTTCCTTCGACGATAAATTGTAATGTCATGTGTCTGAACCACCATTTTGAGCATGTCTCTAGACTATCATTTCAGGTGTGTTCCAGATCGTCGCCAGTTGCCCTGCTAGCCCAATGTTAAACCCACTTACTTACTCACTCATTATAAATACACAAAATTTGAAAGATCAACGTTATAAAAAAATTGCTAATTTAATTTATGCGTATATCAGCCGAGAAGTCTCACTTCTGTTACTAACCATTTGCTATTTTAATCATGATTACATAACAGCATCTATTTGGCAACAGTACATCGAAGTAAGTAAAACCTTTATTGTGATCAGCTACGATTAAATTTTTGTGGATACTTATTGGCAGGCGATGCTGCCATGTAAATAATAAGATTGTTTTATGATGGTCACAGCCAGTGTTGTCAGATCTGGCGGATTTTTTATTCAACAATCACCCATAATGTTTCATTGTAACGTTTGCCTAATCATTTCGAAGATTAATAGTCTATTATGTATCACAAATATCATTTTTCAAAATTATTGGTGATTATTGAATTAAAAATCCGCCAGATCTGGCAACAATGGTACAACATACTAGTTTATACACGTTTTTGGCAAATATTACTGATTTTAATATATAAATTTAATATATAATATATATATTGTCACAAATTGTAAAATAATATTCCTTTTTCTGTACTTTACTCTTTAATTTTCTTTTAAAAAATGTCTATAAAAAAAAATAATAATAAACTTACTGATTTCATGAGTAAATAAATTGACTGCGTGACTAAACAAATTTATAATTTCTAGCTCTATCATCAACATGTTCTCGAGCAAAAATTTTTGAAGCCGAAAAAGAGTTTTAAAATCAGCCATTAGAGAGTATTGAAAAAAAGAAAAAAAAAAGAAAAATGAATTTGAAACTGTATCTGGAGTTTTCATTCGCCTTTAGTAAATAATTAATTCATAAATTTTATTTACTAAATTATCCATGTGTATTCATGTGTATAATTTACTCGGGGAAAGACAGCCATTAGAGTAACTTTTCCCGATGAAAAAAGAAATCACTTTTTCCTTCTCGCTGATCAATCTATATCTTATTATTATATCTATATGTCATACATTTCTTTTTATGTTTGTTAAAAATTTCCTTTAGTTAAAGTATTTTCAATTTTGATTTTCCTAATATGGTGATCATTTGAAAAACAAATATTTTTATTGTAATATTTGCAATAGAGGTTAAATTTTAAATAATTAATTTTAATGCGTACAGTTAATGTATACACACACACACACACACACACACACACACACACACACACACATATATATATATATATATATATGTTAATTCAAAAGTTAAAAGTTTACAATAGATTTATAAGACTTAAACTAAAACTAATGTTAAAAAAGTTTACTTGATGATTATATTTTTCTTCAAACAATTCTGAATTGGACAAACATTGTATTAAAAAAAAAAATTATACACCAGGATAATATTGCTAATACAAGAAAAAATAATTTTTAAAGAATTGTGTTTAATTTTTTTCTGTTTTTCTTTGATTATAAATTACATTTTTTTTTTATATAACATAAAATAAATCACAAATATTAAAGAAAATAGCAATTATAAAAATATAAAATTGCAAAATCGAGATTATATTTTACTCTTATTTAGACAATTTAAAATTTTCCAAGCAACGTGATTGGATTATTATTACTCATGGTCATGATAACTGAATGACATACAAACTACATTTAAAATTGGCAACTGCTAGATTTATTTTCATTCGGCACTCAAATTCTCAAGGAATATATTTAAATCTACATTATACATGAATTAGAAAAAAAGAAAAAGAAATTCATTTTGTATTAAGGTATTCGTATAAGTTATGAAAAAAAGAATGACATTTGAATTTCAGTTGTGGTTTATATAACCATAAAATAAAATTTAAAAAAAAAAAAAAAAAAAAAAAAAAAAAACGTTTAAAAATAAAAGAAACTTAGTTCGTACAGCCCTTTAATTTTCTTAATGTTTTGTACCAGTATTATAACTTAAAAAAAAAGCCATAAAACTTAAAGGAAATATATTACATAAAAATACTGCTGAGAGTGTCCTTGAAAAAAGGCGTGACCGTACGAACGACGAGACCGTAATTCCCATCAAAGAAATTTTCTGAAAAACAATGTGCACCAAGAAATAAAATATGGACTTTCTTTAACAAATATTTAATTTTACCGTTCTTTCTGAAGTTGGAAAAACTTTAATGATTAATAAAAATAATAGTCATATTTCTATTAGATAGTAAAAAAGGCGTTGTCACCATTTGCTGTAGAACACTTAACTTTTCTTAATAAGGAATAAACAGTCACAGAATCGAAGAAATTACACAAAGGAGAGTTACAAATACAGTCGGCACCAAAATTATTGAAGCCCTAGCAATAATTCCTACTATATACTCATGAATAAAATTTTATTAAATAAATATTTATAGAGTCTTAATCTTAGTCCTATACTGTATATAAAAGTAAGTTGATGATAAAAACTAGCGATCAAACTAAAAAAAAAATATATGAAAATTGTGGATATGTGCTTCAGTAATTTTGCTGCTGACTGTAAGTAAAAGTCTCGGGTGTTCATATATGTATATAATTTATATACATATTATATGTATATAATATATGTATAATTATATGTATAATTATATGTATATAATATGTATATAATTTCAAATATAGCATAAATACAATCGAAATATAAACTCGCATTGTCAGTAAATTACAATTATAAGAAAAATTGCTTTTCAATTTAATTTAAACTCTTTATAATATTCAATGAGTGAAAATTAAATTTGTTTAATTTGTTTTTTGTATGAAAATATTTAGGTATTCTGTTTCACACACTTATACAGTTAAAATATACCAAGAAGTATAATTGAATGATATTATATTATATTACGCAGAATAACAAAAGAGCAAATTAAGATTGTCATAAGGAAATTACATAAATAATTTCCACTAGGGAGATTTTATACTTGATATCCTAATTTTAAATGCATCTATTGGTACTTGCAATTAGTTTGTCTTACTTGAAAATGAACTTTGCATTAAGATATTAGTGCCTAAATACAGAAAATGGAATTTTAAAATTTCAATATTTCTGTTATGTAATAATGATTTGTCAGTTTAAAATAATCACAGAAATTAAATTCACTTTCAATTCTACTATTCTAATGTAATACAAAAAAGAAAAAAAAAACTTTTCAAATTCAGTTTTGGTTTTTGTAACAATAAAAATAAATAAATAAAAATATATTTTGAAAAAGAAAGAAATAGACAAACTTCCTGGAGAATTGTTTTTGGATACAGAACTGGTTTTGAAGACCAAAAAAATATGGAATTTTTCAATAAATGATTAGGATTAGCGTTCTTTCAAAAGTTGAAAAATGTTGAAAAAATTATCTATATTTATTTATAGAGAGAGACTATAAATCTTGATATATAAAAATTATATTTTAAGTTAAAAACTGAAAATTGTGAGGTTTATTATTATTATTATTATTTTTATTTCCCTGATGTTTACCCATCCTTCATTTATAAAAATGTGTTATTTAAAAAACATATGATCTAAAATGACTTTCATATTTTTTTTTTTTACCCAACATTACAATAGACACGCTACTGCAGATTAAGCAAAAAGATGCGATTCTAGCATTTCAAGTAATTTATTTTCTTTTTCTTAACATACACATTCATGTGAGGTATGTTAAAGTCACTTAAAATTCACTGTTTGGATATTATAACTGAATTCATTTGATAATATTACTAAATAAAAATAAAATATTTTAAATTAATCAACAAAATGTCGTTCACAACACTGTGTGAAACTTGTTTCGGTAACTTTGAAAAAAACCTTCATATTGTCTTTAAATTATAAGCGCATGTGATAACATATTTAAATTAAAAATAGATAAAAAGATAAAAAGATCATAACATAACTTCAAATGTATTTTTTACATTTTCTGTTTATAATTGTAGTACATCCGAAATTATTCTGTTAGCTCAGTAAGCAAAGAATGCGTGCTTTCCAAAACATTTGTTAAGTGGGATGTGCTTTTGTGCTAAAACAAAAAGTGCATTAATTTTATTAAGTTTAGTGCAATGTTAAACATGTTAAACTACTTAAGTTAATTAAACAATAACGACAGGAATTTTCGTCCATAGACACTGTTTATATGAAAACTTTTGTATGTCCCTGTTTACAAAATATTTGTACCATTTTAATAATGAAAAAAAAAGTTTTTTAAGTCCCATCTGAAACAGATGCACAGAGAAAAAAATATATCGCCTTCATCTAGAAAGAATAAATAGTCTTTTCCTCAATACCCAAGCTAAAAACATAGATTTCAGAGCTATGCGCATAAGGTAAGCCAAGAATCTGGACATGTCGAGAATTTATAACCTATAAGTTTTGAGATGGTGGAACAATATTATGAATAATTTGTTTTGTGAGAAATTCTCGCTTGATTTTCTAGAACTGGTTCCTTAACTCGAATTATACACTGAGAAGAAAAAAAAACTGTATCTATCTATAACGAATATATAGTCGTTTTCTGAAACCCGAAACTAGAAAAATAGATTTACGAGTTATGAGTGTAACGTAAACAAATAATCTGGACAGGCGAAATGATCAAGAATTTCTAGTCTATACTTTTCTAGAGAGTGAAACAGTTTTAAGAAAATTACGAATTATTGCTAGAAATTAATTCTCACTTGATGTCCAAGATTTGGGTCATAAACCAAGATTAGTTACTAAAACTAGCCTCTTGAGTTCACATTTATTTGCAGAGATTTTTAAATAAGTCAGACCTCTCACCACAATATAGGAAAACGATGTAGAATTCTAATAGATTTTTAGAACTCGCTAGCAAACGGAAATAGAATTTATAAGAGTAACATGGAACTATATTTTCTAGTGACACAATTTAATTTCTTGATGTCAATCACAGAATGTTTTTTCAGTGTAGTTTTAAAATCGCGTCTTGTGTTCGTATATATTTGCAGAGATTTTTAAATAAATTTGAACTCGATAATATAATCAAACGTTCTAGAAATCTAATATAAGTTTCTAGAATCCACTTTCAAAGGAGGACTAGAATTTATAAGGATTACATGGAACTATTTTTACCAGAGACTCAATATAGTTTCTAGATCTCAGTCACAGAATTATTTATCAGTGTATGCGAAGTAGAGAAACAATACTGTATGGCAACGAGCGCTGCAAATTGTTTAATACTTTTCAAACTAAATTAACAGCTCGAAAAGAAATGTTAGACTTAAAAATATAAATATAATTTACATAATGTCTCTAGATTACTGTAATTGGGTATATCCTTAATTTATTTTCTTTTTGTAGATTTAAATTTTACATATTTTATAATATGTTAATTATAGTAAAACACCGTTTATACGCCTTTCAAGGAACTGGCATAAAAAGACGTATAAATGAAAAGATGTATAATCGAAATATAAAAAATAAAACTTTGATTACTACAAATTTAATAACACCATACGAAGCTTAATGTGATAATACTAATTAATAAAGTTTCTTAAGTTCGTAAATCTGTATTATACTTTATCGTGGATTTATTTATTTTTATATTATTTATTTATTCATTTTTTATTTTTTAAGATAATAATTAAAAAAGATATATACATACTATAAAAAAGGAGAAAAATTATATATATGAGTCATTCTATGTCAAACCAACACACAAAAAAAGAAGCAGATTTAAAGTGACGCCCTCAGATTTTTATGAAATTGGGCTCATTTATTTGTCCTATTGAGAAATGAATCTATACCAATTAATTAGTCCCTATCTTTTTTAGTTTTTAACATACATAATAATGGTAGAGTTGCATTTTAATTTATAACTCAGTATCTCATGGTCGTACCATGTTGAATCTTACAGTTATTAGAGATAATAAACGTAAGAATAACATATAATTTTTAAAAGAAAATTAAATATGTAGTTTTTGCGATCTTGAAGGTCAAAAATAAAAATGATTGACCTTAAAATGAAAAAAAACGAAAAAATGTATACATGGGATACAACAATTAAAAGCCTTTATTATAAGATTTCTAATTATATTAATCTTATATTTCTAAGTTGATTAGGGAACAAAATGTGAATTCTTGAAATGAAATGCCAGCAAGTACATCTACACTCCGCGACAAAAAGATAGGCACAAAGTTTTTTTTTTTTTTTTTTTTTTTCCCATAAATTAACATTATTTAAATTGCGCTGATCATTTATTATTATCAAAAACATACTAAATATTTGTATCGTATTCAAAATAATCATATTCAAAATGTTCATATTCAAAATAATCATACTAAAAAAAAAAAAAAAAAAAAAAAAAACGTTTTACCTATCTTTTAGTCGCGGAGTAAAGTCTTAAATTAGAAAAAATTTAGTCTTAAAATTTTTCTAAATAGTGTTATTTTATGATAATAATAAATGATCATCACAATTTAAAAAATGTTTTCATTTATTTATTTATTTATTTTTTTTATGAAAAAATCCTTTGTGCCTATCTTTTTGTCATGGAGTGTAACATTTCATTTCAAGGATTCATATAATAAATTTCTTAAATTTTAATATAAAATCTCAATATGGAATCACTCATTATTAATTAATTTATTTTACTTTAAAAATAAGATGTTTTTCAAATAAATTTTCAGTCTTTATAACTTGAAGTTACTATACTATTTTGTTTGAAATATAATCTGGAGTATGCTAGCTTGGCATTTCTTCAGGAACCTGTTAGTACTACATAATTTTTTTAATAGCTGTGTTCCCACCTGCTGATGAAAAAAACACAGCATTATTGAAATTTGTAGCTTGAATAATGTTTAACTTAACCTATTTTCATTTTTATTAATACTGTTAAATTACTTTTCCTTGGTATTTATTTATTCCACTTTATTTCCTACCTTCACTTATCATAATTTAAATTCATTGATATATATATACATACATATATATATATATACACACACACACATATATATATATATTAATTTTCGAATGAAAAAAATCGTCTTTGAAATTTTAATGTACTTATATATTTTGTGGTCTCCTGTTTAGCGTCACATAAGCAGCTTTTCCTGCGCCAGCACGTGATTGGCGTTCGTTACCCGCAATAAGGCTCCTATAAATACGAGGTGATGAATTGGGAATTTTTTACATTAGACTTCCTACATGTACCCAGCGAGTCTGTCGATCATCAAGCGGTAGTCACTGTTTTAGTCTTCATGTGTTACTTTTGTGCTACGTTTGACTGTTTTTTTTTTTTTTTGTAACTTTATCTTAATAAAATGTGATATGAGAGGTTTTTTAAACAATAAATTGATCAAATCACTCCAGGAAAAACATAAAATGTTTACATTTCCCTCTGATTCTACGAGATGAAAAACGTAGCTCTGATAAATACGCTAAATAGGAAAGCTGACGTCTTCCAAAGCAAAAAGATTGCGGTTGATGCGTCGGCCTGAATTATTATAGGGTCTCTGCATCATTGCTAGTACCGTTCGGACACTTAGACGCCTTATCGGTATGCCTACGACCTATCTGTAGTTGATAAATTTTCTTTCCTTTTTCAAATATATAAATATATATGTTATTGTATAAAATACATGTATATGTATATAGAAAAACAAATTTTAAATATTTCGTATACTAAAGGAATATATATATATATATATAAATAATAGATAACGTAATAAAATTTAATCTTAAAATTTAGCAATTAATAGAACTAAAACAATAACAGCACAATAAAATATAGAACTGAATTTAACATAGAGGAAAGAATGACACAAACAGTTGCGATATAGATAAGGAAACAATGAGTTACCATATTAACTTAAAATACTTACGCCGACCTGAAGGATAATAAAAAAGGACCATTAAACTTGTGAAAGAGAAAAAAGATAATAAACCACATAATCAATTGGATATAAATGCTTAAAATTAGAAGCATATTTTTCAAGGGGCGCATACTTCATAAAGCAGAGAAAGCTGCAACGATTTCGTAAAACGATATTGCTAATCATAGCAATTTATATCATCTCACGCCCCGATCAATGCAGCAAAAAAACCATAAAGAATGAGAAAAAAGTAAAAAATTAAATTAAAACAAAGAATAAATAAATATTAATTAAAATCTTAAAGGAAACCAAATTAATAACATGGAGTGTAACCACATCAGAGTAACCACATGGAAAACAGTTAACACAAACTGGAAAAATGGTTGATGCCAAAACCTAAATTGAAGTTAAAATAATAGCTCACATATATATATATATATATATATATATATATATATATATATATATATATATATATATATATATATATATATATATATATATATGTATGTATATATATATATATATAATATTTTGATGTTATTTATACTCGACAAAAAATTTTTGTTTGACGTTTACTATTAAATTAAATTGCAAACCATATATTTTCATGGTCTTTACTGACAATTTTCTCTTTTAAAATAACTTACCGTAAAAATGTCAGAAAATAAATTTAATCTGGAAATGTCAAAGCTTGCAACATTTTTAAAAGAAGTTCCTTTTTTAACAGCCTCGGAGCAATACATGATATGTTGACCACAGATAACCCTGTCAATGACTGACGCATATCACTTTGTAACACGAATTTCTATGCGCAGGAATGTTTTTTATTAAATCAGCGTAAAGACACCTTAAAGTATTTAATGCGCATGAATGTGTTTTATTAAATCAACGTAAAGAAACATTAAAATATTTAATATGAAGTGTAAAATTGTTATTAAAAAATGACAGAATCGTAATTAATTGATAGATTTGTTTCTTAAAGATGTACTTTTATTAATGTGGTGTTATAATAAAGAGAAATATTTATTAAATGCTGCAATAGAATGCTTTTATATACTGTGAGTTTCAATCAAAGAAAAAAAAATGCATTAATAAATTACAAATATTTGAAAATAAATAATACCATAAAAAAAGTTAACAATTTACAAACTTACAATATTCTCCTATTAAACAGATTATTGTCAGAATTTTTTTCTGAATTTAATTAAGTGACTTTCTGCATAAAGGAAAAAAAATAGGATAATATGTTTTAATATCTATAGACATTATAAGGCCTCTCAATTTATTTTGAATACATTCGAATTCACATGTTAAATTTGTGCCATAGCAATTTAAATTAAAGTCTGTTTTATATACAGCAAGCTTATCTGAAAAATAATTTTTGCAGAATATATAGTGGAAATATTTATTATTATTTTACAAAACTAAACATATTTTGATACATTTCGATATATAGTACTATTTTAAATTGTATCTTAGAAATTCTATATTAACTGCAATCAATTATGTCTAATGTATGTTACTGGAAACCACACCGATAAATGGAAATCAAGCCGTTTATAGGTAATAGTTATTTTACAGACCCATAAAAATGGTGAATATACAGAATCATAGATGCTCTGTTTATATTATAATTTAATGCATTATGCTATATATAAAATACTACTATACAGTATTAATTATTTGAGTTAGACGTTAATATATTTTGTACTATTTTAATCTATAATAATTTATTCGAGCTACTACAGCTATTTTTAACTCAGAATTTCTGTTTTTTTTTTTTTTTTTTTTGTGTAAAATGGTTGAATTTGTGCTAATTTGACCTGAAACAAATGTTGTGGGTTATTTGTAATATATGGTATTTACTTACATTTTTTAATGCTTATAAGAAATAGTAAATGTTTGAGCACTTTCGATTTTTAACGTTTTGTCATACATCGAAAGAAAAAAAATTCACATATTTCGGCGAAGTTTTTATCCCTAAGTCAAAAAATGGACCAGTATGAAATGAAAGAAAATATATTATTTTAACCCATTCGAGGTCACGGGGTTTCAATTCTTTTACTTCGAAAATGGTTTCACTAGCATGTGTTACCTATCTCTCTAAAAGGTCAGCCGCTTTCAATGTTAAAAGTTTAGCAGTAACTCTATGAAAATTTTCCCCCATTCTGCGGCAGCTTCTTAGCAAACAAAAGCCCATTGAAGTCCATTGTGGGCATTTTCCTCGTGATTGACGTCCCCTAACCTCAAAATCTGCAATACTTTTTCGAGGAACTAATCTTCTGCATTTAAGCGAAGTGAATCCTTTTAAAATAAAAATAGTGAGAAAACACATACTCAGAGTTGATTTTAGAAAAGTTATAACAGCAAATCTGAACTATTATATGAAAAATTGCTGCATGAAATTGAATTGCAATCCATGGTGCTAATTTATATTATTCATTAACTAATTTTTAATTATTCATTCCTCGAATAAGGAAATATATCATAGCTTTAAATTCTTCTATCATAGCAGAAATTTTTAACATAATTTCAGGTGCAGTTAAATTGCCATATTGATTCATTTTACTATTATTATTATTATTATTAAATCAAAGTTAAAGGAGATAATTATTTTTACTTTCCGAACACTATAGTGAGGAAAGTATTGTAATCATGTCAAAAATCCGAATTCGAGATTTTGATGTTTCTATACGTTTCGAGGTCCAACGAGTCCGTTTTCACTATTTTTACGATGATGTATGTATGTGTGTGTGTATGTATGTGTGTATGTATGTGTGTATGTATGTGTGTATGTATGTGAGTGAACACGCTAGCGTCTAAACGCTTTGTTCGAATAAGCTGAAAGTTGGTACGTATATTGTAAGTCACCATAGTACGAACCCTATAGATTTTGGTGAATCTAGCACTTATAGTTTTTTTACAGGGACACAAAGAAAAATTCTTTATCATTATGGCCAAGGGACCAAAATCTTAAAAGTGCGATAGCATCTAAACGCCTTATTCAATTGAGCAAAAACTTTACACACATATTATAGGTCACAGATACTCAATCTGTATAGATTTTTGAGAATCTAGCACTTATAGTTTTTTTACAGGGACACAAAGAAAAATTCTTTGCCAAATTTTTAAAAGCGTGATAGCGTCTAAACGCCTTATTAATCTCAGCAAAGAATTTGTACACATGTTATAGGTCACATTTGAACCAACTGTATAGATTTTGGTGAATCTAGCACTTACAGTTTTTTTACAGGGACACAAAGAAAAATTCTTTATCTTTATGTCCTATGAGACCAGCGATAGCATCTAAACGCCTTATTCAATTGAGCTGAAAATGTGTATGAATATTATAAATCACTGTTGCACTAACTATAAGCATTTTGGTGAATCTAGCACTTATAGATTTTTACAGGGACACAACGAAAAATTCTTTATCATTATGATCTAAGGGCTCAAAGTTCAGTAGCGTTAAATAAAACCTCGTGTGATACATGGAGAAAAATACTCAAACACTCTGTTATGGTTTTCTCTTTTTTGTTTGTTTAGCAACTCCTCTTTCTTTATTTTATCTATAAAACTGTTAGTTACTCAAAGTTCGGAAAGTCGAGTGGAGTCACTCCAGATTTTTTAAGATGATTTAGATGATTATAAAAGATTATAAAAGTATAATTATATAAAAAAAAAAAAGGGCAGATTCCAAGACTGTTTTACAGACACCAAAGTATATAACAAAATTATTTACTTATTTATTTATTTTATTATTATTGTTTTTTTTTTTTTTTTGTTTTTTTTTAATAGTAATTTTCAATTATAAAATCTTATAAATTAAATATTTTTACTTTAAATTAATGTAAATTGATCCAAATATGGATTTATTTGTTTCAATCAATAAACTTTATTAAAAAAAAAAAAAAAAAAAAAAAAAAATCAGTATATTTTCAAGTTGCCTTTGGTAGTAAACTTCCTAATGTTTATTTATTTATTTATTTTGTAAATCCTTAAAAATAATACATTCATAACAATTTACCGTTAAAAATATAAGATAAAGAATCTAATAAATTAATTAAGATTTAAATATTTTGTTTGTTCTAAAACTACCTAAACTAAAATATGTATCAGCTAATATAAATAAATTAAAAGTTTTAAATAATATTTGATATGATATCGGATGTTAATTAAGTTGAAATATAGACATAGTGTTGCTCCTAAGTAGAAATTGGAAAATCGATATTAAAATAAGGACGAATTCAATTTTTAAATTTATTATATCTTATGCAATGAGAAATTTTTCTTTAAAATGTTATACGTTTATAACAAAAATAATATAGGTTTCGTAATAAAATAATTTTTATTTAATTATATTGTCAGATCTAAATATTTACAGTTTTAAATATATATTATCTAATCTTTTATTCATCTTTTATTTTATTAAAACAAATTTCTTCACGTACCGTAAAATATATGTAAGCACTTCCGATTTCGAAAGGTCATTTCTTTTATTCTTCAAATGCAATAGACATGTGCAAAAATTTTGGAGGCGAAAAGCAAGACAGTTAAAATTCGAAAAATTTTAATTAATATTTTTGCTATGATATCAAATGTCAATTAAATTTGAATATGGATGTAATAAACAGAAGTTTGAAAATCGATACTAAAATAAAATCGGATTCATTTTTTACTTCCATTACCCTAGTACCATAGGTAATGGAAGTATTGTATTCGGTCTGAAAATTCGATATCGGGTTTTCACCTGATTTACACGTTTTAAGGTCCCCTGAGTCCAAAAAAGTGGTTTTTGGCAATTGGTCAGTGTGTATGTATGTGTGTGTGTGTATGTATGTGGAGAATCTTCTGGCTATTATAGCTCAGAAACTAATAAAGATAGAGCTACGAAACTTTAGAATTGAAATACGTCTGGTGTACAGATGAAATTTCCAAATTTTAGTGAAAATTGAAAAACCGGAAGTGGGACATCGGAAACCGGAAGTGGGACTGTAAGTCCGTATCTCAAAAACGGCTCTAACGATTTTCTTCAAACTTGCTCTATAAACACTCTATTAGATGTTCTTTTGAATGATATAGTTGGTTAGTTCAGGAAAATTGATAGGAGTCCTGTATAAAGAGCTCAATTTCAGGACTTGTAAGCGCGTTCTTTAAAAACGGCTGCACGGATTTTTTTCAAACTCGTCATATTAACTCACTTTTAAATATCCTTTTGTATGTAATTATTGTTTTCCGGTCAATAATTGATTTTTTGTAAAAGTTGGTATCTCAAAAACGGCTCTAACGATTTTCTCTTTAGGTCACTTTTATGTTTTCTGATCACATTATCTCTCAAAAATACATATAATACGTGTAATAGTGGGTAATGAAAGTCGTGTGGTTGTTTCACACCAGATTTTTTAAATTTATTATATAGTATACAACAGAAAAAAAATTTCTTTCAAATTTTATAGGTTTTACATATTTTTGTATTTTTTTTAAATTGCCTGCTATTATTATTTTATTTAATTACTTCAATTTCTTTCTTTCTTTTTCTACCTTTCTTTGATCCCCCTTCCTCTTTTTGAACAATTCAAATTCTAGCTTCATGAATTTCTTGAGTGACCATAGTTTCATGAATTTCTTAAGTGGCCAGGCCACAGTTTCATGAACTCTTTGAGTGGTCACAATCTATACAAGCCTCTATCAGATTTAAAAAAAAAAAAAAAAAAAAAAAAAAAAAAAACTAAAGATATCACAAACTGTAAAGTAAAAAGTAAAAGTTCTTGATACTTCAGAACAAATAATTACTTGTAGTTTCGAGAGCTGCTAAACAGGTGCTCTTTTCGTCAGGTAAAAAAAAAAAAAAAAAAAGAAAGAAAGAACTTGAGTTTACCTATATAAATATTCTCTAAAGTAAAACAATGTTAATAAATGCACGTTCTATTGTTTCTTACTGAAGGTGGATAATATTTTAATTGGTGTTCAAATTAAAGTGGTAATTTATAGCGATGTGCTCAGAATGTGTATGAGCTTTTAAATTATATACTCAAAGCTTAGTTCGAAAAGTTCTCTAAGAAAATTCGGATCATAGGAATAATTCTAGTATAGCATTCTCTCTCTCTCTCTCTTTTTCCCCCCAGTACAATCTATAATATAAGAAAATCTCGTTTGTCTGTTTGAGATGTTGAGGAAAGAATATCGCACGCAGAGCTAAGGCATTTGACATGAAGGTATGGTTCAACCTGGAGTGGTGGGCATGGGCTTACATTTTCGATATCTTAATAAATTTTTTGTAATTAATTAAAAAACATAAAATTTTGTTACGAATACATTTGGTTAGATAAACCCATTTACCATCTTGCGTTTTCAAGTGTTATATAATCGTTAACGCCAGAGATCGAAGTTGAAAAGACACTTTTCTCCTCTTTGTGTGGATAAACATTGCGATTTTTCATGAAGTGCCTGAAATTTAACATAGTCAAATGTTGCTAAAATATATCCTTTTTCAATAAGAATGAATGTTTGTGCATTACTATGCATGTCCAAATTGCGTCGTAAATTTCATCTAAATCCGACAACTTTTGGAGATTTTACTGATTTTATTTATTTATTTATTTGCATTAGTATCCCCCAGTGGTCGAAATTCGACAACTTTTTACAAAAACTAAGGAAAGCAAAAATATTGCCTTCTCATAAACGGAATTAAATTGCAGAGCAGAAATACTTATTGGCACGATTCGACCATGAAGTACAGTGTTCAAACTAAAAAAACAGACCTTTTCTATAAATGGTCTATTTGAGTAATCTCAAAACGTGCAACTTCATCGAAAACCAGAAAACTAAATTGTTTATTATTTACTTTCTTCTTATACATGCAGAAGATAGAATAATAAATCCATTTTTGAAAAAATAAGTAGTCAATTTCAATTAACTGAAATGCAAGGAAATCTCAAGACTTGTAAATACATCAAAAACCGGAAATCGAAATTTTTTTACATCTTCTGCTTTCTTTTTGAATTCCTACTATTAGTTCACACTCTCCCTATATATATCTTGTACAAATCTTGCAATCAATTTTTAACTAACTTCCCGACTAGCTAGAAATTTGAAACTTTCAGGATTGCTCAGAACACGGTGACAATACATTTTTTAAATACTTTTAGCCAACTGTTTCGGGTTCCTGCTGCCTTCGTCAGTGTTACTAGTACAAAATTTGCAATCGATTTTTAACTAATTTCCCGACTAGGATTCCATTTGAAACTTTCAGGATAGCTCAGAACACGGTGACAATACATTTTTTTTACACTTTTAGTAAACTGTTGCATGTCCCTACTGCCTTCGGCAGCGTTTATATGATTCAACAGAAAATTTATTTAACTAACTTCCCAATAAGCTAGACATTTGAAGCTTTTAGAATAGTTCAGAATACGGTGAAAATGCATTTAAAAAATACTTTTAACCAACTGTTTCGGGTCCCTGCTGCCTTCGGCAGCGTTGCCAGTACAAAGCTTGCAATCGATTTTTAACTAACTTCCCGGCTAGCTAGCCGTTTGAAACTTTTATAATAGCTCAAAACACGATAACAATGATTTTTTTTTAATACTTTTAGCCAATTTTTCCGGATTCCCGCTGTCTTCGTTAGCGTTTATATGATTCAACAGAAAACTTAACATATGGTATATTAAAGTTCTTTTTATCTTGTAATTATTCTTATTATATAACTGAACTGAGTCCACGAGCTTAAATATTGTCCATTTATAAATTTTATTTTACTTTTTAGTTGATTTTGCACGCGCACCTTTTATTTCTATTTATTAACTAAAATAAAATTTTTCTTTGTTGACCTAAGTAGGAATTGACTTTTATTATTTTTATTATTATAACTTGTTATATACGTAGCAAGTAATAAATCCACTTTTTAAAAATAAGTAGTCAGTTTCAGTTAATTAAAATGCAAGGGAAAAAAAAAAGGAGGTATAAAATTTCAGTATGAGTATCTTTCGAAAGAACTCATCAATACTTTTGAAACGAATGCTTGAACCATAGATCTGTAGTAATTTTTAAAAAAAAGTATCTATTTTTTCATTTATAACGAAAAAAAAAAAAAAAAAAAAAAAATCTTCTGATGTTGATCCATTATTGACGTTCTTCTGCCTTTTATTGCTATAATAAAAAAACACCACAGAACTGGTGTTTTAAAATGATAAGTACAAACTTCGGATAAACGCCGTGAAATGCAAGAAACTTGCAAAAATTGTTTCGTGTAGAAAGAAAACACAGTCCTTCGTCAGGCGAAAAAAGTAGACACAAGTGCTGCAATCAAAGCAGCTTTTGATCCGAAACAATTGTTGCGATTTTCTTGCATTTTATGGTGTTTGTCCAAAGTTTTGTATTTATTATTTAATGCTATAATTCTGTGAGATAAAAATCGTCTTCATTATTCATGGAAAATAATTTTAATAAATAATTATCTGTATAAATAAAGAGGAGTGTATGTTTGTGTGTGTATCTGCGATCTGGCGCTCCAACTACTGATCGCACAGCTACAAATGTTGACATTTAGGTGAATAAAAGTTGAATGATGAGTCAATTAAAATTTCTTCTTCGGAATCAGAATGCAATTTATAAAAATGACAACATAAACTATTTTAAATAACGAGTAACAATATTTTTCACCGTTATAGGAGGAAGTAAACCTAAATGAAAAATAAAGACTGAAATGAAACCTTATATTGACTGATAAGAAGAATAAACTGGAACGTTTCTTTCTAGAAAGTATACAATAGATAATCTGAAGAAAGCGACTCTCAGAAAAAGTGTATTACAACTGTACAATTTTTTCTCAAAATTTTTGTATATCCGCGGGTTTACAGGCTTAGAACTGCGCAAATGGTGTGGGGTGAACAAGCAGTTGAAAAGAGGGAGGGAATGAAATCTTCAAGGAAAATAGTATCTTCATTCATAATAATAACTTATTTCTGTTGCATAATAATACAGTGAAACTTCACGGAATTATAATGTATTTATTAATATCCCCAACTGATTTAAAATATTGCTACTTGCAAACTTTTAAACCAATTTTTAATTTTGAAATCTATTAATCATTTTGAAAATGTTTTCGTTCTAAATTTCAGTGGCGGATCTAAGGGGGGACGAGGGGGCTGAAGCCCCCCCCCCCCCTTGCAAAAAAAAAAAAAAAAAACACTGACATTCACAATTGTATGTTACAACTGTAAATTTTTCATTGATCTGGAATGACATCTTGAAACTCTTAGCCCCCCCCCCCCCCAAAAAAAAAAAAAAGTTAAGTTTCGGATCTACCACTGCTAAATTTCCCTGTTTATCTTATTCTAATTAAATTGTATTAAACTTCACTTTTCCACTTCACCTCGTCTAATATTTTATTCCAATTGTTCTCACTTTCATTATCACTTGTTGATTTCTTTAACATTAGCTTCGGAACCATGTCATGACAACGGTAAGCGAAAAAAAAAAAAAAAAAAAAAAAAAAGTAACGAATATAATAATGATATAAAAACGTATCTTATGCAAATACCTAAAAGTCTGAGTAAAAATGGTAAAAATGTTTGAGATAGTGATTATAATTTGTATTCAAACATAGTTGGCCTAGAGAAAAAATAATTTATATCAGTATAAAAAAAGAAAAAGAAAGAAAGAATAGAAATGAAAAAATTCGTAAAACATTTGAGAATACAGAAATTTACATTTAAATCACCAAATATATGTATATATTTTAATTATTTATATTTTCAAAAAGGAGAAAAGCTCATTATTATTATTATTACTATAATAAATTCAGTGAAAGAAATTTGTAACACACTTTTCTGGTAAATATTAATAAATTTAATACCAATCTCAGTAATATGTATAAAAATAAAATTAATATTTAAATTTTCTGAAATAATCCCCCCCCCACTCCCTCTAAAAAGTTAAAATAATAATTATATATATATATATATATATATATATATATATATAAACTAATATGTTGTGGCCATTACAAGACTTTATTCTGTATTTTCCTAGACAAATTCATGCAGCAAAATTATTTTCCTTGATGAATGCAGAAGATTTTCTTCTCAGACAAGTAGCACTAAATGCGGAAGAGAGTCAATTTTTTTGGCATGAGAGAAAATACATTTTTCCGTAAAAAAAGAAAAAAGAGAGATATTTAAATCATAACAGATCTATAGTTCAATTATTTGTTTTAAAAGTATTGAGGAGATCTTTAAAAGGATATCTATATCAAAAATTTTGTATCCCCAACGAGAGGATTGGGGGGGGGAAGGGGGGGTGATGCTCCTACATGCACACAATTATTTTCTTAGTTTACTACTACTATTATTACTAATTCATATTTTTTTTTCCCAATTATTCGTTAAAAATAATTCTCATTTTGTACATTTATACGAAATTTGGTCCATACTAAAAATTTTGAAAAATGGCCACCACCTAGCACCACCTAGTAAGCAATTGATCTTCAAATGTAATCAGCAGCAGTTTAAATCAAGGTACAACTAAATGCTAAGTTTGGTGAAATTCTGTTCATTTGTTCTTGAGATACAGCTTCCATAAAATCTATGATACTCACGCACACATTTTCTGAAGATAACCAAATCGTGTTCAAGGAATCTGAAAACGTATAAACCCATCAAATACCGGAGATTAAAAATTATCATGAATCTATTGCTTTCTACTTTTACATAATAAAAGAAAGTAAACAAAAGAAAAGAAACAAAAAGAAAATTTAAAAGAAAATAAATAAATCAGTAAATAACAATAATAACAGAAATAATAAGTACAAAATTTTGAATAAGCACCAAAAAATGCAATAAACTCGTAACAATTGTTTCGAATCGAAAGAACACTTGACCCTTCATCAGGCGAACAAAATAGGCACAAGTTCCGCTTTTACTAGACGCATATTGTTTCTTTTTTCTCTGTACCAAATTTAATTGCACCGTTCGGTGAATATGCAACTATGAATATGTTGGGTTATTTAAATATATCGAATGAGTTTTAAAAACTGGTATGGGTGGCAACTTGTCGTAATAACTTGAAATATATTTTGAATTTTATTAAGAGCTTTACACATTTTATGAACGTTACTACAATATTCAAACGGAGGATTTAGATGAGCGGCAAATCCTTGACCTTAAATATTGATTATAAACAGTTTTCTTTCTTCTGCACCTGCCTCATTGCCCGATATAATCAACAGTATTTTTTGTTTTTTAATTAGTTAATGATAATTATTAAAAGATTCAACGATTCAAAGAATTCTTAAAAATAAGTTATATAAAATAATATTTTTTCTTTACCTGTGCCTCACCTGCAAGTATAAAGATTCCCTCTCTCTCTCTCTCTTTTTTTCCAATTAGTAAATAACAATTATTCAAATTTAGGTTAAAAACGACATGAAAAGATATATAAAACCAGGATTTCTGTTCATTTGATCCTAATCGTCCAAATTCATTGAGAGTTATATTATTAAATAAGTTAATTATGTTATATTATTAAATAATTTACTATTATATGTATGTATATATACGGAGAGAGAAATAATAAATTAGTTACGCAAAAATAAATATCGCAAAAAAAAGTTAAACGAGTTATTGAGGCTCCCGATCTCTAGATCCATTATATGGAAAATATGAATGGAGATGTAAAGTAATGCCTCTCAATGTTCCAAACACTGCTTTGTTTTAAATCTATTTATTTTACAGAATGGCTAAATCGTTTAGGGGAAAAAAAAATACATTTAAACAGTTGTTTTCTTGAAAATGGTATACATGTTTACGGCAATTTAACACATATTTTATTTTATTATTATTATTATTATTATTATTTTAAATATATAGTTTGGAGATGAAAGATCTAATACAAAAAATTTCTGCGTTCTTTTTGTGTTCTAATTCTGGGTTAACTAAATTTTAGACACTTTCAAAGTTCACTCTTATTATACAAACAAATGCTAATAAAGCATAATGTATCAGATTTTCTTTGTGTGTCTGTGTAAGCGAACTACATATGTTCTGTTTTATTTAATGAATTTTATATTACAGAAGTAATTGTTCACATAATTTTCGTCTATAGATTTTATTTTACCCGTGTTATTTTGTGCTTCCTTCTGAAAGAGTTATAAATCTTTTATCTTTTAGAAGGTTTTTAAGAGCACACAACTTTCCCCACGCTGTTAAACGAAGATCTATAACATTTATCAATTTCATTCAAAAAGAATCGATTTGATGTCACTAAATTTTAAAGGAGATAATTAAAAACATTCAGGTTAAATAGCTAAATTATTAAAAAATGTAAAAATGCGATTGTGAAAAAAATAGGGCAAAATTAAAAATCTACAGAAATAGGCAACAAACTTTTTATTATTAAAAATAAGCATAAGTATAAAAATAATTGTTAGGCTACTGTCAGATTTTTTCTTTCTTTCTTTCTTTTTTTTTTTTTTTGAAGGAGGAGGAGGGGAGGATATTGCCAGGTACGCAGTAAAAATAGCTGTAGAAAATTTATCAACGATAAAAATCGTGATAATCAGCAATCAGTTAACTTGAAATTATTTTTAAATAATGATTTAAAGTGGATTCACGTTAAAAGGTAAAATATTATTCTTATTAAAATATTTTTGTAGTATGTATTCGTAAAGTATGCTATCAATTTCAGTATTCATCACTCTGCTTGAAAATAATGCTTCTTTACTCCCCCCCCTCTCCCCCACCGCTTGTCTTATAACAAATGTGTGCATCAAAGTCATCGGACATGTCAAAATTGACAAATCTCCCTTAGTAAAGATTACCTTTACTCGTAGAACAATCGGAAAGAGTGAAATAGAATTTTCTGTACTCCCAAATACGCACTTCGGAAATCAAGAAGAATTTATCCTTTATATAAGTTAATATATATAATTTTAAATCCCTTTTTATAAATGAGTATTTACTAAATACAATTTAAAATGCTTTAACATAATAAAATTAAAATAATAATAATGAATAATAGCGTTTCTAACTAAAACAATACCATTTAAATTATTTTTCTAAGAAAAATAGTATGACGCAACTAACTACTAACAATTTAAAAAATATATAATGCTAATTAAACTCTTTAGTTGCTCTTACAAGTAAATTATTACAAAGTTCGCTATTTATAATCGAAAGATATTAGCTATTTGTAAATATAAATTATTTTTCAGTACGCAATTAACAATTTCTGTCGTATTTGTGTTTATTTATTTAAGTCTTTATCAAAATGGCTACTAAAATGAATATTCTTTATATATTTTGATGATAAAAAAAATCACACACATACACACACACACAGACACACACACACACACACACACACACACACAAAAAAAAAAAAAAAAAAAAAAAAATAGGATCAGCATATTACGTTTATTTTTTTTTAAGATACACGAATTATATTTATAGTAAAAAGAAATACACCATTTGATTCTTTCTATCTGAATAAAAATATTTAAAAAAATAATTTGCACACACACAAGAAAATAATATTAAAGATGGTAATAATAATAATAATAAATCTTTATGCAATAATTCGGTGAATAAGAAAGCCGATAATATAAAATTTTACTACGAACAATGATATTTTATATGCATTAATGTCTAATTACGCCATTTAGTTGAACAACAACAGCAACCCAAAAAAATATTTTATAATTTGAGAAACAGCATTTGAAATTCCATGTTCCATTAGTTCAGACTTGATTAAATATATATATATATATGCGCTGCGTATTGATTAACAACATTTTCCAACTGTACGTACTTGTTGTATCGTATAACTTTTAATGTTCTTTGCCTACGTCATCATACAACGGGCCGACTGGAGGACTGAAAGAATTTGCAGTAGGAAATTATTTAAATGTGATTCATATAAATATCTTTCCTAAAACGCAATGCATTAGCAATTTTTTTTTTTTTGGTTGGGGTGGGGTGGGGGGATTCCATGTACGTAAACCAGTTGTACCCGCACTATTAATGCCATTTGAAATAAGAAACATTCCACAATGTACTTCAACATTATCTATCAATTTAAAAAAATATAAAAATATTTACGGTCGACTGGGTAAGTAGACAAATTGACAAACAGATGGACAGTCCGACAGACACATACACATAGTGAAATCATATTCACGCTTAAAAATTGTTAGAAAATTTTAAAACGCTTAATGTAAACGAAAAGGCAACTCCAGCAAATTTATCACAAAAGATATACGGAAAAAAAAAAGTGTGTAATTTGATATTTTTATATGTACAGTATTTTATGTTACATTGTAATTCAATTACTTTAAATATTTTTAACGTGCCTTTTACAGCGGATTTTACTCTTTTAAGTAATTCAATTATTCTGAACAAAAAAAAAAATATTTTTTAATATTTATTTAAAAAATAATGGTTCACAAAATTGTCTTTAAAGAAATATGTATGGCCCTAAAAAATATTAGATCTTGAGGGTGTCTGCTAGAATGAATTTTAACTATTTTCTATTCTGTATTTTTCTTACAAATCATCTTTATAGAAAGTCTCGGTTCTGTCTATCATAACATTCTAAACTTCACTTGCGAGGTTGCGAGTAATATTTAGTTATTTAGTATACCAATAATTAAGCGAAGGGGGGGGGGGGATGTTGTTAGTGTAATAAAAAAAAAAAAAAATTCTTTGAAACAAAATATTAAGTAAACTATACATTTGCAACGGATTCAATTATTATTATGAATTAGATTATTATGCACAAGAATATAAAATGAAATAAATAAGCAATGAAGTCTGTGTAGTTGCTAACGATCGAACCTAGTATCTGTTTTGAAATACAATGTTTTTCTTAACCATCTAAAGAAATTCTCAAAAGCATTTTTTAACCAAATCCTTGTCATTCCGCTGGAATACAAATAATATGATGAATGGACGTCCTGTTGTACGACTATTGTGTCGGTGAAAGAAGGAGTGGCTGAAAAACGCCTACTTCAACTCCCAGTGTGGAGCGAAGGGGAAAAGCACAAACGTGAATACGCGCCCGTGACCATTTTCAAGTACAAACTCTCGACCGTGCTATAACGTTCATAACCATTTAGAAGTAACAAATGCTGACCGTCTATAAACGGTCGTGACCATTTAGAAGTAGATATCTCCGACCGCGTATACACGTTCGTGACCATGAAAGGGTTAAACAGCTAATTTAATTATATGATTTTATTTACATGAAAATACAATTCAGGTAGAATGCAATGGGTTTTAATTTCTCTCTCTCTCTCTAAAAAAGTAAATAAATAAATAATAAAATAAACAATGTTTATCTATCTAAATTTTATTTCGAATGAACGTACATTATATTCACACTATTTTCACATTAAGTCCTTCAAAATATGAAAAAATAAATGAAACCGTCAATCATTTTAAATTACACTGAAATATATATAAATATATATATATATATATATATATATATATATATATATACCACCTCCATCTACAACAAATATGTGATCATTTTCTAAATCTCTAAACTAGAAATATAGATTTCCCAGCCATGCGTATAAGGTATACCAAACAGCTGAATAGACGAAATGATCGAGAATTTATAGTCTATACATTTCTAGATGGTGAAGTAATATCCTGAATATTCTGAATATTCTGAATCCTTTATAATTAGGAGAAATTCTTGCTTTATTTCCTAGAATTGGGTGATAAATCAAGATTATAGTTGCTAACACTCGCTTCTTGTATTCAGATTTATTTGAAGAGATTTTTAAATAAGTTTGACACCTCTATAATATGGACAAATTCTCTAGGATTCTATTAGGGGTTTTTAGAACTCACTTTCAAAGGGGACTAGAATTTATAAGGATGACATGGAACTATTTTTACTAGAGTCACAATTTAGATTCTGGATGTCAGTTAAAGGATTTTTTCTCACTGCATTATGAGAGAAACTGAAATTTAACTAATGGTCTTTATAGGTGTGATGTCATGAAACTCTCCACATTTGACCACTGCAGAGAAAACTGCAGCAATCGGATGTTCATGTTTAAATTCTATAGGGAAACGTTTCTATCAACTGGGGAAATGGAGAAATTTTTAGGGAAATGGAGAATGAGAAATTAATTTAGGTGGAAAAGAATGTCGCCTCGAACTCAAAACACCGATAGAGTCCATTCTACAGTCGATATCTTTTGGATTATCACTTTATTTGATTGAGTAATTTATAAGAGTCGTTCTGTATTTTTGATTAAAACAGTAAACTAAAAGATTACTGTTAAAACTTTCGCCTGCATAATTAAAACTATTTAGTCAAATTACAGATATTGCATCAGATTTTTAAAATTATCTTATTCTATATTAACTTATTTTCAAAAAAGGACTAAATTACATTTACTTTAAAAATATATACCTAAATAATATCGTTTTACAAATTATACGCTTACGGCTTATTTAAAATAAATATATTTCGGACGACCATCGCGTCCATCATCAGTGCATTGCAGTGATACTCCCTCTGTTTTGGTTTGTTTCCTCCATAATAAAAGAGTTTGTTACATTGGCATGACCAAACGTTATATTAAGGATCGCGAAAAAATACACTTCTCCGACATAAAATTCAATAGATCTTCGACTGCTCTATCTACCACCCATAAAACTAACCCAATTAATTTTTATACCGTTAATACCCAAAAAATAGCCCCCTATAATAACCACCATTATGCTCTCAAAAGAGAAGCCATTGAAATAGTTACTAACAATTTATCTATTAATGATCGTGAGCACAGAATAATACCATCTGTATGGCAACAATTAATTAAAAGAAAAAGTCCATTCGAAGTGAAAAGAACTGAAGATCAAGAGGAGGAAACAAACCAAAACAGAGGGAGTATCACTGTAATGCACTGAGGATGGACGCGATGGTCGTCCGAAATATATTTGTTTTAAATAAGCCGTAAGTGCATGATTTGTAAAGGGATATTATTTAGGTATATATTTTTAAAGTAAATGTATCTTATTCTAGTTATAAAATGTTGCCTATTTAGTAAATCAAGATTCATGAATATGAAACTGCATTAGACTTGAACCTTTCATCCTGTTTTAAACAAAAAACATACGAGAAAATTTTGATTTTGAATATATATATATATATATATATAATATTCATAAATATATATCTATTTCTATGAATATACCAACAACTCTAAAAAATATGAGACCTGATAGTTTAAAAATAGCATCAATATAATTTGCTATAGCTAAAAAGCATTTTAAGCATTATTTTTAACATTGTGATCACAAACATGCACTTTCTTAAGTTTTACTTGCCCAATTTCTGCCTTCAGTGAAATATATGTAACATATATTTTGCACTTCTGAAGTAAGAAAAAAAAAAAGCCATATATTTATTTGTTTATTTATTTATATTATTATTTTAATATTAATAATTATTATTATTATTTATTTTTTATTATTTATTATTTATTACTTATTTTTTTATGTTTGACCATATACATCTAAAATCGACTGAGTCAGGTTATTTTCGGAAAGAAGTGTATTTTCCATAATTGGTATAATCCACATTTTCGAACAACGTATGCATATACACATAAATAGATTGTATGACTTATGTTGTGCATGAATGTTGCAATATATTTCGAACAATACGAATCGGATATACAATTTATTGATGTGTGTATTTATAAATGTTTAAAAATAGAATAAAAGAAATAAACATGAATATAATTTTATTTATTGACTAATTATATATTTCATAAATACACAGATTAACTAGCGAATGCATTAAAAAATGTAATGCATTAAACAAAACAGATTTGATGATAGAAAATTGTTCATTAAACAATCTGGTGTGCCACTCACACGACTTTCTCTTACCCTGAAATTTAATACTATAAATACAGGTTGCAGATTAAGAGGTAAGATAACGGGTAGTATTATGTAAACACGTGTTAAACAATTCAAATTAGGCTTCGGAAAAGTTTTATATGCTAATTAGTTCTGTGTGAGGGGGGCTACCCCCCCCCCGTTTCATTAATGCACATACATTTATACAGAATTTAATTCCGTTATTAAAAAAAATTCTGTTTTTAAAAATTAATTTATTAAAATAAATTAAAAAAAATATCTTTTATGATAATGCAGACGATTTCCATATTAGAGAAGTAGTATAACACTAAAAAAAAAAAAAGTTTAATTTATTCTCAATATTACATTAAAAAAAAAATTGCTAAAAATGAAAAAAATCGATAACTTTATTTTAAATTATCGCAGATATATGGTTCAACCATTCGTTTTAAAGGTGTTGACGAGCTCTTTTGAAAGATATCCATCATGAAAATTTACTGGGGTAGGCGAGGCTCCTACTTACACAAAATTTTTTCCCAGTTGACTATCTCTATTCCAAAAATATATATTCGTTTCATTTGGCTTAGTGCAGTCTGTAGATGTTAAACTATAGATGATAAATGTCTATTTTATTAAATAAAAAATATATTTTTTATCTAACTTTTCATTTGATATTTCAAATTAAAACTTCTTTAGTCTTGGTTTTCCTCGAAAGTAGTAGCTCACGTGAAGAACAAAGGTAATTTTCTTTCGAATCCGGTAGTGCTTACATTAAATTTTTGGTATATGAAAAAGTTTTTAAGTTTGAATATTTATTTACGCCAGTTCTTTAAATTATTACTTTTTCATTTGATAGTCTCGAAATAAAATTACTCTCGTTTAAAATGCGAAATAACTAAATTCACATGTTTTTCAATGAGCAATATGACAATTAAATATTAACAATAATTACTTCTTGCAAAATGTGTCTTGCAATAAAAAAAAAAAATCTATATTACAGTTTTGAAGAATCTTACACAAATTATTATTGGCTTGATGAATAACTTACATAGTTCTCATGGTAACTAACAAGAGAAAATTTATTACCTAGCAAATAAATCTTCTAGAAATAATATAAAATTATGTTACACAGTTATTGGGAAAGTCGAATTATCATTCGAGGTATTTCGTAACATATCATTTAATGATACATTTGTCTGTTTCTGTACGTTATCATCAAGTACCTTTTACTTAAAGCTGTCATGCAAGAATTTTTGTTTTATTTATATGTAAATTGATTTGAGTTATGTTTATTGAGTAGCTAATATGTACAGAATAAGAAAAATTAGAATTGGGATGAGTGTATTACATAATAGTTACAAATTAAATGAAGTCTCTTTTTTTTCGCAATTTTTTTGCATTATTATTACTTTATTTTTAGTCTGAATGCAGCTATTTAATTCAACAATTAAGTGTCATACCTGTTGATAGAATACATAATTTGTTATTTTTTCTTTTTTACATGCTCGTTGATTTCGAAGGGCGCTACCTTCTGGCCTCAGGTACCGGCTTCAAATCCCGGATGGGCATTTATGTTTGTGATGTCCTATGTCTACGAGATATTGTGCATTTGTCTCTGTGAATTGTTGTAATATGGATCAATTTAGACAAAAGTCATTGTAACTATAGGACTTAAAGCTGTCAACTAAATACCAAATACCAAACAAGATGTTTTAACAGACTCAAATATAAATATTTAATATCCTACTGCCAAGAGTGTTTCATTATGCAAGATTTAAAGAAAAATCATAAGTTGATTTCACAATACATCCCTTTATTTATATAAAGAAGTAAAAATAATAACAAATGCATGCATTTTCCAGTTATGAATTACATTTGTCAAGTTTTTATTTTGGTAGAATAATTTAAAGGAAATTTACCGTTTATCCTCATAGCTAAGTATCAACAATTGTGTGTTATTAATACATTAATTATAAAAAAATATATATATAATTTTTAGTTGAACCCTATGCCGGTATAATTTAATTTCACTAATCTGGTCAGTGTTGCCAACTTTAGTGACTTTTTAATCAATATCCACCACTAAATTTTAACTGTAATGATTGCTAAATCTCTTCGCAGGTTATTCGAAGCGATTTTGCAACCTTGTGTATATTAAATAAGATATATTATGTATATTAAATATTACTTCTCAAAAATTTTGGTTATATCTGAGTAAAAGAGTTCACAAATTTGGCAACACTGTTTAAACCATTTTAGAACGTTAGGGCGGCGAAGGGTTAAGGATTGTTTAAAACTTCAAATACATTTTATTAAATTTTTAATAGTTTTCAAAATAAATTTAAACGATATTCAACGAATAAACCGCAATAGCTTCGAATGAGGTAAAAGTAACAAATGCAGAACAAACGCGTGAAGAAAAATGCACAATCTAAAGAGTAAAAATAAGGACTAAATTATGTAGTTCGCATATATCATTATTTTTTTCCAACTGCACGTACCCTTTGCGTCGTTTAATATTTAATATACGTTGCCTTTATGATCTCACAACGGACAGATAGAACTAATTGAATATATAATCAATTTCAAGCATGTGTGGAAAGTATTCAAAACGCTTAATAAAATGAAAAGGAAATTCTAGTTCTTATAGATTATAACCGTTAATGTAAGTGTAAATTTTGGTATGGCCCTGTAAATCTCAGTGCTAAAAATACTATATTCTGTAGACAACTTTTTTTTTTTATTCACATATTTTTTTTTTCATATGAATAACTAATGTCAATTTCATTATGAGCTGTGCAAAATTAAGATATAATAGAAATACCTCTCATAGGACGCAATGCACTGGAATTCTTTTGGGTATTTCTGTATACAATTCGCTGATGGTTATTACTCCATTTTAAAGAGGGAACATCCAAAAGTAAATTGAATAACGTACTTCAGTATATCAGTTTCAATGAATTCCATGAATGTTTACGGGGGTTAGAGCGCGGACAGACGCACCGAAGTCATAAACATTTCACACAAGAAAATACATTAACACAGATGCCAACTTGTCCGTTTTTTTTTTACACAAATATTTCTTTGTGAAAATTTTCATCATGCTTACTCGCAGAAAACTGCTAAAACAATGATTAAAATTTTCTATTGAAATTTTAGCAGCTCGGTCAAAATATGAACGAATAATAGACAGAAAAAACACATCGAAAACCGGAAAGAGTTGTGCTGGAGTCATACAAATCAACGACAGGGCTTGTTACTTCCCGAATTCATTTAGATAAAATATCTAAAAGATGACCTATATTAGAAATATTAACCCTACTTTTACTCTGCCTATGTGTTCAGAATTTCTTTATTTCATAAAAAGGTACAAAATAAAATAAAATAAATTACTTATTTTAAATAATACAGAATGCAAATAAAAGTCCTTTTTTTTATCATGTAGCCGCCATTTTGAAACAAAATGGAGTCTATAAATTATTAATGGACATGGTAGAAATATTGATTGGGGCTATGTGCATATGAAGTTCAAAGTAATTCGGCTCATAAATATCTTTTCATGTGAATTTGAAATTTTGAAGTGGGTTGCACTTGGAAATAAGATGGCGGATTAAGTTGTCAAAGAAATATATCAAATACATTTCTGAGATAAGTCTACTCTTCTAATTTAGTTCCAATTTATTCAGAATTTTAAAAGTTATCGTGTTGACAAATTAAGTGGTCGGCACTTGGATCAAAATGGCGAAGCCAGTTACTGAGTGAATTAATCCAATATATTTGTAAGAGATGTCCACTGTATACCTTTGGTTTGAATAAATTCAATATTTCAAAAGTTATCGTGATAACAAATTCTCATGTGGCCGCAACTTGGAAACAAAATTGCGAAGAAGTTTGCCCACCGAAATCTAAATCCATTGTTGAACTTTGGTTCGAATTGATTAATCATTCGAAAAATTATCGTGATAACAAATTTTCAATTGTCCGCCACTTGGAAACAATATGGTGGAGCAGGTTGTCCAGCAAACTCGTCCAAGATATTTGAAGCATAAGTTCACTTGTTAAAATTTAGTTCAAATCAGAGCAGTATTTCAAAAGGTTTTATTATGACAAATTTTCAAATGGCAATCTGATTTTAAGTGACCGCAACTTGGAAACAAAACGGCGAATCAACTTGCCCAGCGAAATCATCCAAGATATTTGTATAATAAGTTCACTGTCCAACTTTGTTTTGAATTTATTCAATATTTTAAAAGTTATCATGATAAGAATTTTTTAAGTGACAGCCTGATTTTAAGTGGCCGCAACTTGCAAACAAAATTACTGAGCAACTTGCATAGCGAAATCATTCGAGATATTTATATGCTAAATTCATAGTTCAACTTTGGTTCAAACTAGCTCAGTATTTCAAAAGTTATTGTGATAAGAAATTTTCAAGTTGCACCATGATTTCAAGTGGCCGATACTTGAAAACAAAAGAGCGCAGTGAGATGTTCAGCGAACTTATCTGAGATATTTGAATAATAAATCCACTACACAAATTTGATGCGAATTGGTTCAGTATTACAAAAGTTTTCATAATGACAAATTTTCAAAAGGCCGCCTCATCGAAATAAAATGTCGGAACAAGTTGCCTAGCAAACATATCCAAGATATTTGAACCATAAGTTTTCTATCCAACGTTGGTTTGAATCAGTGTAGTATTTCAAACTTATCGTAATGGCACATTTTCAAGTAGCAGCCTGATTTCAAGTGGCCACAACTTGGAAACAAAACGTTGGAACAAGTTGTCCAGTGAACCCATATAAGATATTTGTATGATAAGTTCACTGTCCAACTTTGGTTCGAATTGAATCAGCATTTAATAAACTATCATGATTATAAATTTTCAAGTGGTAGCCTGATTTCAAGTTGTCCCGCTTAGTTTATAACATCCGCACATTGTTATAAATGGCGAATAAAGTTCATTAATAAACTTGGTTAAGACCCTTATATGGTACATGTATACATCAAAATTTAAGCAAATTCGGGCTTAAATCTTATTTTTTACAATGTGAAATTGAAATTTTAGATCGGTGTTCATTTGAAAACAAAATGACGGGGCAATTTGGTTAACGAACTCATCCAAGATATTTATGGGATAACTTCGCTGTCCAAATGTGGTTCGATTTGGAGTACTATTTCGGAAGTAATCGTAGTTATAAATTTTCAAGTGGTACCTATGATTTCAAGTGGTTCTACTTAGTTTAAGATTGCCACCACTTTGTTAAAAATGGCGTATAAATTTCATTAAAAAACTTGGTTGAAACCCTTATGGGGTCTATATATACATCAAAGCTCAAGCAAATCCGGCTTTAAATAAGCTTTTTACAATGTGGATATGAAATTTTCAAGTCACTTCAAAACAAAAATTTCGGAGCAACTGGGTCAACGAACTCATCCAAGATATTTATAAGATATGTTCACCGTCCAAATTTGGTATGCTTTGATGTATTATTTAAGGAGTTATCGTGATGACAATATTTCCATTATATATATACAGATAGATAGGTAGATAGATAGATAAACGAAATGATTGCAACAAGTCGATTCCTAAAGAAATCAACCAAATATAATAAATTGAACAGTTTCAGAGATAAACATACATGAAAGGAAGCTAAATGATAAAAATCTTGCATATGCTTGCATTCATCATACAAAGTATTTAAAATACATTCAAATTGTACTTTTAAATTCATTTTTTTTTTTTCAATCGATAACATACTGATATCAGGCAATCAATTTCGTAAACTGATGTATTAGAATTGATATTGAGTAAACATGCAAACATGTATAGAATTATATTAACAAAAAATAATGTATAAGCTAAAAAGCTTAAACTTGTAATAATTTTTAAAAACATAATCTGAATAAACTATTATTCATAATTTTATACTTATTTACCAATGCAATTTTTTCTTAAAATATCTTAAACAATAATTTCGCGCAAATACACTAAGATTTTACTAATAATTACTTAATTAACATATTTAATTTAATATTCAAGTTTTGCTTTAAATAGAAGTTCTTTCCAAAACCATTTTTTCATATATATGCAGAAGGTTTTCTAAATAATAACATTTTATTTAAGAAACAAAGAAGCTTATTCTTCGAAGAGAAATTGCGAGATTTAATAAAAGCAAGGATGCATGCAGTGATTGTTCAATGAACAAATCTTAATTTCTGATCAAACGAAAACTCTTACAAGAAATGAAGCTTGACAAGAAGTAGATAAAATAAGTAACAAGGATAAACAATGTAGTTTTGAAGTTTTAACACACACACACACACACACAAAAAAAAAAAAAAAATACATTGAATAATCCTAAGGAAATAAATTTTATAAAAATGCTGCTGAAACAAAGTGTGCAACTTAAATTAAATTCAATGTTATAACTTTTTTTCCCTATAGTTGAAAACACACGAAACCAATGGAAATAAAAAAGAAAAAGAGTTAACTGAATTCAAAGTATCTGGTTTACCAAATATTTTTGAACGTTTTTCCTGATAAACATCCAAGTTAAAAAGAATTCACCGATAGATATCGATTTAATGAAGTAGACATACGTGCAATAAAAATAAAAAAGTAAAAAATAAAAAAGACTCAAAGCAATATTTTTAGGATTTTTAAAAAGACATCTGAAAATATTTTCTTAGCATTTTAACTATAAAAGAAGTTTCCGATTCATTTGATTTGAATTACTTATAAGTTATGTTATCTTACATTTTATCTAAATATTTTAAAATAACCTGCGGTTCAAACACATTTCATGTTATGCATTAAAAAATAATAATAATAATAATAAAAGTTTTATAAAAATCAATAATAAATATATAAAATTTTTAAAATATTTTAACTTTTCTTAAAATACTTGAGAATTTTGTTAGCATATCAATGATTTCTTAAATCTTTGATATTTATATACGTATAATAAGATTTTTTTTTTTTTTTGCTAAACTTTATTGGACTATGTATCAACATCTCAAAACTTCTTAAACATATTATGTAAAATAGAAGTCAAAGATATATATATATATATATATATATATATGTATATCTTTGATTTTACGTCACATATATTATATTAGAAAATAAGTTGTTGCTCCTAGATGCCTAAATCGTACTGAGTATGGTCTCATTTATCATAGTGGAAATATTTAAGAGCCTATTTCATGTTTCACATCTGCCGTATTAGTTTAATAATTAAAAATACTTTTTATGTGTAAAAATTAAATTCAAAATACCCATATTTCCTTAAAGCACAGTTCTTTATTTTGTCTCAGAATAACAAAGTTGATATGTGAAACTTGAAATGAAGAGGATGCGAAAAGTGCGGTTTCAGAATAGTTTGATTGTTGCAGGAAATATAAAATAACAAAATTCAGTTATAAGCACCATTTAGTATACAGTAACAGTTTAAAGATTGATGGTGTCAAAAAGTCAGTTGTACGCTCCCCAATATTGCACAGTGAAGTAGAGCAAAGATTTAAGTCTGTATTTTTTTAATACAACTTTTTTTATAGGGATATATGCATATATTTTATCGTAGTTATACGTTGTAGAAAATTATTCTATAAATTAAGTGTTGCGAAATACAGTCGGGGAAATAGTGTTCCGGGATAATATAGGATGTTTCAAAACTCTTCAAAACTTGCACTATACAATCCATGGACGCAGAGCAAGCGGTGACTCCTAGGAGGCGCTGTAATGGAAAGTATAAAGCGCGCGTTTTCCTACACATCGTCATTTCTACCGTGGATTTCAGCTGGCATGGCAGCATACAGTAATCAGGAAAAGTCGTACATGCATTTTATATATGGTCTGGCGAATGGGAATGCTTTGGAAGCCACAAGACTCTACAGGCAGTGTTTTCCTAGAAGACATGTGCCAGACTGAAAAATACCACAACAGTTTTGCGGCTTCCAGATCATTCCTATTCGCCAGACCATACATAGAATGCACGTCAGTCTCTTCTTGAATACTGTATGTCACCAAGACTCCTGAAATCCACCGTAGAAATGACGATGTGAAAGAAAACGCGTGCATTATACTTTATATTATACCGCCCTCTAGCGGTCACCTCTTGCTCTCCGCCCATGCATTGTATGGTGAAAATGGCTTGTTTAGATATTTTCCACCACCCCTTAAATTTTTGCCCATGAATTTTGAAACATAAAGGAATTTGGCAACTCTGGTAGAGCCATGGTTTGTTCACCATATTAAAATCTATTGGAATTAGAATTTTACCTAATATCGTAGATGGATGTAGAATAAACTTTCAGATTGCTAAGAGAAATAAGATCCAAATATTTAATATTGGAACGATAATGTCTTAGAAAAGTGTGTTATGGTTCGTTACAAATCCATTTCATTCCATGGGCCATTGATATATAACGTACTTCAGAGGAGTAGAATTTTCGGTCAATTTCTACCAATTTTGGGTCCCTTTTTATTTTCTATATATTTTTAACAACTAATGAATAGTATACGAATTGTTGCGATTTAAGTAGCAGGGGATACGAATGACACAACCAGTCTCGTAAATAGTACCACTTGCAGATCTATTGAAAACAAGTAGTTAATGTATGAGTTAATTCACAAATATTTTTACACAAAAAATTATACATCTTAAAATTATATATCAAGATTAAAATACATGAAGTGTAGCTGAAAATAATTTGTTGCAAAAAAAGAAGGGAAAAAAACGTGAAAAGAGCTGCGATTTAAGCACCTCATTAATACAGAGATTCAAATTAAGTTTTAACTAGCTGGAACCCGTCGAATTCGACGATCACATTATTGACCGTAATGTTTCAAAAACCATCGCATCATTATTTAAATGTATTTCATGTTAAAACATCTAATATAATTTACGACATTACACTTAAAAAAAGAAAGTCGGAAAAATGCTTATAAATCGAAATACTATGTATGACATCACTTTCTACAAAGTACTCTCAATGTGACGTCAAACAGAGTTCAAATAAACAAATGCTATCTTTTATTTTCTATTTCGTTTAATACTAAGACTATATGTTAGCTGACCCGTCCGGCGCTGCCCGGGCCCATGATACCTTAAATGAACCTTAAATTTGTATTATTTTATACCTTTAACTCGATTTTGTTTGAATTTCTGTTTTTAAATGAAAGCATCACGAAAAAAATAATCATCTGTAACAAAACAATTACCTCGATCCGAACGAAACTCTGCCTTGTGACCTCGGTGCTTGCAGCAGCGCATACACGGCGCTAAACATAAAAAAATTCCCAAAAATTAACCTGGAACCGAAAGAAACAGCCCGGCAATGCCTGGGCCCGTGATAATAACCTTAAATGAACCTTAAATTTGTTAGATTTTATATCTTTAACTCGAATTTGTTTGAAATTCTATTTAAGAAAAAAAGCATTGCGAAAAAAAATAATCAGCTCTAACAAAAAATAATTACCTCGAACCGAACGAAACTCTGCCTTGTATCCCCGGTGCCTGCGGCAGTGCATACGCTGGCCGCTAACAACATAAAAAAAAAAAATCCCAAAAATTAACCTGGAACCGAACGAACCCGCCCGACAATGCCCAGGCCCTTGATACAAACTTTAAATGAACCTTAAATTTGTGTGGTTTTATATCTTTAACTCGATTTTCTTTGAATTTCTATTTTTAAATGAAAACATCACAAAATAAATAATCATCTGTAACAAAAAAAAAAAAAAAAAAAAAATTACCTCTATCAGAACGGAACTCGGGTTCGTGACCCAGTGCCTGCGGCACGTATATGCAGGCCGCTAATAACATGGAAAAATTCTCAAAAATTAACCTTGAACCGAACAAACCTCTGACTCGTGTTACCGCTGCCTGTGGCAGCGGCACCGTATAGCAGGCATGCTACGCATGCGATGCAAAATCCACTTTCCTCCACCAGGGAGCGCAGTATGTTGTACACGAACATCACCAATCGCCTTGAATTTCCAAGACCTTTCAAATAAGGTGTCACATGGTGGTGTCAACTGCAAAATCCTTTAGTTACACTTTCCACCGCCAGGGGGCGCAGCGTATTCTATACATAAACACCAACGGTCAGGAAATATCAAGACCTTTAAAATAAGTTGTAACATGATAGGGTCTACTGCAAAATCACCTAGTTCCATTTTTAACCACCAGGGGGCGCACTATATTGTATACAAACATCCCCAATCAACATGAAATTTCAAGACCTCTATCCACAATCGCTTTGAATTTCCAAGACCTTCCAAATAAAGTGTCACATGGTGGTGTCAACAGCAAAATCCTTTAGTTGCACTTTCCACCACCAGGGGGCACAGTGTGTTCTATACGATGATCCCCAACCGCCAGGAAATACCAAGACCTTTAAAATAAGGTGCAACATGATATGGTCTACAGCAAAATCACTTAGTTCCATTTTTCACCACCAGGGGTCGCACTATGCTGTATACAAACATCCCCAAACGACATGAAATTTCAAGACCTTTAAAATGAGGTGCTACATGTGTGGGTCTAGAACGGATTTCCCTCTCAAACTAATTTCCCCCCTTTCCCCTCCCATCCAAATCTACTTTCCCCCCCTTTAAAATCGAAAATTCCAAATTCGCAAACATTGATTTTTTAGTATTCGACTCTAGTCCCCATATGTACAATTTCTTCACCGTGAAGTAATTTGAAGCTTAGTTAAGCTCGTAAAACGTTTTTAACCCAAACGGGTGGGAAACGGTTTTCCACCCGTTTCCCCCCCGGGGGGTAAACCGTTCGACTTTTTTTTATTTTTCTCTTCTCTTAGCACATCTACAGACCAAGACCTTTTTTTAGACACCTCAACCAAATTTTTACACCAAGTAGTTCTCTCAATATAGTGGAGACAGACAAAAACACCCCCCCCCTCCCACCCTCTGGGGTCGTACTTCCTCATCAGGGAAAGAGCGATACTCCTACATATACAAAACTGTTTTCTCAGATGACTATCATCATTATAAATGATTTTTTTTTTTTTCATACTGATTATTTAAAAGTAATTGACTTAATGTACATTTATACGAAATTTTGTCCTATACCGCCATGTTAAAAATTTAGAAAAAGCAAGATGGCAACACTACCTGCTGGATTATTTTCACCAAAAAATGATGCGCACTAATTTGTGTCAAGGTGCAACTACATATCAAATTTTATGAAATTCTATGCAGTAGTTCATAAGACACAATTGCCACAATAGTTTGTCATGCACACGCAGACAGACAGACGAGAAGACAGAATTTTTCTAAAAATAATCAAATTGTGTTCTAGACCTCGAAAAATGTGTAAATCCATCGAAAATGCAATGTCGAAAATCTTTACGAATCCAATACTTTCTTCTATTGAGTATAGAAGAATTAGATAAATAACGCAAGTTTTTTTAAAACCGTACAGCTTATATCTCTTTGTGAAACACGGTTTTATTTCACTTTATTTTAATCATTTTATGTACCTTCGTCGGAAAAAAAATAATTTAAATTTTCAAATTATCTGGAAAGAAAAGACAAATCTAAAGAAATGATAGTTGTGCAAATTAAAATATTCCTTCATTTATTTCAAAACTCTTGAAATAATTTTTCAAAAGAGTCTTCTCTTCAAATTAAACAACGCATGTTAAACGCAATCAGCAAAAATTTGATTAATGAACGTCAAATAAATATTTAAACATAAAGTTGAAAATGAAAGAAATTTCTACTCAATTAACATTAATTTGTCTGATACTCATTTAAATTAAATTAAAATTTCCAATATTTTGCGTCAGTGTTTCACTAATCATTTAAAATTGTTTCTATTATTTGCATAAAATATTACTTAAGCTAAGTAACTGAAAATTAATTTTGATAACTTCCGAAAGATTCTCGTCTTCGTTAATTTCTTAAAATGAAATATTGCTTTTATACAAAGTAATTAATAAAAGTATAAATATGTGAGATTACATAACATATATTTCAAATAAATTAAGTAAAATAGACAGAAAATACCATTAATATCCATAAAAAAGATTCCGAAACGTCTATACTTTCATACTAAACAGAAATTTTTTACCAAACCGAAGTTTTAAAATATGTATTTAGTGTGTTTGTCGAAACAGATTTGAAAAGAAATTTGTTACATTCATATCCTTATACATATGGAATTTTTTTTAAATCCCATAAAATGTGTATTGTAAGTAACCCTTTGTTTTTATTAATAAGCAATAATATTGTTAAGTTTGTAGCTAAGATATAACTAAGATATCTAAAACTCTGCATATTAAGAGATTTACTTAAGAATTAAGTTTAATTTTACTCAGCATATTAACTAGTTTTAGGAAGACGCTTCTTGTTTTTGTTTATGTTTAGTTCAGTTGACTGATGTAGCACATATCCATACTGCACAGGTTTTTGAAAAGACAAGAAAAGCTTGGAGAAATGTGTATAGTTCTATGCTGATTATTATTTTAGTCATAAATACAAATTTTAGATGCACATCTTGCAAAAAGTTTTGGAAAACAGCACATAAAACTAGTATAGGATGCTTCGTAAAGACCGCAACTTTTGAGTGTATAATAATAAAATAATTGATGAAATTAAGCAACTTATATATTTTTGAAGCTACTTGTGCTTATGTATCGTGTGTTTCATAAGCCTCTAGATATTTTAAAAATTCATAAATGTTGAAGGGATTGGTAGGAATGAATGTGGTTTTCTAAAAAGATATTCTTATGAAGAAAGATTTTCTTTTGCTTTCTTTTCTTTTCTTTTTCTTTTTTTTTTTTTTTTTTGTAAAGAAAACAAAAAAAAATAGTTAAAATTTTAATTGATAGAGAGCGCTGTATAACGCAGTAATAATAAATGCTTAAACCAGAGTCGTAAAAATTGCAGGGTTTTACAATTAACAGTTAATTTCTGATTATTTTCCCTCGTACTTACTCGTACATAAAATTTTAATTTAACCTGTATTCTTTGGTGCAGCTGAAGAGCCATTCCTCATGAAATCGCCTGAGTCTATTTTTGTGTGTTGCACGCTGCAATTATCTATATTGTAATTCGCATGTTAAACTTTAATTTATGGTGATGAGTCGGAAAATGTAAGCCTCCAGACAAATAAATATAGTTTTCCATGGAAGTTGTAATTTGTTCCTGTACAGCGCCTTCTATCGACGAAAAATAAACATTTTTACCCCTTAAAAGATTCCCCCTACACAATTTTTAATTTTTTTTTTTTTATTATTATTAAACCACATTCATTTCTACCAATTTCATCATTTTTTAATTTTTTTTTTTTTTTTTTTGTAAGTATATACTGACACCAGGTATAAGCACAATCACAGGTAACATTCATTGAAGAGATATCTAAATTTAATTACTTAATTTCATGAATATGTTTGTAATATGCTCTCAAAAGATGCATTTTCTTATACGACACCCTACAATTGCTCTATGGTAAAATATCATACCAAAATTTAATGAAGTTATAAATCAAAATCAACTTAAGTTATAAACAAAATTTATCCTGAAAGGGCATACATTATAATATAAATATACAATTTTTAGTCATGATGGCTGTAGTTTTAGTTCTTTTATAAAGTTGTTAAGCACTAAATTGTATGAGGTCATTCATAATATAAAAAATTAAACGTTCAAAATTACAACTAATGTGAGCAGTTAATTTCTTTTAAAACACAGTTATATGTCTCGTCAAACATGCTTTTTTTATCTAAATAATGTCTGATTTAAACAATCATTTTTTTCCCCACGTGCTTTTGTAGCAATCAGTCTTTGCTTTATCAAACATTTTGGCTACAATCTCAAAAGCTTGTATAAGAATATTATTTACCTACTTTGGTATCTGAAACACTAAAATATATTTAAAACATTTTAACCAATTAGTAATCATTTAAATTACACAATAAAAGCATAATAATCAAAATATTTGTTAAATACATTTACTATGTTATATATACGACTTTAATATCATTTCAATAAAAGCGTTTCATACCATTTTTATAAATTAGTATCTAAGAATGACATTTTTTTAATGTCAAGTTCGATATAGTCAATAACATATTTTCTTTTAAAATTAGTCCACACTCCATCTGAAGAATATATATTAAAATAAGTGACATAAAAAAAAAGAAAGAAAGAAAGAAAATCAAAGAAAGATTAAAAAAAAAGAAAAAAAAAAAAAAGAAAAAAAAATTATTTTCCAAAAATGACATATTTTAAAAACAATTTAAAAACAAATGTCATTTATATTAAACAAATTTTCTAAAACATGTAATTAATGTTTTCAAAAGTGTAGTAATTTTTAATCTATATTATCAGTAACTACATCTCTATTATGATTTATTAAAACAAGAAATCGAAAAATAACCTATCATAAATTTACAAAACGTCATTTTATCATAAAATCAGTTTGATAAATTATAACTTTGATCTCGTAAATTAAACATTAATATAATGAATTATACCTACAATAAAGGATACGAAATTTTTTTATTAAGTAAATTAAAAATTTCTCTATAATCACAGTTCAGTTTTATTACCGTTTTAGCACGTAATTCAAATTTGCATAATAAAGTCTGTCAATAATAATAAAATTAAACTATTTCTGTTTCGGTAAAAAATAAAAATGATGTACGTTATTAGTCACATACCAGCTAATGTACTAAGATTATAGATAAAATACAATCAGCGCATTTCCTTTCCTTCTGATTATTTATGGAATTTACGCTCGCCTCAAATATTCAGTTGCTGGAAGCTTGTTGTTCTGCTAAACGAATAAAAGAAAGAAACGTTTCCAAATGATTCGGTAAATCCTTTATTAATTATAAATAAATATGCGGCATTACTTGAGATATTAGTTACTTTCATTAAGCATTTCAATATGTGTTTATCTAAATATCAACAAGGTTTCTTTTCACTGAGAAAAATTATTTTATTTAAGATAAATGTTTTGTTTTCATATAAATTTATTTCTTATGTAACTAACTGCTTTGAAAAATTAAACTTTTAAAATAAAAAAATAATTATTTTAAGTACAACAAATTTCGTGATCCTTATTTTAAATACCACTTATTTATTTTCTTTTATATAAAGATTGCAGGCTTTGTCCTGCTGGTCACTATATTCAAATCTTAATATATATAAATCTCGTGTCACAATGTTTGTCCTCAATGGACTCCTAAACCACTTAACCGATTATAATAAAATTCGCACACCATGTGCAGTTCGATCCAACTTGAGAGATAGGATAGTTTAAATCTCAAATTATAGTCGCAATTTTAATTTATTGCTAATTATTTGTCTGTTATTATTTGACAGTCACAATTATCTGTTAACTCCAAATGATTCTAACAGATGTCGATACCTTTCGACTGGGTTGAAATGAAAGCTGAAATATATTTGGTGCTGCCATCTACACAAAGAATCTTCAACTTTTTAACCTATTAATAAATTTCGTATAATTCAATTATTTCCACTTTTTAAATTTTTGGTGTTAGCATAGCCGGCCACGTGTTACTTAGACTGAAGTGTAAATTGAATTCATATTATAATGAAGATAATACAGTGAAATTAATCCTGTTTTTTACTTATTTGTGCTTCATTGATCAAAACTTTATAATTTAATCTGTATATATATATAAATTACGTGTCACGATGTTTGTCCGGGGTAAACTCCTAAACTAAGGAACTGATTTTGATGAAATTTTGCACACTGTGTGCAGTTTGATCCAACTTGAGAGATAGGATAGTTTTTATCTCAATTTATTGTCACAATATTGTTTTATTGCAATTATTTGTTAATTATAGACCTTTATTAAAGTTGCTCCAAAATATCTGTGAGTTCCATTAATTTAATTGTTGCCAAAAAAAAAAAAAAAAAATACGAGTTAATTTTCTTTCGACATAAAAATAAATACATTTAATCAAACGTGAACGTTAAAAAATTATAAAAAGTTAAATTATGCATCTCACGAAAATTGACGTCATAATCAATTTAAAGATTTTATACACATTGATAAAGTGCTAATGTAGTTCTATCATAGATATAGTAATATATATAGATCTCTCATCCCCATGTTATCGTAGAAAGATTTTTGATGCCGAAAAAAGATAAAAAATAAAAGCTTTGGAAACAGCCATTAAGTGGTATTGAAAAAAAAAAAAAGAAAAAGAAAAGAAAGAAAGAAATATGAATTTGAAACTGTATCTGGAGTCTTCCATTCCCCTTTAGCAAATAAATTATTCATAAATTTTATTTGCTAAAATATTAGTATGTATTCCCGTGTGTATTCACTCGGGGAAAGACGGCCATATTTTGGTAAAAACGTCGTCTTTTCCCAAATGAAAAGGAATAACTTTTTTCTCCCCAATGATCACTCTATTCTATATATGCTATACTATATCTATGAGTTCTATACGCAAGCGAAGTGTGACTCACTGACCGTCTGTGCAGCCAAGAAAAAGATTTCCTATGTTAATTGCCCACTGGATTTTTTGTAAGAAATTATTAAAAATCGAGGAAATTTATTTCCCGATTTTAATCCTTATATTTGGGTATAGATATGTATTAGTTATCGCGGGTGTTAGATTGAATTATTTTGCTGTCAAATTGACAAAATTTTAATTTTAAATTTTTAAACTCTGTCGCCCTTGGCTTTTTTTATTATTATTATTATTATTTGGCGATCAAAAGCGTAACACGAAAATATACATGCCAGATGTATGCATTGTACGAAATGTAATATGTATTATTCATTGTACGTATGTATGACATGTAATATGTATTGTACGAAATATTGTTTCATATTATTCATTACTCTTTTAATATAAGTTGTTAAAATAACCATGATTTTTGAAAGGAATTAAATATTTTCGCCAGATAATTTGGCGATATTCTTTTTTTTTCGCCAAGGATGACAGAAATGAAATCTATTCCGCTGCAAAAAAATTAGTATCTTACATCAGATATTTTATTTAGACATTTGAAAACAAATTTGACTTCAAACTATGATAGAATATTTATCATTTTCCTTTTAATTTGTATATTATTAGTATATTAAAATTTAAAAGCATGGTATATAAAAAGTTTTTTTTTTTTTTTTTTTTTTTTTTTAAATCTTATAATTATTCTTATCTTAATCCTCAATGTTTCCCATCTTTATTGACTTGAATTTACTATTAAAATTTTAACATACTCAAAAACTTCTCATCACTTCGTTAAAATACACTAAACTTTTCCAAAATCTTTTTGTATTTAAAATGATACATGTATTTACTTTAAATGTCCAATATTTCATAAGATTTCCAATTTTAAAGTTTTAAAATATTTATCAAATTTACTTATTTTTCTGGTTTAGCCTTATTGTTTTCCCTTTTATAACTACAGCTGTTGCCCTCTTTAAAATATTTAAAATGATGAGGTCATTTAATAGTAAAATTATCCATTATAGCATATATTATATTTCACTCCTCCATAAAAATTGATTTTAAAATCGTCTGTTTCTTTTATACTTTTATTTTAATAGAATTTTAATAGAATTTAATTTATATATTAGTCATTTTAGCAATTTTATCCAAAGTAGCATTAGAAATAATATATATCACTTCTCCATTAAAATTTATAGGACCCTACAATAAAATTAATTTGTGCTTAATATCAACACTACGAAAATTTTTATCAATCGCTTCCAAATTTTGACCTAAGTTTCAAATCTCAACCCTGTGGGTTTTTACATCGGCTACAACGTTTTCGTCTTTGTTCGTAAATAATAATTTAACTGTACTAAATAGTTTACAGCCGTATAATTCAACGTATAACTTAGTCACAGCAACGCGTGGCCGGGTCTGCTAGTATATATATATATATATATTTAAATCGTCACTTTTATACCGATTTATAAATAGAAATTAAAAAAAAAATATATATATTGAAATTTCTCAAAAACTTCCCTTCTGATCCTCGCTGCCTTCTGAAGGGACTTCCTCACCGCAACATCTCAGGCCGTTGTCGTTCGTGCCTGACGCGTCTGACCTGTAAACTTCAATTTGGATGCTTATTGGAAAATAGTTTTCAAACGACGAGTATAGAAAAATATCGAATTAAACTTTTACATTTAAATCATAATTATATATAAACACCATTTTACGTACTGTACATAGTTTTTATTTTCACGTTATTTACTATATATATATTTATGTATCCTGTCGACCATTACATGACAGCAAATTCATGCCAATATACCCAGCAATACAATATGCTATTTAGGCCGGATTTTAGATAAATAGTGTTTTTGAGGTTATATATATTTCTCATTAAGCTTATTTTAATTTTTATTTATTTAAATATTATTTCGAACTAATCAAATATTTGTGCCCAACAGCGTGCAAGTGCCGTCACACATAGTAACTCATTTATTTGTATATTAAATTAGAATTGTTATTGATCTATACAAAAACAATAAGTAAAACTCATAATACACAGCTTTATTATATCCTTCCTTTGCCGGCTTTTCAATTTTTGTCGCCATATTGGCGATATATATATATATACGTGTGTGTGTGTGTACTTTCTTGCATAAAATAGGGGAAATTTTTTCGGTACCTATTTTACTGATACTTTTACTGGTTGCACCTTTTCTTTCCTTTTTAAGAATCCTTCATATTCTGTTTATATTTTAATTGGTTTTCAGATTTAAAATAGTGCATGTTGAAATGTATTTTCTAACACTGCATTTTTTTCCCCTATAAAATTGTCTATTCAGATAAAATGTATCATGTTTGTGACTATTATATCCGTTACAATATTTTTTCTGCTATATTTTATAATTTAATCATATTTTTGATGCGCTACTTCGTTTAAAATGGTTATTGGTAAATTAAAGTTCTTGGCGAACATTTTTTAGTGTACGTCAGTGCCAAAATTTGAAAAATCGCCCGTGTGGATTGATAAATAAAACTAATAAAATTAAAATAAAATTATGATTATAGAGCTTAGAGTAGTAAATAAACGCTGTGCAGGCCTATGTGGCGTCTTGGGCAGTTTTATTTATTTATTTACTTATTTAACAACAACTTGGCACTACAAATGTAAAATATATTTTGAATATTTTAAAATTATCATCTCTTATAAAAGTGAAATATCTACATTTTTCTATATAATTTTCTTATTGTTAAAAATTTTCTTTATATCATGTCTTTTCAAGCATAAATTTATTTTATGCTTTTTAGGAATCCACAATAAAAATCTTCTACTGTTATTTATTTATTTATTTTTTACTTAAGTTTTTATTTGATGATGATGTAGAAATACATCAATATGTTAAGTTAAAAAATAAATAAAAATAAAAATAAAAATAAAAAAAAATACTTATGTAATTTTTTTTTTTATCTCGTCTGCGCTTGTGTGTCCCTCCTTCATCTACACTGAAGAATATAGCCCACATATTTTTTATTTACGCGGAAAAAAATAAGGTTCGACACTTTTTGAACACCCGTCGTAAATATATAATCTAGACTTAGTGACGCTTTGCATTGTAAAATACAGCATATTTAACAAAATGTTTTATGTTTTTAGTATGTTGCTAAATATTCATTTTCTTCACACTAGGAATAGTTGGAGAAAGACCTATTGCTTACAGTGAATTCTGAACGACTCGGAACAGCTATGCTTCTTGAATCAGGATTCAAAGTATAGGCATTTCATTGATAAAATACAAGGTTGGGGGGGGAGGGGGGGGAATTAGGCTAAAACTATTTAATAAAATTCTAATTGCCTTAGCATGCTTCGTCTGTCATTTTACTGTTTTGCTATGCAAGCGGCACCAAATGGATATTTTTAAATAAAAAATATTTTTAATTAAATGGGTGTGTCTGTGGTATTGTGTTAAAATGCATTTTGTATCAACTTCTTTCTTTTAAATTTATAGAATAACTATTTAATAAAATTTTAATTGCCTTAGCATGCTGCGTCTGTCATTTTACTGTTTTGCTGTGCAAGCGGCACCAAATGGATATTTTTAAATAAAAAATATTTTTAATTAAATGGGTGCATCTGTGGTATTGTGTTTAAATGCATTTTGTATCAATTTCCTTTCTTTTAAATTTATAGAATAATGTTTATAGGGGTCATTTAATTATAATCAGAGTGTATATACACATATATTACAAGGAGACTTGGCGCTGGTATGTTAAAACCAAATGAAAACTACAACTTCTAGAATATCAAACAGAAAAAATTGGAAAGCAGACAGCTGTTTCGATACGCACTGAAGACGATATGCTAAATACTACCAAAACAGCTGTCTTCTTTCTTTTTTTTCTGTTTGGCGTTCTAGACGTTGTAGTTATTACTTGGTTTTCATATATATGTATAAATCTGTAAATATATACTGGGTAAAATATTTAGTAAATAATTTTGTAAAACATATTTAATAATTTTTTTGGTTCTGTATTTGTAAATATCTTAAGATTATCTTTTATTGGTTCGAGTGTAAGTAACTGACAGAAAATATAATATTGGGGGAATAATTATAAATCAATGAAAGAACATGTTGCAAGTATAATACGATCTCCAGGAATGTATAAATATTATTATTATTATTATTTTACTTTTCAAAAGGTATTAAATTTTCTTTTTGAATATTGATTTTGTCAAATAATCATTCTGGAATATATTAAATAGCTTTTTTTACTCTGTCTATTTATCATTAAATGGTATTTTACAGAGCACAGAACTTGAAGTAAAAAGGAAAAAAAGTTTATTTTTAGTGTTTTTGTATTAGCATAAAACAGTATCTTAAATGAAATAATGCAAAATAAAACTTATTTCTCGTACCCATATACGTATAAATATATATATATATATATTTCTTCCTTTTTCTGCAGTTTATAAGCCAATAAAATTTTCTCGAATTATTTGCGCAGTATTATTGAAATATAGAGTTAAATAGGTATTAACAGTAAACTTCTTATAGTACGTTTTAACCAGATAATACAGAAAATCCCTTTAAAACAAATCGAAACTTTTACATCTCTAAAAGATTATCTATAAATTCAAATTGAAGTTTTTCGCTTGAATTTAATATCATTATTGTTATGGGTCACGTTCTTGTTTCAGTTTTTTCTCTATGTAATCATATCTTACTTTATAAAGAAATATATTGCATGTTATGGAAAGAGGAAGAACGATTGGTGAAAATTTGATCTTAAAACCCTAACGTTATACCTTTCGTAATAATAAAGGACAAATTTCATAGTTTTGTGTAAATCATAAATATAAAATGTGTTTATTTTGTAATTTTTTCAGCAATTACTGATATACCTCTTATAGCATTCGATGTTTTTAAACCTCCTTTTAGTCGGGATAATTTGATTTTCATTCTCGCCACGTTCTTAAACTGTAAGACATTTTCATCACGTATTAGATTCTATCAATCTTGTTAAGAAGAAAACTGTTATTTTTATGTCAAAACTTATACAATGGATAACTCCTAAATGTCTTGAAAGGTTTTGTTGTATTAGAATTTTAAATCTTTTAAGAAATAATGCAACACTAAGATTGATTTTTATTTAAAAATACCTTTTAATGAATTAAGGCAAGTGGCAGGTTTTATGGGGTGCGTTCCGTTATAATTAATATATAAAAAATCGTTATAGATTTACTACTTTAAATTCGAGTACTGACTACATCATATTGTGTGACATTATAGCACGTGGGGATTGGTTTGTATGCTTACTTTAAATGGTATTAAAAATTACTACATCATAACTGCCAACATTTTAATTTATTCTGGAGTATTGTTAGCCCCGTCTTTATTTCGAACTACTTTATTTATAGAAAATTTTCTCCAACATATAACTTCAATAATATATATATATATTCCTAAAAAATAAGTGGTATGAAATAAAGGTGGGGCTAAAAATTCTCCGGGATAACCTAAAATGCTGGCAACTATGCTTCATTACGTATCATGTTCACTATTTTCATGTGTTTCAGATAAAACTTGAAAGAAGAATTTGTTAAACTCTATTGACTTCAGCAATTAATTATATACAAACTGTGAATGAACGAAATGAATTAATTACTACAGTAGACGATTCATACTTTATCAGTTTCTAATTTTAAGAGAATTGCCTGTTTTATAGATTACTGTTACAAGAGAAGCTTATCCGACTTTTGTGGGCATGTTGGTAAGTTAGAATCCTATGAAAATTTGATGATTGAGTTATTATAGAAACATTTTTGTCACTTGTTTAAAATTATGTAGACAAAAAATCTCGATTAAGTAGTAGGAACGTTACTAACAAAGAGAGCTTACTCAAGGTGATGAAAACGAAAAAAAAAAAGTATGTGATGAAAAAGTTACGTGATTGCATTCACAATAATGCAGAATTATCAATCGAATAATCATTGACAATGACTGGCCTTTATTTTTGCAACCAATGCCATAAATGAATTTTTGGATAAATCGCACATATATATGTATAGCAATAAAAATGTTTATTTAATTCTGGAAATTCTAGACAATATAATTTTAAGCTTTAAGAAAACTTGCTTAAAATTATGTAGACAAAAAATTTCGATTAAACAGTAGGAATGTTCTTAAGAAAGAAAACTTGCTGGGGTGAAAATGGATTAAAAAAAAAAAAAAAAAAAAGTATCTGATGAAAAAGTTGTGTTTCATAATCACAGAACGTTAGAGTTCAAAAGCACACGATTGCGTTCGAGAATAATACTGCAGAATTAATTAATTGAATAATTATTCAAAATGCTCGGACTTTATTTTTGTTACCAATGCCATAAATGTATTTTTTAGATAAATCGCACATGTACATGTATAGCAATAATAAATGCTTATTTAATTCTGGAAATTCTAGAAAATATAATTTTTAAGCTTTAAGGAAACATGTTTAAAATTATATAGATAAAAAATATCGATTAAGCAGTAGGAACGTTCTTAACTAAGAGAACTTATTGAATGGGATGAAAATGAATTAAAAATGCATCTGATGAAAAAGTTGTGTTTCACAATCACAGAACGTTAGATTTCAAAAACACACAGTTCTGTTCATAATACTGCAGAATTAATAAATTGATTAATCATTTGCAAAGTCATCATTGCATCATTTTGCCTTTATTTTTGTTATCAATGCCGTTTTTTTTTTTTTTTTTTTTTTTTTTTTTTTGTGGTAAATCTCACACATATATATGTATAGCAATAAAAATGTTTATTTGATTCTGGAAATTCTAGAAAATATTATTTTTAAGCTTTTTTAAAAATATATAGACAAAAATTTCGATGAAGCAGTAGGAACTTCCTTAAAAAAGAGATCTTATTTAAGGGGGTGACAAAAAAAAAAAAAAGCGGGGATGGCGATATGATGAAAAAGTTGTTCTGTTCCATAATCACAGAAAGTTCAATTTCAAAATTATTTGCTTGCGTTCATAATACTGCAGAATTAATCAATTGATTAATCATTCACAAGGCCTGAAACCTAATTTTTGTAATAATGCCGTAAATGCATTTTTTGGATACGTCTGACATACATACATATAACAACAAAAAATATTTATTTCATTCTGGTAATTCTTGAAAATGTAATTTTTTAAGCTTCAAGAATGGATAATAAACCTCTGTTAAAATATAATTCAAGAAAAACTCATACAAAGTGATATGGTGCATTTTATTTTACTTTCTTTTCATGCAGTTCGCTATCTTCTCTTGTAGCATATTTTATTTACCCAAGAAAGTTAATTTAGAATGTCATAAAATTATCATATAATGTCTTAAAGTTCACTAAAATATTATATTTGCTGAGTGAAAATAGTTTTGCAGGTATTTCCATAATCTTTTGTTTTTATATAGATATTGCAAAAATTCTTAAACTCTTAACAATTTTGTAAACAATAAAGAAAAATAAAAAATAAATAAAAAAATAAACAAGTCCTTCCGGCTTATTCGGAAGGGTAGGTTGATTTCCTTTTCCTTATCAAGTAGCCGTCACTTTGTTTCAAAATGGCGGCTACAAATTATTAATGCACTTGGTAGAAATATTGATGTAGGCTATGCACATACGGAGTTTTAAGCAAATCGGTTCACCTTTTTATGTGAATTTAAAATTTTCAAGTGGCCGGCGCTTGGAAACAAAATGGTGTGTTAAGTAAGTTGACAAATATATGAAATGTATTTGTGAGATAAGTCTTCTGTACACATATAGTTCGAATTCACTGAAAATCTCAAAAGTCATCGTGTTGAAAAATTAAGTGGCTGGCACTTCGATCAAAATGGCAGAGAAAGTTGCTCATCTAAGATATCGTTGCAAATTTGAAAATGTTTTTTTTGTAGAAATTCTTTCAAAGAGGCTTAGTAAGTTGATAAAATGTTAGTTTTCTGCATTTCTAGTTTGTTTTAGCTCTAAAATAGCCTAATTTTTCCTTAAAAACGCATTAAAAAGATCCAGTAACGTAGGTAATGGATTTGGCGCCAAATTTGGCGACTTTTCCCCTATTGCGACTTTTTAGGCGACTTTTGACGAGAAAATACTTATTATCGATATACCAAAGATGGACGCAGTAACGTGATTGGTTCACGATTTACGTGAATTTTCTAGATTTTTGTTGTTTGAATGATAAATCCATTTTTCAACTTTGATTTGAATTGATTAAGTATTTCTAAAGTTACTGTGATAACAAATTTTGAAGTGGCCGCCAGTTGGAAACAATACAGTGGAATAAGTTGCCCAGCAAACACATCCAAGATATTTGAAGCATAGGTACACTGTCCAAGTGTAGTTTAAATCAGTGCCGTGTTTCAAAAGTTAATTTTATGGCAAATTTTCAAGTGGCAGTCTAAGTGGTTGGAACTTGGAAACAAAATGGCAAAACAACTTGCCGAGCGAAATCATCCAGTATATTTGTATGATAAGCTCATTGTCCAGTTCTAGATTAAATTAAATGAGTATTTCAAAAATTATCGTCATAAGAAATTTTCAGGTGGCACCACTTGGAAAAAAAAGCGAAGTGAGATGCCCAGCGAACTTATCTAAGATATTTGAAGGATAAATTCGCTACCCAAATTTGGTGCGAATTGATTCTGTATTACTAAAGTTACCATAATGACAAATTTTCAAGTGGCCGCCACTTGGATATAAAATTGCGGATCAAATCACCAAGTGAACTTATCCTAGATATTTGAACCATAAGTTCACTATCCAACTTTTATTTGAATCAGTTTAGTATTTTAAAAGTTATCGTGATGGAATTTTCACGTGGCAGTGTGATTTCAAATGGCTGGAACTAAGAAACAAGACGTCGGGACAAGTTGACCAGTGAAAACATTCAAGATAATTATATAATAATATCACTGTCCAAATTTGGTTCGATTTGGAGTGTTATTTCAGAAGTTATCGTGATTTTAAATTTTCAAGACGGAGCCTGATTTCAAGTGGTCCCGCTTAACTTAAGATATCTGCCACTTTATTAAAAATGACGGCTATAGTTTACTAATAAATTTTATTGAGATCCTTATGTGGTCTGTATTTACACAAAAATTCAAACAATTTCGGAATACGCTTTTTGCAATTTAAATTCGAAATTTTTAAGTGGTCTCCACTTGAAACAAAATGGCGGAGCAACTTGGTTAACAAACTCATCTAAGCTATTTATAAGATAAGTTAAGACACTGTTCAAATTTGGTTCCATTTGGAGTATTATTTCGGAAGTTATCATGGTTTTAAATTTTCAAGTGGTAACCTGATTTCAAGTGGTCCCGCTTAAGATAACCGCGTCTTTATTAAAAATGGCGGATAAAGTTCATTAATAAAGTTATTTGAGACACTTGTATAATCTATGTATGCATCAAAATTTTAAAAAATTCGGAATACGCTTTCTGCAATTTGAATTTGAAATTTTCAAGTTGTCTCCACTTGAAAACAATATGGCGGAAAAACTTGGTTAACAAATTCATCTAAGTTATTTATAAGATAAGTTTAGACACTGTCCAAATTTGGTTCGATTTGGAATATTATTTCAGAAGTTATTGTGATTTTAAATTTTCAAGTGGTAGCGTGAGTTCAAGTGGCCCCGCTTCACTTAATATATCTACCACTTCATTAAAAATGACGGATAAATTTCATTAATAAACTTTATTGAGGCCCTTATGTGGTCTATATTTACATCAAATTTCAAACAAATTCGGAATACGCTTTTTACAATTTGAATTTGAAATTTTCAAGTGGTCTCCACTTGAAAACAAATTGGCGGAGCAACTTGGTTAATAAACTCATCTAAGATATTTATAAGATAAGTTAAGACACTGTCTAAATTTGGTTCGATTTGGAGTATTATTTCGGAAGTTATAGTGATTTTAAATTTTCAAGTGGTAGCCTGATTTCAAGTGGTTCCGCTTAACTTAAAACATGTGCCACTTTATTAAAAATGGCGGATAACCTTCATTAATAATCTTCATTGAGACCATAATGTGGCCTGTATCTACAACAAAATTTAAGCAAATCTTGCTTTAAATATGCTTTTTACAAAGTCGGTTTGAAATTTTCAAGTGGCTGCCACTTGAAAACAAAAAGTCGGAGCAACTTGGTTAACGAACTCATTCAAGATATTTATAAGATCAGTTCACTGTCCAAATTTGGTTCGATTTGGAGTATTATTTCGGGAGTTATCGTGATGACAAAATTTTCATTATATATTGATATATAGATAGATAGATAGATAGATAAACGAAGTGATTGCAATAGGTCGATTTCTAAAGAAATCAACCTAAAAGCATGTAAATTTAGATATTTGTTTATGTCATTATAGTTATTTTAAAAATAATGATAAATTTCAGCAATATCACTAACACATTTACACGAATTATGCAATGAATATTTTTGTATTCATTATATTATTATTATTATTAGTTTCTTTCTTTCTTTTTTTTTTTTCTTTTTTCTTTTTTTTTTTTTTTTTTTTGACTGTGCGAAGTTGTTTTTCAAACGTATTCATCAAGCATTATAGGTTTAAAGACTTGTTACTAATTTTATAGTAAAAAGGTTTAAATGTACATTATTCAGTGTTTATTCCCATATAGCAAATTTTCTTCCGTAGGCGGTCCCGCGTTGACTCCCAAATTTCCCATATTCCTCCCAGCATATTCAGCAGGATTGCAAAATGTCTGCAGTTTCGCCTCCATAGGACTTCCGAATTTCGTAGCTCCATCGTACTTCTCGAGAGCTACCTCTGTAAAATTATTACTAGAATTATTAAATTACATTTTCTCTCAGATTTCTCAAACATGCCCATTCTTCCTCCGGGAAAAATTCGGGATGTTCAGGATATCCCAGGGAGCAATATAGGAAGATCATTGCTATATGCGATTAACAATGTTTTTGGTAATTATTGTTTAATTATTTTTTGTGTAGGTAGACAAAACAAAATTTACTTAAATAATGATTTTGTTCCCTTAAACTTACTAATATTTCCTTGATATTTAATGTATCTTTTGAAAATATTATTTTATAATCCTAAACAATGACTTAAAATTTTAAAACGTTCTATATGCTGTTGACTTTTACAATCTATATATATATTTTTAAAAAGTAATTATTTCAATTAAAAGCATGGTGTTACGGCTGATTGCAAAGATTAAATGCAAATGTATTTTTAAAAAATTACAATTAATTAAAAAAAAAATCATTTGTAATTGTGATTGGAAATTACAGTTTGCAATACAAAACCTAATACAGGGTAAACATTAGATGTTTCCAAGAATAATATTTTAAAGAAAAACATCAGAAACCACTAGACATCATTTACGATTACCTGTTGACTTAGCAGAAGGAATGTACCACAGTTTTCTGCAATTGGATATCATCTCCCAAATCTACCGGCCTTCACCCACCCCTGTATGAAGTGCGGGTGGTTACTAAGCAACGGCTATCCTGATTTCAACACTAATGACTTCCCGAAATAAAGATAAGGTGACTGAAAAATTTGACCTTTCTTGGAAAGAAAGGCTTTCCTATCGAAAGGACTGCATTAATGTAAGGAATGACATAAAATGAATTTCGAAAGACTTTTAACGACCGCATTATTTATTTTGAATAAATCGAGACTGCTGATTAAGATTTTATATATATATATATATAACGTTAAAGCCGCAAGTACAAAGCATTTAGTTTTATCATTAAATTCCAATAAATTTCAGCTAATGATTTTGCGAGGAAATAATATTATATCAATGATTTATTTTAATTACGAATTTGAAATTGAGCATTAGTATTTTAAATATGAACATGTTTTGCAATTAAATTAATTTATTCTTTTTATTGCGAAAATTATTAAAAAAACTATTAAAGGGAAATGTTAAAAAAGAACGATTTTTTTTAATTATTATTATTAATTCAGCATATTTTAGTTTGGTTTTGAATAACATAATGATGTACAATTCTTCTATTTAATTACAGGTTGATTTAAGGAGAATACTTCACGGATATTTCAAACGGAAAAGGAGTATCGATCAAGAGAAATGAAATTAATAATTAAAAATAAAAAGAGAACTTTTGTTGTAGTGTACTTTAGAAATAAAAAAAATGACAAAATCATAATACTAATAATAATAATCAATCAATAAAAAAAAAAAAAAAATCCCATATTCAGATGCTAACGAAAGCTGAATAAATAATCAGTGTGGCTGCTAATATGTTCCAATATGACGGGAAATAACTTTATGTTTATTCCTGAAAGATATGCAAACGAGAAAAAAATAATATATATATATATCGATGGTGACGATAAGAACATACCTGCTAACACTCCAATAATATTCCGTAAAATTGTCAGTGCGGTATTTTTTTCCCCACACCAGTCTTCTTTTAGAGTATTTTTCTTCTTATTTAAACGTAATTATATATAAAGGAAATTACTCTAAAAATAAAGTGGTGTGGAAAAAGGGCAAGTACTAATAATTTAATGGACTATCAATTTAGAATGTATGTAAGAAAAAGCATAAAAAAACTCACGAATTTTACCGTTACTAGAAATATAGATTCGACGTTCCAACACTAAACAAACAAACTACTGAGACTTTATGTTGAAACTTAACAGCAGCATTAAACGATTACTACTTAGTGCATGATGACAATTCTGCTTTTAGATAATATAATTGGGGATGAAACATTAAATCGTACTGAATGTTGAGCATGCTTATTTAATCTAAATTCAATTTACGATGTTCGAAACACAAAGTTTTGCTACAATATCAAAATCTTCATTATTATTATTATTTTCCAGGATGAATGTTGTACTATACAATATGCCACATTCTTATGTATAACTTTATCACATCAATGAAAAATGGATGTACAACTGTCTTGCCTAGTCGAAGGAACTACACAATTAAACACCAAATAAAAAAAATTGCATCCCTTTTACCAATTATTTTTTAGTCATTTACCTGCAAGCAATTTTTTTTCCTTAAGCATTCGCGTTCATTATGTAATATATAAGATTTAAAATTCGAATACAATTTGTTTTCCCATTTACTTTTTTTTTTTTTTTATTGCGAATGAAACTGCGTACTTTTCAATTTATGCACATGCATGACTGTGTTATGTACAGGGTTACCATAATTAAACTGACAGTGATTGCAGTGTTCTGTAGAGAGATCAAATTGCTAGTATTGCCAAATTTTGTAGGAGGATTTAACACGATGGGGGACGAAAGATTGCAAAAAAAAAAAAAAAAAAAAAAAAAATAGTTCCAAAAGTCACCACTAGGGAAATATGTGACACTGTGCAAAAGAAATGAGAATTCTAAAAAACGCAGAATCAATACTGGAATATAATTACCTTTTATTTAGCACATTCAAATCAGGTTCAATGTGTCCGTCATTTTTGTGGATCACATATTGCATTCTGTGCACAGTATTCACAACAGCAGAAAGTAACGTGTCTGCAGGAATCTCCAGTACAATCCGAAAAACGTTTTAGGCAGATCCATTGGCAGATTATGTCCAGTAAGTCTTTTAACCGGTCAGCAGATCAAACTTCCCAATGCTCGAAGTAACCGATCCATTCGAGGCGACAACTGAGCAAGTCCTCAGCAAGTGAAATTGCAGATAAAGAAACTTACTTTCTTACTGGTTATGTAATTTTTTCGATTTAAAAAAAATGTTACCACATTGAATTTGAATTAAATTGTTAAATGTACTAAATAAAAGGTAATTTTATTTCATTATTGAGTATTCGTTTTATAGAACTCTCATTTCTTTTACACAGTGCTACATATTCTCCTAGCGGTGACTTTTGGAACTAATATATATATATATATATATAGGGCAGTCCTTCGTTCCCCGTCTTGTTAAATCATCCTACAAAATTTGGCGCCATTAGCGCAATTAGATCACTCTATTAAACAATGTAAACACTGTCAGTTTAAATATAGCCACCCTGTAGTTTTCTTTATTCGTTTTTCTCACTAGTTCTTATTTCAAATTAAAACTCCTCATCTGTAAATGTATTAAATTTAAAACTATCGAAAGCTCCACATGAAGCTTTGTTTTTTTTAAATATTTTTTTATTAACAGACTGAGAGAATATTCTGTGTCTTTTATTTTCAGACCTAATATGACCCCATTAACAAACTATTTCTTGAAGGGAAAAAAAAAATGCGTAAATTTGATATGTATTGTTGAGATAAGAAATTTGTTATTACATGGTGTATTTTTTCGTCGTTTATCTGTAGTTGTTGTAACTTTCTAAAATGACTGACAAATATATATATATATTGTGTTATTTTGCATTTTTTTTTTCTGAAAAAAAAAAATAATAATAACAGAAGTTTTACGGCTAAAGATGTTAACAATGGAGGCTTGCTCTGAGAATAAACGTACAGCATAGAGGGGAGGAGAGACTACAGAATGTATTATACTCTGTTGATCTGTTAACTTACACTAGTCAAGACGAAATATCAACTCCTTGAATATGACAACATTCCAGCACACTCAACTAAATCAACCCAAAAGTCTAAACAACCGAAGTTTTGGCTTGTCTTGTACACATCACAGATACTGTTCATGTCTGGTACCATCATATTGGGTCTCATTTTTTTGTTTAAACAGTGGTTCAGTAACGTAACTAATTTATATATCGAGATAAATACATGTCACGATGTGTATTTTATGCACTAAATTTCATACATAAGTGGTTTATACTGAGAATAGTAGTAGCAGCGATATATTTTAGCCCAGGCTTGTCCAACTTAAAATTCTTGGAGGACCGCATTGGAAGTCTCGATGCCGACTACGTGGTACATATAAGAATAAAATTTCATTTTTAACAAAAGTTGAAAATTAAGTATGACAAGATGGATATAACTTTGATAATAAATGATTGCCAGCACTTACTGTACCTTTTATTTTTACATACATACAGTAAAATATTTTCACAAAATTGTGCTTTGTAATTAATTTTACAATTCTAAACAATACGAAAAAGTGAAAATAGTGTTTCAATTTTTATAAGATTTTAGCTTGAATGTAAATAAATATGTATATGTTTCATCAAAATATGAAATAAATATAAAAAATAACATAAAAATATTACAGAATAAATTTATAAAAATAATCTCCCCCTCTTAATTCCTATTCAAATATGTTCTTGAGAACAACAACAAAAAAAAAAAAAAAAAAAAGAAAAAAGAAAAAAAGGAAAATAAAATAAAAAGTAAAATTACTAAAAACTGACTATTTTAAGTAATAATAGAAACTGAATTTTTAATGAAATAAAATGAATTTGTAAAACAGAATGTGTGAGATTTTAGGTACAAACTAGGAAGTAACAATATTTATATATTAAAAAAGTAGAAACGATTAGCCATTGTTTATAAATAAAACAATGATTTGTATAGAGATTTGTTTATATGCATAAACAATTCGCAAAGTAATATGTTAGTCAAGAAAATTACAAATTTGCGTTCAATAGTCAAACATACGAGCCAAATTACCTATATAGTTTCGGTTATTCTATATCCACATTGCAGCTGATCTTCCTTCAATATATTCATATAAAAATATTTCGAGGTAAGTCACTTGAGTTTATACATCAATGCGCTTTAAGCCCTTTTCAAATTTAAAAAAAAAACCTTTTAGAAAGGAATCAATGTAACATAATTTGGCCATTAAAAATATATTATGGAGCATTAAAATTTCTATATTGTCGAATGTTAAATTTGCAGAGTAATATTTAAGGTCATGCTTAAGCCGTTTACAGTTGTGTTACTAAAACTGCATGATATGGTTTATTTTCTAATTTAGATACAAACGCATAGAGAATACAAGATTGGTAATGATGGAGGGTTTTAAAGTTAACTGCCCACGGGAGGGTAGAATACCATCAATCAATGAGGATAGCACCTATAATATCGAAATTCGAAGAAAAAAGCTGATAACTCTTAATGGTTATGTCGATGTTAGAGATCTTTGTTCGAACCCTGGTATTTCCGTCTACCAGTTGTGACACTAGGAACTCTCAGACACTTAGTTTGCCAAAAAAGTTAGTTGCGCGTAAATTGTAGAAACTAAGAAGAAAATATTGAAAGAAAGTTTGTTATTTTCATTTATTTTATAAATCGACATTTTTCTATTTATTGAAATACTTCTATGTTACCTATTCATTATAGTTTAGTATGAGTAAGAACATGTTTATGTTGCACTAAAAATATTGTATAGATAAATAGATATCTGTCAAAACAATAAACAAGTCTCTATATCTTCTGAAAATTGACATAAGGGAACGATAAACAAATAAATGCATTGTAACAGTCACGTCAACTAATATGATATATTCCTTAAAATGATGTAAGAGAGCATTAAATAAATATATCGGTTATAACTTACTCATCCGACTATTCCTAAAAATGTAGAGCCGTCAAAATATATTTACGTTGATATAATCTTTAAACTAATATTTTGACATTATTTTGCATTTCAGAGAAGGATGAAATATCATTTTTCCTTTTATAAATATGAATTATTGTCAAATATTGGTCTCACATAGCAGCATAAAATATGCATTTGTTTTTACTTTGGTGAACCATTCTTGTTGATTTAAATTATACAAAAAACAAAATTTGTGTTTTTTTATACATATATATATATATATATATATGTGTGTGTGTGTGTGTGTGTGTGTGTGTGTGTGTGCGCGCGCGCGCGTAAAATTAACGTGTGGAGAGCAATTTCATATAAAATATTTATAATGTAATAAAAATTTAAATAAAAGTTTCTTCTCTTCATCTAATTATTATTATTATTATTATTATTATTTTACATCATCATTTATATGAAATTAGTGCGGAAATCAACATCACTACTCATTGTTACACATTTCTTTATTCCTTGCGGATTTTTTTTTCAAAGGTTCAAATCCATTTTTTATGCACACAAAGGAATTATTGGCGCCAAGCATATTTATAGCTTAAAACAAACACATTTATAGCTTAAATATTTCTGAAATTTTTTTATCATAATTTGATTGTTTAAAACGAATTACCTCCTAGAAATGCAATATTTGTTTTATAATATAACTTTGCAATGCATGAAGATGCATGCATACGGCATCAAATACGGCATGCAAGCAACTACTTTAAGCCGTTTACTTAAATTGATAGTAAAATTTTAAATTCATCAACTTTTGATCCACCATATATTTATTTTTAAAAATAATCATAAAAAATTGGTTTTTTACATTATAGTTTGTGAATTTCCTTAAAATTGTTATCGTAATGCGATTGTTTAAAACAAAATATTGCTATGAATAAAATATGATTTTTTAAAATATTTTTCGTTGAAAGGCATGAGATACTAGACTTAACCATTGTAATATTGACGAAATATATTAGTCTGAAAAGGTCTTTAAATAAAATCTTTAAATAAAATAACTCTAGATTGAACTAGACCAGAACTGATCAATCGAACAAAGGAAAACAACACAGCTTTAAAAATGAAATGTTTATCGAGATGTTTCCAAAACAAAATATGGAAAGAAGCACTTCAATAAATTTCACAATTTCTTTCAAGAAATCAGTTTTGAATAAGGTTGCAAGTATTCTTCAAATATCTTACTCGTTGTTAAGACTTTTTTTTTTTTTACACAAACGAAAATTTATAACTGCCAATTTTTCTAAAAATAATTAAGATTATTGAACGTCCCTAAACATAAATAGTTTTCGAACAATAATTCTTAATAATGGCGTGCAAACTAGAACTCGATTAAAAAGTAATAAATAAAATACTTTGCAATGAAATATCCTAAAAAAAAAAAAAAAATCGAAGAATTGTTTCGGAAAGATGTAATAACATGTTTTTTCATCAGACCATAAAGGTATCCACAAGTGGTTTACGAATATAGTCGTGCTAATTTTTTGTCTGATTAACCCCTTAACGCGCGCTGTCCTCGCTGCGAGGACGCAAAATTTAAGATCCAGCTGCAAAAATTCATCCCGGAAATTTTTTAGCAAAAATGTACGTTTATAACATATCAGAAAAAGCCGTTTTTTTTAACCTTAAAATTAAAAATTCTTTTCAGTTTAATTTAGTTCATGAACTCCGGTGGCAGCATAATTTAAATGATCCGAATTGTCTTGCGCCGCAAAGGGTTTTAAAGGTCATGCAATAAGTTTCACTTGAAATAATTGTTGCCTATTTTTGGAATGTAAGATGTTTGTACACAGAGTTTTCTGTTCATAACATTTCATATTTTTAATTATAATGCGGCTTTTTCGTCAGAGAGTTAATATATTCAAAAATAATTTTCAAAGCATAAATGGAAGCCTCTCCATTGAGCCTAAAACGTTTTTGGTGTCTGCGTGTGTCCGTGTGTCTGTACCGCTATAGAGGCCGCAAAATCACCATAAAAGCTTAAACTGTATACATGTTCAGGAGTTATACAGAATTAGCTTCATATATATATATATATATATATATATATATATATATATATATGTGTGTGTGTGTGTATTCTGTTTGCGATTAGTGTGCAGATATATACCAAAGTGTTTCGCATCATTAAGATCAATGGAGAGAAATTACATGTACCGCGATAGAGGACTAAAACAATCCGACTGACTAGAAAAATAGGACGCACATTCGTGAACTATATATAATTCTTTGTATGTGTTTTGGTGTGTATAGTGTTCACGATTACCGTAAAAGGACACATCAGATCATTTCTTATCATTACAGCCTACAGACAGAAGTGCGTTTAGACGCATTTTAACGCAGTTACCTGCGTTCAAAAAATTGAAATTACGATAATACTATTAAAATGCTTAAAGGTATGTTTTCTACAGATAAAGTATGTGTAGACTTTATAATTAATATAAAAAACAACGCAAAAACTTTTAATAGCGTTATGTAACCATCCAAATGATGCCAAATTTGCTACACATATTTGTAAGCTACATAGAATTAGTTGTTGCCGAAACGTCAGTGGAGGCCCTACATTGAGACTCAAAACGGTTTTGGGCTGTGTCTGTCGCGCGATAGCGGCCGCAAAAATAGCGCTATTGACTTGAAATTTGGTACACATGTTCATGAGCCCCACGAAATCAGCTGTATAGTTTTTGGTATGTATTCCATTTATAGTTCGTATACAGGGACACGCCAAAGTTTTTCTTATCATTACGACCTATGGGAGGAATTTGTATGTATCGCGATAGCGGCCGCAAAAATCACGCTATTGACTTGCAATTTGGTACACATGTTCATGTGCCACACGGAATCAGCTGTATAGTTTTGGGTGTGTATTCCATTTGTAATTCGTGTACAGGGACACGCCAAAGTTTTTCTTATCATTACGGCCTATAGGAGGAATTTGTATGTACCGCGATAGCGGCCACAAAATCACGCTATTAACTTGCAATTTGGTACACATGTTCATGAGCCCTACGGAATCAGCTGTATAGTTTTAGGTGTGCATTCCATTTCTAGTTCGTGTACAGGGACACGCAAAAGATTTTCTATCATTACGGCCTATGGGAAGAATCTGTATGTACTGCGATAGCCACCGCAAAAATCAAGCTATTGACTTCCAATTTTTGCCGAAACGTCAGTGGAGGCCCTCTGTTGAGACTCAAAAGGATTTTGGGTTCCGTCTGTCCGTCCGTCTGTCTGTCTGTCGTGCGATAGCGGCCGCAAAAATCACGCTATTGACTTGAAATTTTGTACACTTATTCATGATCTCCACGAAATTAGCTGTGTAGTTTTGGGTGTGCATTCCATTTTTAGTTCGTGTACAGGGACACGCCAAAGTTTTTTTTATCATTACGGCCTATGGGAAGAATTTGTATATATCGCGATAGCGGCCCCAAAAATAACGCTATTGACTTGCAATTTTGTACACATATTCATGAGCCCAACGGAATTAGCTGTATAGGGTTAGGTGTGTATTCCATTTGTTGTTCGTGTACAGGGACACGCCAAAATTGTTCTTATCCTTACGGCCTATGGGAAGAATTTGTATGTACCGCAATAGCGGCCGCCAAAATCCTTCGATTGACTTGCAAATTGGCGCACACGTTCCAGCTTTGCATATAAGTAGCTGTATAATTTTTATTGCTATATTTTTTATAAACTGTGTACAGGGACACGCCAAAATTCTTAACATTACGGCGTATGGGGTGAATTTCGTTTAAACGCATTTTAATATCATTACTTTGCAATGAAGAAAATGAAACTAGAGTACGTGAGTAAGATGCTTAAACTTATGTTGTTTGAAGAAAATATGTGCTCTTAAGCTTTCTAATTAATGTACAGGACCTTACAAAAGTGTTCTGACAATGTCACTTAGTCATCCAAACGATGCTAAATTTGGAACAATTATTAATTTTAAACGCAAAATAAGCTGAATAGTTTTTACTGGTGTATACAATGTTTATGGTTCGTTTACAAAGACACACGAAAGAATTTCGTAACATTAGAGCCTATGGACAATTTTTTAATTTAAGCGCGCAATTTAATGCGTTTATGCTGAATTGAACTTAATAAAGTTAACATACATTATTAAGATGCTTAAAATCATGTTTTCTCTTAAAAAAGGTTGTGTATAGACTAAATAATTTATGGGATCACACAAAGTAATTCCGAGTATGTACTGTAATCATCCAAATGATGTCAAATTAGTTAAAAAAATTATTGAGTTATAATTAATTAGATTTATTCTTATTATTGGCGTTTATAATGACTGTGGCTACTTTTCCGGGATACATAAAGGAATTTCGTACTATTACGGTCTATAGTCGGTATTTCTTAAAAGTGTATTTTAACTGGATTACACCCCATCAAATATAATGAAATTTTATTAGAATTTTAAAAGCATGTTTTCCTTTTGAAAATTGTGGGCATAGAATTGATAATTAGTTTAAAGGTTACGCAAAATATTTCCGATATGCTATGTAATTTTTTTTTGTATGAAATTTGGTATTTATGAATTCAGGGAAATAATACAAGGCCGTCGTTTATTGAGAATACATATTGTTGCGTACTTGGGGGTTCGTAAGTTGTCCGAGAATGAAAGGCGAAACTTGCAAAAATTCAGTGATTTATTCAAGAAAGTTCCAGAAAAATACAGGTCTATAAACCAAGTATCAGCTTCAATTCAACCAGTAAACATAGCTTAAACAACAGTCGTTAACAGTAAAACAACAGTACAAACTGTTTAGCAATAACACATAACGCAAGTCTCATTCAAAGAGGCTCAAAGCAAAGCAAGCATTTGACGAAACTGACACAAATCTGAGATTGGCCGCCTTGGCTAAAAAAAGGCTCCTTTTATACTATTCTATCGTACACAGACTGTTCTGGAAAATTTTCGTATCTCATCAGCCAATGAGATTAGAGCTTCCATATTTGGTATATCCCTAATAAGGATTTTCTCGCCAAGCTTGCCAAAAAAATCGCCAAGGAGAGAAACTGTAGCCAAATTTGGCGCCAAATCCCTTTCTTCCCTTATATGGTGCTTTTTAATGCGTTTTTAAAGAAAAATTAGGCTATTTTAACGCTAAAACGACTAGAAATGCACAAAATTAGCATTTTATCGACTTACTAAGTCTCTTTGAAAAAATTTATACTAAAATAAATGAAATTATTTACAATTCCGTAACCCTAAAAAAGATATACAAATAGATATACAAAGAGAGAAATAGCGGGGGGTTGAGGGGGGCGGCAGCCCCCCTCAGGAATGTATCTGATTATGGTAATAAGTCAATCGAATCAATATATACTATTATATAATAAGGAACAAATAAAAATGACCTATTGAAAAATGTCTAATGCAAATAGGACGTTGAGGCTCCTGATCTGCAGATCCAGTAGTTTAGTTTTTATCTTCAATAAATTGTTTTTGAAACGAGTTTAGGGACACGTAATGAAATGTCATACCATTACGGTCTACAGACATAAATATTTTGAAATGCATTTTAAATCGTTAAACTCAATACGACATAATGAAATAAAAGTATGTTATTAAATTCTTTACAAGCATTTTTTTTTTTTTTTTAGAAAAGCTATTAAAGAATTAGTAATCAGTTTAAAGAGCAATACAAAAGAGTTATCATATGTTATACAATCATTTATTTAGCAATATATTTGGCAAAAGTATTTACGAATCACAAGAATTTAGCTCTATAGCTATTTTGGTGCGTATAATGTTCGTGGTTCGTATTTGTGGAAAACAACAATGAACACACACACACACCAATATATATACACATATATATATATATATATATATCCAGAAAAATAATTTTTCTGGATATTCAACATAATACATTAAATCTGGATCTATATGACAAAAAGAAAGATTTTTCATTTAATAGTTACAGCATGCCTCACTGGTATAGTAATTTGCATAAAAAAATCTATATTAATATTTTGATTGGTCAACTAAATAGATTCTGTAAAATATGCAATAAATATTCAAATTACAATAAACAAGTTTTTAAATTCATTGCTAATCTTTTTTGCAATAATAACTATCCATTAAATTTCATAAAGTTTTACACCAATAATTTTAATAAATGTTTGCGATTGGGGTGATAGCTGCGGTAAGGTTTCTTCACTTATGGTTCTTGGTGTCTAGTAGTGCTTGCTGATGAAGACTCATGGCCAAAGTCCAACTTGTGGAACGCCTTATGTCGGACTGCAGCTACTTGGTGCTGAGCGACTCGGAGAGTTTGGACTATGATTTTGGAACATCGGACAAGACAGCGCCAGTATTGAGCCACTACATGTGAATCATCTGCTTTTGCTTTAAAGACCTATTTCTACATTGCAGTAAGTTCAGTTCATTACAATATCTTTTTGCCTTCCAGGTCTGGGTGGGAACATGACGATCTAGCATGTCCTTTTATTAAATTATTTTTATCACAAATATCGACTTTGTAGTTTTTGGATTATTATATTAATTTAGTTATGTTACTTTTATGAAGCACCAGTTTTGTTATATCTAATTTACATGAAGATTGTTATATATAATTTGCCAGTAATTTATTGTTGATTTTGTTGGGAGTATGCTAGTTTCGCCATGTTTCCGAAACCTGTTAGGCCTCTTTTAATTTAATTTATTGTCTGTTCTGCTGCTCCCACCCACTGAAGAGGAAGCGGAAGGGTGTTTTTCGCATGTAGTGTTGTTTTTTACAATTGTTCATCGTTACTATAATTCGTTACTTTTTCATCCTTACTATAATTCGTTACTTTTTTGAACGTTTTTTCTTGTTATACACGCCCACTTGTCTTCAAGTTTCACCATATTTTCTAAATTATATATTTTTGTATAATTTTTAGTGCTGCCTTTGGCGCCTTTTTTATACAAATACACTTTTATTAATAAGTAATTAATATATATATATATATATATATATATATAATATAAATATATATATCGTAGCATTACAATCTATAGACGACATTTGTTTTAAATGAATTTTAGCATGGTTTCGCTACATTCACATAATAAATTAAAGATGCCTTATTATAATATTTAAAAGCATTTCTAATCATATTTCTTAATCTGTAATAATTTTATGTATAAAAAACTGAATTTAAATGCTGCTTTAGAGAAAGTTGTGTAAATAACATACCAGATAATTAAAGAAGACGTTACACATTTCATGTATATATTTGACATTTTATAATACAAATACATAAATAGTTACATTTTAGCAGGCTTTGCCCGTTTCGCAGGGCACTATACTTAAATGAGTTGTCTAAATGCCATATCGTTATTAATAACCTAAGTTAAAGTTCTCGCTGTGTTCGATAGAGGTTTTTCCCGCTCGCAACGTAAAGAGTGTGGGTCCACACTGCCTTCGATAGCAACTTACCCACTTCTTACTTCCCCTCCCCAACGGGAAAGTTCGAAGTTTTTCGAAATCCCACCGAAGTACATAATGCGTACACTTAATCAACATCCACATACCAAAATTCGCTGTTCAAAGATAATTTAAAGCGAATTCAAACGGGAAAACATGTTTAACATGAGTTTATTGCCACCGATCCCGAAGGGGATTTCGTAGAATTTCGTTACAATAAGTGTCGGATACACACAAACAATTTACGCACCAAATTTTGCGACTGGAGTTCCAATAGATTTCCCAAGAAAAATTTAGCGCCGAAAGGGTGTTCTCAAATTTGCAATACCTTTGTACCATTTTTAGTAGAACTCTACTCAATAATCCGCAATTTCTGAAATTCCCCCCCGGAAAATGGTTTTTCTCCTCCCTCCTGTAAGATACAAGAATTCAAAAATCGTACATAATCTTTTATTTATTTTCAAGTCTAGTCTCTTCATGTGCAATTTCTTCACCGTGAAGTAATTTGGGGCCAAGTTATGCTTTCAAAAATTTTTGCTTCTTCACCCCGCCCCAATAGGAAAGGAGGGGGAAATTTCGATAAATCCCGTTACTTTAGGTGTCGGATTAATATAAATAATCTAAATACAAAACATTGTGACCGAAGCTCTCATAAATTTCACTGGTCAAATTTAACGCTAAAAAGGGCGTCTCGAATTTGCCCTTTGTAACACATACCCCCCCCCCCCAAAAAAAAAAAATAAATAAAAAAATAAATAAAAAAATAAATAAAAATAAATAAATAATTAAATAAATAAATAAATAAATAAATAAAATAAATGATATATATATATATATGTGTGTGTGTGTGTGTGTGTGTGTGTGTGTGTGTGTATGTGTGGCAAATCACGAAAAATCAAAAACGTGTTTTGGTCAAATCCTAAAGAAGAAGCATGGCTGTTTTCGACATCTTTGTTCAATTTCTACAAGAATTCTACTCAAAAATAAGGAGTTTGCGAAAATTTTCGTGAAAAATCTATTCCCCCCCCCCCTCCCCCACTTAAAAATCGAAAATTTGTAAATCACAGATAATGTTTTATTTGTATTCAAATCTAGTCTCGCCATGCGCAATTTGTTTACCATAAGTGATTTGGAACCAAGTTATGCAAGTTATTCTTACAAACATGATTTTGCCTTCGCCCGCCCCCTCATCCCAGGGAACAAAAGTGACAAATTACGCAAAAGTGGATAGATATAATTTTATGTTGAGTAAAGACCCAAATTCCTGCTAAGTGTCGATGAATTCTGTCCAGCCGTTCTTAGGTGATATTCGAATAAAAGTAGAGTTACAGACATACAGACACAACGACACACACACACACAGAGAAAATATTTTCTGAAGTCATTTTCTGCTTTCATGGCGTCTGAAACGTGAAGATAACGTAATTTTTTTTATTCTGACAAATTTACAGGCAAAAGTCGGATTTTATTAATATAGATTTCTTAAATTTCAAAACGTGTATATCTGAAAAAATTTCTTTATTGCTTTTTAGGGAAACTGCTCATTTCCATCCATATTTACTCATAATTTATGAAGTTTTTTTTTTTTTTTTTTTTTTTTTTTTCATAAAGTGTTTTTGGAGAATTAAAACCTATGTAATCACTTTCTTTATGATGTGTCAGATTTCTCGAATTGAATGTACTACATTTTCTGAACTAAATAAATATGATTAATCAGAATACAATATGTTTCTTAAATATGGTGTTTTATACTTATTATTTAAAAATTCATCATTTGAAGTATTTTTTGATTGAGAAATTTTGATAAATTGTTTTAGATTTCTCCATTAATATTGAATGAGATAGCAATCATTTAATAAAAAATAATCTTTATAGGAAGTTTTATTTTAAAATTACTTTTAATAAAGTATAACTTTTCCTTAAATATTTTCACAAAATACCTTTTACATTTCTAATAAAAATGTTTATACTGGTAATTTATATATAAAAATTTATGCATGCACACACGCATAATGACAGAATCTCTAGAAGTAATATCGTTAGGCGATATACTCTTGCTCATTTTATAATTGCACCAAAGATGCAAACATTTTGTAAATCAATATCACCGAAGTTTTTAAAGCATAAAAGATTACAAAAAGCACTTTTTTAAATTTTTTTTGCTCATGTATTGGCAGAAATTGTATTGTTTTTCGGTAAAATTTTAGAAATCTAGTTTTTTGATATGTTTGTATTCTTTAAGGTCACCTGAATTCAAAAATTATGTTTCAGCGGTTCGCCTTTTTTCGTGCCTCTCTTTCTGTGTGTTGTCTGTCTGCGAGTTTGTTATCAGTATAACTTGAGAACAAATAATGATAGAGTGTCTAAACCCGCAATTCACTCTCTGTATCACATGTAAATGCTACTACAAGATTTTTGGATTTTTGTTAAATTCAAACATTAGGTTCATGTTCAGTGACATGCAAACAAATTAAAATACATTATGGTTATAGGCAAAATTTTTGGTAGGTAAAGTTTAACATATTTAGACTGGTCTCAACAAAATAAAATAAAAATGTACTTTTGTAACTCGGAAAAGTACTCTAGCTCATTCAAAAAAAGTTCTTAAATGACATATTTAAATTTATATTAAGATTTTGCATAAAATAGAAGTTAAAAACTATCGAATTTAAAAATCTTTTTTTTTTTTTCATTTATTTTTACAGAAATTTTAATAGTAATAATAATCAAACAAAATATTCAAATGAGAACTCATTTTTCGAAAAAGAAATTTTGAGGCTTAGAATAAATGCAAGAATTTGTGATTGTTTAATGAACAAATCTTAAATTCTGATCATATTGGAACTTTTACAAGAAATGAAGTTTTACAAGTAGTACATAATATAAGTAACAATGATAAAAAAATATTGTTTTGATGTTTAAAAAAAAAAAAAAAAAAAAAAAAAAAAAAAAAAAACGGAAATTTGCACATTGAATAATCCTGAAAAAGTAAAAAATAAATGTTTTTAAAAAAGCCTCAAGAAAAGAAGATAACTTAAATTATATATATATATATATATATATATATATATTTGGGGGGGGAAGGGGAGGGTCTACAGTTTAAAACACACCAACCAAACAACAAAAAAAAAGTTAACAGAATTTAAAACATCTTGTTTAGCAAAGATTTTTCAACGTCTTATTTCATAAATATCCAAGTTAAAAGGAGTTCAGCCATAGATGTCGATTTATTGGAGTAGAAATACGTGCAAAAGAAAGACGACTCAAAGAAATATATTTAAGATTTTGTGAACTTTTTTTTTTTTTTTTTTTTTTTTTGATATTTCAACTGTAAGGAATTTTATATTCATTTGATCTACATTATATAAAAGTTATCTTAAATTTTGTCTAAATATTTTTAAATTACATTCGGTTTAACCACATTTAAAGTTACGCTGTATAAAGAATTTGATAGAAGAATATCATAAATTCAAATATGTGAGTATAAAAATATTTTAAACTTGCTTAAAAATTTTATGGATTTTGTTAACATACTAATATAGTTACAGAAACATTTATTCCATATTTACATACGTATAGTAAGATATATTTTTAAAAACATAAAATGCATTTGACTATATATCAGAATTCTAAAACTTTTTAAGCAGTTTTTGTAAAATAGAGATCAAAGATAATTTTATTATTTTTTCTCGAAAACAAGTTATTGCTTTGAAACCGAAGAATGTAATTCCTGAAAAAATAATCATTTATACGATGAGTTTTCATCTAGGAATCATTATCTAAACTCTTAAAAAATAAAATTTATTAATAAAACACAGTTCGTCAATTAATAGAAAATGAAGCCTGTTTTAATATTATTATTATTTATTAATACCTAAAGCAAACATGGTTAAAAATAAATGGCTCAAAACCAACAGAAAATTAAAATTATATTCAATTGTTCTTCGATTTTTTTTTTTTTTTTTTTGGGGGGGGGGGGGTAGTGTCCTGAATAATATGCCTAACAATGAAAAATCTTCCTATGTAAGTTTGCATGAAAATTTTTAATTATACATTTTTAAAGCTGCTTAAACATTCAGTTTAAGCTTTTTTTTTTTTTTTTTTTTTTTTTTTTTTTAATAATTGAAAATATAAATTAATCAAACGAAAAGGAAGCAAGTTATTAGATTTTTCCTGGCTCACAATATTAACAGGGATATCACTAGAAATCTCTTGAAAACTCATGAACTTGAAAAGAAATTTATTGATAGAACTTTGGTAGTAATGAAAAATGGTATGCTAAATTATAAAATGTTGATTACATACAAACTTCCAGATGAATCTCAAACTTATGCAAATTTCTCAATGTTGTAATGTTACAGCGCATTGAATACAATATAGTGTTAAAACCTTCCAGAAAAACTGTGTTGGAATTGGAACCATAACATATTGGAACCACATGCACTTTTAAAAACTGTAAGAAAGTATTAAAACAATTAATGTAAACGAAAATGCAACTGCTAACAAATTTCGAATAGCCTTTACTGTAACTATATATATATATATATATATATATATATATATATATTTATATATATATATATTTTTTTTTTAATTAAATTTTTTTAATTTTTTTTAATTTTTTTTTAAATGTAATGCTAATCATAATGTATTAAATAGAAATCATTTTCTTCTGCCTATGAATATCATATTTCAATTTCATTAATATTTGTGCATATAAAGTTATTAAAATTTGATTTATAGAAATACCTCTCATAGAACGCAATGCCATGGAATAATTTTGGGATCCCCTGTAACCGAACCAGTGGTGGTATTTGCTCCATTTTTGATGGAAAACATACGATAGAGAGATTGAATAACGTATTTCAATTTTATTAAGGTTTGTGTAAGTAAAAGTATTAAAATATGGTTTCTATAAATACTTCTCATAGAACTCCTTGGAATACTTTCGGGTGACCTTGTACACAAACCAATAGAGGTATTTACTCCGTATACAACAGAGAACTTACGATAGTTTATTTGAATAACAAATGCAGTTTCAAAAAATTCCATGAATATTTACGGGAGTTATAGCGCGAACAGACAAATCTACATAATGAAGTCATTAACACTTTTCAATTTTGTTAGAAAGAGTGTTAAAAAGCATATTTTATCCCTTAGTCATCTTACTCATTGATTTTGCTGCATAAAGAACTACTTCCATCACATAGCTACCAGCATTTCAATTTATTCCGTGGTATTGTTTGTACCCGCCTATTTTTTGACACCACTTTCTTTGTACAGTAACATTTCTCTAATATGTAATAAGGGTTAAATAAAAAGAAAATTCCTTTAAAATGTGATAAGAAAATAAGGCGGCAACAGTTTCTATTAGCAACAGTTTTTTTTTAATCACAATTCAACCAAATATTAGCAGACAGACCTAATGCTTACCTTTTCTACATTATACGTCTCTGATTTTTAAAGAATTATTGAGTTGGAAAAGCCTAAATGGATAAATAAGGAAGTGTTTTTCGTGGGAAGGCTGTGGAGAAGAAAGCAAATCGTTTTGCATGTTCGTTACTATTTAAATTAACTGGTTGTACAAGTTTAATATTTGTTTCTGAACATTTTATGTAAGGACATAGCAAGACGAACGGTATGCACACATTATCAAATGTGTCATAAAATAATTAATGATCAGCTTATTCCTTAGTACTTTATTTGTTTATTTGCTAACTAATTACTGTTTAACTTGTGAAATAATGCTTTTTTTTTTAAATGCTATGTTATTGACTAATTCGTACGTTGTGGGTATTCTTTAATTATACCTGTAAGTTTTAGTAGCTTATTTATAATAATTTGGTATTAAACGTACTTTTTTGTTCTAATATTAAATTACAATAATCAATATTCTTTTCAAGCACTTTTTAAATTATAATTTTGCTTTAGAATAATAAAGCTGATATATGAACCTTTATGGGAAGAGGTTATGGAAACAAAAAGAGAAAGATCTTACCATACAGGAATGGAAATACGTGAATGTTGCCAGTAAAATAGAATAACAGCATTAACACTTACGTGCCACATAAGTGGTATAAAAACAAAGAAAAATTATGACAGAAAATAAAGGACGCACCATGACACTATACAGTAAAGTAATCATGCTTTGCTGACAGTATAAATTTATTAGAATCCCATGTTATTGAGCTGGCTATCATACACATATGTGAACTAGTACTTCAGATTAATATTAAAAAAAAATGTATACTCATTTGGCTCAAAAATGGCTATGAAAACTTTGTAATGGCTCATAATGAAGCTGTTTCATTTCCTCAGTTTTTGCCAATGTACTTGGCATGTGTAAAAGCATTTAACAAAAGGAAATATTTTGCTGCAGTTTTAATTTTTATAGACACTGTAAACAAAAATAACGAAAAAGAAAATGTAAATGAGCTGCAGTTGAAAATTAAATTAAGTAGGGTTCAAAAACTTCAATTTCATTTCCAAAGAGAGAAAACTTTAGCCTAAAATCAACGAAGACGGTTCCTTCATGCAAGTCATCGAAAAAAGATAGATTTACACTTAAACACTGCAGTACATGTCGCAATGTTACAGTAGCATTTAACCGGCTTATAATACCGTTACGGTATTTGTAGCTGTTAATAAAATGCATTTCTCATTGCATTATCAATTTTTTTTTTTTTTTTTTTTTTTTTTAATACTGTATTTTGCTTTTTATTTCTTTTATCATAACTAATTAATATTTTATACATTGTTATGATTTAAGGAGCAGATATTGAGAATTAATCAGTAAATTTCGTAAATCATACCACTTGCTTATTTGTTTAAAACAAAATTTTTTTATAATTTACTGCAAAAGTATGATTGAGAAAAAAAAATAGGTAGCTAAATAACTACACTTTAAGATTAACCTACATCAAATGCAGCTGGCAATGATTTAGAAAAAAAAAAAAAAAAAAAAAAAAAGTGACGCACGGTACGATTGTAACCACTTTAATATATAGAGACTTACTGAGCTTTGTAAATTATTATTATTATTATTTTAATACATTCTCACCAAAATCTTCAGTTTCACCAGTAGATGCAATACTACAAATTTTTAATGTAAATTTAAGTAACAGATTTATCCTAATTACCTACGTTTAATTGTGTTAGAAAAGAATATTAAAAAATAACGGTTGTTATTCATTAAAAAAAAGAAACTAGATGTAGGAAAGTATGGTTTAAGGCTATAACGTAGCTCGGAGAAAAAATATTTTTCACATACATAAAAATTTCTGTATTAAACAAATGTTTTGTTTGAAGATTAAGAATTTTTAAGGGATTTACCGCTTAAATTAGTAATTAAACAACTGTCTAATAATTATTTGAAAAACGAAAAATTATTCGGCTTCAAGAGATTATACTGCTAATTATTACTTTTTTGCTTACATACGGTAAAACACTAAATGATAGTACAACAAATATTGTAACAGTAATAGATGAGAAGTAATATAATAACTTTATTTAAAATCAAGGCAATTTATATTCTATTAAGAAAACTATTTTTATTTTATTTTAATCAATTTACTTTCCCTTATCAGTAAAATTTGATTTGCATTTCCAAACTGACTGGAAAGAAAAGTCAAATCTAAAGCAACGAAAGTTATTTAAATTGAAACATTGTTTCATTTATATTGAAACATTTGAAATCATTTCTGAAAGAAACAGCTCTTCAATATAAATTTTGTGGGTTAACGCAATGAATAAAAATTTTATTAACGAGCGTCATGTAAATATCTGAATATATTGGTGGAAAGGACGGATCTTTATTCTCAATTAACATTAATTTGTCGGATACGTATGTAAATTAAATTTAACTTTATAATATTTTGTCTGAATATTTCACTAATCATATGAAATAATTTATATTATTTACATTAAAGGATACTTAAGCTAACTAACTGAAAATTTATTTTGATAACATTCAAAATATTAAAGTCTTAATATATTCCTTTTCAAAAAATTCATATTATACTAAGTAATTAATATAAATATAAATATGTAATATTATATCGTATATATTTCTAATAAATTAAATGAATTAACAAAAAAGCATTACCCCCCCCCCCCCAAAAAAAAAAAAAAAAAAAAAAAAACTATACACATAATAGACGGAAGTTTTAAAATGCACATTCAGTATATTTATCAAAATAAATTTCATAATAAGTTTAAAACATTCATATCCTTAGATGATAACGTTTTAAATCCCATAAAATTTATATTTAACTCTTTGGCGGTTGTAACGCTCTAAAGCGCTCTAAACAGTGCCGTCGAATTTAGGGATTTTTTATTTTATTTTACTTTATTTTTTATCAGCAATACATTTGACGAGTGATATTTCATAAACATAATGGATGAATAACTTTCAAAGTGATTGGGCAACCAGTTCAAATTTAGTGGAGGATATTAAATTAAAAAGTGCTTAATTTCGGTTACACAGAAAAGTGAAATTAAATGGGTACCTCAAAGGATTAAAATAATATTTTTTAGTTCTTAACAATAAGTAGGAATATCACCAAGTCTATCATTAATAAACAACTGAGTTATCTCAAATATTTTGTTATATATATTAACCGACGTTTTAGTAGTTATAGGCAGCCGTGGACTAAAGTAACACACAAACACCACATTCTTAACCGAAAGCTTCCGAAAGATAAAGAACTGGTTAAAATCAAGAAACTATTTAATGTTTGGTTCAATTGATTAATGTAATACATATCCATTACTACATTTCAGGTGTTCGAAAGGTCCAGAAACAAGTTAGAGAAATGCATAATTCTATTTCGATTAGCATTTTACTCATAATTGCCACTTTTAAATACACTCTCTTACAAAATTAATAGTCTGAAGGGGTATTTTTTGTATATTAAAAGATCAAATCAATGTTTCATGAAGCCAGATTTTAGTTGGAAATCGAAATTTCTTACAAAAAGGCTATGCATTATAAAAAATAATAAAAAATAAAAATTATTTTCCTGTTTTCCTGCGTATAATTCACAGGTTAGGTAAATAAGTTTTATGCAAGACATTTTAATAGAAAATAAATAAATAAATAAAAATAAACTAGATACATATAAACAACAATATCTCATTGAAATGATCTCCGTCTGTAAATTAAAATTTCTGGTGTAAAAGTTATTTATGGGACCTGCGGATTGCATGCAGGAAAATTCGGTGTGATGGCTATATTAAATGACTATACTATGATGCCTCTAATTTTACTTATGTTTTACAAAGTTACAAAGCAGTAATCTGTTTTCGGTTGTTTGTAATATATTAAACCAACCTTTTAAATGTCCAAAGTACAATTATTGTGAGTGGGTATTATCTTTGAAACAAATCAATGTTTGTAACCAATTGTGAATGATTAATCTCTGTGAGTGAAAAATGTTTAAATTCAGTTAAATAATAACTGATTTGAAGATGAAAGGTTTTAAGCCAGGTGCCCTTTTAATAATCAACATTGTCCTTTAAAAGTTCTCGTCTATAGTTAATACCAGCAACTTGTCTAAATATATTATTTACCTAATTCGGCATTTATGGCAAGAAAAAATATACATTTTCCTTTTTTATCATTTAATTTAATGAGTAATCATTTAAAGTTCATACTAGAAACAGAATAATCAAATTATATAATTAAAAACTTTACTATACTATAGTATTAAAAATAAATGAACCTTTTAATGTTGTATTATAATAAACTGCTTTTGGAGATCAGGCAGGACAAAATAATGATACATACGAAAAATATGGGACGGATGCGTTATAATCTTCACCACTCTGTCAGTTAAACACTTTCTAGATTATTTTTAAGCATTAGTGTCTAAGAATGACTTTTTATGCCAAATGCTAAGTAACTAATAGCATATTTCATTTTAAAAATAGTTTACACTCTTTTTAAAAAATCGGCATTAAAACAAGTGAGACTTTAAAATTGATATTGTAATGTTCCAAAAACTTAAAGAGTTTTTAAATAAATTTTTCATTTTCTCAGAAAATTATATCTTTCAAGAACAAATAACATTTATAACAATTAAATTATTTAAAAATTATATTTTACGTATTCGAAGATTTAATATTTTTTAATCTCTTTATGTGTACCATTAACCACCCCATTAATATGATTTATTAATCAGAAAAAACGTGAGATAATGTGTCATAAATACTCTAAAAGTAATTTCATAGAAAAATCAATCTAATAAATTATAACTCCAGTATTGAAAATTAAAATTAACATAAAGGTTTATACCTACAGTAAAGAATTGGAAAAATAATGCTTAAGTAAAATAATAATTCTACAGCAATCGCAGTCCAATCTTATTACCGTGTTAGAATACATTTCAAATTTGCATAATAAGATATTTCATGCAATAATTATATTTAATTCTTTCTGTTTCCATACAAATATTTTAATTTATTAGGTGCATACCAAAGCTAATGTACTGAAGATAAACTAAAACCAGTAGATTTCATTTCCTTCTGATTATTAATGGAATTCATGTACGCCTCAAATATTCTCTTACAGGAAGCTTGTTGTGCTAAACGAATAAAAGAAAAAGGCATCCCCGGCTAATTCGGCAAATCCTTTAGTAATTATAAATAAATATGCAGCATTACTTTAGGCATTAGTTACTTTCATTAAGTATTTCACTATGTGTTTATCAAAATAATAATATGGATAATATTCGGTAAGAAAAAATTTATACACCACTTAAGATTTGTTTTCTTACAAATTTATTTCTCATGTAACTGCTTTTAAAATCGGAAATTTTAAATTGAACAAACATAGGGTTTTTAACATTTAGAAAGTTTTTATCATTCCCTAAAATGAATAATTAATTAATTTATTTATTTATTATAAAATATTTTTGTAATCGTCTGCAGTACATTTTCAGCTGAATAAAATGAAGATTGTTTTAATAAGCTAAGTTAATCAAAATAGGAATCATAAATAGCCAGCCCTGTATTAAATCACTTTCTTTACATAAATTGTGGTTGTTCGGTTAGTAAAGCAATGAGCTACTTATAGGAGGATAGCATATTATATTTTCGAGCAAGAGACACACAAAAGAATTTCATACCATTGCAGTCTATAGGCAAAATTTTGTTTGAATTTCTGGATTAAAATGGTTGCACTTCATTCAAAATAATGGAATAAACATACGTTATTAAAATGTAAAAAAAAAAAAAAAAAAAAAAAAAAAAAAAAAAAAATTGTAGAAAAGGTTAGCATATGTTTAGTAATTAATTTAGAAAGTTACACAAAAGAATTCCAATACGTTGTGCATTCATTCTTTTGACACAGATTTAGAACAAGTAATTAGAACTACAAGGAATTAGCTCTATAGTTTTTTTTTTTTTTTTTTTTTTTTTTTTTTTTGTCTGTATAGCGTTTGTAGTTTTAATACAGGGACGCACAAAAGAAATTTTTTACCGTTAGATCTATGGACCATACGTTTTAAAGTGAATTGTAGCGTGATTATACTCCGTTCACATATTAATATTAATATGTTATTCGATTGTTTAAAAGAACGGATATTGTCAAAAATAGCAGTCATGGATTTGGTAGTTAATTTCCAGGGTTACACAAAATAATTCTAATGCACACTTATGCGTCATATAAGTGATAAAAATGGAATTTAAAATTATTAAACAAAAAATGTAATTCCGTTTGATTTTACTTATTTTCGTAGGCAATTGTGACTAGCCTTTCAGATTAATAAGAAAAAAGTGCATACACATTTGGCGCAAAAATGTTTAAGGAAATGTTCTAATAGCGCATCACAAAACCAGGGCTCGAAATTAACAGTGGTCGTTGGTCCATCACCACAAAAATATTCAGCGAATCAGCAAAATATAAATTCTAGTGGTCTAACGAAGCAGTGTAGCTTTGGATTTTTTTATTTACTCTTCTCTAAAATTGCGTGTAAATCTCACATATAACAGTATGTTATAACAATAGTAATTATACTTCATTATAGTTGTTAATATCACATATTTTCTGTAATTTTTCATTTAATTTCACTTTACTAACTTTTTATTTTTTAACTTTTCATACTTAATATAGTACTTTATGGTAAATATGTGACATTTAGCCCATTAATTGAAGAATAATTTTTTTATTTGCATAAGGCTTCGTTTGTAATTTTTAATTAATTTACAAAAAAATAATATTTTTCATGTAAATATTTCATTTTGCAACTTTGGCAATATTTTTAAAAATACAATAAAATTGGTAAATGGAGCAGTGAAAGCATGTATGGACCAGTGAAAAATTAAAATTTCTCGTCTTGCGGATCGGTTTCTTAGCAAGTTTTCTCCATTTCTACCCCTGAAAACTATTTCATTTTGTGAGCTTTTCATAACGTCATTGCCATAAGTGAAAGCACTTAATAAGATAAAATTTTGGGATATAAATATTTTTTTTAATTCTTAGCAGTAGACGAAAATCACATAAAAGATAAAGTAAATAAATAAGAAATTAAAATTAAACTAGAGAAATAGACAAATAGTGTCTAAAATCTTCAATTTCAATTCAGAAGAGAGAAAACTTTAAACTAAAATTAATAAAAACTGTTCCTTCGTGAAACTCATCGAAACCAGTTAAATCCACACTTAAACACTACAGTACATAGCATCTTACTTTACTTAGAATTTTTTAAAAAATGCAACTATACTTATTATAACTATAACGATTAAAAATGTATTTCTATTAGGTCTTTGATTAAATTCGTGCGGTTTTTTATTGCTTCATTTCATAAAAATACATCAAATCAAATGACAATTTTTAATCAAAATACTCTCCATTACTTTCTACAACCTTTGCCCATTTTTCGGGTAAAAAATGTATACCACGGCGATAGAAGCTCTCGTCTTTGGAGGCAATAAAATGATACGCGTCCGCACGAACTTTTGCAACGACCTAATACATTTTTTGCCTATTGTTAATAATTTGATAAGGATCGATTTTTGTCTTTTAATTATTATTTTTTTTATTACTAATTAATAGTAAACTAGAGTCGTAAATCATGTCACTTGCAAATTTATTGAAATCAACCAATTTTCATGACTTACTGCACAAATATGATTATCAAAATATATTTTATGTAAATGAATAACCATATTTCACAATTAGCATACCTCAAATGTAGCTAGCGATAATTTAGAACAAAAAAGGAAAGTGATGTGATGCAGATAACTTAAATACACAGCGATCACATAACTTTGTATGTATGATTTTTTTTTCTATGTATATTCTTAGTTTCGTGTAACTCAGGAATATATATGTTTAACATACTCAAACCTTTCAGTATTACCAAGCGTTTTGTTTGTTAATCCTAAAGTTTAAAATTTTTTAAGGGAGCGAAAGCTTACACTGAGAAAATATATATACCGCCTTCATCTAGAACAAATAAGTGGTGATTTTCTAAATCCCTAAACTAGAAATATAGATTTCCGAATTATGCATATAAGGCACGCTAATAAGCTGAATAGTCGAAACGATCGAGAATTTCTAGTTTATTTATTTCTAGATGGTGGAACAATATTCTGAATATTAGGAATCCTTTGTATTGCGAATTTGTTTTTGTTTTTTTATTTCTTAGAATTGGGTTATAAGTCAAGATTATAGCTGCAAAAACTCGCCTCTTGGGCACACATTTATTTGCAGAGATTTTTAAATAAGCTTGACCTCGATAATATAGGCAAACGCTCTGGAATTCTAATAGGTGTTTCTAGAACTGGATTTCAAAGGGGACTAGAATCTATAAGGATGACATGGAATTATTTTTTTCTAGAGACACAGTTTAGATTCTAGATGTCAGTTACGGAAATTTTTCTCAGTGTAACCTAAAATGTATTAAGGCAATTTTTTAATTATTTTCTTTTTGGGAAAACGAAATTTTATTTCACTTCAAACAATTACTATGCTAATTTATCTCTCTTTTTTTTTTTTTTTTTTTTTTTTGCATGTGATAAAAGGGTAAGTGACATTATAACAAGTATTGTCACTATAATACATAAGAAATAATACAAAAAATTCAATAACTTTCGTAAAAATCAAAATAATTTATATTCTATTGAGAAATGTATTTTCATTTTGTTTTAATATTTTATACATTCTGTTATCAGCAGAATTTCATTTATGTTTTCGAACTGACTGGAGAGAACCCATAAATCTAAAGAAACGATAATTAGTCAAATTAAAACGTTCTTTCATTTGTATCAAAATATTTGAAATCATTTCTAAAAAGAACTGTTCTTCAGTATAAATTTTATGGGTTAATTCAATCAGTAAAAAATTTATTAACGAACATCAAATAAATATCTCAACGTATTGTTGGAAATGAAGTAAATTTATACTCTGTTAACGCTAAATTGACGGATACGTGTGTAAATTAAATTAAACTGTATAATATTTTGTCTCTAAGTTTCACTAATAATTTAAAATAATTTCTATTATTTGCATTGAACGTTATTTAAGATAACTAATTGAAAATTAAATTTCAGAACATTCAAAAGATTCTGTTTTAATTCATTTCTTAACATAAAATTGATTTTATTCTAAGTAATTAGTAGATATATAAATATGGATGATTATTCTGTATATATTTTAAAGGAATTAAATGAAATAGACAGAAAATGCCGTTAGTAGCTATAAGAATAATTCCAGGAAAAAAAAAAAAAAAAAAAAAAACTTTATTTCCATATTATACAGAAAATTTAAGTAGACCGAAATTTTTACATGTGCATTTTGTACATTTATCAAAATAGGCTTCAGAATAAATTTAAAACATTCATATTCTCATAATGAATATTTATTAATCGATAAAATCTACTTGAAGGAATATTTTTAGTCCTTAACAATAAGCAGGAATATCATTATATCTGTTATTAAGAAATAACTCAGATATCCAGACTATTTTATTGTGCATATTAACTAATCGTAAGTAATTTCACAAAATTGCTCACTGAAATAACACACAAACAGTATATCAGAAATCGAAGGCTTTCGAAAGGGAAAGAAATGTTGAATTTTTCTTCTACATTTTATTGCTTCTGAAATCAAGTGTATCTAAGAAATTTATCATTTTTATGCATATAGGGTGTTTTAAAAAGTAAAAAAAAAATAATTTCTAAGGTCATAAGGCTTCTTTTATGGGAATAATAATACAAAATATTGTAAAATTTCTAAATGTTCCATGATGAGTTATTTTAAAGCTCCAATTTCATTACTGTGTGTCTTTTGTATGTAGCTGAACACATTAGGGCACTGAATTTTCTGTATCTCAATTGCAGCATCAATTACAAGCAAAAAACTTTAAAACTTGACATCTTCACGAATTTTTGTCATGCAACTGAATTTAAGAATTTCTAATGAGTCATTGAATGTCAAATCAACGAACAAACAAACAACAACAACAACAACAAAGCATTTTGAACCTGCCCTCCCTCCTGAGATTTTTATGAAATTAGGCTCATTTATTTGTCCTATTGAGAAATGAATATATACCTGTTAACTAGTCCCTATCTCTTTTAGTTTTTGACATAGAAGGCTGCAAAAATGGGTAAAAAATGCAAATTCCCGAAATTCTTTTACTAAAAATGTATCCATATTTTCTTTCCTAATTAACTTAGAGATAAAAGGTTGATATAATTACAAAGCCTATAATACAGGCTTTCCAATGATATATCAGATGTATATATTTTTAATTTTTTGCATTTTAAGGTCAACATTTTGACATTTGATCTTCCATTTTGACCTTCCATATCTCAAAAAGTTCGCATTTAATTTTCTTTTTAAAATTATATGTTATTTTTACGTTTATTTTCTATAAATACTGAAAGTTTCAACATGGTAAGGCCATGGGATACTGAGTTATAAATTAAAGTGCAGCTCTACCAGTATTTCCATATTAACATAACGTACGTTTTACAAAAAAAAATGGCCGTTTCATGTTGAAAATTACAGTAATTATAGATAATAAACGTAATAATAACATATAATTTTAAAATGAAAATTAGAATGTATACTTTTTGAGACATTGAAGTTTAAAGTTCAAAATGTTTGACCTTAAAATGAAACATTTAAAATATATATATACATGTGATATATTATTTAAAAGCCTGAATTATAAGCTTTCTAATGATATCAATTTTATATCTCTAAGTTAATTAGGAAACAAAACATCAACGTTATAACCATACGTTATGATATTATGAAAATACTGATGGAAGGTTGCATTTTAATTTATAACGCAGCATCCCATGGGAGTCCTATGTTGAAATTTACAATAATTATAAATAATAAAAGTAAAAATAACATATAATTTTTAACTGAAAGTTAAATATGAACTTGTTGAAATATTGTACGTCAAAGGACAAATTGTTTGACTTTAACATGAAACAATTTTAAAATATATACATTTGATATATCATTTGAAAGCCTGTATTAAAAGCTTTCTAATGATGCCAATCTTTTATCTCTAAGTTAATTAGGAAAATAAATATGGGTACATTTGTAGTAGATGAATTTCGGAAATTTGCATTTATTAGCCATTTTTTGCAGCCCTGTATGTCAAAAACTAAAAGAGATAGGGATTTATTAATTGGTATACATTCATTTCTCAGGAGAACAAATAGATGAGCCCAATTTCATAAAAATCTGAGGGGGTCCGGTTTTTAGCTCTGTTGATTTGACATGGAATGACTCTAATATGTATATATATATATATATATTTCAAAATGAATGCTTAGTTTTGTGACAAATACGCTGATTACCATTCACGCAAATTTTTAAGAGGATTGGATGAAAACAAATTAGCATTATAAGTAAGTAATTATTTCCGAAAATTAGACCCCAAGAAAAACACAAAGTTTAAAGTTTCATAAAAAAAAAAATTAAATAATTTTTAAAGAGCTGCAGAATGATGTATCATTTTAAAAATGTTACGTAGCTTAGTGCATTTACAATAACTATCTAGACATACGTTTTTAGTTTTATCGATTTTGATAATTTTCATCATCCCTTGTATCCTTAAAATGTTCACTTCAGCGTGTACCACCAGTGGCTAGTTCAAAATAAGGCAAAATCTGAAAACAAGGATAAAGGTTGGTTTGTTTAATTTTGGCGATTTTTTTTATACTCGTTAACAATCCAAGGGTGTAACGTTACAGTATAGAAAACAAAAAAAAATGTTTGTTTATTAACTCAGACGATTATCTGACTTCATCAAGATGAATTTCAAGAAAAAAATTGCTTATTGGAATTAAATATATTTTTTTTAATATAGCATTTCATGAATTTACAATAAATATATAGACGGCAGCAAAATTATTAAATCACACATCCACATCCATATTTTTCATTTTTGTATTTTTAAATTGATCGCTAATTTTTATCCCCAACTATTTTACTTAACAAAACAGTATTAGATGCACATCCTGTTGAAAATTATAACAATTATCTGCCCAATATATTGCACAGACTATCAAAACATTTTACTTTCGATTCGAACTGTGAAAAGAAACAAATGAGGCATCTGCGCATGCCTATGAAAACCGCTCGCACCTGCATCAATGTATATGTAATATTTTCATCTGTAGTCGTTATGTAGATTCTTTAATGTTCGGAGCGTTTATTAGCTCCGTAATTCAAATTTATTTTTATGTTCCTTTTCTTTTCTTAATTCTTTTATTAAATATTTCAAAGACACAAAGTCATCTCGTAATTGAGTATGCTGAATCAATTGAATCTAATGGATATTTTCTTTATAGAAGAGTTTATAATGATTTAGCTGTATAAACAAGAATAGAGTGAACGGATGCTAAATAGACGAATACAGGTAAGAAGATTTTCTTAATTATAATTACCTGTAAAATTATTCTATCGAAATATATATATAATTATAATAAATATGTGTGACTTCTGCGTTATTATAAAATAACATTCTGTGCTATCGAGGTAATTTAAAATAACAGATTATGAGCACAGAACAAAAAATTATGTCACACTTTCTATAAAAATAAATTCATTTATATAAATACTAGTATTCTATTTTAAGATAATATGAACTGGAATGTATTAAAACTACAAAAATAATAAATGAATTGAAATAAATTTCGATAATAAAAAAAAAAAAAAAATAAATAAATAAAAAAGCATCCGTTCAAAATAGAACTGAAACCAAAAGTTTTGGTTTGAAAAATATATGTGTTCTAGAAACAAAAAGAAAGAAAAGAAAAAACTCAATTGAATTATAATTAAGTATAATAAGAAAAGAAATATTATATAATCAAAATATTTGCAATGATTAAATAATAAAGTTAAAATGGCTTTTTCAAAAGATGTTTCAATCATCGACAAATTGAATTCCACGAATTACGATTTATGGAAGTTCAAAATAGAAATGATGCTATCCAAGGAAAATTTATTTGAATTGATAACAGACTAACCTCCAAATCCTGTCACTAATGAGTAGACAATAAAGGATCGCAAAGCCAAAGCGATTATTAATTTATCGATAGAAGACGACCATATCGTACACATAAAAAATCTCGCGACAGCTAGGCAAACGTGGGACACTTTAAAAAGAATTCACGAGCGATCAAATTTATCCAGTAAATTATTTCTACTGAGAAAGTTATATTCTGCTAAACTAGCAGAGGGCGAAAACCTATCTTGACATCTAACGCACATATATCAAATCCGTGATAGACTGACCTCTATATAGGTGAAGTGAAAAATGATGAGCACGTGTCAGCTCTTATGCTATGCTCACTTCCTCCAAGCTTCGATACCTTGATTACTGCAATTGAATCTAGAGATCAGGAAGACTTGACCCCAGAATTCATTAGGGGAAAGTTACTTGACGAAGATCTAAAAAGATCAGAAAACAATCAAACAAATAATGAAAGCGCATATAAAATGCACATTAAAAATAAAACACCACCACGAAAGTTTTGCAATTATTGCAAAAAGAGTTCGCATAATAAAAGCGATTGTTGGCATTTAAAAAATAAACAAAGCAACGAATATAAACACAAAGAGAATTCAAATAACTATCAAAGCAATTTCTACAGTCGCAATAAATATAAAAACAAACAAAGATCAAACATGATGCAAGAAACGGAAAATAAAATGAAAAATCTAACTTTTGTGGTAGGAAATTCAAACAGAAACTCGTTCATTGTAGATAGCGGGAGTTCAAGCCATGTATGCAACAATATAAAAAAGGTCATATCATTTAAAAACGATGATAAAACAGAAGTTATGTTAGCCAATTGTCAATCAGTAATCTCACAAGGTTGTGGAGATGTAAAATTAGAAGTGAGAAATTCTAAAAACGAAACCAAACACATTATACTCAAAGATACTCTCTTCATTTCTGAAATTGCCACAAATTTAATTTTAATAAAAAAGGCAACCGAGAATGGTTGTCAGGCAATATTTAAAGAGAACATTTGTGAAATTAAATTTGAAAACGAAGAATATATTTTTGCGACAGTAGCTGACAATTTGTATGAAGTTAAAACAAATGATAACATACAAGAAAAAATAAACATGACACAAACTTGCGATAATAAAAATTGTGTTAAACTATGGCACAGTAGATTAGGACACAAAAATATCGCACAAATAAAAGAACTCGTCAGTAAGGAAATGGCAACGGGAATTAAACTGAACAATTGTAAACACGATGATAACTGTGAAATTTGTATTATGTCAAAATTGGAAAACGACTCATACCCCAAAGTAGCTACACACAAGACAAAACAAACATCAGACATAATACATTCTGACCTCTGTGGACCATTCCAGACACCTACGGTGGGTGGAAAAAGTTATTTTCTCACTTTTATTGACGACTAAAGCCGCTATACTTATATATATATGTTGAAAAATAAATATGAAGCTTTCGAAGCTTTCAGAAATTACCATGCACTCACTTCCAATATATTTGGAAGAAAAATAAAAATTCTGCATTCTGACAATGGTGGTGAATATATGAATAAAGAGTTTGAAAAATGTCTTCAAAATGAGGGTATACAACACCAACTGATTGTGCCCCATTGCTCCCAACAGAACGGCGTGGCGGAAAGGAAAAACCGTACTTTAGTCGAAATCACCAGATGCATGTTAAATGAAAGTCAATTAAACAAAAACTTTTGGGGAGAAGCTTTAATGACAGCAAATTATTCACAAAACAGACTACCAACAAGTGCCCGTGAAAAGACACCATATGAGCTTTGGACTGGTATGAAACCAGACCTCTCAAAATTAAGAGCATTTGGCTGCAAAGCTTATGTTTATGTGAACAAAACTGATAGAAAAAAGTTAGACAATAAAGCGAAGCGTGGAATTTTCATGGGTTATGATCTAAAAAGTAAAGGATATAGAATTTATGTAAATAGAAACATAAAAATCTGCAGAACAGTAAAATTCCTCGAAGAGCATGAAACTCACGAACATTCTCGAAACATTGACCAAAATGCAATTAATGAAGAATCTAAAATTTCTGTTATTCTAATCAATGAAAATGATGTAACAGAAGAACACAATGAAATGCAGAATACACAACCCCTAAGGAGGTCAGATAGAATAAACAAAGGGGTACCACCTGAACGTTTTGTTTTTCTGTTAACTAATACAAGTTATATTGAACCGAAAACATTTGACGATATAGTAAACATGAAAAATTCTATTGAGAAAGAAAAATGGTTAGAAGCAGCGGAAGAAGAAATAAAATCATTAAATAAAAATTAAACGTGGGATCTTGTTGATCCTTCACCTAATACACACATTGTTGGTTCCAAGTGGGCTTTTAAAGCAAAATACAATGACTCAGGCAAAATTGAAAAATACAAAGCATGTCTCGTGGCAAGAGGTTTTAGTCAAAAGTATGGAACTGATTATGATGAGACTTTTGCTCCAGTGGCTTCTCATACAACAATCAGAAACTTCTTGATAAATGCATTATACAAAAATTTGCAGTTAACTCACGTTGACGTGAAAACCGCTTTCCTACATGGAGAACTAGAAGAAGACATTTTTATGAGCCAGCCAGAAGTCTTCATAATACCAGGACAAGAGAAAAAGGTCTGCAAATTACGAAAAGCCATATATGGCCTCAAACAAGCAGCCAGGTCTTGGAATACTAAAATCAATGATACACTAATCAAGTTAAATTTTACTGCCTGTGAATCAGACAAGTGTTTATACAAAAGGTCAAAGAACAATAATACAGTTTACTTACTTATTTATGTCGATGACGTATTGTTGGCAGGAAACAAAAATGAAATATACGAAGTAATAAAGGAACTTGAAAACGAATTAGAAATCACAAATCTAGGTCAAGTAAACAAATACTTAGGAATACAAATAGAAAGAGGTGATAATGGGACATTAGCTATACATCAGAAAAATAAAATAAATGAACTTGTTAGGAAATTTAATTTGCAAGATTCCAAACCAATTAACACACCACTTGATCCAGGATACCAGAAAGATGATAAAATTGAAAATATTCTACCAAATAACACAAAATATCGGCAAGCTGTAGGAGCTTTGTTGTATATAGCAACGTTAAGCAGACCGGACATCTCGGCAGCAGTTAATATACTTAGTCGTAGAAATGAACAACCTAGAGAAAAGGATTGGGAAGCCGCAAAAATGGTAATTAAATACTTAAACACAACTAAAGATTACAAATTAAAATATAATGTTGATCAAGAACCTATTTTAAAAGTTTTTGCTGACGCTGACTGGGCAAATGACACACTTGATAGAATATCTACAAGTGGTAATATATACTTTGTTGGGAAAACCCGATTAACTGGACATCCAAGAAACAGAACTGCATTGCACTATCAACAGCTGAAGCTGAGTATATCTCGGCTGGAAATGCGGCAAAGGAAACAATATCAATATTAAAACTACTAAAAGATCTTGATATGGAACAAAAACAACCAATCGTTAATTATGAAGACAACCAAGCCTGCATTAAACTCGCTGAATCTGATAAGTACCAAAGTCGCACAAAACACATAGATGTGAAATATCATTTAATTAAACAGTTGTGTGAACAAAGAATTATTAAATTGAAATATATCTCAAGCAAGGATATGACTGCCGATGTGCTTACTAAGGCACTACCTAAAGCGGCATTCATTAAACACAGAGATAAACTGCAACTTATTAAAACTTAATATATATTGTGCAAGGTGGAGTGTTGAAAATTATAACAATTATCTGCCCAGTATATTTTACAGACTATCAAAACATTTTACTTTCGATTCGAACTGTGAAAAGAAACAAATGAGGCATCTGCGCATGCCTATGAAAACCGCTCGCACCTGCATCAATGTATATGTAATATTTTCATCTGTAGTCGTTATGTAGATTCTTTAATGTTCGGAGCGTTTATTAGCTCCGTAATTCAAATTTATTTTTATGTTCCTTTTCTTTTCTTAATTCTTTTATTAAATATTTAAAAGACACAAAGTCATCTCGTAATTGAGTATGCTGAATCAATTGAATCTAATGGATATTTTCTTTATAGAAGAGTTTATAATGATTTAGCTGTATAAACAAGAATAGAGTGAACGGATGCTAAATAGACGAATACAGGTAAGAAGATTTTCTTAATTATAATTACCTGTAAAATTATTCTATCGAAATATATATATAATTATAATAAATATGTGTGACTTCTGCGTTATTATAAAATAACATTCTGTGCTATCGAGGTAATTTAAAATAACACATCCTTTAAATAGGGATTGTTGCTTGTTTCAATAATTTTGCTGCCGACTGTGCTTTAATAATCTCAATGTTTTAACATCCAAGTTTTGAAAACAAGTTTGTTTAACTAATATCTTAATTTCATTTCAATAAATTAAATTTATTATTTAACAGATAAAGGTTAAAGAAGCATTAAAACACAAAATAAAAAAATATAGAATGTGGAATATATATACATAAGTTATGGAGGAGTAATTGAGTGAGTAGTGGATATCCTGTCGTACTGATGAAACACTATGAGCCAATGGAGACGGTCTGGAATAAGTGTTCCGGTGACATGCCATCACAATTCTCTGGTATGCAACCATGGTATGCAACTGAAAATTAAATTTCTTTCCTGTTTTCCTTAAATTATACCTTAGGGGTAAACAAAGCCAAGAAGCCATCCCCTCCATAAAGGATCAAAATTGTGATGGCATGTCTCCAGACCACCTTTAAGGTGAGTCCAAGACAATTCCCAATTGCCAATTGTATCACTAGCATGACGTATAACTCACCCACCCTATTTTCATTTTTTGACATTTCTGTGGATTCCACGTTTCTCCTTTTCATATTTTATCCTTCCAGAAATTCCGAAATCTGCGATATGCTTATTCAAATGAGGTTAAACATATCATTGTACAAATTATGAAAAATGAAAAGTAGCAAAATGTTAAAAATAATTAAATGTTATGGTTTTATTTCTGTACACCAATATTAAAAAAAATGAAAACATAACTGAACGAATGAAGAAGTTCAGGCTGAGTGAGATAAACGTCCGCGACACTACATCTAGACAGTGTCGAAATGGCGGCGATTTGGAATCAAGTTTTGGACAGGTTCTCTTTTGGAAATCAATCACTGACTTTAAAAATTTCTTTACAGCAGTTAATCTCGGCTACTTGTCTAAACACATATTCCTATTTTGATCTCTAAGACATCATTTTTTTAAACATTTAATTTATTATTTTTATTAAAAAGACTTTAAAAACACATAAAATTAATTTTTATTTTAAAAATAAAATATTGATGCTTTGGAATTCCAAAGCAAAAAGCTTAGGATAATATTTTTAATTTTTTTTTAAGTGTTTTAAATAAAAATTAATTTTACGTGTTTTTAAAGTGTTTTTAATAAAAATAACAAATGGCACGCGTTTAATTAACTCTTTTTTAGAGGTATTATTTAATTTATTAAATAATCATTTAAATTGCATAATCGAAGAATAGTAGCAAAAATATTTATTGAATAAATTTACTGGGCTCTAGAGTACTAAAAAATAAATAAAAACAAAATTGAAGCTTTTAATATTGTAATAATAATTAATAAATTGCTGTTTGAAATAAGTGGGGACAAAATAATGAAACGCACAAAAAATATCGGACGTCTGCTTTGTACTACTTTAATTTTCGATCAATTAAGAAATTTTAAAATCATTTTTAAGCATTACAATCTAAGAATTACTTTTTATGCAAATCTGGATATAGCCAATAACATATTTTGCATTTAAATTAGTTTACACGCTATTTGAAGAATTTATTTTAAAATAGAGGAAATTTCAAAATGAATGTTTTTAATGATAAAAAACCTCAATGATTTAATGAAGGAATTATTCGTTTTCCCAGAAAACGGTATCATTATCGAACAAATAAAATTTATATAAAATAAATCATCTCAAAAGTATAATTAACGCTTTCGAGGATGCAGTAAATTTTAATCGCTGTTATCATTAACCACGTCATTAATATGATTTAGTAATCAAAGAAAGAAATCGTGAAATAACGTACCATAAATTCTCTAAGAGTAATTTTATTGAAAAATCAATCTAATAAATTATAACTCCGTGATCGTAAATTGAATAATCGTATGAAGATTTATAATTACATCAAAGAATACGAGAAATCTATCTTAAATAAAATAAAATTTCCTCCATAATCGCAATCCAATCTTATTACCATATTAGCACGCAATTCAAATTTATATATCATGATCTGTCAGGAATTAATGATATTCAATTCTTTTTGTTTCCGTACAAATACTGTACGTTATTAAGTGCATACCAAAATTAATGTACTAAAGTTATAGATAAACTAAAATCAGTAGATGTCTTTTCCTTCTTATTATTAAGGGAATTTATATACGTCTCAAATATTAATTTACTGGAAACTTGCTGTTCTAAACAAATGAAAGAAAGAGGAATCCTCGACTATTTCGGTAAATCCTTTATTAATTATAAATAAATATCCCGCTTTACTTATGACATTAGTTATTTTCAAATAGTATTTCAATATGTGTTTATCGAAGTAATAACATACATAATATTTGTTAAGAATAATGTTATATACGACATAAGGTTTGTTTAGATACAAATTTATTTCTCATCTAACTAAGTCAAAATCTTAAATTGAAGAAACACAGGGTGTTTAACCGTTAGAAATATGCTACATGCTCTTTACTTTTAACTTCATATATATGTATATATATATATAATATATTTTTGAATCGTCTGCAGTATTTTTTCAATTGAAAAATATGAAGATTGTTTTAATAAACAGTATTATTCAAAAAAGGAACCACTAATATGACTGTACATAGATCACGGCTATTATTTTTGAAAGTAACGAGCTAGTACACTGACGTAATCACTGGATAGTAGCTTTGATTTGATAAAGACCGTCAAGTATAACATCGTTTTCCATGTTGTGTACCTCAGATATTAAAACATTGTTAAGGGTTCTGCAAAAAAAAAAAAAAAAAAACGGAAATAAGAAATATGTTGTAAAAGGGAAATTTGTTTTGTTACTGATTTGTTATTGCACTCAGATAAATTCGTTGGGGAAATCCTGTGTGACTATAACCAGGATCTAGACGAAGATAAATAAAAATCAATAAAATCGTTTAAAATATGATAAAAAATTGAAAGTGATTAAGTAATTCTTTAGCAATTTACGTTAAAATTTGTATTGGATTTGCTTACCTATGCACGCATTACGAGTCTAACAGAACATAGCCGAACACCAATGACAACTTTTGAATTGTCAGTACTAGAATATAGTGTGAATGTTTATACATTAGTGATAAAAGAAATGTAAGATAACGTGGCTATACTGGTTTACTATGTTATGATTTTTTAAAAGTTGTACTATTATTGTCGAAAACATTATACAATCCTGAGCAATTTACACATCATTTACTTTATAATACGCTAGCAATTAACAATAAATATTTTGCGTCAGTCAACATAATTTACTGTTACATTTAAAGCAAACAATGCAAGTACAGATAATTGTATAAAGTGTAGAAAATACAGTTAATTTTGTGATTTATAATGATGTTTACAATTTTTTAAATTGTTAACAGGAAATGTAATACAGCATTTATGACTTAGATAAAATTATTTAAAGTTAAATTACTTGTAAGGATAATTTAATTATTTATTTATTGGCAAACTTGCAAAAATATATATATATATATATTTATATAATGTTATGTAATAGGTTTGTTTGTTTGTTTGTTTATTGATAACACATGTACATCAGATTTGTATGCTTGACTTATAGTCCGCTTGTAAATCTTCGTCAGATAAAGGCAGATAGCGCACATGACAGAATTACAATACGAAGAATTGTAAAAAACACTCATGGCCAGAGCGGGAATCGAACCCGCTCTCCTACACTCGAAGGCGAGTAGTAGTGTGGTGACATATACGCTCGACCACGGAGGGCCCTTGTAATAGTTTAATGTAATGGTCGGCTCCCAAGAACTTGAAATGAAGTGACTAAATGATTACGAGTGAAGTGGTTGGAAAATGCTGGTGTAATGAAAATTAATCTAATAAATTATAACTCCTGTATCGTAAATTAAAAATTAATATAACGATTTATGCTAAGATTAACCATTTAGCTATATAATTTCACTTTCTGGTAAGTGCTGCCAAATTGAAAGATTTTTTTTTTTTTTTTTCAAATATCCACCACTAAATTTTAACTGTAACGATTGCCTAATCACTTCGACGGTTATTTGTCAATAATGTAATATCAAATATCACTCCTCAAAATTATTGGTTCACTAGTTCAATAAATGAGTCCCTAAGTTTGGCAACGAAGTTTAGGGTGTTTAGAGCGTTAGGTCCAACAAAGGGTTAAAGAATATGAAAAATATTTCTAAAATAAAATAAAAATTTCCTCGTAATCGCAACCAAATCTCGTTAGCACCCAATTCAAATTTGCATAACAATATCTGTCTTATAATAACACTATTAAATGTTTTCTGTTTCTGTAAAAGTATTGCCCGTTATTAGGCACATACCAAAACTAATGTACTAAACTTGTAGATAAACTAAAATCAGCGGATTTCCTTTCCTTCTGATTATTAATGGAATTTACGTATGCCTCAAATATTCATTTACTGGAAGCTTGTAGTTTCGTTAAACGAATGAAAGAAAGACATCTCCGAATGATTCGGTAAATCCTTCATTAATTATAAATAAATTTGTAGCATTAGTTGTTTCCATGAAACATTTCAATATGTTTGTACCAAAATAAGAAAATTATAATTGTTGAGAGAAACTTTAATTATTTTCGATTTATATTTTGTTTTCATATAAATTTATTTCTCATATAAATAACTGTTTTAAAAACTTGAAAATTTTGAATTGGAGTCATACAGGGTTGTTATAATTTATGGGTCTTACTTTCCTCTATTTTGAATTAGACTTCTTTATTTTTTTTCTTTCTTTCTTTATATGTATATATATATATATATATATATGAATATATATATATATATATATATATATGAATATATATATATATATATATATATATGAATATATATATATATATATATATATATATATATATATACATACATATACACACACACACACATATATATATATATATATATATATATATATCTTTCTTTCTTTTTTTTTTTTTTATAATATACTTTCAAAATCGTTAAGAGTAGGGTTTTTTTTTTTTTTTTTTTTCGATTGTATTGAACGAAGATTGCTTTAATAAATAACGTATTTAAAAATAAGAACTTTTACGATCCATGTAATTAAAATATCTGTATAAACAGTAATATGAATTAAAACCACTGAGCGAATTTTCACCAGATTATATCTGTACTGATAAGTATAAAGGATTTAAGTCCAAAAATGTCGATTTTGAGTTAAGTACATAGTCAGACTCAGAAAAAAATTCTCTATCGATTGGTATAAAGGATTTAAATCCATGTCATTTTGTCTTTGAAAAAATCCATTGTTAAAAAAAGATTCAAGTTAGAAATTTAGCATTAATCTTTATTATAAAAAATTTAATTCAAAAATTTCCCTTTATTAAATGAAGATTGACAATCACTAAATGGTATAAAGGGTATAAATCAATCTAATCCCTTTTTCCTAATCGATTCTTCTGATTAATTTTTAGTTAGTTTAATTTTATTTTTCGTCTCCTGAAAAATCAAGAATATGGACTTAAATCCTTTATACTTATCAGTACAGATATAATGTGTTGGAATTAAAGCCAATTGTCTGCACTAGGATGCCCTCCGTAGGAGTTCTTTCTAAGAAGTCCGATCCGTTAGCGAGTACCAGAGAAAACTACGGAAAAATCCGAACAGCTAGGTCGACAAGCGTGATCTGGGATCGAAACTGCGTACCTCCTGTTTACCAGCTCTAAACGTAGAATCGCTCGAACATCGGTGACGGTATCGCACAACTTATATATGGATTATATACATTATGCGTTCAAGAATTTCTTTTTTCTTTTTCAAAAAATGTTTAATGATAAATGTAATAATCTCCATTGGGGTATTTTGTAAGGTAAAAATTTAAAAATATAACAAACATTTTGATGGGGTTTAGCTTATCATTCTAGAGTTAATTTTGAACACTATGGCTAATTGGACCAACATCTGCTGCTTAAAAAAGACTGAGAAACACTACAAACGTTCATGCATGAAACAAGATATTAGGAGGAAATTGTTACTTTCGTTAAAGGGATAAAACGGGAAAACTATTCAATATACACTGCTCGACATTGAAAATGCAACACCAAGAAGGAATGATAATAACGGAATGAAATTTGTTGGACACATGCATTATAGTAGGAAGAACAATTGATTAAAATTTCCGGAAATTTGGAGTAATATGTACTGAGAAAACAGTAAATAAAGCAGCGACCTCTGTAAGCAATAACAGCACATATCTGCCAAGGCATTGAATCGAATAGCGATTGGATGACATGTACGGGTAGACCACTTCATTAAGCTTCAACACGATGCCACAATTCATCGATCGAAGTTACTTGGTGAGTGGTGGGGGACCAGTCGCTTTTCAGCGATTAAACAGTCATTTTCATTGGTGCGAGATCAGGAGAACGCGCTGGACAGAGCAACAGTCGAACACATTCGGCATCAATGAAAGTCCGGACAATATGGAATACTTGCGGTCGTGCATTGCCCTACTTAAATGTTCCGCTCGGAGGCCTTGAACATTGGGCAGAGCTATGGGCCTTAACTCGTCAGAAATGTATAATGGCTGGTATTCAGCATGCCGGGAATACGAATATGAAGTAATCGAGACGTGTATACAATGGGAACCCATAACATCATTCAAATGATGGACAGTATGATGATGTCGAATCCCAGCTGGCAATGTGCATTGTTCATAATGCCGTTAAATACGGATAAGGCAATCTTGATGCTGTAAACAGGATTGTGATTTGTCTGAAAAGTGACTTCACGCCATTCCTGCGTCCAGGTTCATCGTTGATTACACATTAATAGCGCCCATATCAGTGATGCAGTTTTGAGGGTAATCAGAATTTTGGTAGCCGCATACTGGGTCACCACCTGGATTGATGGTATGTTGTACCATTGGATACACGTCCTGGTCACCTCTTGTTTTCATTCCCGCCACTCTGAATACCAGCCATTACATTTATGACGAGTTAAGGCCCATCGCTCTGCCCTAGGTTCAAGGCCTCCGAAGCGCAACATTTAAGCAGGACAGTGAACGAACGCAAGTTGTCCATATTGTCTGGACCTTCATTGATGCCGAATGTGTTCGACTGTTGCTCTGGCCAGCGTGTTCTCCTGATCTCGCACCAATGAAAATGACTGTTTAATCGTTGAAAAGCGACTGGCCCCCCACCACTCACGAGTAACTTCGATCGATGAATTGTGGCATCGTATTAAAACTTCATGAAGTGCTCTACCCGTACATGTCATCCAATCGCTGTTCAATTCAATGACTAGGCAGATATGTGCTGTTATTGCTCGCAGAGGTCGCTGCTTTATGTACTGTTTTCTCAGTACATATTACTCCAAATTTCAATTTATTTATTCAATTGTTCTTCCTACTATAATGTATGTGTCCAACAAATTTCATTCCGTATTATCATTCCTTCCTGGTGTTGCATTTTCAATGTCGAGCAGTGTATATAAATTATTTTAATTAATTAATTAATTTATTTATTTGTCTTCGTTGGTTATTTATTTATTTATTTATTTTATTTATTTATTTGATAATTTCTTTGTTTTGTTATTCAAGCTACTCCGTGTAGATATTTTTGAAATAGAAAATTGTTTTTATTTAGCCAAACGCATCTTTTTACCATCTTTTATAACAATGCGCTGCCTTTTCTATCTAGAACGTATTGTTTATATTATTCAATTATAACCTGATTATATATAAACATATAACTCGAAAAACATACCGAGTAAAACATTTAGAAATTGAAAAGCGTATTTCCTACCGTTCTGGTATCATATTTGCCAACATATTAAATTATCTTCAGGTACCTATTTACTCATTTGGAAGCACAGGGCACTCATTTTTGATGGGGCACGCCTTCTCGTACTTTAATATTTAAAATCTGATATTCTATTAATCTATGAAGAGAAAATATTTTAAAAGCAAATAATTTTTCTGCACATTATTATATATTTTACCAAATCATTAAATACCGGTTGTCTATCCTTAGATAACTTATAAATTAACGTACTACCGTTTTACGACATAGTATCTACTGTTTAAAAAAAGTGAATTCTGAAAAACACAATCTCATGGAAAAATTTACTTGAGTTATAGTACATTCTGCAGTTACCTATGATTTTATTTGCTTTTCATGTCCAGAACTTAACATTAATTTTCGTTTTTTTTTTTTTTTTTTTTTTTTTTTTTTTTTTTCAATAATTTAAAATTTGTAATCACGAGGATTAAATGACAGCCAGTTTATAAAGCAACTTCTTATTATCGCCATCTCTTGAAGAAAAAACATAAACAATCGAGCATCATATCAAAATTATGGAAAATTTTCATTTTAAATATTTTTTAAAAATGTATGATGGAATTTCTTGGGGGTTCATTAGTGCGAAGGCCTAGAGCAAGTACCCCAAATGCCCTGCTGTAAATCAGGTTCTGATTATCTTTTACGGTTTCCAATTAACAGAAAAAAAAATGTGTCATTGGAGGAATATTTATGAAATATTAAAAGGCATGGAAAGATAAATCCCTCTGTAAGTGTAGTTAAAGGGTAGGGAATGCATGGCTGTTATTAATAATGCTTTTTTTTTTTTTTTTTTTTTTTTTTTTTTTTGAAAGGTAATGACCATTCCTTCAGAACAATAATTTCGTCAAACAGTCGTAGAAGTGTATAGGGTGGATTGGAGAAGGCATCGTAGTTTTACTTTAATATTTGTAAAAAATCCCCTATTGGTTATATTTGATATTTATTAATCTCTTAAGAAATTTTGTACTTTTGAATACATGTTAAATATATAATTAACTTTAAACATATTATATAAGCTTTGAAATAAAGGTTTTCCTTCATGCTTTCATTTCGGCAAAATACCCAATTATGGGCTAAGAGGGCTTATGGCATTCCAATGTAAAATACACATTTTTATTAAACGTTATACAGAGTTATTTCGAGGTCATGGGACAAACTTAGAGGGAAGGCAGAGGACAGGATTCAGAATTGTATAAGAACCCATGCCCTCAAATGTCATTTTAACCCTTTAAGAACTGGATGTTTTGGTCTGCTGTGTGCTACTAACTCCGCCTTCTGTGTAAATTTTTAATATCTTGCACGCTTCATTATTTCGAAAAATGCCACACAATATTCGTATTGTTGCAACCACTGCGGTAAAATGTATCGATAAAAGTAGAATTTACTTATTTATGTAAACATTAGCATGTAAAAACTCTTTTTTAAATAAACGCAACATTGGAGAGTCACTCCCATATCCATGCAAAATCACCCAGTTTATTAAAGGATTAAAATGACGTTTGGGGACGTGGGTTTCTACGCAATTCTGAATCATTAAAATGTTCTCTACCACCCCTCCAAGTTTGTCCTATGACATCGGAATCACCCTATATATTTATTTTTAAAAACGGCGTAGAACAATCTAGAACAAATACTTTCTGTAACATCATTAAATATTTTTGCAAGACTTAATTCCCAAACGTAACTTAAAAGAAATAAAAAGGAGGAAAACAGTGTCATTTACTCAATGCAAAACTACGAGCATTTAGCTTTTAAACAAAAAAAAAAAAAAAAAAAAAAAAAAAAAAAAAAAAAACGAAAAACTTAATATTAGTTCATTCTATTGAATAGAACTTTTTGAATTTACGCAATTTGTTTTTTGGGGTTTTCTTATAAGTAGCTCAATGTTTTTGGATATTAAATTATGGAAATAAAATTTCGTTAAAACTTGCATAAGCGTAATTTAAAATTATTTAGTAAAATACTTTTCATTAGATATTTAATATTTTTGTATTATCATTGTTGTAAGCTGTGTATAAAGCAGCATTCCATGTTTCCTAAAAATGTCCTTACATTAGTTTTAATAACGTGTGTGTTATATTTTAAAAAGAAGCATTCTCTTTTTCTACAAGTTTCTAAGAAAACCGCTATATTTCCATGAATATATTTGGTACCTTGATAAAAATTTATATAGATAAAAACTAATAAAAAAAAACGCCTCATTATCACATGCTACTGCCAGACGCATTTCAAGCATTACTTTTATTACAAATTATTACATGCAAAAGCATTACAGATATTTTTACAAAAAGGCAGAATAGTGAACATTCCATAAGGAACAACCCCCCAAACTATCGATGGAGTGGGATCGTACGCTTTCTGAATTGTAACGATGGTACCAGAAGGCTTTTGACGATATCGAGCATATACCCTGTCACCTTGACGGCTGTAAGTTTCATAATCACATTTTTTCGTGTGTGGAAAGGGGCATAGTGCTGTTGGTAAACGACGTGACCATTTCATGTTATTAATCCGAAAGAAAGAAAATATTTTGAAGAAATTATTTTTCTTGCGATTTTTATTATAAGATTATACAATATGATATGTTTGTGAGATTGTTTACGGTAGGACTATGAATATATATACACTGAGGTGACAAAAGTCAGGGAATAGCAATATGCAAATATACAGATGACAGTAGTATAAAATGTATAAATGCACAGTGAACTGGTAAGGCTTTGAGTTGCACTTCAGTGATTCAAGTGAAAAGTTCCCTGACGTAATTATGGCCGCACGATGGGAATTAACAGACTTTGAACGCAGAATTGAGCTGGATGAATAGCACATTTCATTTCGGAAGTGGTTAGGGTATTCAACATTTCGAAATCCACAGTGTCAAGAGTGTGCCGAGAATACCTAATTTAAGGCATAATTTGTCACCATGAACAACTCATTAACCAACCGCGTGCACTTCATGACCGAGACCAGCGACGTGTGCGTAGACTAGTCAGTGTTAACAGGCAAGCAACACTACGTGAAATAACAATCAATGTGGGAGGTACGACGGCTGTGCCCGTTAGCACTGTGCAGCAAAATTTGGCATTAATGCGCTATGGCAGCAGAAGACCGACTCGAATGCCTTTACGATCAACGCCAAATAGCTTGCAGCGCCTCTCTGGGGGTTCTGTTCATATAGGTTGGACCCTAGATGACTGGAAACCCGTGGCTTGGTCAGATGAGCCACGATTTCAGTTTATTAGAGCTGTAATAGGGTTCACGTGTGGCGCATACCCGACGAAACCATGGGGCCAACATTGTGCAAGCTGTTTGTGGCTCCACAATGCTGTAGGATGCTTTTACATGGAAGAGACTCGATACTCTGTTTCAACGGAATCGACCATTGACTGGAAATGGTTGGGTTCAGCTACCTGGAGTCCGTTTGCAGACAATCTTCGACTCCATGTTCCCAATCAACTATGGAACTTTTATGGATAACGATGTTCCATGTCACCGATCCGCAATTGTTTGCGATTGATTTGAAGAACATCTTGGACAATTCCAGCAAATTATTTGGCTACTTAAATAATCCGACATGAATATTATCGAACATTTAGGGGACATAATCGAGAGGTCAATTCATACATGAAATTCTGCACCAGTAACAGTTTCGCAATCATGGACTGCTGTAGAGGAACCATAGTTAAATATTTCTGCAGAGACTTCCAACAACTTGCTTAGTCCATGTCACATCGAGTTGTTGCACTTCGTCTGGCAAAAGGAGGTCCTACATGATATTAGGAGGTGTCCTATTAGTTTTGTTACCTCCGTGTGTTTACATATATATTACCTTCTTTCCTTTCAAATAGTTCATATTTTAATTAAATTTACTACAAGTATTTTCGAGTATTTGCAAGCATAGTTAAACTCCAAGTAAAGTTAAATTGATATTAACCCTTTGAAGCAGATTTCTCATCAAACATAATTTTTACACTTTTTTGATAGTTTTAAGTTATTTTAGATCTAAGTAAGTGGAAAATGCTATATTTAAAATTTTAATTAATTTTGGTTCTAAAATATAGAGTGTGGCACCGGTGTCCCTTTCCGCGTTAAAGGTAAATTAATCGTGGGACACGGGCGTCCCATGAATAAATATTTTTACAAATTGCACTTATTTACAATTACTTAGATATAGGAGTAGCAATAATTCATTACTGATCTTTTTTAAATAATCAAATTTAATTAGAAATAAATTTTTGAAATTGGTTGATAAAATTTTTTCAAACTACTTTTATTTAACATTTTTATTTTAGTAAAAAAATTACTCTGATAACCTAATAGATTTTTTATAGTAACTATTAGACTCTCTTTTATAATAAAAAACTATCATATAATAATAATATTTGTAATAAGAGCGTCAAAAAATAAATAAGCAAAAGGGACACCGGTGTCCCATCTGCGTCAAAGAGTTAACAGTTAACTTTTTAAAGTAAGTTTCAACCTCATAATACAGAAAATCCTTTAGAAAAAGTTGAAACTTTTACATCCATGAAGGATTATCAATAAATTCAAATTGAGATTTCCACTTAAATCTAATAATATTATTGTTAAGGGTCACGTCCGTGTTCCAATATTTATCTGCGTAATCATAGCCTATTTTATGAAGAAATATAATATTACATGATATGTAAATTAATATATATATATATATATATATATATAATGTTAGAATTCTTTACTTTTAATCCTAAAATTGTATGTTTTATTTTATAATAAGAATAAGATAAAATGGTATACTTACTATAAAGCATAAATACAAAATGCGGTTATTGTGTTATTTCCAGTATTTACCTATATACCTCTAACAGCATTCAATTTTTTAAACCTCGTTCAAGTAACAGGGATTTTTTTTTTTTTTTTCATCTAGTCACGTTTTAAACTGTAAGACATTTTTATCACATTATAGATTCTGTCGATCTTGTTTAAAAGAAAAATATTATTTTTATCTCAGAAGTTACACAATGGATAACTTCTAAAAATGTCTTCAAATATTTTTTTTCTATTAACATTTTGAACCTTTAACATATAATGCTTTATTGTTTTATTTGAATATATCTTGCAATGAAGTGAAAACAGTAAGAGCTTTTATAGAGTATGTTCATCTCTAATTATTATATAAATATTTATTATAAGTTAATTACTTTAAATTCCAGTATTGGCTGCATTACGCAATTATATTATGAGATTTTACAAGGTGTTTCTAAATCCACATACAAACTTGTTTTGAAGTAGAAAACAACAACAAGAATCAGAATCATATATTAAAGCAGGGTTCCAAATGAATAAGTGGTACTGCAATCGAACATTCGAGGTCAGCGCTCATTGTATCCGACAGCGATCCAACAGCTTCCATAACCCTCCCTGTTCCCCAAGATCACCGGATTTAGCGGTAATTTTGATTTTTTAGTTTTAATTTTCGGGATGCCATGAAGGCCATTGTCTACAAAATGCCTGTAGATTCTGAAATAAGCCTTATTTCAAGAATCGCGTAACGTTCGGTACTAATTCATTTTGTGGTATACTTTATTTACACTATAAAGATAATTTAATAAGTCAGGAAATTGTCATATAATGTGTCGTTGTTGAACGAAATAGCATATTTGGACTGTTAAAGTATTTTCTCAGATTTTATTTCATTTTTTAATTTTATAACATGCGTATAGCACAATATTTTAAGTTCTAAAAATGCAAAAAACAATTACTTATGGCATAGTGCTTGTAAAATTATATATTTGTATTAATAATAATTATTTTGATGATAGCAAAACATGCAACGTTATCACTAATAAATTTAAATTACAGATGCTTATTTTTCCTTTTATGTTTTTTTTTTTTTCTTTTTTATGTTTCAAACATATTCATAAAGGATAATAACTTTATCGATTTGCATCTATTAATTTTCTAAAAAGCTTTTAAACTTCTATATTCAGTATTTCATAGAGATGTCTTTGCTAACCAATTATTATTATTATTTTATTTATTGAGGAGCCAAAAAAGCTAAATAAAATATATTTGAACATGTTTTATTTATTTATTTATTATTATTATTATTATTATTATTACTATTTTTTTTTTTTTTTTTTTTTTTTTTAAGAATTATTCTTTGAAAAGTATTATACGTTATAACTTTAAATGATGATTTAACAATATAAAACTTTATATATTTTGTTAAATTTTGCGACTTTTTATTTTTTAAAGTAAAATGATTACTACAATGCTTTTTCTAATCATGATGTTACATAAACTTAGATATTTTTTAAAGTAAGCAACTGAATTTTTAAAATCGCATTTGAAAAAAAATCTATATATTTTAGGGCAAAACCTAATACACGGTAAACATTAGATATTTCCAAGAACAATATTTTTAAAAAAGACAACAGAAACCACTAAACATCATTTACGATTACCTCTTGTCTTTAACAGTAGGGATGTACAAAACTTTTTTGCAATTGGATATCATCTCCCAAATCTACTTCTTTACCCCATTCCCACTTCCCCGAATGAAGTGTGGGAGGTTGCTAAGCAACGGCTATTCCGATTTCACCACTAATGACTTCCCGAACGAAAGATAAGGTGACCGAAAAATTTGACCTTTCTTGGAAATAAACGCTTTTCCATCAAAAGAACTACATTAATGTAAGGAAGGACATAAAATAAGTTTCGAGAGGCTTTTAATGGCTGTATTATTTATTTTGAATAAAACAAGACTACGGATCAAATCTCTTTCAGTTTTTAAAGTTAAATCCTGAACTGCAGAGCAATTAGTTTTGTTACTAAATTCTAATAATTTTCAGCTAATGGTTTTACGAGATTATGATAAAAAGCCGAAGGTAATATTTCATTAATATTTTATTTTAATTACACATTCGAAATTTAGCATTACTTCTTTAAGTGTGAACATGTTTTGCAGTTAAAATAAATTATATTTTATTACGAAAATGATTAAATTAAATATATTAAATGGATATGAAAAATTGAAAAGGATATATTTCTAATTAATTCAGCTTTTTTTCGTTTTGCTTTTGAATAACATAATGTTATGAAATCCTGCTGTTTTATTATAGATTGAGTGGGAGGATATACTTCACAGATTTCTAATGCAAAAGGAAATTCAATCATGAGAAATGGAAACAAATAACTGATAACCAAAAAAAAAAAAAAAAAAAAAAAAATCAAAATGTTTTAATATTTTACTTTTAAAAGCTATAATTAACAAAAGAATAATAATTAATTTATCGAAATAAAAGTATGTAAGCAACATCTGAAGATAGAAAGTAGTGTCGTTCAGAATTGTAATTGCAGTATGCAAATTAGTGTAATTTGAAAAGGTTGTCGTCAAACTACGGTACAGAATAAGGGGGATGCTGGTATACATTAACGAAATTGCGCAAAATTTTGTGGACAATTAACGTAAAATAAAAATTGTTAATGTAAAAACGATCAAATATTAGACTTGCGCTTTTGATGTCAAAAACAAGAAAGCGTGATATAAATTACGATTTCGCAAATGTTTCTTTTTAAACAGTCTAATCCATAAAACACTATGGCTTGATGAATAATTATAAGAAGATATAAATCCGTTTTCAGAGTTATAAGGAGTGTTGGTATCTGTACCAAGAAACATAGCATGTTAGATGTTAACAAAGAAATGCTGTATACGTGCTATTATATTAACCGATTGCCAGTATCTATAAATAAAGGGTCGAGAGACAGAGTGATCGATGCTAATTATATGAAAAAGGCTTTTTTTTTTTTTTTTTTTTTTTTTTTTTTTTTTTTTTAGAACGGAAGGGAGGTTGTCAAGCCAAACAGCCCGAATTATGCTTCATGAAGTTTGCCTTTTAGATATGTAAGCCAATATAGTTTATTCCTTCGACCTAACGACAGCGTGCGATCCGCAAGCATTGAACTACAGTACATCTAGATCTCACTCAACGGGATTAGAGTCAGATGTTGACGAGTACCAACTTACTCAGACATGCATCTATCGATATATTTTTATATGAAGAAAAATAACTCTACTTTTTTCATGAATTATAACAGTACAGACGAGATGGATTGTGGTGTGTATAGAATAAAAGGGTAGAAGGAGAAATCTTACTGGAATTGCGATTTGATGTCCCAACGCTATGTACACAGACGAGGTACTGAAACCCTATGTTCAAATTTACGCGGCAGTCGTTGGTAAATATTACTTTCTTATAATACATAAAAATGCCATATTTCAGACAGTTCTAGTTGTACGGAATATGTTCAATGATCAATTCAATGTCACCAGCATGCTAATCTGATGTAAATCTCACCTAGGATTTTCCGGGACATATTTTCATGAAGTTTCGCATATATTTTCGTTAATTGTCGAGGCTTTGGATAACAAACTTTAGGATATCTCATAGTCTACTCGATAACCTTATTGAAACCATTAAAAATGGATGTGCAACTGCCTTACCTGCTCGAGGAGACTATACATCGAATTTAAAATCTTACATCCTTTTAAGAAATATTTTCTTTAATTTGGGCAGGGAAATAATATGTTGTCCATAAACATTGTTTCATGTTCTTTGCATACTTTTTAAGAACTAAAGCATACATTCAAATTATTTTTCTATATTATATTTTACATTGCGATTGAATATATTTGCAATTTCTGTCTTATGTCCTTGGTATTGTATATACAATCTTGCACATAATTCATTTTATTATTATTATTATTATTAATTCATATAAACTGTGCATTTTAAAAGAGTAAATTTTCTCGTTTGTCGTTGCATTTAAACCAAAAAATATTAAAAACTTTTCTTGAGTGTTACTTGCCCTTCAATTAAGTGCAGTCTTTGGAGCTTGTTAAAGTGTCATACATAAACAAAAAGCATATTATGTTAATATACATTTTTTGTAAAAGAAGAAAAAAGAACTGTGGTTAAAGCTGTTAGCCGTATTCAGTGGCTTGGTTCTCTGAATGGAGGTGTAGTACAGAGAACACATAAAAAAAATAAAGCGTATTAGTTCTACCGATAGTGTATTCTATATTTGTCATAAGAAAATGTAAACCTTTTCAAGGTAAAAACGTTCGAGCGTTCTCAACTAGACCACACAAATCAAAACTCAAAACAATGCATAGAATCGATGTTTGATGGGTCTTGCAAACAGCCCAAACAATATTCTCTTCCCTTACCACCGTTTTCGGATCTTGTCTATGCATACATATAATATATATATATAGGAATAATTTAACAAATGAAATGAAATAACCCCCCCCCCCCAAAAAAAAAAAAAAAAAAAAAAAAAAAAAAAAACACAGAAGTCTTCATCAGGGCGGCCCTTCCATGCAGGGGTTAAAGAGGAGTTTCTGAAAGGATAGTAGCAATTTGCTAATAACTATCCTTAGCCCCCAACTTCTCACCAAACAAAATACCACCTTTAATAGAATAGAAATCTAACAGATCTGAAATAGAAGAAATCAAAAGAAGAAAACACTGAAACAATCGACTAAAAGTTAGGACGTGTTAGAGTTATATTGTAAGATTTTAAAACGAATATGTATATGATATAAAATGATATAAAATATCATTTATATATTTTATATATTTTATATCATTTTATATCATTTACATATTCATTTTAAAAATTTCTTATTTTAAAAAACATTGTTTGGCTAAGCAGCTTTTAGCGCTAGCTTTCTCTGTTTTACGTAAGTTCCCCCCCCCCCTTTTTTTTCTTTAAATGGTTTTAAACCTTTAACGACCTTGACTGTAGGAGTACTTTGCTAATCGTTTTTTCCTTTCATGTGTTCACAAAGTTTAAAAGAATTCACATTTTATGCAATAATGATTATGATTTAAAAAAAGTTCTTGAAAAGGTCTTTTTTTTTTTTTTTTACTTTTGCTGTATCCTGTATCTACATTGTAGCGGACATTAATTATGTATAAAAGGTTTTGGTAGGCCGCTTAACATTTTATATCAAAATACTTTAGTTGATTTCAATTTGTAAATAACACTGATAAATTTAATACTTAAAAAAATTCGGCATTACTTTAAGTTTTATGATGGTTCAGAGTTGACTAGGCTTTACGTCGATCTAGTGCTGGAAACACCTCTAATGGTGTTTCATGATTATTATGAATGTATTATGATATGTCAAAATTTCTGTATTTTCAAAAGATAAATTTCAAGAGGAATAATATGGTTATTATTAATCAACGCCGTTTATTGTACTTTTACTAAAAAAGCATTATATATTTATACATGTACTTTATATATTTTAGAAATAAACAAATAAAAAAAATATATTTTTGTTACTGGAAGTTTTAATTCTAAAAGTTTACTTGAGGTTCCGAGCGGGATGCCCTCCATTTGGCTCTAACTAAAGGTTGTCCTATCTCGTTTTCCCACAAATTAAGAAGAAAGCAGTGAAAATCTGCGAACGACTGACCTTGGATATCTTCAATTTACCAACTGCACTGATGGAAAAAAAATCCCAACAACAAGAAAAAATTATTGTACAGTAATGAAATTTCAGCAATACATTTGTCTAGGTAACATATTTAATTGATTAAAGTTTCAAGATCACAGGTAGAGCCATTGGCGAGATGAGCCATTTCAAATGTGAAATGTTGGTACATTAGTAACCGGTGAAACCGCCAGAATTTTGAATGCAAGCATGCAAACGTGCATGCATTGTGTCGTATAGGTGTCGGATATCAGTTTGTGGGATGAAGTTCCATGCCTGTTGCACTTGGGCGGTCAATGCAGGGACGGTTAATGCTGGTTGTGGATGACGCTGGAGTTGTCGTCCAATGATGTCCCATACGTGCTCGATTGGAGAAAGATCTGGTGATCTAGCAGGCCAAGACAACATGTCGACACTCTGTAGAGCATGTTGGGTTACAACAGCGGTATGAGGGCGAGCGTTATCCTGTTGGAAAACACCCCCTTGAATGCTGTTCATGAATGGCAGCACAACAGGTTGTATCACTAGACTGACGTACAAATTTGCAGTCAGGGTGCGTGGGATAACCACGAGAGTGCTCCTGCTGTCATACGAAATTGCTCCCCAAACCATAACTCCAGGAGTAGGCCCTGTGTGTCTAGGCCGCAGACAGGTCGCTAGCAGGCGTTCACCTGGCCTCCTTCTAACCAACACACGGCTATCACTGCGACCAAGGCAGAACCGGCTTTCATCAGAAAACACAACAGATCTCCACTCCGTCCTCCAATGAGCTCTAGCTTGACACCACTCACGTCGCAAACGGCAGTGGTTTGGAGTCAGTGGAATGCACGCTACAGGGCGTCTGGCTCGGAGCTGTCCTTGAAGTAACCGATTTGTAACAGTTCGTTGTGTCACTGTGGTGCAAATGCAGCTCGAATTTCAGCTGCAGACGCAGTACGATTAGCCACAGCCATACGCCGAACACGGCGGTCTTCCCTCTCAGTAGTGCCACGTGGTCGCCCGGAACCCGGTCTTCTTGAGGCAGTACCTTCCCTTGACCACTGCTGCCAACACTCATGCACAGTGGATACATTCCTGCCAAGTCTTTCTGCAATATCGCGGAAAGAAAACCCACCTTCTCGTAGCCCTACTACACGACCTCGTTCAAACTCAGTGAGCTGTTGATAATGGCTTCTTCGTCTTCTTAGAGGCATCCTTGACTAACATTAACCCACTACGTCAAATCTCAACTGTAAATAACGATCACGAACCTTACAGCGCTTATTTAAATCAAACCTCATTTGCATGTTCATAGTGTTGCTACTAGCGCCACACTTATGCGCGTAGCTCGAAATTTGAATCGACGTCATCTTTCAGATGTATAAACACGCCTACCAAATTTCGTTTATCTAGCACAGCTCCTTCCTGGTGTTGGGATTTTCTTTTTCCATCAGTGTATTTACTAACTTCGATATCTCCAATTTACCAACTGGGGGATTAGAACATCCTAATAATTTGACATGAAATTTGGAACTGAAAAAAATGAAACCTGCTAAGAAACCTTACGGCTTTTCTCATTTATTATAAAACACAGGAATCTTCTATTTACTGAAATTCTTTGATGCTATCTTTTCATTAATAATTTAGTAAATATAAAAAATATACGTCCTTTACTACTAAAAGTGTTGTATAATAAAGTAAGTATCTGTCAGAAAAATAAGCAAGCTTTTATGTTTTCTTAGAAGTGACATAAGTGTACTATAAGCAAATAAATGCATTGCAACACTCACACCAACTAAAATGATATATTCTTTAAAATGTTGTAAGGAAACATTAAATAAATGAATGGGTTATGACTTCCTTATCCAAGTATTTCTGAAAAATAAAGAGGCGTCAAAGTATATTTATGTTGACATAATCTTTAAACTAATATTTTGACATTATTTTGCATTTCAGAGAAGGGTGAAATATCGTTTTTTCCTTTTATAAATATGAATCATTGTTAAGTATTGGTCTCACCTATCATCATAATATATATTTTTGCTTTTATTTTTTAAAAATGTTTCTCTGCTCTAGGATAATCTGGAAAATAAAATATTGTGGTTCATTTTAAAACAAAACACATAGATGCACATATAATTAATTTGACGAGAGCAATTTCATGTAAAATATTTTTATTAATATTTTTTAATCTTTAAATAAGAACCTATTTTTTATTTCTTTATTTTTCAAGATTTTTTGAAAACAGTTATTTTATCGAACTTACAAGATTGCCATATTTAAACTGACAGTACTCTTTACAGTGTTCTGTAGCGCGAACTAATTGTAAGAATAGCCCCAAACTTTTTAGAAAGATTAAACTTGACAGGGGACAAGGATATTCTGATAAAAAATGTTTAAAATTTAAGGCTAGGGGAATATGGGGCGCTGTTTTACTAAATCAAGATCTTGTCGCAATTTTTTATTTAAAATTGATGATTGTACACTTTTTTCTTTATCTCTTATTTATAATTTTGAAATCAGAGACATAGCGCTAATTTTTTCTCACTTTTAATTTTTAAAAACTGTCCTTTCTATTACACAGCGTCAAACACATATTTCCCTAATGGTGACTTTTGGAACATTATTTTTCTTTTTCCGGAATTCTTCGTCTCTATTATCTATTACACAGTACTTAGTCTATTACACAGTCTTCGTTTATTACACAGTATTTAGTATATTGCAGTCTTCGTTTATTACACAGCATTTAGTCTGTTAGACAGTTCTTCGCCATGTTTATTCTTCCTACAAACGTTGGTGCCATTCTCGAAATTAGATAGCACTGCAGTACATTGTCAGCACTGTCTGTTTAATATAATGTCTAGTAATTAGATTAAGATCTTTACACAAACCTACTTTTTTTTCTTTTGATGAAATAAATTTAGAATTTAAATTGCGATTTTTATGCTAGCAAAGATGTTAATAAAAAGAAACCAAACTATGTTTACAGTTGAAATCGAAAGTTAAATTTATTATTATTATTATTATTATTTATTATTATTATTTATTATTATTTTTATTATTATTATTATTATACATATATATATATATATTTTTTTTTTAACAGAATTTTTAGTATCAAAATTTACAGTTAGTTAGGATTCCTTTTTACTAAATCCCAAAAGAAAGTTTATCATTAAAATGTAATAGATTTAAAAAAAGTGAAAAAAAAAAAAAAAAAACTTATGCAGCTTTTATCTGTCACAACCTATCCATATATTATTTTAAAAGATGTTATAGTTTTTCATGGTTCAGTAAATAAATAAAAGCAATCATATTCTTGATAAATTTGCTACAGTCGGTAACAAAAGTGTCCGAACGCTAGCAAAATTTCCTACGTAAAAAAAAGTACACTTCATACGGTTTTGTTAAATACATCCTAGTCGAATCCGGTTCTTAGTCAGTGTAAGAACATGATTCGATAAGGATTTATTTAACAAAACCGTATGAAGTGCACTTTTTTTACATAGGAATTTTTGCTAGTGTTCGGACACTTTTGTTACCGACTGTACCCTTATTAATTATTTACGTTAAAAGGAGTTTTTCGTTTTCTTGGAATTTTTAATCAATATTGGCTTATTGGTGTTACAAGCTTTATTTTATTTATTTATTTATTTTTCTTTTATGAATAAATCAGCGAAAATTTAAACAAAAAGAAAACTTTGTGTTTAAAATAACGTGTTTTAAAATTAAATAATCAGTAGTTACGTTCTAAAATCAGAGCACGTTTAGTGAATTTTATCAAAATTTTTATTCACTATTTATTAATGTTTTAAACAAGGGATACATTACAAAATGAATATTGATGGTAAAATTTCGAAAATAAGTAATCGTAATTTAACTTATAAAATAAACATTTAAAAAGATTTTAAAATATGTTTGGAAGAAAAAAAAAAAAAAAAAAAAACCTATGTTATGTTTAAACATAATGCGTATCATCAAAAATATTTTACATTTTAAAATCTCTTATAAAAGCTTGACAACATACCTAAAAATCGCAAGTACTTCATCATTTTTAACGCTGAAAAATCAAAACACTACATAAATTTTTAAATTTTTCTATTTAAGAAAAATAATCTGGTGTGTTCTTCACACGACTTTCTCTTACCCTGAAATTTAGTAATATAATTCTACATTGGAGATTAAAGGATTATATAACGAGTACTGTTATGCAAACCTATGTTAAAATAATTCAAAATTGGCTTCGAAACAACTTTATTTGACAAATAATTCTATGTGAGGAGGGATACCGGACGCATTCAACCGTCCGTTTAATTATTGTGCCTACATTTATATAGAATTCAAATTTGTTATTAAACTCAAAAGTTCATTTAAAATTATTCAGGCAACTTTCACACGCAATACGCAAAATTATTTGAAACATATGAATCTTGATCAAACTTTTATACTAACAAACTTATTAAATGTTATATTTTGGAATTATATCCAGGAAATATATCTATCTGAATATTTTCAATTTCAGTAATTTTTCACATTAAAATTTTAAATATACACGTATTAAAAAAAGTACGCGTTTAATTCATAATTTCATAAACCCTAGATAGTTTTTTTACTTGCAGTATTTAATACGCAATTAGTATATTCTACAAAATTTCAAAATTGTTTAACGATAAATACAGTATTGTTATACAAAAATTTGGAAAGTTCTTTTTAATATAATACCAGTTTCTACAGATAAGAAAATAAACTTTTGGTGATCTTTATTATTTTATCATACCGTTTACTGAAAATGCGATATTTGAATGAAAACGCATACAAAGGGATTTAAGGGTCACATACCTTTACCAGTTAAAAAGTATCATGATTTTTTTTTTTTACAAACTTAAAAAAATAATTGCGTTTGAAAATTGTAATTTTTTACATGTATTATGAAAGGTTTTATATCTGTAGTGCAGCTGTTACAATACGTGTACATTTTAAACTTTATTTATTTTTCTTGTGAATATCAAAACTAATTTTTGTTCGAAATAAGCCTTACGCGCAGGATTGCACGCAAATGATAGATCACATGTACCTAAAACAATTGTGCACTTGAAAATATAATCTATAAATAAAACTAAAATATACCCTATAAGTATACGAAAAATTAATTTTGCTGGAAAGCACTATTCCTTTAAAAGAAAATATTATTTTAATTACTATATAATATATATATATTATCACTATTTTTGGAGTAATTATGCTTTTAATTACAAAACTTTTAATGTTATAAAATTAATTGTTCGTCATTTTATTTAATATATCTCGTGTAAAAGTTGTTAAACTTTCATTAAATTATGGCTAATTATCACTGAGATATCGAAAGTGTACGACTATTCTTCGACAAAAAATTCGCTTTCATATTTTTATAATAAATAAATAATGTAGAATTATTTTAATTACTATAATACACAGAGAACATCCTTCTTAATATCTGTTGAAATTTATAAGCTATAAAAGTAATTATTTTTTTTACTTTTTATAAATAAAGTTATTGTTATTATTATTATTATTATTATTATTTGATATTTACTTTCAAAGGTACCTGACGTCTTAATTAAAGATGATCATTTAATATGTGTGTTTATAATGTTCAGTACTACAAGTAATGGACGAAAAGTCTGTGACACATTTTAAAGTTTAATCTAAAATCAAATATTTGACATATTAGAATGCGGTTTGTATTACAATGCTAAATACGATAGAAAATTTTGATTCAGAAAGTTAAAATGTTTGTTTTTAATTTTGCTCATAGATTTGCTTTACGGAGCAATGCAGAGAACAATGCACTTTCCGGAGCACATTTGTAGTAATATTGCTCTGTACACTACTGACCAAAAATATTCAAAGATTGAAAATTTGACTCTTTTCTTTTTTAGAATCCTTAAAAAAAATGATAATAATAATAATAATAAATTGATTTTTCTAATGTCAATATGATAAATCAGTAGACAAGACTTGAGTAGGTTATTGAACAAAAATAATTATTTATTTTTATTAAAAAAAAAAAAAAAAAAATAGCATACAAAATATTTATGGGTTATCAGAAATTAGCGTATATTTAGGTGTTCCAAAATAAAATGAAACAATAAATAATTTAGAGTTTGTCTGAGCGATCTAAAAACTCAGAAATAAATAAAAGTTAAATCTCGCATTTAAAACACTTTTCATAAAGATGCTCATATTTCGTGAGATATTTAATAAATTTGTATTCCACTTGCACAATATCATTTAGAAAAGGATTTTCCAATTTATCTGAAAGTGGCGTAAATTTTTATAAAAAATTCTGCGTACTATAAATAAAAACCATGTTATTAAATCTTTTCTAGTTTTTAAATAAATGCTTTTATATTTTATATATACATATATTTACCATACTATTACTAAGCAACACAAATGCATTAGAAAATTGCACAGAGTCTGTCTTATTATATCCTACATTTACGGATCATTTTTTTTTCTCTTGACGATACAAAATGATCGCAAACCTGATTGACATTTCTCTATTTTTTACTTACCCCATTAATTATTGTCGTAATCTAATCATCACTGAAAATCATGAGGAACACCCTGTTCTTTACACATGCACTCTTGGAGAACATTTCATCAAGATATTAGTTTTTAAATTGAAAAAAAAAAAAAAAATCTGATTGTTTGCAAAATTTGCCATACTTTCGGTAATACTGTTCTTTAAAATCAAGAAAATGCATTAAAAACGCAAGACAAGCCACAAATAAGCATTTATTTTGTAAAAATTACATCAATAGTTTACATCAATATGTGTGACTTTTACAGCAAATCAATGCAATCACTAGCATTGCTTGGGGTGGGGGTGGGGTGGGGGTTGGATTACATGCGTTATGCGAATCTTCAATACTTTAATTTCAACCACGGGAGAAGCCTATACTTTATCCTTCACGTAATCCAGCAAGAAGAAACATACGTGATTAGGTGTGGTGAACAAGGTTGCAATAGTAAAACTGCAAGAATAGCTATTTAAGCAAAACACAAGGTACAAAATTATCTATGAGCAAAATGTAAAACTACTTTTATTGTGTGTTGGTTGGTTTTTTTTGTTGAAAACAAATTTTTTACTATAACCAGCATTGTCGTGAAAATCACACTCCCTAAAGTCATTTATAGGATTTTATATTAAAATTTAAATGCATCTAATATGTTTCACCCAACCTGCGTTTATTTTCAAAAATACTCATTTAAAAGTCATTTTTTATTTTATATTTTATGCATTTCTATAAAATTGTTACCTGTGATTTCATTGTTTAAAACTAAACATTGCTGTAAATACAATGTAATTTTTAAAATATATTTCGTTGAAATGCATAAAATACAGGATCTAAATATTGCAATTTTATCGAAATGTATTAATCTTGAAATATTAAAGCTCACCTTTAAAGAAAATAACTTTAGACTGAACTAGATCAGAGCTGATAAATCGAACAAAGGTAAACAATAGCTTTGAAAGAGAAATGCTTATCGAAATGTTTCAAAATGAAAGAACTTGAACAAAATCCGGAAAGAAAACGAACAATATATTTTGCCATTTTTTCATCAAGAGAATTGTTTTAAATAATGTTGCAAAGGTTTTTCAGATTACTCACAAGCACGTTGTTCAGACTCATTTTTTCAAACTTAGAAATAATAATTTATATTTAAAAACTTGGAATTTATGTAAAAGTAATTAACAGTTTTTTTTTTAATTCTTAGATATAAATAAATTTAAAACCCGAATAAACTACTGCGTCAGAAACGCTAAAAGAAAAATATTTCCGATGCATACAGCTGTTTCGGTAGCCTTAAGCGTACCGTCTTCAGGGTAAAAAGAATTCTTAATCTGGAGAAGTGCTCTTATATATAGGAGAGGGACCGAATTTATTTCAATCAATAGGATTACGGGAAAGGTGGAGTGTGTGGCCAATAGGAGTTTAGGAATGTTAGCTGTGTAAACAGTAGAAAAATTAAGAAAGTGTGAACTGAATGTAAAATTTCCAACAATCAGACAAATAGGGAACAGCGAAATCACAATTTACAAGGTTTTTAAAATTTTTATAAATATGAAAAGCTTCAAAGAAATCGAGTTCATGAATGGATTTAGGTCTGCAAATTATTTTAGCTGAATTAAATTTAAAATTATGATTTTCCTCCCAGCAATGTTTAGAAATAGCCGATTTATTGGTTTCTTGTTTGCGGACGTAATTTTTATTTTGGCGTTTCTGACGCAGTAGTTTATTCGGGTTTTAATATCCCAACGCCAAGTCTCTTGTTATTATAAATAAATTTAGTTTACAAGCATCATACACACAATGGTATGAAACAAAGAATTACTAAGAAAAAGTGATAAATAAAAAACTTTGTAACCAAACAGCTATAACTGAAAAAGAAATTCGCAAAAATCGTTTCGTGTGAAAAGAATATCACGACCCTTCATCAGACGATAAAGTTAGGCATGAGTGCTTTGCTATTTCATGCTGTAATAATGCCTATTTTATTCGAAAAACAAAAGGTCTTGCAATTATTTCGACCCAAAACAACTATTTTGCGTTATGGCATTTGCTTACAAAATTTTTATTTATAACAATTCTTACATTTATTCATTATTTGACATTTTTACGGAAGATGAATGTATCTAAAATTAACGTTAATAATTTATGACCAATAGAGCATAAAAGTGTATAAATAAAACAAGCAAAAATAACTAAGAAATATAATTTTTTTCTGATTGAAAGTATATGTTCAACATTTTATGTAAATTTCAGTTCAATGATTTAATTAGTGCGCTTATATAATGTTTTTCCGGTCAGAAATATCAAATCACACGCGCGCGCACACACACACACACACACACACACAAAAATATGAAATTGTTTATTAAAAGCCTGAATAGCATTTTAAGCTGAACATTGTATGTCATTATTAATTCAATGCATTATTATTATTATTTATTTATTTATTTTAACGTTTGTTTCTTTTTACTTAAATATATCTGAAGTTATCAATTGTTTATGGTATAAGAGTCTTAAATTCTTATGTAAAATTTATAGCTCTGCTATATGGTACCAGAGCATAAATTCTTACAAGAAACAGAAGAAAATATCCTGATATTGGACATCGAGAAAACAAATATTTCAGCATGAAAACACAAATTACAACAAAGTTAATTTAAATTAGCTATAAAAATACTAAATTTATTAGTAACATGATCAATGAAACAAAAACGTTATTTCTCTACTTCAACTCACTTTTGAGTTTTTCTTGTATCATGTAAGAAAAAAAAAAAGATCTGGAATGTCTTTACTTGGATTTGTTGTTAAATAAACAAGAAAGAAAAATCATGCAGTACGCATTGATTAGTAACACTTTCCAAATGTACGTAATTGTTGTATCGAATGACTTACTGTCCCTGTACACAAACCAGTAGAGGTATAAACTCCATTTTCAATAGGAAACGTCCGATAGTGAACTTGAATAACATATATCAGTTTCAAGAAATTCCATAAATATTTACGGGAGTTAGAGTGCGGACAGACAGACAGACAGACAAACCGAAGTCATAAACACTTTTCAACCTTGCTGGAAAGTGTTAACAAAAGGGAAAGTTTAATAGGATTTTTGGTCATTTTACTGATTGTAATGTATTCGAATTCGTTTTTCGCCTCTGTAAAAGTGATAAATTCGTAATATCAATTATTATTATTTTTTTAATGTTTTTTTTTTTTTTTTTTGCAATTAAACATTACTATAATTCGAGCTTTTCGTAGTATGAATCCATAGACGCAATGTAAAACATATATATATTAAGTTATATAGGGGGGGGGGGGGGTAAAATTGTAATTCCTAACACACATGTAAATAAATACAGTTCTTTCAGTGATAACTTATAACATGCATAAAAATTTATATTGTTATCGACTGATGATTTTAGACGAAAGCGAACTTTTAATAATTCGAGTTCATAGTCTGTAATGATAAAAATTTTTCTTTTTGTGTTTCCATAAAAGAACTTTAAATCGTGTATTCAATATTCATCAAGATTTATAAAACTCGGTGTTAAAACGCTGTCTAAGTTTAAATAATTTCAGATTTTTCGCAATAAGGATATAGAATTTTTCTTTGTGTTCCTTAAAGGAACAATATAAGTCCCACACTCATCAAAATCTATACAATATTATCAACTTTCAGTTCATTGGGAATAAGCTTTTAAACGTTATCGTGGTCACTCACACACATACATACATTAACAAAAATATAGCAAAAATGTATACAGAAAACCTCGAAACGTATATAGATACACCGAAATCTTGTAGATGATATTTTTCGATATTGAAATACTATAAACATATTTGTTCTTATCCGCGGTTTCCATTTAACTTGGATTTTTTGCTGCCTTAAATTACGATAAATTAAAAAAAATAATAATTTATACAGTATTTTGTACATTTAAATTTCATAGAAAATAAAACTGAAGACAAAATATCTTGAAAGATATATAACAGAATGCCGCGAATTATCGGGAGCCTAACGTTCTTCCGTTACATGATGTAAGTCAAAAAATGACTAAATGATTATTTTTAAACATCTCAACTATTTATTAATTAATGTGATTCAAACTTTATGAGATGATTTACATATTATCGATATAAAAAGTCTGAAATAATTGATATTCTAAATACATGATCATAACCACTGTTTGCATATGGGTCATTCTACAGAATACGTAGGTTTTCAAAAATTAAAAAAAAAAAAAAATTCTTCAAAATTTTTTAAGATTAATTTTTTTTGCTTTTTTTTATACTTATTTCTACCCCCATATAGTTGAACACATTCTTTTTTATTATTTATTAACTTTTTTTTGTAATTGAAATTTTGAACGTGAACGGAGAATACACCCTTATGATGTATTTCTACAATTTAAACATTTTATGAATGTGTACATATTGCTTTCGTATATTAAATTAATTACACTGATTGCTCATGTAAAATGCTTTATTATAAAACATATTAAAGAAACAGTTTCTGCAATTATTAATTTGAATACTTTTCATTTTAAGTTATATGTGCCAAATTTTCACTAAAGACATATTGTTCTCTTTTATGCATAGTAGGTTGCTTCAGGACTTTAACAACTTCACTTAAATATACTTCTGTTATATCATTCTTTTCGGGGAAAATAAAAGTGTCATTAGAGCATTTCTGCATGAATTTTACAGTAAATTCATTATAAGACTCTTGTGATATAATTAAAGCTACATAAAATTTGAAGCTTTTCTTGCCAGCTAATTTGATTATCACATAGTTATTTGGTCCTATCTTTGCACTGCTTAAGCAATTTCTCATTACTTCTTCATTAATAGCTGAAAAAAAAGAATAAGAACTTAAATGTTATAACTTTAATAATAAAGTAATTTGTTAATTTTTTTTTATTTTTTAATGATATTCAGGAACTTTTTATAAAAAAAAAAAAAAAAAAAAACTATCTTGTATTAAGAACATAATTTAGACTAATTAAAAATTATATATTACTTTTAAAATTGATTTTTTTAAAAAGCTGTATTCTCCATTACACATTGTGTATCTTTCATTACATTTATATTGTAACGGAGGATACATATACGGAGGATACAAATTGCTATGTTTTGTTTTGTATATCCTGTTGATTTAGGGTTAACACATCATGCTGATAAAGTTTACTTTAAAAAGTTATGAACTATTAACTGAGAAAATAATTTTAATAAATAAACAATTCTTATCTTTTAAAATCAAGGATGGAGGATACACAATGTAAAGGACCTATTTGACTTCAGAGAGAATAATACATAAATTCTTACCTACTAAGATGTTTAGCTCCACTGTGAAGAACAGATATTGAAAATGTCTGTGATTGAAAATCTCTGTAATGAGTTGGCAGTATTCCATCTATCGGAAATTCTTGTATTTAATTGCATTCTGAACGGAGGATACAAGAAAAACTGTGACTGTAATTCAAAGGATAATTAATGCAATACTTTTTTTTCTTTTGCAGCGAAATTCACTTAAATTGTAAAAAACCATCAAATGACTGAAACTGCTCTATATTAAATATTATATTTTTTGGATTCAACAAATAAGTGAAAGAGTAAATGGAGGAACATATGTTGTGACATGTAACGGAGGTATACAAGTATCCCTCCGTTCTTTGAAAAAAACAAATAAAACATCACCAGTTTTTATTAATTATTTAAAAAAAAATGTTATAATATTTAAAATCTCTTAAGAGAATATTTTAAAATGATTATTTTTAAAACTAAGTACCCCAAACCAGAAATATTACGTTTTTTGTAGAATGACCCATATATGTGTTTAAAAAAATTAATACATCTATCACAACTTTATATAAATAAAAGTCATTTTAGGCATGTATGCTGGTATATAATGTATGTCTTACGCGTCCTTCCAAACAACCTAGCCGATTTCAAACAATCTTGAAGCAGTTGCTACTTATTATTCGGCTTGTAGTGAGCAAGTAGTGTAAAAGTTTGACATCTACATCGTATCCAAATTAGAGGGGAGGAGGGGACTTGGAACTTTCATATTTGTACGATATCTACAGTAATAATGCAGCTAGAAACTTTAAAATTGATATGTAGGTTACGTCAAGTGTATAAACTCTTCCTAAGTGCAGAGCTTTTCAAAAATTTTTAATTAAAATGTGGTGAAATGATTAAAAAAAATGCTATAAATTATTCTTTCGTTAAGGTTTTATGCCATGCGATTTAAACATTTTATTGTGAATACATTAAAATAACGTTGTGTCTTAAGATAATTGAAATCAAAATAATTTTTAAAACATGTCAGGATCATGGCATTTTCAGAAAATATTCCAAATAAACTAGTGAAGTCTTTGAAAATGGCGCCATTTCTTAGATGTTATGAAATGGGGAATGCGCATTTTCCCAGAGAAAACTGATACGCTTTCCTATGGTTGTGTGGGACTTTATATATATATATGAGTATTTATACATATATAGTGCAGTTAGTTTTGCCAAGTAACACAGACAATACAAATGAAAGAAATTTATGAAAATGTAACGGAAAAATCTATGGATAAAATTGAGACAAATAGCTTAAAATTGAATGGAAAAAAAAAAAAAAAAAAAAAAAAAAAAACGAAAATAGCAACAACTCAAAAAACCAAAAATAGGAAATATTAAAATCTTTGATAAAGTGCCTTTCTTCAGGGGACAAGCTACCCTTATGCCATGTTTTGCAGCTCTGAGATCAAAGGCATGATCACCAGAATGCACATAAACAGACAGACACATATATACTCTCTTTATTTATATAGATAAATATCGAAATAAGATTTCATGAAATATAGTTAATAACTTTCCCGATTAAACAAATAATAGTTATAATATATATATATATATATATATATATATATATATGTATATTTATGTATGTATAACGCATAGAAAACCCTCTATCCATTTGGAAGCTATAAAGTCGCAGACAGTTACCCACTTTGAAATCCACCCATACAGACAGAAAAATAAAAAACATAACAGGTCTTGTTTTAGCCTGCATTAAGTAATGAATTTAAGAATGGTTTACCGAGATATAGTACTTTTCGGGTAGATTAAAAATTTAAAGTTAATTTTTCCTTAAAATAAAGCATTTATTATGGTATTTACTTTTATTAAAAAAATTGTAATAAGAAAAAGTATCTTTATAAACTACACATTCTTTCGTATATAGATGAGTTGGTGTTAAAAAGATATAATTAAAGCCAGGCTATCAAATCCAAATTTATTTCTTCAGAATGCAAAGTTTTGCTTCATAAGTAAGACGACAGCTTGTTCATATACTCAAATTATCCAGCTGTTGTTAACTTGTCACTTGAAAAGAATGCCTTAATTGCTAATGGTAATGTAGGGAAAAGAGTTTTTAAATTCTCCGAACAAAGTTACAGCATGTTTTTGTCTAATATTAAACATACATAATTTTTTGAAAGATGCACCAGTTTTTAAATATTATAGAAAGTTTCGAAAATTTCTTTAAAAGTATAACTCGATCTGTAATAACTTTATGATTTTTCTATTATATTTTTACACTTTTTTCTAATTCATTATATTTCCTTTTTTGTCAGACTTCGATATATACTCATGTTTACAATGTTTCTGGAATTAGTTTATTTAATATTTTTCTTAACTGATATCCATTTTCTAATAATAAGCACTTTAATGTTATATAAAAGCCTATTTTAATTAATTTAAAAATTAATTAATTAATTTTTAACATAACTAATAGAGAATTCATAATTAATGTTAGATATATAAAATTTTAAATTATTTTGAATATTTATATTTATAGATTAGCTCTTCATACAAAGATTTATTACTCTTAGAAATATGTAATCTCTTAAATTTTAATGAAGACTATAATTTTACTCAATGTTGAGAAAACTTTGAAATTTCCTTCATTCATCTAGATAATTCATAATTCCTCAAATTCATACTTGTTTTAAAGACGTCTTTCATCTCTTCGAATTCAACGAAGTTTTAAATCTTTTCCAAAATAAATGTTTACTAAAATAATACTAATTCGAAAATATATATAGTGTGCGCTTTTTTAAATTATATAATGTATATTGTTGCGAACTTGGGGGTTCGTGAGTTGTCCGAGAATAAAAGGCGAAACTTACAAAATTTCAATAATTTAGTCACAGTAAGTTCTAGGAAAATACAGGTCTATAAACCAAGTAACAGCTTCAATTCGACCAGTAAACATAGCTTAAACATCAGTGTCAATAGCAAATCCACAGTACAAACTATATAGCAACTGCCTTGGCGAAAAAATAGCCCTTATATACCCCTGTAGAAAAGTGTGGAAAGTTACAGAAATTTCCGTATCTCATCAGCCAATGAGATTAGAGCTTCCATACTTGGTATATCCCTAATAAGGATTCTCTCCCCAAGGTCACCAAAAAAATCACCAAGGAGGGAAAAAGTCGCCAAATTTGGCGCCAAATCCATTACCTGCCTTATTGGAGCTTTTTAATACATTTTTAAGGGAAAATTAGGCTATTTTAATGCTAAAACGACTAGAAATGCACAAAACTAGCATTTTGTCAACTTACTAAGCCTCTCTGAAAGAATTTATACAAAAATAAACACAATTATTTACAATTTTTTAACAATATATACTATTTCTGAACTATCGTTTTCTAAATATAAAATACAAATAATGTTTTAACAAATAAATACAGGATGACTCAACACATTTCAGAACATCTAGGAGAGATAGGGTGCATCCCAGCAATTCATAATTACATAGGAATGCGGGATCATAAATATTTCCTGACGTGATGGAGTTCACAAAAACATCAAAAATAAAAAACAAAAGATCTAAAGGAATGTTTGTTATAATAAAAATATACACGAAAAAAAAAAAAAATGCATTTGTCAGAGACTGTTTTCGAATTTTCATCCACCGACTTCGACGCAGGTCTCAAATTTATATTGAATGGAATTCCTATCTTCTGGAATCATCCAGGCAACGAATTTCTCCAGCAGCTACTGATATTCATGCAACCAGAATATTAAGAATTTTATTCGCTGTAGATATTAGGTCTGCACTGAATTCGGTGGACGAAAGAACTCTATGGAACTAGTTCCCTTTGTTCACGCTCATGCATTATGAAAACTAATATTCATTTACTTTTATTATTTTATATGTATGTATACACTACCGTGTCAAAAAATCATTTCGGACCTTATATTTTTATATGATTCTGAATCTTGTCAGAATGCACCTGACCCCTCCTAGAAGTTCTGAAATCTTATATTAAGGCACCCTTTATATAGGGTTAACGCCAGCATAACGACATGGCGTAATACTATTAGATATTATTTCGAAACTTGACTAAGAAATCAGCTTACTCAAACAAATAAGTTAATAAACAAACATGAAAATAATGCACAGACATTAATAATATACTGCATTTAATAGTAATATGTATCTATCAATTTTACCATATTTTTATTTTTACTTATTTCAATTTATAGTGTTAGTTATTAAAATAACAACATCAATAATTCTTTTGTTTTCTTAAATACTGAGTGTATATAGTTCATATTTTTTTAGGGCTATATGTATATTTTTAAATTACGATTTACGCTTTTTTGTTTAAATAAATTGTTTAAAAGTTTTTCAGATAAATAAGTTTGATATATGAGTTATGATCAAATACCTTAAGAGCAATATGATTTATTGCCCTTATTTCTCATATATTTCGTTACTTACGATAAAACTCTCAGATATTCTATCATTTTTGTGTCAAAGAGCAAACACATCAAAACACAAGAAGTATTCCCATGTTCCCATGGCATAAGACAAATTTAGATAAAGAGATAAAATGTTTTCCGTAGCTAAAAACATAAAATATTTTACTTCATCTTATCAGTTATTTGTAGATTTATCCTGTTAAAGACATTTTCAGAAGATACTCTTCCTCGATTCATGTATATGGATTTATGTAAAAATATTGGAGTTTGTTCTGAGCTCTTAACCTTAAGCTAAAAAGGCTTATTTTGGAAAACTTGTTGAAGTGAAAGTTTAGTAGGGGAAAGAGTTTTTAAAGATCATGCGTGATACAATTGACATTATAAATATATAATATTAAAAATTAAATGTAAATGTATATATATATATATACAATGCGACGCAAAAGTTTAGACAATGACGATATTCATCTTTAAAATTTAGAAATATGACGTCAGAATTACAAAAAACCTGTATATATATTTAAAATATGTTTTAAAATGCTATAATCAAAAGACAGTCGTTTGATTTGCAATATATATATATTTTATATATATATATATATATATATATATAAATGAAAATTTGCTTGTCGCAAAAGTTTAGACACGATTATGAGTTTCTGCGAAAATTTGCTGGCATATGCAAATTTAAAATCGATGATGTCACAGATTTTGAGTACTTAAGTTCTGTAAATGATAACGCTTCGTAGTCGACATGCCGCGAGCTAAAAAAATTTGGAGTGACTCCCCTCGACTTTCCGAACATAGAGTAATTAACAGTTTTGTAGATAAAGTAAAGAAAGAGGAGTTAGTCAGTCTTAGTCAGTCTAAGAACGGGATTCGACAAGGATTTATTTAACAAAACAATATTAAGTGTACTTTTTTTATATAGAAATTTTTGCTAGTGTTCGGCGACTTCTGTTACCGACTATATGTGTCGACTATATGTACCGACTGTCTGTGAGTGAACACGCTAGCGTCTAAACGCTTTGTTCGAATAAGCTGAAAGTTGGTGCGTATATTGTAAGTCACCACAGTACGAACCCTATTGATTTTGGTGAATCTAGCACTTACATTTTTTTTACAGGGACACCAGGCAAAATTCTTTATCATTATGGCCTATGGGGCCAAATTTTTAAATGTGTGATAGCGTCTAAACGCCTTATTAATCTGAGAAAAATATTTGTACACATGTTAAAGGTCACAGTTGCACAAACTGTATAGATTTTGGTGAATTTAGCACTTACAGTTTTTTTACAGGGACACAAAGAAAAATTCTTCATCATTATGGCCTATGGGACCAAATTTTAAAAAGTGTGATAGCATCTAAACGCCTTATTCAATTGAGCTGAAATTTTATATGAATATTATAAATCACTTTTGCACTAATTATAAGCATTTTGGTGAATCTAGCATTTATAGGTTTTTACAGGGACACAACAAAAAATTCTTTATCATTATGATCTATGGGCTCAAAGTTCAGTAGCATTAAATAAAACATAGTGTAATATATGGAGAAAAATACTCAAACACTCTATTATGTTTTTCTCTCTTTTGTTTGTTTAACAACTTCTCTTTCTTTACTTTATCTACAAAACTGTTAATTACTCAATGTTCGGAAAGTCGAGTGGAGTCACTGCAGATTCTTTTAACTCGTGGTATGCCGACTACGAAGCGTTATCATTTGCAGAACTTAAGTACTCAAAATCTGTAACATCATTGATTTTAAATTTGCATATAACAGCAAATATTCACAATATTCACAGAAACTCATAATCGTGTCTAAACTTTTGTGACAAGCAAATTTTTATTTTTATCAAAAAAATTAAAATTATTGCAAATCAAACGACTATCTTTTGATTATAGCATTTTAAAACATATTTTAAATATATATATACAGGTTTTTGTAATTCTGACGTCATAATTCTAAATTTTAAAGATGAATAAAGTCATTGTCTAAACTTTTGCGTCGCACTGTGTATATATATGTGTGTGTAAGAAAGAACTGGATCTTTTTTCAATTTCTGTAGCAGTCGTTTTCGTCGTAAATGTGGCAATAGTTAAACTGCAATGCAAAGTAGATGGTCGTATTTATTTTAATCTTGTAAGCCACGTAGGCGAGGAGCCAGTACAATATTTTAAATAGATTACATGTTAACAGTCTTAATCGCAATAACAATATGGAAACGATATTACATGGGTTTCTTTACCAAGACTAAGACAAAAAAAGGCCATATTTTAAGGATGCAAACACTTTTATATGAGGGAAAAATGAGAAGAAGCGGGGGACTTTTCACCTACTGGACGCCTGGGTTTCCTCGTAGGCGAGGAGCCAGTACAATATTTGAAATAAGCTATATGTTAACAATCTTAATCGCAATGACAATATAGAAACGATATTACATAGGCTTCTTTAGCAAGACTAAGACAAAAAAAAAGGCCATGTTTTAAGGATGCAAACACTTTTATATAAGGGGAATATGAGTAGAGGCGGGGGACTTTTTATTCTACTGGCGTCATGTCACGCGATAAAAAAATGTGTAACTTAGTGCTATCTACTTATTCGTTCTTCTGTTTTCAGACAGGCGTGGATTAAGACTAGAGGAAATATTTTTGGTCTGGAGGGGAAAAGACAGTTTGGAAGAAATACGTTAAAATAATAATAATGACAAAAAGATTAATTTTCCTAACGGTTATTTTTAATAAAGTGGAAATGAAAGTTTCGATTTCAAAAGAAAAGATTTGATACATTATTAAAATATATTTATTAATTAATATAAAAAGACCTAATTAGAGGTTTTTTATATTATATATATATATGTATATATATATATTAGAAACAGAAAAGTACATAATTTTTAATTAAAATTCACAAAAATAATGGAAATATTATAAAAGAATAAAACAGTAAGAGACAATTCTGCAACATTTTAAAGCGCACACTGAAAAAAAAAATCTGTGACTGACATCTAGGAACTAAATTGCGTCTCTAGTCAAAATAGTTACATATCATCTTTATAAATTATAGTTGTGTTTACTAGCGAGTTCTAAACACGCCTATTTACAATTCTAGATCGTTATCGTGGTCAGACTTATTTAAAAATTTCTGCAAATAAATGTGAACTCAAGAAGTAAGTTTTAGTAACTATAATCGTAGTTTATGACTAAATTCTAGGAAATCAAACAATAATTTCTTGCATTACAAAGAATTCATGATATTGTTTCCCCATATAGACTAGAAATTCTCCATCATTACGTCTACCCAGGCTAGTTGTTTACTTTAAAAGCATAGTTCGTGAATCTATATTTTTAGTTTAGAAATTCAGACAATGACTACTTATTCTTTCTAGATGGAGATGGTATAGATTTTTATTAGTATATTTTAGAATTATAGAATATTTTACAATACAGCTTTGATAAAAGAATTTAGGTTAAAATATATGTATATATGTGTTTGATTGCAACTTAATTTATCAACTAACTCCTTTCAAAGATGAGGTTCATAGCAAATTTGTATAAGGCGTGATTAAATGATTGAATTATAGTTAATGTGTAAAAAACAGTAAGTAGGTGGTAAAAAAATCGAAAGATTTCGAACTTACTTTTCAGTGATAACTGTCATTTTACCTGAGCAGTATGTAATTTACTTATATTTTTTCCCTTTCATTCACTTTAGATTCGTTAAAGAAAATGAAAGAGAGATATCAATTGTGTATCATAATCCGTATTTTTTAATACTTAATTCTTTATTTAAAAGTTCAATATATGGTTATTAGTTAAAATTTATCTTTTCACTCATGAATCTTTTAGTTTAAAAATCCTACAATACTTTGAATCCTGTCTATCTTACTAATAGTAAAAAAAAAAAAATATATAAAAAATAAACTGCAAAAGTTATTATTATTTTTTTCTTTTGAATAAAAAGAAATTACTGTATGATTTTACATACAAAAAAGGGCAAATAATCCGTGGGGTGAGAGGAGATATCGTTTAAGTTTGTTTGCTATGCCACGCAACTAAGTGAATATTTGCACATGTGTTTAACATGATATTTCTATTAAAAATTTACAATGTACCCCAATAGGCACTTGCACAGTAATTTTTAATTTTTAATTCTGTCTGCTTGTCTGTCTGAGTACATAAAGAAATATACAGAATTCAGTACGTATTTTGTTTTAAAATAAATGTGATTTAAAAGTAAAGGTTATTTAGTTGCTTAATTATTTGGCATTCTGCTTAAAATGCATATAACTTACGTAGAAAAAAAATATTTTTCACTTTTTTTTTTTTTTTTTTTTTTTTTTTTTACAGCCAGTTTTTAAACATTTTCATTCTTCTCATAGAAAAAAAAAATTAAATATTTTGTAAAATATAAATATCAAATTTGAAAGCATTTAAACAGTTTTTATGAAAATTTTGCAATTATTTTTTGGTGACTATTGTATTTTACCATGTTTTTATTAGCTTAGATTTTTGTTTGTTTCTTTGTTTGTTTGTCCTGTGCAAATCTTCAATGCCATTTTTATGAAATTCTTTCATGGTAGATGATACATCAGTCAACTTTTACCAACGTACTGCCATTAAAAGAATATTAATCAATTATCAAGGCATACCATTCGAATTGTAATAAGTCTAAAATTCACGAAAATCCATCAACGTCTTTAGCACCAAAGGAAACTATTAAAATAGCAGATCATTGTTTCATTAGCCTTTAGCGTAGCTTCATCAGTGCATCATATATTGATGACGGTATCCAGTTCAAGAATCTCCATATTCTGTTAAACATGAACGGGTGGTGTGTTTTTTAGACTTTTGCTATTATTCTTTCCAAGTATCCCAGTATGCAAAACCTCAACTAATGGGGCAGATTGAGTCAGCAACAATTTGAGCTATTTGCTGTAATTGTTTCCATGTGCTGATGACGGTACTCTAAATGTTACCGAAACAGACTTTCACTATTATATATATATATTTGGAATTCAAGACGTTAATGATTGTAGCTATGTTTATTTACCTAGCGCCGAGACTGCTACTAATATGTTAAAATTCATTGAAGACATTCTACATGAAATTGTAACCTGTAATATCAATACTGAGACTTAAACATGTCGTTTGAAATGAAAAAACAGGAAACGCAATTATTGAAATTCATTTTCTAAGCACATTAGTGGTTACTTTGCAGGAAGTAAAATTTATATGGTAAATGTGCCAAGTTGCCCCCAAAAGCGCAACTGTTTTCAAGATCTGTTTTTTTTTTTTTTTTGTTTTTTTAACAGTGAAAACAAAAATGTATAAATAATCTGTTGCATCTTAAATGGAACTTTGGATTAAAAATGTCTTTTTTATCTACACTGTTTTTTTTTTTTTTTTAATCAAGATTAACAACTTTTGTTATCAGTGCTTACAATCATTTCATGCGATATCATTAACTGCATAAATTTTACGTCTTTTTTTTTTTAAATAAATGCTTTTTCTTGAGAAATTTCTGCTTTGAGGTATTTTGCCTTCTTCCTATACTTTGTCATTTTGAATGGAACTATATAAAAAAGTTTCTGTGTTATTACAGTTTTTTTTCTTTAATATCTTCATGTATAATTTTCCTAATAAATTGCAGTGCCGGTGTTTTATACCATATTTCGTAATTACTTAACATACATACAAACACACATACATTGTACATATATAAATAAGTAATCTTTCTTTTCTCCAGCATCAAAATACACGGTCCCATATTATATTTAATCAGTTATTGTAGTCTTATAAATTAAAGTAAGTAATATTATTAATCTTAAAAATTATATCAATTTAAGATAGCTAGATACTTTGTTTGGCCTGTGTATGTTTCTGTGGTGATTTATTTGACTGACTATTCTTCGTTCTCTTTCTTTTCTATTATTATCAAATGGATTATGTATATACATATATATGTGTGTGTATGTGTGTATACATCTATATCATACACACACACACACATATATATATATATATATATATATATATATATTTATTTATTTATATATGTACATTACTCTTTTTCAACAAAAAAATCTAATTATTTGTATTTTAGGTAAATTTTATTTTTAGCGAAAATTTAACTTATTTTGCAGGATTTAAATTTTTAAGTAGATATTAAGAAAATTATACGTCTATAATATTTTCATTTTTGGTATATGTGCAAATTGCAAGAACTTTTAACTGCCAGGGACCAATCATAAAATACGTCGCTGTTTTCAGCGTAAACAACATATGTTTTCGTAAAAAATCTATTACACTCATATAAAAAAAATCCTTCAATAATATTGAATTTTAGCAACAAAAGTATTGTCCATATGCTTATTCTATGCATTTATATTGTAAGAATCTGTGTAATAAAAGTTTACACAAGAAAAAAAAATCTATAAAAGTTTCTATCGAATTTTAATTACTCGATTGATCTTAATTAATGTTCTGCCCTTAGAACAACTTTCACTAGTTACTCTAATTATCATATTCTGATTTTACTATGCTCTAATTAAAATGTCATTTATAATTATATTATTACATAATTAACACATTTTCATTAAATACACCACTGGATTAATTACTTCTTATAATGAAAATTCGGATCTTGGATAGGAAAGTAAATTGATAAATGTGGATTTTTTTTTCTTTTTTAATGATTTTGCATAGATTTGTGAAGAAAAGAACGTTCTTTTTACTTTATTCAAAGAGTGATTAAATATTTTTTGTATAAAAATATTTTTTGCGAATAATCTGAAAGTATTTTCAATCGTCAAAATGTCTCACATTTTCCTAAATAATATTAACTTATAACTTTAAATTGGTTTGTTTATGTGTTTTTGTAAATGTCACAGTGTTTAAAAAATCAACAATAAGCATTCTAAAAAAAAAAAAAAAAAAAAAAAAGATAAAAATTTAACAGGTATGTACTCTAATAAAAATAGCTCGCCTCTAATATTTGAAAATGATATATTTAAACAGAAGAAATTGTGAAATAAAATTTTCCCTACTTTACGCGTAATTTTACATAATAATTTCAAAAGAATAAACTGTTTTAATAAAAATAATTTTATATTAAAATATATATTGTTTTAAATGCATGACAAAACTATATAAGAAGGAGCGGTTAAAGAGATTTCGGACAGAATGGATCGGAGGGATTAAGTAGAAGGTGTGCCCAACAACTCGTGACCTTTGTACAAGAGTAATAAAAAAGTATCTACTCCAATGTATTTTTTCTTTCTCGAAGTAAATGCTTGATTTTTCATAATTTTTCCTCTGATTTTTTATAGAATAACAGTAATACAAAATATTTATAAATATAATGAACTTTTAAAAGCTACTAACCTAAACTAATGGAATGAACACCAACGGTTTATTATAAAATGACCATATTTAAATTAAAGTTCACAGAAACTCTCTGACCAAAATTGAAAAGTTTGCGTATCTCCTACTGACAAGATATTGTGTTTCCGTGTTAGTAAAGAAAACCCAGCTGATTAGTATGGACAGGAATAAGGAAAATCAGTGCACTGAAAGTCTGGACTGCTCTAGAGGAAGTAGACAACTTCAAACATTAACTGGATTAAATGTGTTACCTGTGGCAGGTGGTAGCACAAAAGCTGCACTGTTAAAATAAAATATATATCGATTGAGAACAATGACAATTTCGATCAGAGACAAAAAAGAAATTTTTTTAAATTTTGAAATGAAAAAGAACAAGTTTTAAGGTAACATGTTATTGAGTAACTTAATTTTTAATTTTTTCCATGAGTGCTTTTCATGATTCTTATTTTTTTTCTTTTATAAATAGTCTTTCATTATTCTTAAAATGTTTTCATTTTTCTAACTTTTCTATCATTATGTTGGAATATTCACTTCTAATACAAAGTGTTATTTTCTTACATGCTTATACTCATATATATGGGAGAGAAGCTACTGTTTTGGGGTCAATTTTTCGAAATCGAATTTCCTTTATATTTACAGGTTTTTAGTTTCTCTTAACCCATTAGCGCCTAGTGTCCTCATTTGAGGACAGCTAATAAAATAGCACGTATATTTTTTGTGGTATCTTGAGAGGATTTCTGCTTCATAGCGTCACTCTAAATGATCCCTGAAAGATTTATGTGACTATTATTAATTATTATTTCATAAATTGGATAGTCATTTTATGATTTTTCATTCGTCGCACATATATTTGCTTTTTTCGCAGATGTACTAACTTAAATCAAGTTGAGTAATAATATTTATTATAATACATTACTTTCGTGATCTCTGTCAACATATAATAGGAAATTAATCTGTTATCTCAAACTTTTTCTATCTCAAACTTTTTCTGTCTCGAAGTTTTCTCGCTAGAACACTAAACGTAGGGATAGGCTTTAAATTTAAAACTATCAGAAGAATTATTTAAGTTAATATATTTTACTGGCAGTTGTCTATATTAATTTAGAAGTGAAATAATCAGCTAATAATATTTTGCAAAATTAATTCGGGCGTTAACAGGTTAACCCGAAAAGCAGGTTTGTGTGTTTGTGTCTGTATGTCTGTTATAAGAACGTTTCGTGTAGAATATGGTATGAAAACCATTCACCATTAGTTTACAAGGCGACCTAGGGGTACATACAAATGAAACACTGCCGGTTGCAAAGCCGGTTGCAAGCGTTCCAAATGTATGACTACAGTCGGCAGCAAAAGTATCCGACCACTAGCAAAAATTCCAATATAAAAAAGCACACTTAATACAGTTTTGTTAAATAAATCTTTGTAGAAGCCTGTTTTTAGTCTGATTAAGAACAGGATTCGGCAAGGATTTACTTAACAAAACTGCATTAAGTGTACTTTTTTTATATAGGAATTTTTGCTTGTGCTCGGATACTTTTGCTGCCGACTGTATTTGCAAAAAAAATTTTGCAAAATTTACGTCATCGAAACTGCAAGCGTTCCGCTTGTATGTAACTCCGAATGAATCAGAATAGGGCATATTTGGAAATTACTGGAAGCACATTTACGGTTGTGCCATGTGTGATTAATATAGGACTATACTTAAGTACGCTATGTGGTTGTGTGCATATTTTATAGACGACAGTGTTACCAACGATAAAGTGAAAACATATTTTTCTTTTGAATGCAATTGGGGAAGGGCATTACTAACATTTTATCACGTCCATGAAAACTGCACTAGTCGGTTCTTTGTATAAATAAGCAATTTTAAGGTTTAGTTAAATGCTAATGTCAAGTTTTTAAAAGTTAATCTTCGTGTGTTCCTGTCAGTGTAACTAAAAAAGAAAAACAAATAATTCAAAGCAATTACTACTACTACTATTATTATTATTTATTGATTTTTATTTCATATGAATCTGCTACTTGAAAAGTTTGATCAAGATTAATAATTTTTAGGGATTGTTGCAGAAGAAAGTTTTGAATAATTTGTAATATTTTTTTTTAAATTTAATAATTGCCTTGAAATCTATATAAATGTAAGTATTATATTCAAATTGGGGTTGATAGGGACGCTTTCCACCCTTTCACTCAAGATTATTTGTAAAATAAATCCGTTCCTAAACCTAGATAAAAATGTTTTTAACATAGGTTTATACATAGTAATTGTTATCTTACCCCTTATCTTCATAGTATTGAAATGAAAGATACGAAAACTTTGTGTGAGTGCTATAAAGTTTAATATTATTATTGTTGTTATTATTATTATTTTAGAAAAATCTTACAACAGTCATTTACGTGCAAATAGTATTTTTAGCCGTTAAGCTGTACCTAATATTTATAACAATATTTCCTACCTATGTGTTGAAGCATACCAACCCTATAAGGATAGATTACGCTACAGCTTTCTTGATTTTATTACAGCTATTGAATTAAATAGAAGAATTATATATATATATATATATATATATATATATATATATATGTGTGTGTGTGTGTGTGTGTAAAAATGCTTAAAAACAAAGGAAATCAAAAGAATTTATGCAAAGCTTAGCAAAATAATCTGGTGTGTCACCCACACGACTTTCTCTTACCCTGAAATTTAATACTATAAATACAGGTTGCAGATTAAAAGGTAAGATAACGAGTGCTGTAATGTAAACCTGCGTTAAACAATTAATATTAGGCTTCTGAAGAGTTTTATATGATAATTAGTTCTGTGTGAGGGGGGCTACTGCCCCCCTCAACCCCCCGTTTCATTAACGCACCTAAATTTATATAGAATTTAATTCGGTTATTAAAAAATAATTCTGTTTTTAAAAAATAATTTATTAATATTATTAATTAAAAAAAAATATCTTTTTTGATAATGCAGACGATTTCCATATTAGAGAAGTAGTATAACACCAAATATCCAAAAAAAGCCCATTTTATTCTCATTATAAAAAAAAAAAAAAAAAAAAATATCTAAGTTTTTTTTTCGTTAAAAGTAAAAAAAATCGATAACTTTGTTTTAAATTATCGCATATCGATGGTTCAACCATTCGTTTTAAAGGTATTGGCGAGCTCTTTTGAAAGATACCCATCATGAAAATTTACTCCCCTCGAGGGGGGACTTCCCCCCAGGGGGGAGGCGAGGCTCCTACATACACAAAATTTTTTTCCCAGTTAACTATCTCTATTACAAAAAATATATATTCGTTTCATTTGGTTTACTGCAGTCTCTAGACGTTAAACTCTACTTACCTGCAATTTCCCCCATAGACGTAATGTATTAGATTTCTCTTGATTGTCCCTGTACACGAATCATTTGTTTGATCTTAACGAAAAGCTTACTGTAGCATCCCTTCTATGATACACATTTAGAATACCAAGTTTGAACTTTCTGCCATAATTTGTTTTTGAGATATGCTGATAACAGACAGACACACACACAGACACACAGACAGACACACAGACACACAGACATACACACAGACCATTTGCTAAAAACATGATTTTCGTATTCAGGGGACCTCAAAACGTGTAAACATAACAAAATCTCGCGTTCGAAAATTTGACCCAAAAACAATACTTTCTCTACCTTATGGGTAAGAGAAAGTAAAAATTAATATTTAGTTGTATTTTATATCATTCTTTTGAATTCTTCGAAGACACTCTTAGCTTTAACGTAGTCCTTTAAATGCGGCTTATTAAATATATATATATATAATTATGTTGTTCTGAATACAATTACTTTTAAATAAACTTTTCGTTATAGCATTATTTTTAGACAGCAATAAGACTGATAGTACAAGTTGCTAATATTGCAAAGTTACTGGAAAACATTAAAGTATAAATTACCTATTCAACTAAATAATTTCCTAGATTTCAATATGGAAACTGCTAAATTTTAAGAAAATTTTGTTTAATTTTTAAGCATTTTAACAATAAATGTGGCAAAGCAACATAACCGTTTAAATAATTTATGCCGTAACTAAAGAAGAACAACAAGAAGAAACCCAGTGGAATTTCCCTTTTACCACTTAAAACGTTTCATAATAAATGTAACAATTTACTCTCTGTCTAAAAAAATAAAAAAATAAAAAATGTTAAAATTAACATAATCTTAACTTAAAACTAACAAATCTTAGTAAAATAATCTAATTTTTATTTATTAATGTTGGATAAATGCAAATGAAAAAATGTTCAAGAATGAACAAAGAAAATTCATCTTAAAATTATTATTAAATTGTTGTGTTAAAAATAAGCAGAAAACGTTTTTTGTAATTTTGTTGTTTATATACTGATTTCCTCTCTAGCTGTCATTAAATTCTATTAAGAAAAATAAATTAATAATTATAATTTATTTTTGATGAAATACATTTGAACTTGATGAAATATATTGTAGTTTTATATTTGAAAATCCGTTGCAAAGAATTTTAAACATTTTTTACGATAAAGATTCATTTTTTTAATCATTTATTTGTTAGTATACAGGATAAGAAAGAACCCAAATTAAATTTTCTATGTATAATATCTTTGCTTTGGCCGTAAATTTTTTGGCAGAATTTACGACCAAATATGAAGCAAGTGTAAGAGGTTTTATAAAGATTAATTTAATTAGTTTTGAAAATGCTTCATTTAAATTTGTATTGTTTGAAAGTCGTTTATTTTGTATTAAAAATGATCAGAAAGCCCTTGATTTTATGGAGAACAAGTTGTTGATCTTCTTTATGTGATCTTTTGACATCTTTTTGAAGTTTCCGAAGGAACTGTAGAAAGACAACCATCACCGTAGTCTTGGCGGGAGGCTGAGGGGGGAAATCGTTATCTTGGAGAGGTTTTAAGGTTTTGAACTATCTTTAAAATATTCAAGCTATGCCATATCTATGTTATAGCCATGTCTTTACCCCATACTTAACAATGCAAACCAGCCCACAGGGATATCTAGTATATGACTGATACCGTAGTATCCCAAACTTCAGAAACAAAAAGCTGTGGTAAATGTATTGAACCAAAAATAATTTTCTTTTGAAAACCGCCATAGGATTTCTTCAATTCAATTTACAAATTCATCAGATTAAAAAAAAAAAAAAATGTACGATAGAAAAATTTATTTACCAATCAGAAAAATAAGGAATTAATGAAAAAATGAAAATTATTTTTCTCCTTGACGCTTCGAAGTAGACTGAATTTGCTTTGGATTGTGTACCTATAGATACACTACCGATTATTAAAATGACAGTGCTCCACCTCAAACGCAGCACTAAATAGAAGATGAATGCCAACTAGTCTTTTATATTAATTACCCTTGGTCTTTCCTATATAATTATTTAAATTATGTACCGTAAAAATAGGTTAATTGAAACTAAAACGATAAAATGAATAAAATTGATCCTGGCACTACCTTAGTGAAGTAATGAATGAATTTGTTTAGTTTGTGCGCAAGGTAGAAGCCCTCTACAGGGTCTGGCACAATCCGCGTGTTTTTACGAGTTACCACCAGAGCTCAGCGGAAATTATGCTAATGCCCTGCTACGTGCACTGTGCTTCTTGTCTACCATCTTTTGTGCAGTACAAGCAGACATATACTTTTTGAATCAAAGAAGTACAAGTCTTATTTTTCAAATGTCTTTATGCAATTTTGTTATACATATGTAACAATGAATTACCCTTAAAATAATTTGCAACAAAATCTACATAGGTTTGTTGGTAGCCTAAAGCAAAGGTTAATTGAACCGATCAGTGGCTAGGGTCCAAGTAACACTTATATACTTACATTAATCATATCCATACAAAAGACACCTGTTTCTAACTTGGTAAGTATCTTATAATTTATATTTAACACAAAATTTATCCAATGTTAATTATTCGTACTTTTTACATGTTTAAAACTGGTTATGCTTTCTAAATACAAAAGGACCCTGGTAGTCGAAAATACAAAAATGTTTCTGACGAATAATACTTAAACTCTATCAGATCAGGTGAAATATTCTAAAGAGAAACACATTTTACAAAATCAGTAAGTTAACAATGGCAAGTAGATTGTAAAGCGGTATGCCTAACAATCTTATTCATCCAAGAATTTTTACAGAAGAAGAAAAGGCGTTTGCTGGCCATTAAGATAAGACTTGTGACCACGGGTTTTAAGTTGACAAGGTGGTGTTTAGATTCAGTGTAAAATCATATCTAGAATTGCTTGGTAAAACTGGAATGTTTTTAAAAACAATCTTCCTGGGAAAGGCTGGGTTAAATCCTTTTTTGAATATAATCCCACAGCTATCAGCACAATTTGCTGACATTATAAAAAGAGTTAGAGATTCTATTGAAGAGAACATCCTTAATTTCTATATGGATAATTTTCAAACAGTGAAGATGAAGCATGTGATCTCAGTGAGCATGTTTTGCCATCAACTAGTCGGCTTGGTAAGGCTAAGATGGACAGAAAAAACAGAAAGAACGATAATCAAGAGAGTGATTTCACAAAGTATAGAGTAAATCGGACATTGAGCGAAGGCAACTTTGTAATTATATTATGCGAAGAAAACTAATTTCCTAGAATTGGGTAAAGTGTAGATGAAAATGGCGCTGTCATTGAGTGTACGCAACCCATTCAAAAATGCTGCAAATGGCCTGAAGATGAAGACGGTCTTCCCATATAAATGGCGCGATAAAAATATATTAACCCACGAATGAATCTCAAGAGGATTTTATTTTTCACCCTGTCTATCAAAATCAATTTTTTAAAATACTTGCGGTTCCGAAAGTGTTTTCAGAACAATTTTTTTCATTCTTTTTATAAAGAATATTCAAAGTAGAACGATTTACGAATGCATATTTCACTATTTCACAGAAAATATATTTCTCTACGATTTATTCCCTTTTTTTTTTTTTTTTTTTTCATTTTTCATAAAGTTATTTTACAGAGTATTCTAAATAAAATAACTTTTAAATGTATATATTGCTATTATTTCAAGATCTTATGCCTTAATATAACTTAAGAAACATTTATTTTTCCTAAGTATAAGAAAACATAACATGGGCTCAAGTAACGCAGCGTACGGATTACTTTAACCCAAAATTTATTATTTTTTATGTATTATTAAATGCAAAAATATTGTAATAACTATCATAAACTTAAAGAAAAATTGGATTCTAGAACGAGCATATTTTTATACTTGTTTTAAACTTGTTTTATACATCTGATATCTGGGGAAATGGGTTCAGGTAATACCGTTTTACGGAAAATACATGTGTTAATATCATTATGTAAATTATACTAATATATTAAAATAATATTATAGAGGATAGAAAGAAAGTCACGAAGAGGCTTTTATATCCACAACCATTAATTTAAGACAAATATTTCCAGTTACAAAATGCTTTAAAATAATGTAAGCATTTATAATATGCACGACTATGTTTAAAATAATATTTGTAGAAATAAATTTTCTATTTTAAAAAGTGAAATTCTTCTATAAAATGATTTTGTCAGACAAATATATATATATATATATATATATATATATATATATATATATATATATTTAACTTTATTTATTTATTTATTTTTATTAATTAATTAATTTATAATTATATTTATTTATTATTTACATTTATTTTATTTATTTATTTAATTTTCAGGCAGGTTTATTTTATTTAAAACTTGCGTTTTAATTTTCAGCATTTAATAGCTTTTAATTACACGACCATTATTAAGCTCAACGTGGCGCTCGCTTAAAATTTTCAGGCAGGTGACGTTGCCGTTTTCCATCCTAGAAATAACGCGTAAATTAATGCTGCGTGCAAATTTACATGTTAATGAGAAACTGACATAAGACTTTATTAATATGTATAAAATGTTTGAAGTTATAATGCAGTCAGTATGGTCAGATACATAATGAAATTTAGTTTTTGATAATTTTTTATTATTTAATTGTAAATAAATTTATTTTTATGTAGAAAAAAAAAAAAAAAATGGACGAGTAAAGTGTTTTGGCATCAGCTTAATATGCTTTACAACTAATTTTAAAGATATAAGATTTTGCTTTCATATTTTAATTAATTAAAAACTTATCCAATATTCGAAATTCGGGCTTCGAAGTGCGTAAAGAGAAGTCAAAGATTATCCGCACGCAAAATTTCGCAGGTCTGCGGTAAGCCTAGAAAGCGACCGACACATAAACAGAGAAGGATATACATCATATTGTGTTATATGTTGAAATAAAAAAGGAAAAAGAAAAAAAAAAGAAAGGAAAAGAAAAATAAATAAATAAATAAAAGTTATTTAATTACGAGAAAAATCTCAATGGCACAACCTTTTTTAACAATTTTGAATGTTGTCACCCTCAAAAAATAAATAAATAAATGTATAATAAATTATTCTTACTGTTATAATTCTGAATGTTTGTAGTATAATACAAATTCAAAACATATGTAGAAACATAATAAAACAAAACTTAAATTTTCCAACATATAAAAATCGGCGTGAGCAAAGCTATATTGGGATATTTAAAATTTTAGAAAAATAACAAAATAATAATAACAATAAAAAATTTGTAAGACAACGACAAACTGCAGAAATTAATAACGTTTCAAAGTCTTAAGGAGAGGTGAAAATTTTAAAATTATAAATATTTGAAATTTTCTTAAAATTTTATCTTCCTTTAAATTGAAATATCCCAATATATCGTTGCTCACGCCAATTTTTACATGTCGGAAATTTTATGTCTTGTTTTATTCTGTTTTTAATATGTGTTTTGCATTTGTATTATACTAAAAACCTTCAGAATTATAAGAGTGAGACGAATTTGATAATATAATTAATAATATTTCAGAATATTAGGGATAAATGAAAATTTTAAAATTAACTGTTTAAAAATAATAATAATAAATTGCATTTCATAATATTACGTACAATATAAAGTTTCTAAAATAATAATAATAATAAAAAAGATTAAATCCGTATGACTAAAAAAAAAAAAAAAAAAAAAAAAAAAATGTAAATAGTCGTAAATTATTTACTCTCATATAGCACATGATTTCTCTAGAAATACCTCAGTATGTTCTAGAGATGTCATGTTCTTCCTGGGATATCCTGAAAAAGTCCTGGTTAGAAAATATGCCATATCTTTTATTATATTAATTCCCGTTGCAAATTTTGACAGTGTATAGCCTTTTACAATAAAAAGGAATTTCTTTTATAAAAGATTTGGTTAAATTGTTTGTAAGTATCTAAAAAGTAAATATTACATGAATAACAACAAGAAAAAGAGAAATGCTTTACTTCCATTTGAATTGTGCTAGATATTTTACGTAATTGGCATTTATATTTTATTTTCAAACAACTAATATACATTACTTTCCCACAAAAAAAAAAAAGTTCATTCTTTTAATGGTCATAGCACCATTTTCATTGAAAGTTTTAATTATCTATTTTATTTTTTATTTTATTTCTCTTATTTTCTTTCTTTTATTTTCTTTCTTTCTTTTATTTTCTTTTTTTTTTTTAATCAATGGCAAAATTTTAACTTGTTGCTCACATGTGATCCACATTTGATCGGTAAATATTTACATTTAGGGTGAATAAAAATTTCAAAATCGAAAAAAAAAAAAAAAAAAAAAAAAAAAAAAAAAAAAATAGCTTTTTTTAATTTTGTTCTTCAAGCTAATATCTGTGACGTAATAAATAAGTATTACGAAACTGTACATAAAAAATACGAAAATTGGATACAAAATATTTCTTTCTGTGACTGAAAGTATTAATCTTGAATTCCTTTTGCATTTTCTTTATAAATACTAAACCAATATTGACTTAATTTTTAATTTCAACCTAGAAACTTTTAAATCCACTAAATATCCATTATAATTTGCATTAAACAACCTTTTACAGAGAGATTACATTTTCATTACTATTAAGAAGACTTTTTTTTTTCCTTTCTCAATGTTGTAACCTAAATCCAAAATCAATAGTTTTATGTTACTTTTGCTTAATTAAGGGAAATAACGTATTTTGTAAATTTTTAAAAAGGAATTCTTGAATAAAAGTTGAAAATGCTTGAAACGCCGTTTTATAAAAGGTAAAAGAAAAAGAAAGAAAGAAAGGAGATAATTCAATTTATCTAATGTATGTTGAATCACATGTACTAAAAAAAAAAAATTATTTAAACAATAACTTTTACTTTAATAAAAGCGAATATATATAATATAAATGTAACTACATTTGTAATGAATTTTAGTTGTGTATTCATTGTATATTTTAATAACTTTTGATTACTTAAAAGGATTTTTTGACTAAATAAATGTGGAATTTTACATTAGATAGAAGAAAGATTCTTCAGACATTATTACAAAATGTAATATATATATTTTGTTCCGACGAAAATTTTCTACATATATGTATAGATAGATAAAATTTTATATAACTTTCAAATGAAAATGAAGACACTTAATACAGATTGTGGATTAATGGATCTTCAGTTGTTGCGTTAAATGTTGACATATATATCGCTGAAAATTGTTAGTTAAATTTATAAATAACATGTTGTTATTCATGAGGGGTATATGGTGAAATGAAGTCGAAATTTTGCGATGTATCATACATATTAGGAAAATGTTTCAAACTTTATATTTCTAAAAATGACGACTTACCGGAACATAAAATTATCCTCATACAGAAACTTATTGTCCCTCCTCAGAGATAAGTCTGAATGAGAGCAGCATATGTGTTCGTGGTCTGTGTAGCAAAGAAAATTATACGGCATAGTCAAACTTGAAAATTTGAGGATTTATATTTTGGGAATTTAACATTTACGATGAGATAAAATAGATCATATTATTTATCTCTAGCACTTCTAATACATTTTTAGAAAGCTGTTGTCAAATATGTAAATTAAAACAGTTCTGCCGCAAATAAAAATGTCGTTATACGCAGCATTTGTACTTTCGAAATTTAGTAATGCCTTAACATTTGCGATAGTTAAGTTCTGTGAAGAACCTCCAAATGTTAAATCTATCTTCCTGGACTAAAAAGGGGCTTACGTAATAAAATAGATCATATTATTTATCTCTAGCACTTCTAATACATTTTTAGAAAGCTGTTGTCAAATATGTAAATTAAAACAGTTCTGCCGCAAATAAAAATGTCGTTATACGCAGCATTTGTACTTTCGAAATTTAGTAATGCCTTAACATTTGCGATAGTTAAGTTCTGTGAAGAACCTCCAAATGTTAAATCTATCTTCCTGGACTAAAAAGGGGCTTACGTTTCAGTTAAATATAATGAGAATGACATAACATGTACGGAATAAATAAATATGTTTATTAATTCGTTATATAGTAATATAAGGTTTTTACAATAATGCCTTAACATCTGCAATAGTTAAGTTCTGTGAAGAACCTCCAAATTTTAAAACCTGGGGTAAAAAGGGGCTTGCGTTTAATGAAAATATAATGAGAATGATACAACATGTACGGAACAAGCAAATATGTTTACTAACAACATGTAAGTAAATAATCTGCATTTACATATTGAAAGCAAAGTAAAATAAACTTTATTGGGGTAACTCAAAACTTTTTCTCAATATATTCGTTCTGAATTTGAAATGTGATTTTTAAAGTCGTTGGGGCATTTGTTGACTTACGATTCTTATAACTGACTCATTCTTTGCCTCATTCTTTTTAATTGATATTTACTTCCTACTCTTTAATATCAAATAAACAGACAAAAACAGATACAGAGTATTCGCTGTCTATCTATTAAAAAAAAAAAAAAAAAAAGTAAAGTAAAGTAAAGTAAGAGAAAGAAAGAAACCCTTCCTCCTTATTTTTTCCTATAGGAAGCATTATTAGACTCCCATAAGCGAAATATTACAAATTTGTGAAAATGATACCTTTATGGGTGTAGTAATAAGTTTTAAAGTGATTTTCTAAGAAATGATATTGAGGAGATGTGAATAATACTTTTATTTCCAAAAATATTCGTAATCATTATTTGGCCCTCTTCACCAACAGTCCGACAATTCACTGATTATATCATTATAGAATTATAGTCTTTTGAGGAGATGAGGTCTTCAACTCATTTTCGTACTTCGTCCACTGTCCGGAAGTATACAGAAGAGATAACATACCGCGTGTTCCAAAACGTTCCGGCAATGTGTTATTACCGGAGTCCGTGAGCGGTGTTGCAAGCTGAGACTTTGAAAGATGAAACTTTGCGTTATAATTTTATATAACGCAATTTTATATTTTATATTAAGCAATTTTATGCGGTATAATACGCTGCTAGTAATGGTACGCTTTCGATCGATTTACTGGTTCAGTCACAAAAATTGCTATTTATAGCGTTCAGCATTTACGCTTACACTGGGTAAAAACAGTTCACAACACAGCACACTCTACCAGATGCAGAGGAGAACTCCTTTCTTTGTAAATGGCTCGTTTGAAAGCCGATGTTGTTGCTTTACCGGAATTTACATAGCGTTTTTTACGTTTCGGATTGATAAAATATCCATTTTTCGTTTCTCGTTGTGGTTTTCTACAGTACAGAGTTTTGTGAAGAGATTCATGCACTTCATGACACGTTGAAGGCGTTATTTATTTTTTTTCTCAGTGTATGTCACACTCAACTTCATACCTTTTGAATCTCTCCTTTTATTGTAAAGGATTACTAATCGTTTTTGTGATACTCCTAATTGTTCGGCAAGAATCTTTATGAATTTTACATGAATCTTCGTCGAGCAATGCTTTTAGGTTCTAGCCTTTAGTGGAGCCCCTCTCCGTCTCCATACGTAGCAGGAAAATCGTCATTTTTAAAACCTCGATAGCAAAATTCGCATTTTCACACCGAAAAGAGAACAGAATCAATCTGTTCTTTCATCTGTTCGTTCATCAATCTGTTCTTCAATCAGGCATTTTTAGCAACTTTTCCACGTTGAAATCCACAATGAATGTCGTGACGAATAAAATATTTATTGCATGATATCTTTCACTTTTAAAATTTCTAATTTACTTTGACTTTTCTATCAACTTCTGCTTCGATTTGATAACTCTGAACCAGTTCTTATCACATGATACAAACATGGTGTATTGGTTGGTATACTGTGTCGCTTTAGACGTCACAAAAACTTGCTTTGAAACTTATTACTACACCCAATATAAGAAGCGTAGCTATTAAGCGCAACTAATTTAGTATATAAGATAGTAAAAGTATGGGCGTGGGTTTATGTGCTAGTAGCGCAGCTTATTCTCTAATCAAAAGTAACAAATGAAAGATAATCATGTTCTAAACAAATCAAATATTAATAATAAATACAATTATATAAGTTAAAATAATTAATAAACAAAGAACGTCAATTTAAAAAAAATGGCTATTTATTTATTACGGAAATATGCTTGCAATTTTTTTATGCTAGAGTTTAATTTTATGGTTTCATAAAAGAATATAAACAAAAAAAATCAAAAGTATTATAAGAATCAAAAACATATATTATTCTACTGTGTTAGAATATAGATTTCAAAAGATTTTTTTTCTTCTAAAAATAAATTAAAAACTTTCATTAAAAATCCCTCTTTTGTATAATTTTTACATATATACCTTGAAAGTTATATAATTTCATAAGCAAAGCTAAGCAATTTCTATTTTAAAAACCACGTGTATCGGCTAATCAAATAACTACATTCAGAATCTAATTATCTGTTAATTAAAGCACCACACACAGTTTTAATATTAAATATAGAAATATGCGAGAATGAATAACTTTTGTTAATAAGATATTTCCTCTTCGGAAAATTAGATTAACATAAGTTATTCAAAAGTAATTACTCTGATATAACTTATATATTTCATATAGCTAAATATTTTCTTTTTTCCCCCACACAAAGATATAAAAATTAAATATCGAACATAAATTAACTCAAATATATGTTGTTTAAATGCTAAATTATTATACTCAGTAAATATTGCATTTTCGTGAAACATAAAATAATTTATTATTACGTATATTTTGAGAAAATTATTATAAATTCTTATATTTTATAATTATAAGAGTGTATACTTATATATATGTATAGACATGGAAAACTATTAGTGAAATAAATATATAACTCTTTTAATCTAATTTACATTAATAGACAATAAAAATACAGTTTTACTTTTTAACACGCTTTTATTAGCTTCACCTGTACGTATGTTTGTATGTGTGTTTGTAACCGCTCTGGGAGAAAACAAAAAATCTATATTGTAAAAAAAGACTTTCCCTACGTGAATGCTATGGCTGTGAGGTAACGCTCCGGGCTACGAACCTAAAGGTTCTAACGTTCGAGCCCAGTCAGGGGAGATTTTTTAAAAATGGTTTTTGTTTAATTCTAAATTATTTAATTAAAGATTTAAAAATATGTAACTATTATAGTGTGTCACTCACACGATCTTCTCTTACCATGCATTTTAATACTATAAAGACAGATATTTCGCGCTTTTTAGTTCACATTTGAATAAAAGCGTGTTCTTTAATTTTTTAAAAGTATACTTTTATTTCTATTTAAAAAAAAAAAAAGTAAAAATGCAGTTTAAAAAAAATGCACGTTCACTATTAAGGACAGTTCAAATCTTCATCTTTTTTTTTTAGTCATGTTCTTCAATTAACTTTTTGTCGAATCTTATTTCAAGATGGGCATCTGTAATCTTTTATGGCTATTTTTTTTTCTTTAATACTAGCTAGTATTGCCCGCTTCGCTGTTCACAGTATTTAAGTGAATCATTTTAATATAAATAAAAATATGATTCATTTAAATAATGATTCATAATGATTCATATTAAGTCTAATTTTTTTTCTAATATTTATGAATAAGCCTTGAAAATATTAAAAGTTATCGTTTGATACAAATAATTTATTTATAAATGATAGCTTTCGAACGGCAACACTCTTAAAAATAAAAAAATAAATGATAGCAAATAAAAAATAAAAATAACAAAAGTATTTGATATGCAGACTAATAAAATATTTATCTATAACATGCAAAAGCATCTTGACATATATATTTATATAAATACGAAATGGCACTCACTAACACGTTCATTTATGAATATAGTGTCCAAACCACTGAATTTAAATATATGCTGCTTGTATATAGCAGATTCTTTTCCTGACGTAGAATCTTACTAAAAACTGATTTAATGAAACTAACACTTACGGCTTTGAAAGAAGAAATCGAAGTTTTTAACCTTTTCACCGTATCTATTCAGTAGTTTCCAGTTAATAATCTTGCAAAATTTAGTCCTTAAGAAAGTAAAAAGGTGGTATTTAGTAGTTCTACCGTTCTTTGCACGTGGCAAATCGGAGTAATCTCCAATAAAAATTTGAAATTTAGCAAAATGCCTCTTCTTAGTTCCTAATTAAGGTAAAAAATGAAAGTCTTCTGCAATTTAATGCTTAAGAGAATGAAAGGTGATGTTTTTAACATTTCTACCCGATCTTCGCAAGTGGGAAATCGCAGCGTTTTCCAATAGACATTTTCAACAGATTTAAACAAAGTTTCGTTTTCATCAGAACTCAAATTAAACAATTTATTACCAACATATGAAATCAATTGGATTTGTTTTCAATTTTTCGTTTTTAATATTTTCCTCTCGCAAGAACGTGTAGAATTGATAGTTGTATTATAAATTGGAGTTCAGATCACAATTTCTTACAACTTATTCTGTCGCTGGTAAATAAAAGCCGCACACTATCGCAGTAATACGTAGCATTTTCTCAATTAAATTGATCTTTTCCAATCGAATGAATTCTAATTAATTTCCAAAGACAACTGTACATCCTTCAGAAGATTTTCTGAAAGTGACGCTATTTTAACATGTTATAAAAATTATTTTTATTTTATTTATATTATGGCATTACATCCTTCTGACATATTCGCAGTAAAATGTTTAAATGCCATGCATGAATTTTCGATAAAAATGAAATTTTAGAACTTTTTTAATCGCTTCTCGATTCTTCATTAATTTTTAATTTTTAAAACATCTACATAAGAAGATTTTATGCATTTGAAATCGCTTACAACAAAAATTTAAATTTCGAGCTGCATTTTTACTATAGAAATCATCCGAATATATGACTTTCGAGAGGGTGTTTTTTCACGTCATCCTACTGAGCGCATGCGCTAGAAATGCCAAACAAACACAATACTTCAATCCTGTTCATAATCAGTAACTCTGGCAAATTCGATTAATGTTGGTTTAGAGGTTTATAAGAAGGCTATATAAGACTAATTACCTCACACCCACATGAAATGACATTTATTTATATTAAGATTCAGGTATAATAATCTACGATACAAAAATTTTATTCCAAAGCTTTTTAAATGAAGTAAACGGCCCTGTAATTCCATGCACTTTAAAATATGATAAATTAAACATTATTTTATAATTTTTAGGTCTTAGAAATCATGTAGCTGTGTAAAAAATCCGATTTTTTTTTTTTTTTTCTGCAGAACATTTTTATTCCGTACAATTATGGTAAAATTAACCAACTTTATGAAAAAAATAATTATTACCTAAAAGTGAATAATATTATAAAAATTGCACATTTAATATTTGTAGACTTCTCTTTAAATTTATAGCAGTAAGACAACTACTTAATTCATATTACTATTAATTGAAATTGCTCTCATGAACATCAGTGATTATTCTTTATAACGCCTGATACACATCTGCTATTAACACGTTATTTTTGAGTAGTTTTGAACTACATTTAACATTTTTACGCAAGCATTTTTCAAAGTATACATTTATTGTTGTTGTTTTGATCGATTTTTAAACTTTTGTTCCTTTTCAATTCGATGGATATAGCATTACTCAAATATTTAACAAACGGTGTATCAGAGGAAGCCATACGCAGAAGTCCCTTTAAATTTCTTAATAGGAGCAACTACACCTTGCTGCGTTGATGATGCACTCGTGCCTAGTATTTTCATTCAATTAAGGATCGTGTTATTACATCGACTTGAAATAACTATTGCGAGTTTTTTGTAATTTGTAGTGTTTATTTACCTAGTCTTGCCATAAGTTCTGTTACAACTTTTAGATTTGTAAATAAAAACAAACAATAGCCCTCACAAACCTGTCCTTTGCCCAGTATTTATGTTTTATATATAGCTTTAAAATGCCACTCATTTCTTGTCCATCTTTCATTGCAGGAAAATGGAGCGAGACATTGAACAGAACCGTCATGCAATTATTGCTCTTCACAAGGCAGGTAAATCCAACTCTGAGATTTTCAAGTTGCTTAAATCTTCGGGTATAAACCGTATGTTTGTGTGGCGCACCATAATTCGTTTCAGAGCAACCCAATCTGCCAAGGATAGGCCCCGATCAGGTCGTCCCAGGTCTGTGAGGACGAAAAATGCCATCAAAGCTGTGGAAAATCGAATTCGGAGAAATCCACTCCGAAAACAGACGATCATGTCCCGGGAGATGAATATTTCGCCAAGATCCATGTCCAGGATATTTAAAGAAGACCTTAAGATGAGTGCATATCGTAGAAAGACTGGACAAAGACTCACTGAGTCCCTAAAAAAAAATTAGGGCTCAAAGAGCCAAGGTTCTCCTGAGCCGGTACGCTAATGGTCTCCACCGCAGCATCTTGTTCTCAGATGAAAAGATTTTCAACATTGAAGAAAAATTTAACCGCCAGAACGACAAAGTTTATGCTCACAACTCTTTGGAAGCTCAGGAAAAAATAGGGAGAGTTGAACGAGGCCATCATCCAACCTCAGTGATGGTGTGGTGGGGAGTCAGTTTTGATGGCACCACAAAACTCCATTTCTGTGAACAAGGGGTTAAAACTCGAGCCAAAAACTATCAAGAAGATGTTTTAGAACAAGTAGTGAAACCCCTGAGTGGAACCCTCTTTGCCGGAAAATATTGGGTCTTCCAGCAGGACTCGGCTCCTGCACACAAAGCTCGGACGACTCAACAGTGGTTGGCAATGAATGTTCCAGAGTTCATTAAGGCTTCAGATTGGCCTTCAGGAAGCCCAGATTTAAACCCCCAAGATTATCGACTGTGGTCTTACCTTGAGGGGATGGCTTGCCGCAGAGGACACACCAATTTGGAGAGCCTAAAATCTGCTTTGGTAAAAGCAGTGGACAATTTCCCACAAGAAGTGGTGCGTACTGCAATAGATGATTGGCCCCGGAGACTCAGAGTTTGTGTCGAAGCAAAAGGGGCACATTTTGAATAACACCATTTTTGTTTTAACTTATAAAAGGTTGTAATTTAAAAATTTAAAAAAAAATTAACAATCTTGTGTTGGTAATTTTTTAGAGACATATTTCTGTGTAACAGAATTTATGGCATGACTAGGTATGATGTGTTTATCAATTAATATAATTAAAATTTTCATTTAATCCGGTTAACATAAGATGATTGAAGCCAAAAAATTCTCAAAAATTAAAAATACTATTTCATGTTTCACACTTTTTACATGTTTATAATCAATTAATTACATGCTATGTTAATTACTATCAATTAATTACATGCTAATTTACAATCAATTAATTACATGCTATGTATCAAAAAGTCAGTTTTGAAAATTTTCAAAAGAAAATATGTAGAAAACGTTTAAGAGTGAAAACGTCTTAGATCAGGCGAATAAGATTAAAAACAATAAAAACAATTTGGTTAATCAAGACTAATGGACTCTTCCCACCTGACGTCAGAGGTCACATGATAGAGGAAAAACAAATAGCAGACAATGTCTTGTTTATCTACAGCGATTGCTGAAATAACATATTTTCTATTCTTATTTTTTATCAATCGTATTTAATTTGTGTTATTTTTTATAAATCATCATTTTTAATCCATTTTACATCATTATTCATCATCTTTTGTTTGCTGTAAACATTTACAATCATCATTTAGTTTATGTTTGTTATTGATGTTCATGAACAACATGTTTTTAATACTCTGATTTTTGGTAATTAAATCAGTGACATTGCAATATCGTACTGCGTAAATCCATTTAGACCAGTAACTAAGTTAATTAACTTGTTGTAACACCTTTATGCAATTAAATTAAATGAAAACATTTTAAATTTCAAATTATAATCCATAAACATTCCACAAGAAGCTATTATTTATTGCTAGATCAGTTAATGTTGCAGTTACACTACAATATACAAAAATCGATTCTTATAGGTAAAAATAAATAAACACATTAAATGTTTTTAAAAAATTATTAAATTTACAAATACAATTATTCTGCTGTTTACAAATGCACAATATTACTTTTATTTTATTTTATATTAAATATTAAAATTTTTGTTTTTAAGAACAATATTTAATTGAATTCGATTCTCAGAATTCGATTATTCGTTTTCCTCTATCACGTGATTGAGCAGAAGACGGTGGGAAGAGCCCATTACGTTTCTTTCTTAGAAATGTAACGTTTTATCTGTCTATTCTGTCTTTAATCTACTTTAACACAGTTTTTTTTTTTTTTTTTTTTTTTTTTTCATTTATCTAACATAGTTTACAAACTAACAGTTATTTAGAACGCGGATTAATATTGACCCCGAATATTTTATATATGAACATACTGCATTACAAAAAAAAAAAAAAAAAAAGGATAGAAATGGAGAAAAATACTTTTCTATTTTCTTTAATGCTTGATTTTTACATACATTTTATATACATGCTATAAAATAGAACTAATATTCTTCATATTGCAGCCTATTCAAATATTTCGAATATGGCAAAAAATGGTAGGATAAAAAATTAAATTCATCGTCTTATTTTTCTCATGTATGCTGTACAAATTTCTTATTTACATTGAAAGTGTTTGATTATATCTGTAAAATTATTACTATTTTCCCCTATAGAAAATAATTAAAACCATAAGTTGACATTATTTTATAAAATTCTTTAAAAATCAGTAAATAAAAATAAATTTAGAGAAACATGTCGATGAAAATGTTTTAATTTAAAAAAAAACATGAGATTTATGTTTTTGCTTCGTTTTTAATTATATATATTTCTTAAGAAGAACAAAACAGTACCCGGCTCTGTTCATCATAAAGTCAAAATCAATTTAAACAATGTTTTCCCTACAGTAATTAGTTAGATTGCTTAAAAGGAAAAAAAAAAAAAACTGTTAAAAATAACGTAACATACTGGATTTTTTTATTATTATTATTATTTATTCCATCAGTAACTAATAAATTTTCAAATTTATACTAAGGCAATTATTTTTTACATACAAATATGATTTTTTTTTTTAAATTGAGGTCTGAAACATATGGGAAATACACAATTTGATACATATACTCAATTATAATTTAATAAGCATGAATTTTTCTTAAAGAATAATATTTATGAAATAATTTTATGAAAATTTATGTAACTGCACATTTATCATAAGTTATTTTCTTTTTAAATGGGCGAATTTATTTGTAAGCAAATTGTTTTTAGATAAATATTTAAATGCTCTTAAAATAATAAAATTAGATTTGTTTTGAAATTTCACATGAAGTTAACAATTTTCATAATGTTGAAAATTGTTCTTTTGCATTCAGACACCAACCAGTGCCATGTGAAATCGGTTTGAATCCGTATCATTTGTATCAGCTTAGTCGTTCAGTGGTGTCATGTAAGTGTTAAGGGCCGGATTCACTCACCGTCGCAGGAAGCCGCAGCTAATGTTATTCTATGGGAAATTTTCTTTACTTATAACTCGTTAAATAATATATATTTTTAAATTCTCCTTTCACATTCAGAAAATTCACAACTGTTAAATTGACGGGGAAAAAAAAAAAAAAAAAAAAAAACAGGTTCTTTTGATTCTTAATATTTTATTTAGAAATTGCAAAATGAAAAAAATCACATATTAATAATTCGTATTTTACAGATTCAAAAAAAAATATTACAAAAAAAAAAAAAAAAAAAAAAGGGAAAGAAAAAAAAAATCGTTTTTAAAAAAAGGTCCGTCAGTTTAACAGTTCTGAATTTTCTGAATGTGAAAACAGAATTTAAAAATATGTATTAGTTAATTAATTATTAGTAAAGAAATTTTTCCAGAGAATAATATGGGCTCGAGCTTCCGGCGACGGTAAGTGAAGAGGCCCGTTAAGGCCGATTCCCTTCACAATATATTACGTTTGGGTGTAATTCTCACCGAGAGGGGGGGGGGGGTTATACGGGATTGTAACCCGTATTTTCCCGAGATATGGAAAAAATACCATGGAAAACCCGATCACCTAGATCAACGAACACGACCTAGAATCTAACGCGGCACTCCCCATCTACTAGTTTTGAAAGCAGAGAACCTCATGGCCACATGTAAAGCCTCGTCTTTTAAAGTTTTTTGTAGTTTTTCTCCTAAAATTTAGGACACTTTAAAAAACCCACACGCAGAACATTCCACTTAGACCCAGATCGCAATTATAGACAGTTAGTCTTATCTTCTAACCAACAGTAAAGACGAACTAGTATGTTGTGGCCACCACAAGACTTTCTTCTACATTTTTCTATAGAAATTCACTAAGGGCAAATAATTTATGAAAACTATTTATTAAAATTATCTAAATGATGAATGCAGATGATTTTTATCTTAGTTAGAGAAAACTAACACTAAATATCCAAAGAAAGACAGTTTTATTGCCTATAAATAACATCTTAAAAAATAAGTTTTTATAATGGTTATCTCAGATGTCAAGTTTTGTATAGTTATACGCAATACAAGTTGAGATATAGCCTTCCGGTTATCGAGAAAAGTTTAAGTATAGCAGCGCCATCTTTTAGATTATAAGCGTCCAACTTGAATCAGCATAATGGTTCCTACGCTTCCGTGACGTTCAGAGGTATTATTTTGGATGGGAACATGGAGACTTTTGAAGGCACGACGGATGTAACGTCCATCAGCCGCCATTAATGTGCACGACTATGTTCGGACAGCTCGTGCATCGAACTCGCATTCTTCCAATTAGCAGCATTCCATTCAACCGAGCGGACTATGGCGGACTTGATAATTTGTAATAACATTACCTCAAATGTTAACATATAAAATTAAATAGAAAATAAATTATTATTCAATAAAACATAAATAAAAACTATTCTTAATTAAAAAAAAATGAAAAAAAAAAAAATCGTAGAATCCATACTTTTATAATTATTTAAATTTCAAGTTTTATTTCTGGGAATATTTATAGTTTGAAATTAGAAAAAAATGTTATTTTAAAATAAATGTTATTTTTACAACCAGAAATATTTATAAAAATTACAGGGTGTTCTTATTAATCTCTCAATTGAATTATATAACGAATATGTTATTAATTTTATGCCTTAATTATCCGTATTTTTTTAAATAAAGAACAAATATATCTTTCCATACAAATAACTGTTGAAATCAGGTAATAACGCGTTATATTAACGCAGTAATATTCATTTAATGGTTTAATTATCTGTAATAAAGACTTTTTAAAAGGTAATGACATAGCTCTGCATAATTTTAAATTTTTAAGATATTGTGCCTTCAAAATTCAATTCTATTTCTCAAAAATAAATGTATTTATTTAACGAAAATATAAGCAGATATCTTCGTCTGAAATTGTGAATAGCATTCTAAATAACACTTGAATGCCGCATTACCATAGTTTATTAGCAAATGTAGTGACAAAAGAAAGGCATAAAAGTAAAAAAATATTCTCAAGTAAAATTTCTGTCTCACGGTTAGAGCCTCATTTCATAAAATGCTGTGTACTTTATATTGGTATTCTAGTCATGTCTTTAATATCTTTTTACACGTCAGAGTTTTCTTTTCTTTTCTTTTCTTTTTTTTTTTTTTTTAATGAAAGTCAAACTTTTCTCAACTACTTTATGTGAATTTATATCCAGAATCTTTTTTGCACAAAATGCCCATCTTTTTAAAATTCGTATTTAAGTTCCAGTTTGCAGTAGAAGCGTTATTTCGTTTAAAAATGGATTTGAATTTAATTTAAATACATTGCTTACGTAATACTATAACTTTTGTACAAGATGTCTATGTTTGAAAATTTGTATTTAGGTTTCTTTTTTACATTATTATTTTTAGTAATGTAATTAAAATTAAATAAAAGCATACTTTAATATAATATATTTTAATGATATTTTTAAAGTATTTAATATGTCTCTGTAACTGCATAACTAAATGAATAACCAAAATAATGAGAATTGTGTGTACTGCAATAAATATCATGCAGGTAACAATTCAAAAACTACTTTTAATTTTCAAATTGTCTACAGGAAATAACAAAAAACGGATATTATTATTTTTTTTATGTATTAGTCTTATGCATAATTTAATCAATTCGATTGTTTAGTAAATTAATTTGTTGTTTCATATTTATCATTAGTTATTTAAATATGGTAAATCTAGATTTTATTTATATTTTTAAAATGTTTACTTCAATTTTAAAATTATCAAACGCTATAAATGTCAACTAAAATTATTTTGCTTAATAGAGAACTAAACTTTTGCTCATTTGGCTCAAAAACTAGTACAAAAATCAATAAACTTTATTTAATTACGAGAAAAATGTCAGTGGAGCAATCTTCTTCTAAGAAACTTGAATGTTGTCTTCTTTAACAAATAATTGAATAAATGGAAAATAAATTATTCTTACATTTATACATCTGAATAAATGCAAAATCTATATAAAAAAAGAAATAATAATAATAAATTTACCAATATATAAAAACAGGTGTGAGCAGAGATATATTGCGATATTTCAAATTAAAGCAAGATAACAAAATAAAATAATAATAATCATAAAGCATTCTATGAAAGAATATTTGTAAGATAACGACAATCTGCAGAAATTAATAATATTTAAAAATATTAAAGATAAGATAAAATTTTTAATTTAACTATATAAAAATAAATAAATAAAAATAAAACTGAATTTAAAAATATTATATTAAATACGTAGTTTCTAAAATAATGAAAGAAGTTTAAATCTGAATGGCTTACAAAAAATAAAGAAAGGTGCAAACTATTTATTTCAATGTAGCACATTTTCTCTCTAGAACAACCTCTGGATGATTTGGAATATAATGGTCGCCTTGTGAGATCCTGAAAACATCTTGAAAAGAAAATATGTCACATCTTTTTTTTTTATTATTGTTGTATTTCTCGTTACAAATATTCCCTTAGCCTTTTATTTCAAAAGGGATTTTCCTTTATTACGGTTTTTCAATAGTCAAATTGTTTTTAAGGTAACTTGGCATTTTTAACTTGACAACACTGAAGATTTCTCATAAATGTTTGATTCCCATAATATGTATAAATTATACTGCATTAGGTTTAATCAATAAAATGCATATTCAAGCAGCAATTTTTATGGATTCTGATTTATTTTTTACAGATTTGAAATCTTTAAATGGTGTTTTCTCAATTTGCATACTTTCATGAATTCAACATATTCGAAATGCTAAAACTTTTACAGAAATTTATGAAAATATTTTTATTTTATTTTATTTTATTTATTTATTTATTTATTTATTTTATTTATTTATTTATTTATTTATTTTGGATGTTTAACACAACTACTCAAAAATATTAGGGATAGATTTTGCAATACCTTTAAAAGAAAATTTTCCCTAACAAAACATACTAATAAGTTTCAAAATCAATCCCTAAATCTTAAGGTTCTATTAAACAACCAAAAATTATTAGTCTTCCCTTAAATATCTGTAGATTTTGAAGATTATGAATTCGTAAAAAAAAAGATTTCAAATCTAAAAAAAATATATATATCAAAAAATCATAAGAAATTATGCATGAATATAGGGGAGACCCGTGTACCTAGGGCCGCTTTTTTTCAATGCCCAAAAACAGAGCCCTTGACCTGTTTAAAATTATCAAACTGATATGTACATATCTTTAGGACTAATTACTTCCAATTGGGATTAATATAAATACCTAAAATAATAAATTCCGACAAATAGAAGGTTGTTAAAAAAACTTCACTCGTGGCTCTAGGTACAACACCCTCATTGTACCTAGGGCCATTCTCTCAAATTTAGATTTCACTTTGTAATGAATAGAAAATAAGCATATAAACATGTATTTTATGAAAGAAACAATATCAATTAATATATTTATTTATCATATAATATTTATCATGTTACCTTAATTTAAAACACGAAGTTTTTCACTTTTTTTTTCTTTAGGATATTCTAACAGAATGCTTCTTTTTTTTTTTTTTTTTTTTTTTTTTTTTTTATTTCTAGATCTCTCTGGTTTTTGGTCAGATCTTTCCTTTTATGTGGGAGGCTATGCTTTAGGTAAAGGTTTTGCTTAGGTTCGTACCTGTTAAAGCATAACGCACGAAAAGATATTAGATGTTGAAGGTTTGGAAATTTCAACAAGACACGAAACAGAGACATTCAATTTTATCATTGTTGGTTCACTTTCTTCCTGGAAATCTTTTTTTTTTTTTTTTTTTTTTTTTTTTTTTTATGGAGGGGGTCTTGGCTTTCAGTCCCATTTGAACTTAAATATTCATCCTCAGTGAATGTGTTTTGATTTATTGGCTATATGCCGGATACATGAAATCCTGATAGAATGTTTACAGGAGTAAAGGCCGATGGATAGGACTTGCCAACACTTTCAGCAACGTCATGTATAAGTGATTGGTTTACCAGGGTTTTCCAGCATCCAGTTACTACAGGCTGTATTGTGTTTCTTACCATTTTTTCGACCGCTGACGTAGATTTACGTCATGTGATGACGTCATGTGATTTACGTCATGTGATGTAAAATATGAAACTCCACCAGTGGGCGTTTCTTTTGCAATTTGTATGTTATTTGTTTCTAAAAAAGGCACAACTATAGTATTTCCCCACAGCTGAATTTGGCGATTTTTCTTTGGCGCCGATTTGAACGATAACGATGTCGTTCTGAACTGTTTGCGATATAATATGGCAGCCTGCATGCTATTTATTTTGGATTTATGATTTTATGATTTATAATTTATAATTTAGCTTATGATTTTATTATTTATTCTATATGTTTTATGATTTTTAGATTTATGATTTAGCTATAATCGCTAAATTCAGCTGTGGGGAAATACTATAGTTGTTCCCTAAAAAAATACACAATATTAATATTTGTACAATCAGTATACTATGGATGCAAATACTTTGATTAGAGAGAGAGTATGAGGCATATCCGTTTGCAATATAAATGTTAATACCGAAAATTTTGTTTTGAAAAACTGTAACTTATGAGAAAAACGCCCAGATGCGTCAAAAAGACAAAAACATGTGGTTGAGAAAGTGTTAAAAGGTCCAAACACACTAACCCTAGGTACAAGGCAGCGATGTGGCCCTAGAAACAAGTTTTGGTAACTTCATTCAAAATACCTTCCACTAAAAAATCCACATGCAGAGAGGACTAATTAAATATCTCATTTATTACTCAATATAACAAGCAAAATTATACACTAGAAATGAAAGAAAAATATTTGACTTGCCTTTGTAAAATAGCAAAAGAGATGAGCTGCAAAATTTTACTTCAAACCATGTAAATTCGTTTTCTTCATGTAACTTGTCAAAACTCTCTCCTCAAAAGTTCCAAAGTAGTTGTAAAAGTAGCAATTTGTGTTTTTACTCTCCCAATTCAGTATTAAAACTTAAAATTAAATATTATTCAAATAAAGTGGGGTGGCCCTAGGTACATGATGGCCCTAGGTACACGGGTGTCCCCTATATATTATTGAACAAACCAAAAATATGTTCAAATTATAAACATTTAGTGGAACTATAAACTTTTATATAAAACTTTCCCTGATGCCTAATTAAAGGGATCAAGTCCCACTGTATATGCGAAAAATAAGATGTTATATGAATGACTATTACAAGAAAAATGGAAATATTTTACTTTTATTTGAATTGTGCTACATATTTAATGTAACAGGCATTTATATTTTATTTTAAAATAAATAATACAGATTATTTTTTACAGAAAATTGTTCATTCTTTAAATTTAATTTTTATAGCGCCATTTCAATTAAACATATTAATTTGCTTTTTTTTTTTTTTTAATCAATGGAGAAACTCTTTTAACTTGTTGATCACGTGTAATCCACGTTAGACCGATAAATATTTACACTTAAAGAGAATAAAAATTTGGAAATCGAAAAGATCTAGTAAGTGAAACGTGATAAATAAGTATTATAAAAATAAATACATAAAAACACGCAAATTTTATACCAAATATTTCTTTCTGTGACTGAAAGTGTTAATCTTAACTTCCATTTATGTTTTCTTTATTATTACTAAATCAAGATTGACTTACTTTTTAATTTTAAGCTAGAAACTTTTAAATCCACTAAATATCCATTGTAATTTGCATTGAAGAACCTTTTACAGAGAGATTACATTTTCAGTACTATTAAGAAGACTTTTTTTTTTCCCCCCTTTCTTAATGTTGTAACCTAAATCCAAAATCAATAGTTTTATGTTATTTTTGCTTAATTAAGGGAAATAACGGATTTTGTAAATTTTTAAAAGTAATCGCTGTCGAAAAACTAAAAATGCATGAAATACTGTTTTATAAAAGTTAAAAAAAAAAAAAAAAAAAAAAAAAAAAAGAAAAGAAAAGAAAAGAAAAGAGATAATTCAATTTATCTAATGTATTTTCAATTATATGAACTAAAAACACTTATTATTATACAATAACTTTTATTTTAATAAAAGAGAAAAAATGTAAATAGGTAACTACAGTTTTAATGAATTTTAGCTGCATATTCATTGTCTTTTATAATTTCTTTTGATATGTTAAAAGGATTTTTTGACAAAATAAATATGTAATTTTGCATTAGATAGAAGAAAGAATCTTAAGGCAATATTATAAGAAAATAATATTTATTTTTTTCTGTCTAAAACTTTGATACTTTAAAAAATAAAAATATTTGTTTAGATCGATAAAATTTTATATCACTGGTAATAGGAAAAATGATTTTTAATACTGATTACGGATTAATGGATTTTCAGCTGTGTTAAATTTTGACAAATATGTCGCTAAAAATTCCTAGTTAAATTTGTAAATAATACGTTATTATTTATAGGGTTACACTGTTTAAAAAAAAAAAAAAAAAAAAAAAAATCCAACACTTTTGTAGGAAATTTCCGGCATCTAATGTGTCCAATATTAACCAGTAATGTTTCTTGAAAATATTAGTAAGCATCAAATATACACACATTCAAAATAATACTACACTTTCCTAAAATCAGGAACGTTTCTTGGACTGTTATACCTGTTATACTCAAGAACCTGCCCCAAACTTATTAAAACCAGGAATGCATTCGATGTATAAGAGTGATGTTTCTGAATTTTTTACAGTGTAGAAAGCTAAATGAAACCGAAATTTTGCGATAAATCATACATATTAGGAAAATACTTGAAACACTCCATTTCTGAAAATGACAACTTATCGGAGCATAAAAACGCCCTGATATACAAATCGTAAAATTCTTTTTAAGAGTTAAGTGTGAATGGGAATAGTAGAGGTGTTTGTGGTCTGTGTATTTGAAAAAAAAAAAAAAAATGTGAAAATTGGGGATTCATATTTCGAAAAATTAAGGTTTATGACGAGATATTTTAGAGCAGATTGTTTATTCCTAGCATTTTTATAATGTTTTTAGAAAGTGCATTTTGTTGTGAAATATCTCATTTTTAAAAGTACTGACACAAATAAAAAATCATTATATATATCATTATTTGTATTTTCTAAATGCAGTAATTCTTTATAATTCGCGGCAGTTTAAATCTGTAGAAAACCCCGCAAAAGTTAAATCTATCGTCCTAAGGAAAAAGTTGTTACGTTCCATGACAATTAACGAAAATGACATATTTACGGTAAAAATAAATATTTTTATTACCAGAATGCACATAAATAACCTGCATTTTCTTATTAAATACAAAAAAAAAAAAAAAAAAAAAAAAAGTTAGATAGTTCGAAATATTTTTTTTAAATACATTTGTTCTAAAATTGAATATGGTTTGCTACGCGTCCTTAACACGTTTTGCTTTACGTCTCTTACAGCTGCCTCATTCTTTTTAAATGATATTTATTTTCGACTCATTAGTATTGAACGAACGAGCAATAGCAGATGCACTGCAAATACAAGTGTCTGAAATTCAGACAAAATTGTGTCTGAAACAGGTGTTTAATTTTAAGATGCTAAAAAGTGTCTTAAAAGGCACATCGTTTCCCACACGAAACGTCTGAAATTCCGCCATCTTTGATCCTGTCTGAAGTGAATATTTTTCATAAATAAATAAATAAAAAGATGCGTTTTATACTGTTTACCTGTGAGAAATAGATTTTAGAATCTCCTAGAGCATAAAATATATATAATAATAATTCTCACAATAACTGTCCCCGTTGCCTCCGCCGGGAATCGAACTGACAATCAATGGATTCAAAGTCGAGTGTCTTCCCAATCAAGCCATAGGTGCTCACGCTGTACTCTGCTTGTATAACGAAATATATTCTAGTATCCGTAAAACAAATTGAAGTTTTATGTCTTTGCAATAAAACTGTTCATAAGAAGTAAAGCTTAATACATATATTATCTTAAATTTCATGTGTAGAGGTTTAGAGTTTTTTTTTTTTTTTTTTTTTTGTAAAATGCGTAATAAATATGAAAAAATAGTAGCCTATGGATTTTAAACGATTTTTTTTCTTTTCTTTTCTTTTTTTTTTTTTTTTTACATGAAACAATATACATGAAACAATAAAAAAAAATGCTCTTTTACATTTTGAAGTGTAGGGAAATATAAAATAATTTTTAAAACGCGAAAAAAAAAATCAATTATGCACAAATTGTTTAAGATTGTTTAGCTACGAATTCGCTTTCTTAGCTACAAGTTACATGCTTCCTTTATCTTAATATTTTTTTGATTTATTACATGTGAGAATTTTAAATAAAAATTAACTTTGTTTTTTAATATTTAACAGAATAAGATCCGTGTCTAAGTATTTTAAATAAGTTAACTACTTATATTACACAAAATAATGTCAAATTTATTTGTTTAAAAAAATGTTAAAACAGGATATGCATGATGCTTAAAGTAGATTCCATATGGAAAATTTGTTAAGTAATAGAAATGTCTGAATTTCTAAGTGTCTGAAATTTGTAATGTCTGAATTTTTAAGTGCATAAATTATAAAATGTCTCAAATTTTATGTGTCTGAAAATGTTATATGTCTTAATTTCAGACATATCGACCTTATTCAGACACTTATCTGAGCTCATTTATAAAAAAGACACTTACGTGTCTTAATTTAAGTCAGCACATGCGTCTGAAATTTTCCATTCGTAAATGTTTCAGACATTTATGTGTCTGAATTGACATTTCAGACACACTTCTGTCTGAATTTAAGACGCTTCTATTTACAGTATGCACATTATTTTATTCGCTGTCTATCCAAAATTTTTATTTTATTTTATTTTATTTTATTTTATTTTTTTCAAATGAAAAAAAAAAATAATAAAACATTTTCACTTTTTTTTTGCTACAGAAAACATAATTAGACTCCAATAAACGAAAATTTGCAAATTTCAGGAAATAATAAACTTACTAAAAAACGTAGCTAATAAGGACACCAGCAAATCAACGTGATTTATTAATATGGATTATTTGTTCAATCATTCATTCACTAAATAGGATCCTCAATTAATGAACTGGATTTAATTAAAATAACAGTTCTGAAAAAATTTTAAGCAATAAAATAATAGTTTCGAACCTGAATATACTGAGGTGCTAAAAGACGAGGGACAGCAATATGCAGCTATCCAGACTGTAGTAGTATCCGGTTAGAATTGAATGTTTAAGCAATACATTGTCAAGTCTTTTATTCGTATTGAAACGATTCATATAAAATTTATTAAGATGCAATCACACCTACTGACTGTAATATCAGACTATCAGTGCAAAAGGCTAATCCGCACTAGAAATATCAGATGTTCATTCCTGCCAAGTTTTTTAATATATTCCGAAATGTTGTTAGTCCCGCCCCTTTTTCACACCGTAATATTTTTAGAGTAATTTTCTTGATGTTTAATCGTAATTATATCTTGAAAAAAATGTTTCCATAAAGATTACGGTGTGAAGAAAGGGCGAGGCTAACAACATTTCGGAATAAATTAAATAACTTGGCAGCTATGGATGTTTCATTTCGGAAAATGTTAAGATATTCAATGAAACTCAATCTGCATTTTCAAGAGTGCTGAGAATCAGTGTTGCTAGATCTGGCGGATATTTAATTCAACAATCACTATTAATTTTGAGAAGTAATATTCGATATACATAATAGACTATAAACCTTTGAAGTGATTAGGCAAACGTTGCAATTAAAAATTATTGGTGATTATTGAATAGGAAATCCGCCAGATCTGGCTAAACTGCTGAGAACACAAAATGTTAGGTTTGTCCCCTGTCATAGACAAAGTAGATCTGACCGAATCTACAAAATGCCCGAGACCAGCAACGACTCTACAAAATACTTAGTATTACAGACTTAAAAATTGCCTACAACTACATCAAAAACAGAGTGGATGTATGACAGATTTCTCCGTAATAATGTTCTCCATAATAGAGTTGCATGGTTTTTATTCTCTGGATAAATTAATATCTGACTGAACATGTTTGTGTTAATTTGATTGAAAACCATTTTCAGCAATTTACTGACTTCCCGTACCTAAATAAATATAGGATTTTCCAGAATGACAAAAACCCATCTTATCAGGTAAAACACATTCATGATTTGTTTCGTGAATATTTTGGATTGTTTCTCCGATTGTTTTATCCATTTAGATCACCAAAAAGGGTTCAGACGGATTAAAAGTCATATCGTTTGCAAAACATGTACCAGTGATACTTTTGAAAACGTAAACGGTTGTGCATCTTATCATTCCAATATGCTCGATAAAAATTAGTACGTAACTTTGTACGATATTAGGAAGTATCGAACTGTACCTATGCCTTTGAAACGAAGCTTATTTATAATTAATTACGTTAAATACCTTATTTATGCTTCATTATTCAATGGCAGAAAGCTTTTTCGTGGTCATTAATAAAAACGTAATTAATGACCACGAATCAGCCGAAATTGACAGAGTGTGGCGCCATCTTTTTGTAAAGAAAGACCAAGACCAAGATGTCAACAGTCACAATCCAGTACAAGCAGTCGGCACGGATGACGCGGATGATCCTCCAGCGAAAAGGCTTTCTGCCATTGAATAATGAATCATAAATAAGGTATTTAACTTAATTAATTGTACCTATGCCTTTTAACCATTTAGTGTATAGCTTAAGAAATATTTTAATTAATTAGTAAAGAACGGAAAATATATATAAAGAAAGATACATTTTTAATATTAGAACTGAAAAATGTATTATGATAATGTTTATTAAAAAAAAGAGAGAGAGAATTCTTTTATTTATTATTTTTTTAATGACGTCGAAGTTTTACAATTCGTTAAGTAATTACATGACAATAAATGCATTCAATGCAATTAAAGAAGTAAAATGCTCTAAAACATCTGAGTAGAAATATTATGAATATAAAATTTATAAATAAACACCATAATATTGCGCAACCTACAACTAAACAACAATGATAACTTATTTTGTTATTTTAATAATTACTTATTCACAAATTTGTGATTACTTAGTTCGTTTGAAAAAAAGTTTGGGTGTTATAGTAGTCAATTGAAAAGTATTTACGTTTTTTTTTTTTTAATTATTATTATTATTGTTATTATATACAATATGTATTAAAAAATATAGTTCGAGAAATTAAAGAGTAAGTTTTAATTCCTAATTCAAATAGGATTCAAATGTTGAACTTTCACATTTAGGTAATAATAATTTAACGATATACCGCAGTAATATCCAAAATGTATTGAATAAAAGATTATTTTTGAATAACACTTAATACAATCACTATTATACAAGAAATTTACTTATTACATTATAATAGAGTAGAACACAAATAATTATATCCGTGTAATTTAAACACTTAAACAATATTTAAATAATAAATAATTAATTTGTTGCTTGTAGCACCACTTAAAGAAAATACTGATACATTTTCAACTGTTTTGTCAACTTTGACTTTTGTGCTTTGCTTCTTTCATGCTGCAATCGTTCATACATTGACTGGCGAAAGATTGTAATTGATTCTTTTCTAATCCTTTCTCCCTGGAAATCATAGTGTTTGCTTTCAAAATTTTTATTCATTTCCGTTCCATATCCGCATTAAGACGCATTATTTTTAGAAATTAATTAAGTTGTCTCCATTTTCACTTAAAAAAAAAGAAGAAGAAGAATATGGTTTTGTAAATCTTTGTGCAATAAGAAAAAGAGAAATGCAACGAAATATTTCATATGTCTTTGTATATTATATTTATATTGTCTTTTTTAAAAATTTGCTGTATTGATTATCCATTTCAGTCGCAGTGTTCCCGCTGATGGAACACCTAATTTTAATTCTCAAGTGCAAAAACTCATCCCGGAAATTTTTTAGCAAAAATTTACATTTATAACATAGCAGAAAAGGCCCTTTTTTTAACTTGAAAATTTAAAATTTCTTCTGTTTTAATTATGTTCGTAAATTCCGGTGGCAATGTAATTTAAATGATCCGAATTACCTTGCGCCGCAAAGGGTTAAAATACTCCGGAATAAATTGAAATGTTGTGATCTATGCAACTTTTACGAGTTTTTGTTGTCGATAATGTTTACTTATAAAGTGATTTATTTATTAAATTAAATATTATTTGAATTGAATAAGGTTTACTTACAGATGGTTCAAACCGAAAATTTCTAGAAAAGGAACAATGCTATTTTTTTATTTTTTAAATATTTATGATCAGCTATGTGTCTAAAAGCCATTTTTAAAATTAGTTTAGTAATTTTTAAAATAAATTAAGTAGTGAACCTTAAAGGGTTAAGCCTTTTCATAAATGATTTTCGAGCAAATAGAATAACACTTTACGAAATACAAAAATAAAAATAGTATTCTATATCAAACACCTTTCTCAAATTTGCACATACACAGAAAAAAAAAAAAAAAAAAAAAAAAATCTGAGACTTATATCTAAAAACTAAATTGTGCTTCCAATAAAAATAGTTTCATGTCATCCTTATAAATTCTAGTTTTCATTGCTAGTGAGTTCTAAAAACCCCTACTAGAATTCTAGATCATTTTCCTATATCTTCGTGGGGCAAATATTATTTAAAAATTTCTGCAAATAAATGCGAACTCAAGAGGCAAGTTTTAGTAACGATAGTTTTGGTTTATGACAAAATTATAGAAAATCAAGCGATAATTTCTCGGAATTCAAAATATCCATAATATTCATAATATTGTTCCACTATCTAGAAAAGCATAGAATAGAAATTCTTGACCATTTCGTGTATCCAGATTATTAGTTTATATGTATAGCGTAAATCTATATTTCTAGTTTAATAATTCAGAAAAGGACTTCCTATTCGTTCTAGATGGAGGTGGTATATATTTTTTTTCGCAGGTACACACTTCAAATGAAAATAATCTCACTAAACTTTGTAAAGACTATTAACTATGACACGAGTTCTTTCACAAATATTAAATTATTATTGTTATTATTATTGCAAAACACTCAAATATTAAAAATGTTATAATTTTAGTTATTTTGAAGATTAATTTCAATTAATTTATTGTTATTACTGTCAGATTTCATCTCAATTCTTTGACAAGTTCTAAATGAATAAAATATCTATTTCAAATACAATTTTATAAATTAAAATATAAAAAAGAAGGAGTTAATCGAGTTAAAAAAATATCGAGTTAAAAAAATTTAATAATTATTTTCTAGTAAAATGTGCTTTATTTATTCAAGGTTTTATTTTGAACATTTCATAAAAGAATATAAATAAAACATAAAAATTCAAATGAATTTAAAACCTATATTATTGTTAGTGTGCTAGAATAATGATCTGAAGAAATATATTTATTTATCTAAAAATAAAATAAAAAATGTTTGTTAACCCCTTTCCGAATCATTTTATACCGTGTTTGAAGTCAAAAAACGTCAATATTTTTATGCTTATTTTCATAAAGTATAATTTTTAACATAATAACATCAATCTCATATGATATTTCCTAAAAGAATAAAAATTGTAAAAAACAAAAAAAAAAAAAAAAAAAACATTAAAATACAAATAAAAAATTACCTTTAAAGTTGTCTTTCTGAACTTTCCTGCCAGATCTCAGCTCGGAATAAGATGGAAAAGGGTTAAAAATAACTCTTTTGCATAAATTTTACTTATACTTAGAAAATTGTATTATTTCATAACGAAAACTAAGCAATTTCTATTTTAATCACAGCATGTATCGGCTAATCAAATAACCATATTCAGGATCTAATTATCTGTTAATTAAAACACGACACGCAGTTTTAATATTAAACGTAGAAATATGTTGGAATGAACTTTTGTTAAAAAGACTATCTCATCTTCGGAAAATTAGATTAACATATGTTATTCAAAAGTAATTACACTGATATATCTTATATAAGTTACTAGCTGACCCGTCCGGCTTCGCACTGATGAACAAATTTTAGTTAAAGATGGATTGATATGTAAAAAATCAAGAAATATATCAGTTTATATGTTATAGTCAGGCAATATTATTAACTGGAAAGTCAAAATATAATTTTACAATTATTTTTTTTAATTAGTTGTTAAATGTTGGCAATTTTTACTTAATGCTATTTATTTCATAAAAAGAAACATTTCTTTACTCATGAATAAAAAATATTGAAAAATAAACCTATGACATGAAAATGTTTTTGATAAAATTGACTTCATAATAGCTTTAATTATTATTTATTTTTTCATTTCGCAAATATATTTAATTTTTTCCATAATTGATTATTATTTTAGTAATGTATATTAAAGGAGAAATCAATAATATGAAACAATATTCGTACAATATATACTATTACAGAATCTGGTGTGAAACAACCGCACGACTTCCATTACCCACTATTACACGTAATATATACAATTTTTAGAGATATTACTTGCATTTTTTGAGATTTTCGAGTAAGAGAAACTTGATACACGTATAAAGACACATTCAACAGAGTTTGCATAGCGAGTTAAAAAATAAGGGGAAAAAATAGATAGTTATTTCTTTAAACACGAATTTCCGAGATCTAAAACTGAACTACCTAATCAGGATGACCGTTAATATTCCTGTAATAAGCATGTAATACTTGAGAAAGGTTATCTAAATTGGATTAAAGAAAAAATTTTCAAGAATACGTTAGAGCCGTTTTTGAGATACCAACTTTTACCAAAACTTAACATACTCAATTATTGACCTAAAAACAATAATTACATACAAAAGGATATTTAATAGTTTGAAAAAAATCCGTACAGGTGTTTTTAAAGGAACGCACTTGCGAAGTCTGAAATTGAGCTGTTTATAGAGGACGCCTATCAATTTTCCTGAACTAAGCAACTTTTCAATCGAAAGGGCATCTAATATATTATTTATATAGCAACTTTGAAGAAAATCATTAGAGGTGTTTTTGAATGTGGGCTTAGGGTCCCATTTCTGGTTTTCGATGACCCAATTCCGGTTTTTCAATTTTCACGAAAATTTGGAAAATTTATCTGTACACCAGACCTGAATCACTTGTGAAGTTTAGTAGTTCTATTTTTATTAGTTTTGGAGATATGACAGCCAGAAGATTACACACACACGTGCACATATACACACACACTGACCAATTGCCAAAACCTACACAATACTTCCACTACCTACGGTAGTAGGGTAATTGAAGTAAACACATACATCTCGTATTTACTACGATAATATACAGATTTTCGTATTACGTTTTCGATCGCCAAATACAAAAATCGCCAATGACGATAGATATCAAATCTATGCTTTGTTTTCAATTAAAATATTGAAAATTTTAATTAAAAATTTATTTTACCAAAATTTATTATAGCTTCTAGCACTTAGAGAGAGACAGTGTAACTTTTGATTATTGAAAGAAAAAAAAAAAAAAGCAATCGGCTTTTTAGTTCTAGCGATCGTTCTCTACATATGCATATAAACCTTTCTTTTTTTTTATATTAGTATAGCTATAGAGCATAGGTATATTAAATAGGTTTCCAGCCAACATAATGTAACTCAAATAATTAAATGCTATTTACATTTCAGTAATGGCGGTATGCGCTATGTATATTGAGCTACTTGCCATAACTGTTAGTTGCTAAAAATAGTCGCCAAATAAATTTAAACATCTCAATACGCAAGCGAAGTATGACATCACTGACCGCCCGTGGATGCAAGAAAAAGATTTTCCATGTTAATCGCTCATTGGATTTATTTTTATTATTTTTTTTTTTATTATTAAAATTCTAGAAGAATTATTTCCCGATTTTAATCCTCATATTTGGGTATAGATATGTATTAGTTATTGTATGCATGCGTTAGATTGAGTTATTTTGCTGTCAAATTGACAAAATTTTAATTTTAAATTTCAAAACTGTCACCCTTGGCGTTTTTTGTATTTGGCGATCAAAAACGTAATACGAAAATATACATGCCAGATGTATATTTTCGTAATATGTATTGTACGAAATATTGTTTCATATTATTCGTTACACTCTTAATGTAAGTTTTTAAAATAACCATGATTTTTGAAAAGAATTAAATTATATTCGCCAGATAATTTGGCGATATTTTTTTTTTTTTTTCTGCCAAGGATGACGGATATCAAATCTATTCCGCTGCAACATATTAGTATATTATATCAGATACTTTATTTAGACATTTGAAAACAAATTTGACTTCAAATTATGATAGAATATTTATCCTTTCCCTTTTAATTAGTTTATTAGTTGGATGTTTATTGTGTAAATATCATCCTTTGAAATGAAATGTTTATGTTTTCAATCGAATATGGAAATTTGCCATTTTTTTTTCTAGAGTTTTGAAATTTAAAATTCCAATTTTATCAATTTTACAACAAAAACAATTTAATCTAACAGATGCACATGATAACTAATACATATCTATATCCAAATATGGGGATTAAAATGGGGAAATAATTTTCCTCGATCTTTATTATTTTTTTACAAAAAATCCAGTTCACTTTTTATATTAATGTTCGCGTGAAAATATATTTTATTATATGTCTAAAAATAAATTAATTCGTAAATCTTTTTGGCAACAATTATAAATTAAAATAAATAATATTATAAAATAGAATTTCTTATTTTATTTTATTTTATTTATTTATTTATTTTTAAATTCCAATTTCGTTTACACACATCAGTTTAAACCACAGAGTAATAAAGACTCCGTGGTTTAAACATTGATGCTTAGATATTATATCATATCATATCAAATTAAATTATTAGAAAAATAAACACTTTTAATTCTATAATGACGTCAGATTTAACGTGTAAGTTTAACAATTAAAAAAGCTTTATATGAATTTCAATTTAATGCACGTGCAAATATATTTCTTTTCTTTTCACGTCAAGATATTTTAAAAACGAAATGAATATGTAAATGTTTCTTTTATGTTGGCAGCAGCTAATTTTTTTAATATTTCATTATTTCCATTTCTATTACGGCTTCTATGGGGATTTTAAGTAAAATGCTCAGATTTTAAACTAAAATTTATTTTATCAAAATTAAATATAGCCTATAACAATATGGCATACTGTAGCTTTCGGTCAGTGAAAGAAGTTTTTAAATCGGTTCAGTAGTTTCAGAGATTACCCTCCACAAACAAACAATTTTTTGCGCTTTATATAATGACTAGCTGACCCGTCCGGCTTCGCACTGATGAACAAATTTTAGTTAAAGATGGATTGACATGTAAAAGATCAAGAAATATATCAGTTTATATGTTATCCGCGTTTGTAATGATCTATAGATGGAGCTTTCTCAACTGCAGTTGTTAGTAAATATAATAGCCACGTGTATTTATTTATTGTTCTTTCTTGTTGTTCTACCGTTGTTTCAGCGTGAAAGCTAGTGGTATGATATATTTACCTTAGCCCACCAGAGGGCGAGCATTTCATTACAATCGCGGATTGTCAGGCAATATTATTAACTGAAAAATCAAAATATAATTTTACAATTATTTTTTTTTAATTAGTTGTTAAATATTGGCAATTTTTACTTAATGCTATTTATTTATTTATTTATTTATTTCATAAAAAGAAACATTTCTTTACTCATGAATAAAAAATATTGAAAAATAAACCTATGACATGAAAATGTTTTTGATAAAATTGACGTCATAATAGCTTTAATTATTATTTATTTGTTCATTTCGCAAATATATTTAATTTTTCCATAATTGATGATTATTTTAATAATGTATATTAAGGGAGAAATCAATAATATGAAACAATATTCGTACAATATATACTATTACGGAATCTGGTGTGAAACAACCACACGACTTCCATTACCAACTATTACACATATTATATACAATTTTCTGGAGATATTACTTGCATTTTTTGAGATTTTCCAGTAAGAGAAACTTGATACACGTATAAAGACACATACAACAGAGTTTACATAGCGAGTTAAAAAATAAGAGAAAAAAAATAGATAGTTAATTTTTAAACACGAATTTCCGAGATCTAAAACTGAACTACCGAATCAGGATGACCATTAATATTCCTGTAATAAGCACGTAACACTTGAGAAAGGTTATCTAAATTGGATTAATGAAACAATTTTAAAGAATACGTTAGAGCCGTTTTTGAGATACCAACTTTTACCAAAACTTAGCATACTCAATTATTGACCTAAAAACAATAATTACATACAAAAGGATATTTAATAGGAAGTTAACATGGCGAGTTTGAAAAAATCCGTACAGGCGTTTTTAAAGGAACGCACTTGCGAGGTCTGAAATTGAGCTGTTTATAGAGGACGCCTATCAATTTTCCTGAACTAACCAACTATATCAGTCGAAAGGGCATCTAATAGATTATTTATATAGCAACTTTGAAGAAAATCATTAGAGCTGTTTTTGAATACGGGCTTACGGTCCCATTTCTGGTTTTCGATGACCCAATTCCGGTTTTTCAATTTTCACGAAAATTTGGAAAATTTATCTGTACACCAGACCTGAATCACTTGTGAAGTTTAGTAGTTCTATTTTTATTAGTTTTGGTGATATGACAGCCAGAAGATTACACACACACGTGCACATATTCACACACACTGACCAATTGCCAAAACCTATACAATACTTCCACTACCTACGGTAGTAGGGTAATTGAAGTAAAAACATACATCTCGCATTTACTACGAATATATACAGATTTTCGTATTACGTTTTCGATCGCCAAATACAAAAATCGCCAATGACGATAGATATCAAATCTATGCTTTGTTTTCAATTAAAATATTAAAAAATTTAATTAAAAAATTATTTTACCAAAATTTATTATAGCTTCTAGCACTTAGAGAGAGACAGTGTAACTTTTGATTAATGAAAGAAAAGAAGAAAAAAAAGCAATCGGCTTTTTAGTTCTAGCGATCGTTCTCTACATATACATATAAACCTTTCCTCTTTATATATTAGTATAGCTATAGAGCATAGATATATTAAATAGGTTTCCAATCAACATAATTTAACTCAAATAATTAAATGCTATTTACATTTCAGTAATGGCTGTATGCGCTATGTATATTGAGCTACTTGCCATAACTGTTAATTGCTAAAAATAGTCGCCAAATAAATTTAAACTTCTCAATACGCAAGCGATGGATGACGTCACTGACCGCCCGTGGATGCAAGAAAAAGATTTCCCATATTAATGGCTCATTGGATTTTTTTTTTTTTTTTTTAATTATTAAAATTCTAGAAGAATTATTTCCCGATTTTAATCCTCATATTTGGGTATAGATATGTATTAGTTATTGTATGCATGCGTTAGATTGAGTTATTTTGCTGTCAAATTGACAAAATTTTAATTTTAAATTTCAAAACTGTCACCCTTGGCGTTTTTTGTATTTGGCGATCAAAAACGTAATACGAAAATATACATGCCAGATGTATATTTTCGTAATATGTATTGTACGAAATATTGTTTCATATTATTCGTTACTCTCTTAATATAAGTTGTTAAAATAACCATGATTTTTGAAAGGAATTAAATTATATTCGCCAGATAATTTGGCGATATTTTTTTTTTCTGCCAAGGAGGACGGATATCAAATCTATTCCGCTGCAACATATTAGTATATTATATCAGATACTTTATTTAGACATTTGAAAACAAATTTGACTTCAAATTATGATAGAATATTTATCCTTTCCCTTTTAATTAGTTTTTTAGTTCGATATTTATTGTGTAAATATCATCCTTTGAAATGAAATGTTTATGTTTTCAATCGAATATGGAAATTTGCCATTTTTTTTTTCTATAGTTTTGAAATTTAAAATTCAAATTTTATCAATTTTACAACAAAAATAATTTAATCTAACGGATGCACAGGATAACTAATACATATAATAGCAGGAGACTTGGCGTTGGAAAATTAAATAGAAATAAACTACTACGTCAGAACCGCCAAAGAAAAAATATTGAGGTGCAAAATGCACCTCAATATTTTTTCTTTGGCGTTTCTTACGTAGTAGTTTATTTCTATTTAATAACTAATACATATCTATATCCAAATATGGGGATTAAAATCGGGAAATAATTTTCCTCGATCTATAATTTTTTAACAAAAATCTAGTGGGCGATTAACACAGGAAATCTTTTACTTGCATCCACTGAAGGCCAGTGACGTCATCACTTCGCTTGCGTATTATTCTTTAAATAAAAAAATGCATAATGAAATACAGATGGTATTTTTTTAATTCACTTTTTATATTATTATTTGCGTGAAAATATATTTTATTATATGTCTATAAATAAATTAATTCATAAATCTTTTTGGCAACAATTATAAATTAAAATAGAATTTCTTATTTTATTTTATTTTATTTATTTATTTATTTTTAAAACACACACATCAGTTTACACCACGGGTTTACACACATCAGTTTACACCACGGGTTTACACACATCAGTTTACACCTCGGGCTTACACACATCAGTTTAAACCACGGAGTAATAAAGACTCCGTGGTTTAAACATTGATGCTTAGATCATTATATTATATCATATCATATCAAATTATATTATTAGAAAAATAAACACTTTTAATGCTATAAGACGTCAGATTTAACATGTAAGTTTAACAATTAAAAAAGCTTTATATGAATTTCAATTTAATTCACGTGCAAATATATTTGTTTTCTTTTCACGTCAAGATATTTTAAAAACAAAATGAACATGTAAATGTTTCTTTTATGTTGGCAGCAGCTAATTTTATTAATATTTCATTATTTCCATTTCTATTACGGCTTCTATGGGGATTTTGATTAAAATGCTCAGATTTAAACTAAAATTTATTTTATCAAAATTAAATATAGCCTATAACAATATGGCATACTGTAGCTTTCGGTCAGTGAAAGAAGTTTTTAAATCGGTTCAGTAGTTTCAGAGATTACCCTCCACAAACAAACAATTTTTTGCGCTTTATATAATGACTAGCTGACCCGTCCGGCTTCGCACTGATGAACAAATTTTAGTTAAAGATGGATTGATATGTAAAAAATCAAGAAATATATCAGTTTATATGTTATAGTCAGGCAATATTATTAACTGGAAAGTCAAAATATAATTTTACAATTATTTTTTTTAATTACTTGTTAAATGTTGGCAATTTTTACTTAATGCTATTTATTTATTTATTTATTTATTTCATAAAAAGAAACATTTCTTTACTCATGAATAAAAAATATTGAAAAATAAACCTATGACATGAAAATGTTTTTGATAAAATTGACGTCATAATAGCTTCAATTATTATTTATTTTTTCATTTCGCAAATATATTTAATTTTTTCCATAATTGATTATTATTTTAATAATGTATATTAAAGGAGAAATCAATAATATGAAACAATATTCGTACAATATATACTATTACAGAATCTGGTGTGAAACAACCACACGACTTCCATTACCCACAATTACACGTAATATATACAATTTTTTGGAGATATTACTTGCATTTTTTGAGATTTTCGAGTAAGAGAAACTTGATACACGCATAAAGACACATACAACAGAGTTTGCATAGCGAGTTAAAAAATAAGGGGAAAAAATAGATAGTTATTTTTTTAAACACGAATTTCCGAGATCTAAAACTGAACTACCTAATCAGGATGACCGTTAATATTACTGTAATAAGCACGTAATACTTGAGAAAGGTTATCTAAATTGGATTAAAGAAAAAATTTTCAAGAATACGTTAGAGCCGTTTTTGAGATACCAACTTTTACCAAAACTTAACATACTCAATTATTGACCTAAAAACACTAATTACATACAAAAGGATATTTAATAGGAAGTTAACATGGCGAGTTTGAAAAAAATCCGTACAGGCGTTTTTAAAGGAACGCACTTGCGAAGTCTGAAATTGAGCTGTTTATAGAGGACGCCTATTAATTTTCCTGAACTAAGCAACTTTTCAATCGAAAGGGCATCTAATATATTATTTATATAGCAACTTTGAAGAAAATCATTAGAGGTGTTTTAGAATATGGGCTTAGGGTCCCATTTTTGGTTTTCGATGACCCAATTCCGGTTTTTCAATTTTCACGAAAATTTGGAAAATTTATCTGTACACCAGATCTGAATCACTTGTGAAGTTTAGTAGTTCTATTTTTATTAGTTTTGGAGATATGACAGCCAGAAGATTACACACAGACGTGCACATATACACACACACTGACCAATTGCCAAAACCTATACAATACTTCCACTACCTACGGTAGTAGGGTAATTGAAGTAAACACATACATCTCGTATTTACTACGATAATATACAGATTTTCGTATTACGTTTTCGATCGCCAAATACAAAAATCGTCAATGACGATAGATATCAAATCTATGCTTTGTTTTCAATTAAAATATTGAAAATTTTAATTAAAAATTTATTTTACCAAAATTTATTATAGCTTCTAGCACTTAGAGAGAGGCAGTGTAACTTTTGATTATTGAAAGAAAAAAAAAAAAAAAAAAAAAAAAAAAAAAAAAAGCAATCGGCTTTTTAGTTCTAGCGATCGTTCTCTACATATGCATATAAACCTTTTTTTTTTTTTTTTATATTAGTATAGCTATAGAGCATAGGTATATTAAATAGGTTTCCAGTCAACATAATGTAACTCAAATAATTAAATGCTATTTACATTTCAGTAATGGCTGTATGCGCTATGTATATTGAGCTACTTGCCATAACTGTTAGTTGCTAAAAATAGTCGCCAAATAAATTTAAACATCTCAATACGCAAGCGAAGTATGACATCACTGACCGCCCGTGGATGCAAGAAAAAGATTTTCCGTGTTAATCGCTCATTGGATTTATTTATTTATTTTTTTTTTAAATTAAAATTCTAGAAGAATTATTTCCCGATTTTAATCCTCATATTTGGGTATAGATATGTATTAGTTATTGTATGCATGCGTTAGATTGAGTTATTTTGCTGTCAAATTGACAAAATTTTAATTTTAAATTTCAAAACTGTCACCCTTGGCGTTTTTTGTATTTGGCGATCAAAAACGTAATACGAAAATATACATGCCAGATGTATATTTTCGTAATATGTATTGTACGAAATATTGTTTCATATTATTCGTTACACTCTTAATGTAAGTTTTTAAAATAACCATGATTTTTGAAAGGAATTAAATTATATTCGCCAGATAATTTGGCGATATTTTTTTTTTTTCTGCCAAGGATGACGGATATCAAATCTATTCCGCTGCAACATATTAGTATATTATATCAGATACTTTATTTAGACATTTGAAAACAAATTTGACTTCAAATTATGATAGAATATTTATCCTTTCCCTTTTAATTAGTTTATTAGTTGGATGTTTATTGTGTAAATATCATCCTTTGAAATGAAATGTTTATGCTTTCAATCGATAATGGTAATTTGCCATTTTTTTTCTAGAGTTTTGAAATTTAAAATTCCAATTTTATCAATTTTACAACAAAAACAATTTAATCTAACGGATGCACATGATAACTAATACATATCTATATCCAAATATGGGGATTAAAATGGGGAAATAATTTTCCTCGATCTTTATTATTTTTTTACAAAAAATCCAGTTCACTTTTTATATTATTGTTCGCGTGAAAATATATTTTATTATATGTCTAAAAATAAATTAATTCGTAAATTTTTTTGGCAACAATTATAAATTAAAATAAATAATATTATAAAATAGAATTTCTTATTTTATTTTATTTTATTTATTTGTTTATTTTTAAATTCCAATTTCGTTTACACACATCAGTTTAAACCACGGAGTAATAAAGACTCCGTGGTTTAAACATTGATGCTTGGCTTAGATATTATATCATATCATATCAAATTAAATTATTAGAAAAATAAACACTTTTAATTTTATAATGACGTCAGATTTAACGTGTAAGTTTAACAATTAAAAAAGCTTTATATGAATTTCAATTTAATGCACGTGCAAATATATTTCTTTTCTTTTCACGTCAAGATATTTTAAAAACGAAATGAATATGTAAATGTTTCTTTTATGTTGGCAGCAGCTAATTTTTTTAATATTTCATTATTTCCATTTCTATTACGGCTTCTATGGGGATTTTAATTAAAATGCTCAGATTTTAAACTAAAATTTATTTTATCAAAATTAAATATAGCCTATAACAATATGGCATACTGTAGCTTTCGGTCAGTGAAAAAAGTTTTTAAATCGGTTCAGTAGTTTCAGAGATTACCCTCCACAAACAAACAATTTTTTGCGCTTTATATAATGACTAGCTGACCCGTCCGGCTTCGCACTGATGAACAAATTTTAGTTAAAGATGGATTGATATGTAAAAAATCAAGAAATATATCAGTTTATATGTTATAGTCAGGCAATATTATTAACTGGAAAGTCAAAATATAATTTTACAATTATTTTTTTTTAATTAGTTGTTAAATGTTGGCAATTTTTACTTAATGCTATTTATTTATTTATTTATTTATTTCATAAAAAGAAACATTTCTTTACTCATGAATAAAAAATATTGAAAAATAAACCTATGACATGAAAATGTTTTTGATAAAATTGACGTCATAATAGCTTTAATTATTATTTATTTTTTCATTTCGCAAATATATTTAATTTTTTCCATAATTGATTATTATTTTAATAATGTATATTAAAGGAGAAATCAATAATATGAAACAATATTCGTACAGTATATACTATTACAGAATCTGGTGTGAAACAACCACACGACTTCCATTACCCACTATTACATGTAATATATACAATTTTTTGGAGATATTACTTGCATTTTTTGAGATTTTCGAGTAAGAGAAACTTGATACACGTATAAAGACACATACAACAGAGTTTGCATAGCGAGTTAAAAAATAAGGGGGAAAAAATAGATAGTTATTTTTTTAAACACGAATTTCCGAGATCTAAAACTGAACTACCTAATCAGGATGACCGTTAATATTCCTGTAATAAGCACGTAATACTTGAGAAAGGTTATCTAAATTGGATTAAAGAAAAAATTTTCAAGAATACGTTAGAGCCGTTTTTGAGATACCAACTTTTACCAAAACTTAACATACTCAATTATTGACCTAAAAACAATAATTACATACAAAAGGATATTTAATAGGAAGTTAACATGGCGAGTTTGAAAAAAATCCGTACAGGCGTTTTTAAAGGAACGCACTTGCGAAGTCTGAAATTGAGCTGTTTATAGAGGACGCCTATCAATTTTCCTGAACTATGCAAGTTTTCAATCGAAAGGGCATCTAATATATTATTTATATAGCAACTTTGAAGAAAATCATTAGAGGTGTTTCTGAATATGGGCTTAGGGTACCATTTCTGGTTTTCGATGACCCAATTCCGGTTTTTCAATTTTCACGAAAATTTGGAAAATTTATCTGTACACCAGACCTGAATCACTTGTGAAGTTTAGTAGTTCTATTTTTATTAGTTTTGGAGATATGACAGCCAGAAGATTACACACACACGTGCACATATACACACACACTGACCAATTGCCAAGACCTATACAATACTTCCACTACCTACGGTAGTAGGGTAATTGAAGTAAACACATACATCTCGTATTTACTACGATAATATACAGATTTTCGTATTACGTTTTCGATCGCCAAATACAAAAATCGCCAATGACGATAGATATCAAATCTATGCTTTGTTTTCAATTAAAATATTGAAAATTTTAATTAAAAATTTATTTTACCAAAATTTATTATAGCTTCTAGCACTTAGAGAGAGACAGTGTAACTTTTGATTATTGAAAGAAAAAAAAAAAAAAAGCAATCGGCTTTTTAGTTCTAGCGATCGTTCTCTACATATGCATATAAACCTTTCTTTTTTTTTATATTAGTATAGCTATAGAGCATAGGTATATTAAATAGGTTTCCAGTCAACATAATGTAACTCAAATAATTAAATGCTATTTACATTTCAGTAATGGCTGTATGCGCTATGTATATTGAGCTACTTGCCATAACTGTTAGTTGCTAAAAATAGTCGCCAAATAAATTTAAACATCTCAATACGCAAGCGAAGTATGACATCACTGACCGCCCGTGGATGCAAGAAAAAGATTTTCCATGTTAATCGCTCATTGGATTTTTTTTTTTTTTTTTTTTTTTTATTATTATTATTATTATTATTAAAATTCTAGAAGAATTATTTCCCGATTTTAATCCTCATATTTGGGTATAGATATGTATTAGTTATTGTATGCATGCGTTAGATTGAGTTATTTTGCTGTCAAATTGACAAAATTTTAATTTTAAATTTCAAAACTGTCACCCTTGGCGTTTTTTGTATTTGGCGATCAAAAACGTAATACGAAAATATACATGCCAGATGTATATTTTCGTAATATGTATTGTACGAAATATTGTTTCATATTATTCGTTGCACTCTTAATCTCGGCGGCTCCGGTCGGCGGGTTGTGGATGGGTTCCTTCACTCCCACCTCCTCCCAGGCTTCGGCTGCCATAAACCTTCGGGTTGGCGGGAGGTTGGGTTGTCCTTGCACTCTTAATGTAAGTTTTTAAAATAACCATGATTTTTGAAAGGAATTAAATTATATTCGCCAGATAATTTGGCGATATTTTTTTTTTTTTTCTGCCAAGGATGACGGATATCAAATCTATTCCGCTGCAACATATTAGTATATTATATCAGATACTTTATTTAGACATTTGAAAACAAATTTGACTTCAAATTATGATAGAATATTTATCCTTTTCCTTTTAATTAGTTTATTAGTTGGATGTTTATTGTGTAAATATCATCCTTTGAAATGAAATGTTTATGTTTTCAATCGAATATGGAAATTTTTTTTTCTAGAGTTTTGAAATTTAAAATTCCAATTTTATCAATTTTACAACAAAAACAATTTAATCTAACGGATGCACATGATAACTAATACATATCTATATCCAAATATGGGGATTAAAATGGGGAAATAATTTTCCTCGATCTTTATTACTTTTTTACAAAAAATCCAGTTCACTTTTTATATTATTGTTCGCGTGAAAATATATTTTATCATATGTCTAAAAATAAATTAATTCGTAAATCTTTTTGGCATCAATTATAAATTAAAATAAATAATATTATAGAGCATTTCCTCGTGACGTCTGGTGGTTGGCAAAAAAGCGCGCTCGACTTTCCCGCGCCCCGCCCACCATTGATTTTCCGTTGGTGATCCGCCATCGCTATGCTTTTCCCAAGCCTTTTTGCCAACCACTCATAAAAGTTGAGATGTTTGTTTACAAACAAGGAACTGCCCTATAAAACAGAATTTCTTATTTTATTTTATTTTATTTATTTATTTATTTTTAAATTCCAATTTCGTTTACACACATCAGTTTAAACCACGGAGTAATAAAGACTCCGTGGTTTAAACATTGATGCTTAGATATTATATCATATCATATCAAATTAAATTATTAGAAAAATAAACACTTTTAATTCTATAATGACGTCAGATTTAACGTGTAAGTTTAACAATTAAAAAAGCTTTATATGAATTTCAATTTAATGCACGTGCAAATATATTTCTTTTCTTTTCACGTCAAGATATTTTAAAAACGAAATGAATATGTAAATGTTTCTTTTGTGTTGGCAGCAGCTAATTTTTTTAATATTTCATTATTTCCATTTCTATTACGGCTTCTATGGGGATTTTAATTAAAATGCTCAGATTTTAAACTAAAATTTATTTTATCAAAATTAAATATAGCCTATAACAATATGGCATACTGTAGCTTTCGGTCAGTGAAAGAAGTTTTTAAATCGGTTCAGTAGTTTCAGAGATTACCCTCCACAAACAAACAATTTTTTTGCGCTTTATATAATGATATAGATATAGATATAGATATAAGTGAATACTTTTTTTTTTCTTTTTCTCTATATAAGGATAATAATATTAAACTTAGAACAGAAACTACACAAATATATATTGTATAAACGCTAAATTATTGCATTTAAAAACAAAAATTAACTATTACAAAGTATTATTTGAGAAAAGTATCATATATTATGAAAACAATCTGTAAATTTACGGTTTTTTTGATCGGCAATCTCTTTAAATTTTCAATAATTCTTCGTTAAAAGTAAATAATCGAGATTTTTCAATATTTGTTTTTTATTTTTTATTATATAATTTATGGATAAAACTAAAAAGTAAACGTTTCTATTTTAGAAAAAGCATTTTCAGTCACAAACATATTCTCGCTTGTTATTATATTTAGATTAATATCAACCATTAAAATACCTGTTTAACATAATTCTTTTAACATCTCCATTTTTTTCTGTAATTACATAAGCCTTAAGATAAATGATTACCAGTAGTTTTCTGCTGGAATTTTTAACTATGTAGATTTTTATAACTTATAATTAGTGCTGATTTTAGGTTCCAACTAGATATAAAATACTATTACTGGAAGAAATATTGAATTTGTTAATTTCAATTACATTAATAAACAATAACTTTACAGTTTTACCTTTTTTTTAATTTGAAAAAAGTAAAAATACAATACAAATATTTCTTACACCATACAATTATATGGACAGCTCAATTGTTCATTTTTTTTTTTTTTTTTTTTTTTTTTTTTTTTTTTATAGTTATATTTTTTAATTAACGTTTTGTAGTACCTTATTTATAATGGGACATTCAATCATTTTTTCTTGTACAGTTTTAAGGTATACATACATACATATATTTTTTTCACCTTTCTGAGCTTCTCCTACATAGAGAAATTGTTCATTCTTATTGGTCTTTGTAGTTTCGGTGATCTTGTGTGTGTCATTATTGTTCATTAGAGGGTTCTCTTTTTTCACCTTGAAATATTCTCCCAGAGTCAACCTTCTTCTCATGAGAGTCTAATTACACAGTTCTACTTCAATTTTCAACAGGCATTGTGCTATTGTTGGTCAGTGCTATTGTTGAACTTGATAATTGAATCAATTTGGGAAATCTTGTTGCTTTGTTTGGCGTGTGCATGTCTCTTTGGTGAATTGTTTGACTAACTATTCTTCGTTCTCATTCTTTGCTTCTACTATCAAAAGCATTATATATATATATATATATTAATATTCTAGTACAATCCCATAGATATATATTAATATTCTAGTATAATTCCATCCTATGCTGCATAATTTATAAAACTTTATAAATTAACTAAACAGCCTCCCACTATCACACACTTTAAAATACGATAAATTTAGCAACATTATAATTTTTAGGTCTTAAAAATCAAGTAGCTGTGCAAAAATACCAATTTGTATTATTAATCATAAATTAACCATGTTTAAAAAAAAAAATTATTACACCCTAAAAGGGAATAATATTATGAAATTTGCACATTTAATATTTGTGGTCATTATCTTTAAAATTATAGCGGTAGGACAGCTACTGAATTCATGTTAATATTAATTGAAACTGCCTTCAGGAACATCAGTGATTAATCCTTAAAACAACTGCTTTTAATTTTTTTTTAGCTTTCTTCTACGTTTAACATTTTTATGCAAGCATTTTTCAATATTCTTTTTTTTTTTTTTTTTCTCTTACCCATAAGGTAAAGAAAGTATTGTTTTTGGGTCAAATTTTCGAAAGCGAGTTTTTGTTATATTTACATGTTCTGAGATCCCCTGAATACGAAAATCATGTTTTTAACAAATTGTCTGCGTGTATGTCTGTGTGTGTGTCTGTCTGTTATCAGCATATCTCAAAAACAAATTATGGCAGAAAGTTCAAACTTGGTATTCTAAATGTGTATCATATAAGGATGCTACACTAAACTTTTCGTTAAGATCAAGCAAATGCTTTATGTACAGGGATACTCAAAAGTATTCAAATACATTACGTCTATTGGGGAAATTGCAGGTAAGTAGAGTTTAACATCTATAGACTGCACTAAACCAAATGAAACGAATATGTATATCGTGTAATAGAGATAGTCAACAGGGGAAAAAATTGTTTATGTAGGAGCATCGCCTCCCCCCTGAGGGGGAAGTCCCCCCTCGAGGGGAGTAAATTTTCATGATACGTATCTTTCAAAAGAGCTCGCCAATACCTTTAAAACGAATGGTTGAACCATCGATCTGCGATAATTTCAAACAAAGTTATCGATTTTTTTTTTTTTTTTTTTTTGAGAATAAAATGGACTTTTTTTGGATATTTGGTGTTATACTACTTCTCTAACATGGAAATCGTCTGCATTATCATAAAATATAATTTTTTTAAGTAATAATTTTAATAAATTATTTTTTTAAAACAGAATTATTTTTTAATAAGCGAATTAAATTCTATATAAATGTAGATGCATTAATGAAACGGGGGTTGAGGGGAGCGGTAGCCCCCTCACACAGAACTAATTGTTATATAAAACTCTTCCGAAGCCTAGTTTGAATTGTTTAACATAGGTTTACATAACAGTACTCGTTATCTTGCCCCTTGCTCTCCAACCTGTATTTATAGTATTAAATTTCAGTGTAAGAGAAAGTCGTGTGAGTGACACACCAGATTATTTTCCTTCTTTTAATTGATTTTCATTTTTTTCCCCTCCCCAGTTCGTCGGTTAGCAGTATTACACAGCTATTTATCAAATGATATGTCAGAAAAAGCAGCCATATGCAGAAGCCACTTTAAATGTCTGAGTACGAGACAGTCCAAATTGCTGTTTTGATGATGCACTGGTGCCTAGCTTTTTCACCCAATGAAGGACTATGTTGTTACTTCGTTTTGAAACAACTATTGTGAATTTTGGTAATTCGTAGTGTTTACTTATAACTCATTTATTAATTAATAAATTTAATATTTAAATTTAAACGAGTAAAGGGACAGCCTAATTTTTAAAATGAGAAAATGCAGAAATTTCTGATCAACTTTAAGAAAAAAAAAAAAAAAAAAAAAGAAAGAATAAAATTAATTTTGTGTTAACGTATATTACATTACTCTATTGATTAAAAATATTATTTTGGTTTACTTTAAAATAGAAAAAAAAATATATATATACATATTATTTCATTACAGATTAATTTCAAGGGCGCTTTCTCACTGCGGGCAGGATGCTGAACTACAATTTCCTTCATCCGTGTGATTTTTACATTAAATGAAACAAAACATTCACATTAAAAGTCGTAACTAAAAGGGTTTAATTATTTTAATAATATGGAGTTTAATTAATAATTACATTTGAAATATAAAATTACCATTATTATTTTTTTTATTTTATTTTTATTTCTTTTTTCTTTTTTATTATTTTTTTTTTTTTTTTACTAAACAGAATTTTTTATTTTTAGTTCATTATATTTATTACTAGCAGGCTTTGCCCGCTTCGCTGGACATTAAACTTAAATAAGTCGTCAAAGTCCCATATCTTTATTAATAACATAAGTTCTCGCTGTGATTGGTAGAGGTTTTCTCGCTCGCAACGTGAGGAGTCTGGTTCCCCACTGCCTTCGGCATTAACTTACCCACTTCTTACTTCCCCTTCCTCAGCGGGTGAGTTCAAAGTTTTGCAAAATCCCACTAATGTACATAATGCGTACACTTAATCAATATCCACACACTAAAATTCGCCATTCTAAGATAATTCAAAGCGAATTCAAACGGAAAAACATGTTTTTACACATGTTTATTGCCCTCCGACTCCGAGAAGGGAGGGGGGGGGGGATTTCGAATTTCGTGAAATCCACTTACAATAAGTGCCGGATGCATACATACAATTTACGCACCAAATTTCGGGACCTCAGAAGTCTTTAATAGAAAATATTATAAATAAATAAATACAAAAAGCACAGCTTTAGTATGGGACCTCTTTGGCGACTTTAAATATTTTAAGCCATTTATGCGATGAACTCAATTGGCTATCTCAATTGTTCAATTAAAGATCTTGGCGAGAAACGTCCGAGCTACTTCGGTCCCGAATTTCAAATTTTGCCAAAGGGATCCGATACTAAAGCTGTTCCATACACAAAATAAATAAATAAATAAAATAAAATAAAATAATAAAATAAAATAAAAACTCTTTTCTGATATTTACAAAATAAAAATAAAAAATCTTAATAAAATCCAAATTATAATCATTTACAATTAATGGGAGAACAGAAAAGAACCTCATAAGGTACATAATAACAACAAAAAATTTTGTTTTACTGCAGGAAAGAAAAGTACTGCTTAATTAAATAAAAATATTAAACTAATGCCAAATGTCTCTATGAAAATATTTATCCTCATACAAATTCCTGATCTAAAAAAAAAAAAATAAAAAAAAAAAAAAAAAAATCACCAACTTTTGTAGGTATTTTTCTCTCTAATGTTATTATTATTCACGTGAAATTAAACATATTTCATTTTATTTCTGGAAAATAAAAAATATATATAAATGTGTATATATAAATATAAAACCTTCTACCGAATCTGGGTTGAAAACGGAAAAAAGGTAAAATAAATTAGAAATATCAGACCTATATTTATAAATTTGATACCAAATGAAAGGGGCGATTTTTCTGAATCCAGGGGTACAAACAGTTTTTCGATGCGACAGTTCGATTTTTAAAAAATAGCTAAAGTATGAAATTTAAGTGGCAGCGGAAAAAAGGAAAAGGGAAAAAATAAATTAGAAATATCAAACCTATCATTACAAATTCAGCACCAAATGAAAGGGGCGATTTTTCTGAATCCTGGGCTGTAAACAGTTTTTCAAAACGACAATTAGATTTTTTTAAATTAACTAAAGAATGGAACTTAGATAGCAACACTCTATTTCAATCTTTTCATAATTTGTAGTGCGAATCACGTGAAAAAAAAGTCTTTAACTAAAAAATTTATTTTTATATTTTATTTTTTCATTCAAAGCATTTTAGTAAAAACATATTTATGGAGCATGCGCAGGCGTTTTTTACCCACATATTACCCACTACACTAATCATAATTTTGAAAATTTCTAGAGATATAATTTTAAGTTGAGTGCAAACCTAAGTTTCTGCCAAGCGCCGCTGAATTCCATCCAGCCGTTCTCGAGTGATGCCCGGACAAACGTGTTTCAGTTTTTTACCCCCCAGGGGGGGAACGGGGGGTGGAATTTCTGAAAAGTTGATAGATATAATTTTAAGTTGGGTGAAGACCTAAATTCCTGCCAAGCGCCGTTGAATTCCGTCCAGCCGTTCTCAAGTGATGCCCGGACAAAAAAAGCTACATACAGACACGATGACACACACACACAGGCAAAATTTTCTGAAGTCATTTTCGGCTTCCGTGGTGTGTGAAACGTGAAGATATTGCAAAATTTTTCGATTCTCACAAATTTACGGACAAAACTCTGATTTTATTAATATAGAGATCAAAATGTATGGTTGAGAAAAATTTTAAGTTCATATATTCAATACATTTTAAAATATCATGCGCGCAAATAGAAAACCCTTTGAATTAAAAAAAAAAAAAAAATGCAATAAAATAATTTCCTAGTTTAAAGTAAACCAAAATAATATTTTTAATCAATAGAGTAATGTCATGCTAGTTAACACACACACACACACACACACACACACACAAAACGTTTGTACATGCATTGATTCTTTTTTAAAACATTCTAAAATTTGATCGAAAATTTCTTCATTTTCTCATTTTTGAAAGTAGTCTGACCGTTTAACATAAATGTTTAAAGCCAGAAATTTTTCAAAAATTATAAATTCTATTTTATTTTCTTTTATACTTTTTACTTGATCAACTATGTATCTAACATCCATTTTTGAAATTAGCTTAGCAGTTTTCAAAAGAAAGTATGCAGTTAATGTTAAGAGGCTACTTCACCTAATTTCACCGGCAATCTAACCCCTTGTTATTTTGTGAAGAAATTTCTTTTATAAATTATCTATTACCTGACTTTTTTTTTTTTTTTACTTCTCATTTCACATCTAGAAATGTCACAACCTTTAAAATGATTCTTGTTTTACAAACGTTATTTTATTTTATATATATATTTATTATTATTATGATTATTATTATTATTATTATTATTTTAATATTTCGTTTTAAAACTGCAATGTACGGAATATTAACAAAGAAATTTTTTTTTTCACGCTATAGCTTCAAAAAGAAATATTAAATAAATATATATATATTTAATAAACGTTTTAATAGTTGTAAATATTTTACATGTGAAAACACAATTTAAAAATATACATTAAGTAATCAGTAATTTTTAAAAGAAATTTTTAAACGAAATTTTTACATAGAATGACATGTGGTTAGACAAATTAGATGAAGTATCCCCTTAAGAGTACTAAACGCCGTGTTGCCAAAGTTTGCGCCAGTAAGATTACAAACAATAAAACAATTTGGTTAATTAAGACTAATTATGTTTCTCCACTCAGGAATGTAACATTTAACCAGTCCATGTTTTGTTTTTGTTTTTTTTAATCCCCTTTAGCTCCGATTTTCTTTCTATCATTTTATATCGACTGGCAAAATATCAATTATTTACAAAGCATGATTAAATTTAACCCCGAATATTTTGTATATGCTCACATTACAATCACACACACACACACAAAAATAAATAAATAAATAAAAGAGAGAGAGAGAAAGAAAGAGAAAGAAAAGGAGAAAAAAAAATACTTTGCTATTTTCTTTCATGCTTTATTTTTACATGTTATTTATATTCATGTCTTGAATTGGATCAAAGATATACACTGCTTCAAGAAACCTGTCCTATCATCATGCCTTCCCCCAAATACTGTTATCAATTTGAACCTACTAGATCACTGCTTGAAAAAAGAATCGGAGGCCATAGTTAAAGCGAAGGTAATTAAGACTATCGAGACTTATTTGGGGCGCGACCTGGTGCAGATGTATCCTGTTGGATCCTCGGATGAGACGATTTTGAACGGCGGAGCAGGCATATCAATCACTGACTAATGACATGAAAATGTAAAAAAGTATACTAGCAGGAAACATCGCTTCTAATTTTACATGCGAACTAAAGGCAATTCTTGAAGCCCTACGAATGTATGCTTCCCTGGGTGATACTGATAAAGCTAGTGGACTCGTCATTTTCTGTGATTCCAGGGCTGCCCTGTAAGCAATAGGGAATGGAGATTCCAGGCTCGCACAAGATATCCATCACTACTTAGAAGAAATTTGCCACCTAGGGAAAAGTTGTACTTTCCAGTGGACACCGGCACATGTTGGTATAAAGGAGAACGAGGAAGCAGATAGACTGGCGAAAGTGGCGAGGGATCTAAACTCGGAAATTTGCAGCACCGTAACTTTAAGAGACGCTAATGCAGTTGCTAGATACAGACTGAAAGAAAAACACATCAAAAAGGAACATCAGCTGTGTGTTATCAATGCAGACAGGATGATTACTAAGACTATCTCCAGACTTAGAACCCAACACTTTGGTGGAATGATAATAAATACAGACGGCACCAGAACTTACAAATCATGTAGGAACTGCCTGGAGGAGGAACTCACCCCAGAACACATTTTCAACTGCCCGGCCATCATAAGAAGCTCACAGGCCATTGTCGAATTTCCCTTTCAGGGAAATCTCTATAGTAGCAAAATTGTGGACATTGCTAAGGGCGTGATTTTGGCGCATGGAATGATTTGACTTCAATTGGACACGACACCAACCAACCAACCATTTATATTCATGTTATAAAATAGAAATATTATTTTTTCATAATGCAGTATTATGAAATATTTTGAATATGCGAATTAAATTCTATATAAATGTAGATGCATTAATGAAACGGGGGTTGAGGGGAGCGGTAGCCCCCTCACACAGAACTAATTGTTATATAAAACTCTTCCGAAGCCTAGTTTGAATTGTTTAACATAGGTTTACATAACAGTACTCGTTATCTTGCCCCTTGCTCTCCAACCTGTATTTATAGTATTAAATTTCAGTGTAAGAGAAAGTCGTGTGAGTGACACACCAGATTATTTTCCTTCTTTTAATTGATTTTCATTTTTTTCCCCTCCCCAGTTCGTCGGTTAGCAGTATTACACAGCTATTTATCAAATGATATGTCAGAAAAAGCAGCCATATGCAGAAGCCACTTTAAATGTCTGAGTACGAGACAGTCCAAATTGCTGTTTTGATGATGCACTGGTGCCTAGCTTTTTCACCCAATGAAGGACTATGTTGTTACTTCGTTTTGAAACAACTATTGTGAATTTTGGTAATTCGTAGTGTTTACTTATAACTCATTTATTAATTAATAAATTTAATATTTAAATTTAAACGAGTAAAGGGACAGCCTAATTTTTAAAATGAGAAAATGCAGAAATTTCTGATCAACTTTAAGAAAAAAAAAAAAAAAAAAAAAGAAAGAATAAAATTAATTTTGTGTTAACGTATATTACATTACTCTATTGATTAAAAATATTATTTTGGTTTACTTTAAAATAGAAAAAAAAATATATATATACATATTATTTCATTACAGATTAATTTCAAGGGCGCTTTCTCACTGCGGGCAGGATGCTGAACTACAATTTCCTTCATCCGTGTGATTTTTACATTAAATGAAACAAAACATTCACATTAAAAGTCGTAACTAAAAGGGTTTAATTATTTTAATAATATGGAGTTTAATTAATAATTACATTTGAAATATAAAATTACCATTATTATTTTTTTTATTTTATTTTTATTTCTTTTTTCTTTTTTATTATTTTTTTTTTTTTTTTACTAAACAGAATTTTTTATTTTTAGTTCATTATATTTATTACTAGCAGGCTTTGCCCGCTTCGCTGGACATTAAACTTAAATAAGTCGTCAAAGTCCCATATCTTTATTAATAACATAAGTTCTCGCTGTGATTGGTAGAGGTTTTCTCGCTCGCAACGTGAGGAGTCTGGTTCCCCACTGCCTTCGGCATTAACTTACCCACTTCTTACTTCCCCTTCCTCAGCGGGTGAGTTCAAAGTTTTGCAAAATCCCACTAATGTACATAATGCGTACACTTAATCAATATCCACACACTAAAATTCGCCATTCTAAGATAATTCAAAGCGAATTCAAACGGAAAAACATGTTTTTACACATGTTTATTGCCCTCCGACTCCGAGAAGGGAGGGGGGGGGGATTTCGAATTTCGTGAAATCCACTTACAATAAGTGCCGGATGCATACATACAATTTACGCACCAAATTTCGGGACCTCAGAAGTCTTTAATAGAAAATATTATAAATAAATAAATACAAAAAGCACAGCTTTAGTATGGGACCTCTTTGGCGACTTTAAATATTTTAAGCCATTTATGCGATGAACTCAATTGGCTATCTCAATTGTTCAATTAAAGATCTTGGCGAGAAACGTCCGAGCTACTTCGGTCCCGAATTTCAAATTTTGCCAAAGGGATCCGATACTAAAGCTGTTCCATACACAAAATAAATAAATAAATAAAATAAAATAAAATAATAAAATAAAATAAAAACTCTTTTCTGATATTTACAAAATAAAAATAAAAAATCTTAATAAAATCCAAATTATAATCATTTACAATTAATGGGAGAACAGAAAAGAACCTCATAAGGTACATAATAACAACAAAAAATTTTGTTTTACTGCAGGAAAGAAAAGTACTGCTTAATTAAATAAAAATATTAAACTAATGCCAAATGTCTCTATGAAAATATTTATCCTCATACAAATTCCTGATCTAAAAAAAAAAAATAAAAAAAAAAAAAAAAATCACCAACTTTTGTAGGTATTTTTCTCTCTAATGTTATTATTATTCACGTGAAATTAAACATATTTCATTTTATTTCTGGAAAATAAAAAATATATATAAATGTGTATATATAAATATAAAACCTTCTACCGAATCTGGGTTGAAAACGGAAAAAAGGTAAAATAAATTAGAAATATCAGACCTATATTTATAAATTTGATACCAAATGAAAGGGGCGATTTTTCTGAATCCAGGGGTACAAACAGTTTTTCGATGCGACAGTTCGATTTTTAAAAAATAGCTAAAGTATGAAATTTAAGTGGCAGCGGAAAAAAGGAAAAGGGAAAAAATAAATTAGAAATATCAAACCTATCATTACAAATTCAGCACCAAATGAAAGGGGCGATTTTTCTGAATCCTGGGCTGTAAACAGTTTTTCAAAACGACAATTAGATTTTTTTAAATTAACTAAAGAATGGAACTTAGATAGCAACACTCTATTTCAATCTTTTCATAATTTGTAGTGCGAATCACGTGAAAAAAAAAGTCTTTAACTAAAAAATTTATTTTTATATTTTATTTTTTCATTCAAAGCATTTTAGTAAAAACATATTTATGGAGCATGCGCAGGCGTTTTTTACCCACATATTACCCACTACACTAATCATAATTTTGAAAATTTCTAGAGATATAATTTTAAGTTGAGTGCAAACCTAAGTTTCTGCCAAGCGCCGCTGAATTCCATCCAGCCGTTCTCGAGTGATGCCCGGACAAACGTGTTTCAGTTTTTTACCCCCCAGGGGGGGAACGGGGGGTGGAATTTCTGAAAAGTTGATAGATATAATTTTAAGTTGGGTGAAGACCTAAATTCCTGCCAAGCGCCGTTGAATTCCGTCCAGCCGTTCTCAAGTGATGCCCGGACAAAAAAAGCTACATACAGACACGATGACACACACACACAGGCAAAATTTTCTGAAGTCATTTTCGGCTTCCGTGGTGTGTGAAACGTGAAGATATTGCAAAATTTTTCGATTCTCACAAATTTACGGACAAAACTCTGATTTTATTAATATAGAGATCAAAATGTATGGTTGAGAAAAATTTTAAGTTCATATATTCAATACATTTTAAAATATCATGCGCGCAAATAGAAAACCCTTTGAATTAAAAAAAAAAAAAAATGCAATAAAATAATTTCCTAGTTTAAAGTAAACCAAAATAATATTTTTAATCAATAGAGTAATGTCATGCTAGTTAACACACACACACACACACACACACACACACACAAAACGTTTGTACATGCATTCATTCTTTTTTAAAACATTCTAAAATTTGATCGAAAATTTCTTCATTTTCTCATTTTTGAAAGTAGTCTGACCGTTTAACATAAATGTTTAAAGCCAGAAATTTTTCAAAAATTATAAATTCTATTTTATTTTCTTTTATACTTTTTACTTGATCAACTATGTATCTAACATCCATTTTTGAAATTAGCTTAGCAGTTTTCAAAAGAAAGTATGCAGTTAATGTTAAGAGGCTACTTCACCTAATTTCACCGGCAATCTAACCCCTTGTTATTTTGTGAAGAAATTTCTTTTATAAATTATCTATTACCTGACTTTTTTTTTTTTTTTACTTCTCATTTCACATCTAGAAATGTCACAACCTTTAAAATGATTCTTGTTTTACAAACGTTATTTTATTTTATATATATATTTATTATTATTATGATTATTATTATTATTATTATTATTTTAATATTTCGTTTTAAAACTGCAATGTACGGAATATTAACAAAGAAATTTTTTTTTTCACGCTATAGCTTCAAAAAGAAATATTAAATAAATATATATATATTTAATAAACGTTTTAATAGTTGTAAATATTTTACATGTGAAAACACAATTTAAAAATATACATTAAGTAATCAGTAATTTTTAAAAGAAATTTTTAAACGAAATTTTTACATAGAATGACATGTGGTTAGACAAATTAGATGAAGTATCCCCTTAAGAGTACTAAACGCCGTGTTGCCAAAGTTTGCGCCAGTAAGATTACAAACAATAAAACAATTTGGTTAATTAAGACTAATTATGTTTCTCCACTCAGGAATGTAACATTTAACCAGTCCATGTTTTGTTTTTGTTTTTTTTAATCCCCTTTAGCTCCGATTTTCTTTCTATCATTTTATATCGACTGGCAAAATATCAATTATTTACAAAGCATGATTAAATTTAACCCCGAATATTTTGTATATGCTCACATTACAATCACACACACACACACAAAAATAAATAAATAAATAAAAGAGAGAGAGAGAAAGAAAGAGAAAGAAAAGGAGAAAAAAAAATACTTTGCTATTTTCTTTCATGCTTTATTTTTACATGTTATTTATATTCATGTCTTGAATTGGATCAAAGATATACACTGCTTCAAGAAACCTGTCCTATCATCATGCCTTCCCCCAAATACTGTTATCAATTTGAACCTACTAGATCACTGCTTGAAAAAAGAATCGGAGGCCATAGTTAAAGCGAAGGTAATTAAGACTATCGAGACTTATTTGGGGCGCGACCTGGTGCAGATGTATCCTGTTGGATCCTCGGATGAGACGATTTTGAACGGCGGAGCAGGCATATCAATCACTGACTAATGACATGAAAATGTAAAAAAGTATACTAGCAGGAAACATCGCTTCTAATTTTACATGCGAACTAAAGGCAATTCTTGAAGCCCTACGAATGTATGCTTCCCTGGGTGATACTGATAAAGCTAGTGGACTCGTCATTTTCTGTGATTCCAGGGCTGCCCTGTAAGCAATAGGGAATGGAGATTCCAGGCTCGCACAAGATATCCATCACTACTTAGAAGAAATTTGCCACCTAGGGAAAAGTTGTACTTTCCAGTGGACACCGGCACATGTTGGTATAAAGGAGAACGAGGAAGCAGATAGACTGGCGAAAGTGGCGAGGGATCTAAACTCGGAAATTTGCAGCACCGTAACTTTAAGAGACGCTAATGCAGTTGCTAGATACAGACTGAAAGAAAAACACATCAAAAAGGAACATCAGCTGTGTGTTATCAATGCAGACAGGATGATTACTAAGACTATCTCCAGACTTAGAACCCAACACTTTGGTGGAATGATAATAAATACAGACGGCACCAGAACTTACAAATCATGTAGGAACTGCCTGGAGGAGGAACTCACCCCAGAACACATTTTCAACTGCCCGGCCATCATAAGAAGCTCACAGGCCATTGTCGAATTTCCCTTTCAGGGAAATCTCTATAGTAGCAAAATTGTGGACATTGCTAAGGGCGTGATTTTGGCGCATGGAATGATTTGACTTCAATTGGACACGACACCAACCAACCAACCATTTATATTCATGTTATAAAATAGAAATATTATTTTTTCATAATGCAGTATTATGAAATATTTTGAATATGTCCAAAATAGGGAAGGGCAAGAAAACAAAATTCATTGTCTTAAATATATATATATATATGTATATGTATATGCATATAATTGAGGTAATCAATTATAATTTTGATGTACCAATTCTATATTTTCAGGGAAAGTGTTAAATTTTCTGTGAAATAATCACTCTTTTCCTCTACAGAAAATAATTAAAACTATAAGTTAGCATTAAATTATATAACTCTTTAAAAACCAGTAAATAATATGAAATTAGAAAAACATGTTGCAGACAAAGTTTTAATTTAAAAGAGATGAGATTTATGTTTTGTTTGCGCCTTTAATTAAGTATTAAAAAAAAAAAAAAGAAGAAGAAGAAGAAGAAAGTTGTTGGCGTTTTTCATAATGATGTCGACGTCAATTTCGAACAATGTTTTCCCTGCGGCAATTACTAAGTTAGATTACTTAAAAGCAAAAACAAAATAAAATAAATTAAAATAAATAATAAATATATTGTTTTTAATTTATCCCATCAGTGTAGCAATAAATGTTCTTAACCAATATGCGTTTAAATTTATATTAAAACATTTTTTAAAAAATACAATTTTATTTTTATTTTCGGATTCCGATTTGAAATATGTAGGGAATATATTATTTGGTACATTTATTAAATTATTAATTAATAAGTGAGTAATTTATTTATATATTTATTCATTTATTTTAAGTTATTACGAAATTTTATGTACATAAACTTTTGCCGAAAGTTATTATTATTTTTTTAATAGGCGAATTTGTTCCAAAAGATTTTCTTTTCTTTTTTTTATATAATATATTTAAATACTTTTTAAATAATAAAAATAGATTTGTTTCAAAATTTCATATGAATTTAATATTTTTTATAAAATTTAAAATTGCTCTTTTACATTTATAGATCGACTAGTGCCGTGTAAAACTGGTTTGAATTCATGCCTCTCTCTCTCATCAGCTTAGTCATTCTGTGGTGTCATGTAGGTTTTAATTCCGACTGACTACACATGATCGTAGACTTGGATGGAGTTTTCTCCGTGAATAGGTCTTTTATAGAATCTTAATCTGTATTTATGCGAGTTTCAGAGAAAACCACGATAAACTTCGATTATATAGGTAACGAATGCGGCTGGCACTTCTTGGCTACCAGATTCGAAAGCAGAACCCGTCGGCCTCTGGTGGGGCCCTTAGTATATTGGAGTTTATTGCAGTTTGCTTCCGAAAAGCTAGAACTTTTCAAAAGATGCACACAAAGACAATTTCACTCAAGCCTAGATCGCAAGTGCAGGCAACTTTTAATATATTAAGGAGTTCTAATACCTATTCACATTTTTACATTAAAAAAAAAAAAAAAAAGCTTATTAAATAAAAAGTAAATAAATAAGTAAATAAATAAGTAAATAAGTAAAAAAACTATCAAAAATATCATAAAAGTATTATTTATTTATTTTTATTTTTATTTATTTTTTGCTTGTGATCTTAATAAGCCCTGTTGCATTTACTTGGCTGTATTAATATTTAAATCAATGATTCTTAGATTATCTATATACATGAGTTTTCTATATTTTTGAATAGAAAAAAAATTCTAATAAAATATTAAATTAGTATATCAATAATAAAAGAATCAATAAATCTAAAAAAAAAAAAATGATAAAACCTCGTTAGTGAAGACAATGTACACTCTAAGACAAAAAAAAAAAAAATAAAATAAATAAATAAAGAAAAAGAAAAAGAAAAACGACGCATCAAGATGGAGTAATGCAAACTAGACACAAATTCACATGTATACAAGTTTAGATGGAAAATGCAAAATTTTAAAGTTTGGATACCATCGAATGAGCATGCGGCGCTGCAGCGTAACTGACAGAATATTAAAAATGAAAAAAATTGATTCCAGGTCATAAATTCTTCGAATAATTCCCACTAAGGGCGTTTGAAGCATCCTGAAAAGGAACCTGCAACCAGCTCGGGAATTTGCCAATCTAAAGCCCCAATTGGACGGAATTTGGCATGATATCTCGCAGGATCATATTTATGAACTCTCTCAATTAATATCAAGCCGAATAACTGCTTACATAAGGGTCAGAAGTGGACCAATGCGTTATTGACTTGTTTACTTTGTGAAGCCAATTCTCTTGATTAAACCATCCACATTTTTTGAAACTGTAATCATCTGTTTTTCTCTACATGTAGATCGCATCTACCAATTTTTGTCGTATTCGGATAAATCCTTCTTGGTGCGTCATTTTTTTTTTTTTTTTTTTTTTTTTTTTTGTCGTAAAGTACATTACGACTGGTACTTTAACTGATGGTTATACGTCTTTGTATATGCAAGCAAATCGCTGTGTTTGTGAATATGCAAAATCTTCTTTTTTTTCACACTGGGCTTAGAAAGAAATTAAATCATACATTATTTGTTCAATCTATGTTTAAAATATCCATAAAAGCAGGTTAAAATGCTGCGAAAAGAAAACAAAAACTATGGGTACTTTCATCTTTCTTAATCAAAACGACAGAGGGAAGATAGAAAAAAAAAAGAAACGTTTCCTTAAAATGCCTTTATTCAGTATAAACTCTATGGTATGTATTCGGTATATATTTCCTAAAAAAATTAGTCAGATGATGTACGACAGATACATATTTTATTACGTATAATCTTTTCCGTAAATCTAATATCGACACACATTTTCAGCAATACTTACAGTGCCGCAGGAGGGTTATTAATACATAACAAGTGTATTAATAGGTGGGGCCGGTTAAATATCTTGAGCAATACATATCAGATCAGAATAGTAAAATATATGAATTCATTTTTTTTAATATACTACAGAATGATGCCACTATTGACAATCTCTGGCTAACCCAAGAAAGATAAGTAGGAGGCAACAGTTCTCGGAGGGGGAGATTAAATAATGGATGCGATTGGAGACGAAACAAAGGGGAATAACCAACTTATTTACCTGATTTCATGTATTTTACTACTTACTTTGTGCGAACTTTAAAAAACACTGTCTACAAAACGAAATGAAATACAAGAGAATTCGTTCGTTAAAGAATCATAGACGAAATTCAAATCGTTCAAACTAACATTATTACAAAGAATATGATTTCATTTTTACATAGAATAGGCTTTTCTTTAGATTGAATGAGTTGCGGAATTTGAGCGTTTAATTTAAGTAATAAGTTGCATTTATGTAAAAATTGAAACTGTAACAACAAGTGGAAATTTTTATTTGTAATCTTAAGCTGTCCCACGTCCATATCAAGAAAATTTAAGGGAAAGGTCAAGTTTGCCATTATTGGATATTTTTTTTTTAAAATACTAAAACCTATAATTTCTAGGCAATACTCTTTTCAGCTCTTTCGGCAAGCACTTTCAGTCTTGATGCAAATCTTCTCTATGGTCTATCATCGGATGCTATTGGTAGCTTCTAAAAACTTTGGATGAAACAATGCTGTGCATCGAACGAAATAATATTCATTAAATTATTTTCATCAAAGAATGATCGACAAAATCAAAACTGTTGGTAGATAACAACTTCCAATGAGAGATTATGAAGAAAGTCCAGACTGAAAGTATTTCCCCCCCCCCCCCCCAAAAAAAAAAAAAAAAAAAATAATAATAATAATAATAATAATATAAATAAAAATAAATAAATAAATAAATAAAATAAAAGTATATTTTTAGCAATCACAGTAAAATAATTCTTTGAAAATTAATTTAACATGTACTTTTCTTTTTTCGAACCAAAAAGTAATTTTTGCTTTTCCTATTTCCAAGCTTTCGTACTTTTGTCTCGTTTTCACTGATTATAGCGCCATCTTTGAAAAAAAAAAGAATCATGTATATAAATGAAATTATTATTATTATTATCATTATTATTTTTGTGAAGAATCTAAATAATCGATAATAAATAAAAGATTCAATTAGGAACTTCAAAGTTGTCCGCCGCCTATACTGCCTAGGGAGGAGAGAGTCAACTTTGGCATCGTCGGATAACTTTCCTTAACGAATGCATTTTAAGTTTCGATTCGAAATAAATTTTTCGAAATATTTACTCAATTTTTTTTTATCGGGTCTATTCGGTAAGTAGTTCCTTTTTTCCAGAATTCTACCTTCATAAATATCTTTTATAAATATAAATTAAATAACCACTCCCGTAGATCTTAGTAGAATTTTGAAATCTATAATTATTGTGTAATAGTAGTATTTTATTTACTAAAAATAAGTTTTTATATATATATATAAAATTTAACAAAAACAGAACATGCAATAAGGCTTATTACATAATGTCGAATACGTCATATTAAATTAGTAAATATAAATAGTCTATGCAAATATTGTCTTCATTTTGATACATGGTCGAGAAAAAAAAATTAAATAAAATCCTTACAATATGTTTTTTTTTTTTTTAAATAGCATTTAATAAAGCTGCTTTCTTTCATAATGAAACAGTTTATTTTTATTTTTATTTATTTATTTATTTATTTATTATTAAAAGAAATTTAATAAGTCCACATTAAACAATTTTTTTTAGCATATGTTTTTCTTAACTTAAATAATTTGTAGCTAAAAGGTTGATTGGGTTTTACATCCCCTTAGTGCTCTGCTATAGGTAATTGGCGACGGTCTCGGACTCAACCTTAATGGTGAACCAGAAGCATGCCGCCACCATCACAATTTTTAAAGTCCACGTAGAGGATGGCTCCTGTGTTTCGGTGACGGCCAGAGGTATTATTTTCGATAGGAATATAGACGCTTTTGCGGCCATAACGGATTTTACGTGCACCAGCCAAAATAATGTACACGATTGTCTTCGTTCAGCTTGAGTATCGAGCTCGCATTCTTTCAATTGCCAGTTCGGCGCTCTACCAACCAGACTACTGCGGCCCTAATAATTTTGTAGTAATATTTCCTCCTGCCAAAAAATAAAATTAAGTAGAAAATAAAATTAAGTGGAAAATAAAGTATTATTCGCTAAAACATTAGTAAAAATCATTCTTATTAAAAAAAAAAAAAAATCATAGGAATCACAATTTTATAATTATATTAGTTTTAAGGGGTATTTTAATTTATTCCTGGGAATATTTATATTTTAAAATTAGAAAAAAGGCAATTTTAAAATAAATGTCATTTTTATTATCAGAACTACAGTCGGTAACAAAAGTATCCGAACACTAGCGAAAATTCCTATGTAAAAAAAAAGTTGAGTTAATACTCTTTTGTTAAATAAATCCTTGTCGAATCACGTTCTTAGTCTGTCTAAGAACAGGATTCGACAAGGATTTATTCAGCAAAACTGTATTAACTCTACTTTTTTTATATAGGAATTTCTGCTAGCGTTCGGATATTTTTCTAACCGACAGTATTTATAAAAAATACATGGTATTCATATTAATCTATCAATTAAATTATATAACTAACAGTTAGTTTATACAGTATCTTCTTTTTTTTATATAAAGAACGAATACATCTTTACATACAAATAGAGGTTAAAATTAGGTTACAGTTGGCAGTAAAATTATTGAAGCACACATCCCCATTCTTCATACTTTGATTTAGTTTGATAGCTAATTTTTATCATCTATTTACTTTTTTTATAAACAGCATAAAGACTAAGATCATGACTCGACAAATATTTACTTAGCAAAACAGTATTAGATGCACACCTTTCTAATACGAATTATTGCTAGCGCTTCAATAATTTTGCTGCCGACTGTATGTAATAACGTGGTATGATTCATTTAATGGTTTAACGACCTGTAATGGAGAATTTTCAAAAGGTAATAATTCTAAAATTTTAATGTATTGTGGATGAAAAACTCATTTCTATTTCCCAAAAATGTATGTATTTATTTCACGGAACTTTAAGCATTTTTTATTTATTTTTTTTATTTATTATTTTTTTTTTTCTGAAAATGTGAAGAGAATTCTAAATAACACTTTAATCCCACATTACCATAGTTTATTAGCAAACGTGGTGACAAAAGAAAGGCATAAAAGTAACAAATGATTATCATTTACATTTTCTATGTTATGGTTAGAGTCTCATTTCATAAAATGCTCTGTATTTTACATTGTATTCTAGTCATGTCTTTGATATCTTTTTACACGTCAGAGTTTTATTTTTGCATAAAAATCAAACTTTTCTCAACTACTGCATTTGAATTTATACCTAGAATCTCTTTTGCAGAAAATGCACATCTTGTAAAAACTTCTATTTAAGTTTCACTTTGCATTAGAAGCATTATTTCTTTTGAAAATTCCTTTGAAATTAAACTAAATATATTGCTTATATAACAATATCTTTTTTACGAGATGCCTATGCTTTGAAACTTTATATTTTGGTTTCTTTTTTGTATTATTATTAATTTTTGCAATGTAATTTAAATTAAAGAAAAACATATTTTAATGTAATTCATTTTTAATGATATATTTAAATTATTTACTCTGCATCTGTACCTGTATAACTATCGAAAAAGCAATTAAATTAATAACCGAAATAGAAAATTTTGTGCATTGCAATAATTATCATACTGGTAACTATTTAAAACATATTTTTTAATTTTAAAATTGTCCACAGATAATAACAAAATTCGGCGTATTTTTATGGTTCGGTTTATGCATAATGTTATCCGTTTTATTGTATAATAATTTAATTTACGGTTTCGAATTTGTCATTAGTTATTTAAATATGTTAAAATATGTGCTTAAGATTCATAAAATCTCTGTTTCTTTAAGATATACTGTATCTAGATACGGTATCACTACTCAAAGACTAGCTAAATTTTTTGCTTCAGTTTTTCTCCATTACTCAGTAACAACATAGAAACCATAGAAAAATACGAATTTGTAAATAAAATAAAAAACATTGACTCCATATTAAAGTATTAAGTGTCTCTATTTATCGTTTTTCACTATGTTTCCAGTGAATGTGCTTTTTCTTCTTTATTACCTAGATATTCAAACGTGCAAGCATTTTAATTTATTCTGAAGCACTGTTAGTAATTTGTTTTTCACACCAGTTTATTTATTGTAAAATTTTCTCAAATATGTAGTTACGATTAAATAGGAAGTAAAATACACTTCAAGAAAAGTGGTGTGTAAAAATGACAGATACTGACAATGATCCGGAATAAATTAAAATGCTGGCATGTCTGAATAATGCTTATTCTATTATTCCTAATAATAGGTTATGGAATTCATAAATCTGATTAAATTATGCATTGCACAATATACGTTTGAATTCGGAAACAATTTTTACAAACATTCTAGTTGTTCTGAAAAGAGCAAACGCCTTCCTACCATCTTTAGTTATACTTGCATGCATTATTTTGAAGTTAAAAGTCGAATATTTTGAAACTCGAATACTCGCTACGGTACGTTCATGATATTTTTGTTCTAGTCAAACATTCTTTTGATATCTCGATTCATTTTCTTAATGTTAATTTTAAAAACACTCATACACAATTAACTGTGGGATTGGACTGATAATAATATCCCCTTTCTTGAAGTTTTATTCCTTAGATGTGAACTATTTTCCTTATCTCGATTTATAAAGAGCCTTTTTTAACGCTATTCCCTACCATTCTCTTTCTAATCACCTTAATCATCAGAAAAGTACAGCTTTTTTATACTTTAGTGTTTCGTGCTCACAGGCTTTGTTCTCCAATTCTTTTTCTTTTAATGTTGAACTAAAATTTTGTAAGATTGATTGCTGTTAGAAAAAAAAAAAATATCAATCCTTTTAATGTTGAAAAAAAAAAAATTAAAAATATTCTAAAAACTTCTATTAAGTTTCTACACTTTTTTTTTCTGTTTATCATTGGTTGCTTTCCCTTTCATCCTATTAGTTATGTCTTCCCCTATTTTTCCTCAGATTGACTAATGCATTTGCAGTAGAAGATCATGTTGTTCTATCATCTTACGAAAGAAACCCTTTTATTTATTTATTTATTTTAATGCGTAGCATGATATTTTTATGATGGTTTCATGAAGACTTTAATGTTCTTGAACATTTTGTCAGCGCTTATAATATCATCTGTTTAGATGCCTTTACTAAAATATATATTGAAAGATTTACAAATTTTTATCTGCATTTAATAAAAATAGTTACATGATACACCGTTAGTTATACAACTATTTATGACCAGTTTTGCCAACTTGTATGAACTTTTGCATTAAAAAAAAAAAAAAAAAAAAAAAAAAAAAAAAAACATCGATTTTAAATGTAATCCTAGTATAATTGCATGTTTGCATAATCGACAATCGTACATATCAAACATCATTCATCAAAATTAGTGATAGTTATGAACTGAAAAATTTCCTATAAGTTGCCAACATTGTTTATGATAAACATTTTTATAACTGTACGTGTAATTATTTTTTTCATTATTTAAAAAGAAGCATTAAAAATTGACATTTAGTTTGAAAACGGCATATCATATTTTTAATAATTTCTACACATACCATTAAGTAATTTTAATATCAAATGTTTAAAATTTTACATTGAATTCTTCAGTTGTGCATGAAATAAAAATTAGATCGGTATAAAAGTATGGTAAAAAATGATTGATAGGGACGTATTAAAAAATATGTATGATGACTTTATAAATATTTTTTTTTAATTCGAAACTACAAAATGCGGAATGTTATATTGTTTTAACTAATTTCCTTAGAAAGACAGCTGATAAAATAACTTCATATTCTTCCTTAATTCATCATCATCATTATTATTATTTTGGTAAGGCCTTGAAATTTTATACGAAATAAAATATTTTTAATTATACATTTTTGTTAATAGACTAATAATATTTTTAAATAATTATATGGAGCTATTTTGACTTACCATTCTGTTTTTAATTGTTCTAATTGAATAATTTGTGCGGACAAACATTTATTTGAAGAAAAGATAAATATAAAATAACAACCAAGCTTACACATCTATCGTATTTACTCAATATCTGTACTTATTTGGAATTTCTTAATCATTATCTCAAGCAAAAAAAAAAAAAAAAAAAAAAAAAAACGTTTTTAATAATAAATATGCAATGAATAAATGTAACTTAGAAAATATTTTATAACGTATTTAAACATATTGATAGTAATTTTATCATCGTGATTTTTTTAATCTATTTTCCTTTTAATCTCACTTTAACACATCCGTTTACTTATTGTATCAAATTAGATCATTTAAATCGATATATACCTAAAAAGTATAGTAATTAACTCTCGAGTACATTAATTCAGGTTTATATTTGAACAAAATGTCTTCTACCATTATTCTTTTTTCTGTAATTTTTTATTGCAACACATTTTCTTACTCATCTATTAAAAATTATATTAAAACTTTACTTATATGTAGCAAAAATTATATTATAACAATACGTTTCTTAATGAAGATTTGACAGAATGTACCACAAATAAGAAATTACATATATAATTGTTTTAAAATGAAAAATATAAGTACCATGATATTATTATTGAAATAATAATAATAATAAGGAGTCACCCGTGTTGCACACAAACAATGCATAAATGTAATGTGCTCATTCCATTCATAACACTAGGAAATGTATCACACTCAGTTCTAACCTATCAACAATTTCTATAAAACCACAAATTTTTATACAAGAAATATTATTCCTGTACAATACTACAATTATAATATTTGCGTCATGCAAAATAATTCAAAACCCCAATTCTATTTATCCTATATTTTTTGTATGTTATGTGTACACTATTTTGTATGTTACGTACAGTCGGAAACAAAAGTCTCCGAACGCTAGCAAAAATTCCTATGTATAAAAAGAAATGCACACTTAATACAGTTTTGTTAAATAAATCCTTGTCAAATCCTGTTTTTAGACTGACTAAGAACAGGATTCGACAAGGATTTATGGATCAAAACTGTATTAAGTGTACATTTTTTATATAGGAATTTTTGCTAGTGTTCGGAGACATTTGTTACCGACTGTATATCCTGTATTATTTTGCATGCTATGTTGTACTTATTTATTCCGTATTATCATATTTGCAATATTTACATCTGAATTTATTTTCCGGCACATAAACTTCTATTCCAATTAATGAATACTAACTAAAGAATTATATATATTATTGATGAATATTATTAATATGTATATATATTCATTTAACATTAATTTATTTAATTAGGCTACTTGAAAATAAATTTTGAACCTGGCAACTCATTCAAAAATGTACAGATTCTTTATACAATATATATTTTAATCATTAGAGCTATATTCTCTTACAATCGCAAAAAAAAGAAGCTTTCCAAATAAACAAAGCCAAACAAGACATCTCCACAGCAATAAATAATTTAAACAACCGGAAAATAGGTAAGATAGCTGATTCATTGAAACTGTGTGAAGCAAAAGAAATACAACCTCATTTCCTTTTATAAAAGAACTATTCAGATAAGACAAGAAATGTGGACAAATGTATTTCCTTTCTTTTTTATTAGGAGATTTATTATACCAATCCAGGAGTCATTTATCTTTCCTTCTTTCACTGGAAAGTTTTTCTTTTTCTTTTGTAACATAGAAAGAATGACAAAAGATACAGTCTAAAATCATTGATATTTATTCCGTTATCAAAAATAGTGATTAAAAATCCGTTTTTGAAGATAAATAAAAAAAAGTAATAATTTTAGAAATATATGTATATATAGATATATATATATATGCAGTTCACTACATTTGGTAGAAATATTGTATATTTTAAACACGATTGGCTTTTTCTTTCTTTATTCACTTTTAAAAATACACATATAACTAGTAATTTAAATTCTGTGCACATTTTGAAAGTTATAAATCAATATATTTTAATCGACTCCCTAATTCATTTTTTTTTAAGTTATTCATATAAAAAATTTGAAAAATAAAAATTGAAAAAAAAAAAAAAAAAAAAAAAAGAAAGAAAGAAAAAGAAAGATACAAAGCAAATGGTTTAAATTGGTATCTAAAGCACTTAATATTAGCTAAATCCATTTGTATTTATTTTTTGAAAAAACGTCAGTGGTTAGACTAACAAATTTTTGGGTGTCTTTGTGTACCGCAATAACAGCTGCAAAATGCACACGAATGACTTGCAGATCTGTACACATATTTATAAGCAATAGAAAATTAGCGTTTAATTTTTGGTATGTATTCTGGTTTTGGTTCGGGTACAGGAATACATTAAAGTACTTCCCATCATTACAGCCTACGGACAAATTTTGTGTGTACTGTGATAGCGGCTGTAAGAATCACCCGATTAACTTACCGAATTAAGAAATATTTAGGTTTCAATCACGAGGACGTTACATACGATGTTACAGTCGCGTGCGTATTAAGTTATTTGAATTAATTAGATCTAAAGACTATTTAATAAGTTATTTCTTAAAGAAATATAATCCGAAAGTTTCTTGCTTAAAACTGTATTATTTTGCCAAGAAACCATAAAAGTCCTTCACCCCCCCCCCCATTTTTTTTCCAGTTATGCGCGAATATCTTTCTTCTGAGTACTGTCAATTGAAAAATAAAAATAAAAAAACACTATGCAAAATTGTCGCTGTCATATTATATATATATATATATATATATATGACACTGAAAAAGATTTTTAAAATCTTTAAAAGAAATTATTTAAGTAAAGATCCTAAAAATAACTCATTTTAAATCTAAGCAAATTGTTAAGATTAAAAGAATGTATTAAGGGGGATACATTACCTATTTTATAATTTCAAAAAAGAAAAAAATATGCTATTCGATGAATATTAAACTTGAACTTTTTATGCAAATAAATGAAAAAGGAAAAATTCGCATGTAAAAATGCTTTCATAGATTTATTATTATTATTATTATTATTTATTACTTAACAAAGACATACATTTATTTATTTATTTATTTAATATTCCTTTGTGAATTATTTGAAATCATGAATCTAAAAGGTTTTAATGTATTTTAATCCTTTTAAATTTAAATGTATACATTTTTAGTTTACATTCTGTTAAATGATATAAAATGCATTTGCTGCATTTTAAAGAAGTAAAGTATTATTATTATTATTATTATTATTTTGAAAACAATCTCACTGTTATACTTAAATATTTCTTAATTAATATTAGAAGAACTTCTTTTATGTTAAAACTTACAATTATTAATTGTATTAGAGTATAATTCTAGTATCTATCACAAAACTCCGTATTATAATTAAAATTTTTAGTAAAATAATTAAATTTTATGTAACTCACACACAATGTTACGTAATATATATCATGATATTAAATATTTCAGGAATATAAAGTTTAAAAACACGCAAAAGCAAAGGATGTAATTTTATTTATAATTAAAAATTAATAATAATATTTTAGGTTTGTATGGCCAATGCACGTCCAAAATAATTTTTGTTGTTAAATATATTCCTGTTTACACAGCTAACTGTTTAACAGATTTGTTATTGAAGAATTTTATAATCCAAAATGACTTTATAGAGTGACTCAGACGGGGATAAATTACGTTTCGTACAAAGACTTAGTTTGAATGAAACTCACTTGATATTTGTACACTATTCCGTTTCAGATACCCAAGAGATATCTGAAAAGATTTAGTTTCTAGTTAATTTTATCTTTTGCTTTAATTTATCATTAGCTTATAAAGTGAAAATTTATTCATTATTAGAGTGAATATATTTATGTACTACTATTCACAACTACTTATTTAGTGTACCATATCTCCTAATATTTTTACTTCCATTACCCTACTACTGTAGGCAATGTAAGTATTGTATTCAGTCCAAAAATTCAATATCGAGTTTTTAACTGATTTACACGTTTTAAGATTTACGCATTTTACACTGTTAAAATTGAAGTTTAAACTTGAAGCACTATATGGAGTAAAGTTATAAGCAATATAATAATATGGTTCAACTTCACTTTTAAGTTTTCTAATTCTCATGATTGAATTTAAGTTGCACCAAAACTGCCATACATCCCATCATAAGGGAAGTATCAATCAGTAAAATTCCTATTGAAACCAAACCAAGCTTAAATTAACGTGTGTGGTCGAAAACATTGGGTAAAGTGCAAATTTCGTGCAACATTACATCCATACGTCAAGATAAAACCCTAGAAAATTTAGCCACTTTTATCAAAATCAACGAAACAGACTAAGCGGGCAAGAAAGTGTGGAACAGTGCGAGGAGATTGACTTGGGACAAGAAGGTCCGTAGTATGATCCCTGTCCATTTTTTTTTTTTTTTTTTTTTTTTTTTTTTTTTAACGTATCAATATTTGGTTCAACATAAAATTACCATATCGTGGTAATAGACTGGGTGGGTTGCAGCTACATCAGTACAATGTTTTGGTTCAAACTAACACCAAAATTTTGATAGTGTATTATATTACAGCCCCTCATATAATAATGAAAAATTCAGGAGTCATTGCGTTCTACATTTTTAATGCACTATTATATACAGTATATATACAATGGCTCAAAATAACCAAAGCAACGTTTATTGTTTAAAAGCAAGTAGTAGTATTGAATACCTAGCATGCAGTGACCCAAGAAGAATTTTCATATATTTTTTGCATTTTAAAGTGATGGAAATATTTTATTTTATTTATTTATTATTATTATTATTATTATTATTATTATGCATAATAATCAACAAAACACTAGACTATATTCTGATATGATGTACATTAAACAAGAATATATGTTTCTTAAGATATATAAAACTATTTTATTCCTATAAGAAGTCTTTAATATTAAATTTGTTTCTTGAGAAACCTTAGTAGAAACAATATTGTGATCAATTTCTTTTTGTTAGAGGAGTAGTTATCTTGACATAGTACTCGCCAGGTATTGATAGAAGGAAAATTGTTTTCAGATTGAACATATGACAAAATGATTGAGATCCATGATATATGAAAAAACACATTTATCACGTTTTCAAAGATTTCTTTCCCTTTAATATTGCTATTGCTATTAGAAAATACTGGCGAGTGTTTGTTTTCATTATATAAATTTGATTTTAATTATATAAAATATATTTATTTAAAAACGAGGATTTCTTGTAACATATAATAAATGACAAAGTTTCAATTTAAATTCCACTTTCATTAACGTCCCAGTAAAGAATGTGTACTAGTTAAATAAATTTACTTACATTGTATGTTAATTTTTCCTAAACAAAAGATTATTTTATATTATTTCAGAACAATTTAAAATGAAACTGTCGTTTAAATTTTGTAAATGATCCCTAGAAATATCAATTTTAAAATAAAATTCTTTAAAAACCTTTTTGTCAAAATACTTAGAAATACATGTTTGTTGCACAGATCTTCTATTTTCTTATAAATGCGACGATGTTTATTATACAGTCGGCAGCAAAATTATTCGAACACTAGCATAATTCCTATGTAGAAAAATGTCTCTTAAAACTGTTTTATAAAATGAATCCTTGTCAAATTGTGCACTTAGACTGACTAAGAAAATGATTCGACAGGGATTTATATAACAAAACAGTATTAAGTACCCTTTTTTTTTATATAGGAATTAATACTAGCTCTTGAATAATTTTGCTGCCGACTGTATATCTTCTCTTATTTAATCCATATTAGTATGCAATGAAATTGTAACAAAATATTTTTTATAAATTTTTATTATATTTATTCACGTATTGGGTTGTTCGATAAATAATGTCGTTTTTTTAAAACCTTCGCTTCTAAAAACCAAGGCTTCTTCGAACGTGGAATTTTTTAACTTACCAAAAAATGGCGAAAGGTCATCCAAAAAAATGGTCAATATAGCATTGATTAATGTTTGTTGTTAATATAAATAAATTCACTTTGTAAAACATGAAAAGAAAAACGAAATTATTTATCGAACAACCCAATATTTAAGCATAATAATTTACTTCCCCTGTATTACTTTTATTATATTAAGGATAATTAAATATATTTATTGGTTATTAGACTATACAGCACCTTTCATAAATCAAGATATTTTACGGCCAAACTCGAGTCAATAAATAATACATGGAATAATATATTATACGATAATAATATGGTAGATTATTTGCAGTGTATTTGAATAAACTATGTAGAATATTTATTGTCTCTTTTCGAAAGATGGATGATCGATATTTATAAATCTATATATTGACATATTTTACTAATATTATTTTGTACAGTTATTATTACTTTTATTATCATTATTGGCTTACAACTTTTTTGCTGAATTACGATTAAAAGTAAAATATTATGTTTTTTATAAATGATAAGTTAAACACATTATAATATCATACAAATGGTTTAATCGTACACAATTTTCTTTTTAATAAATATAATAAGATTAAATTCCTCCGCTTTATAAAATGAAATAATTTTCTAGACATTCCTTGTGATTATAATTCAGTTATAATTAAGAATTGAATAGTTTCTGAAAATTCTATATTTGCGAATTGTTTAAGTAATTTTAAAGTTCATACTGATCTGTTCGATTTTAATCTACATTATTCATGTTCAGAATTAATTAATGCGATGAACGTTTTTCTTCAATTAAACTGTTGCCTTAAGAATATTTTAGAATTATTACAAAAGTTTTAGGTATTTACATACGAAATACTATAAATACTTAAATCTGCTTTAATATTCTAATATACGAGCACGTAATTTTGAAACAGTTACGTAGAATTTCAATTCGTGACTATCTACAACGGCAGATATATTAGTTTTATTCTTGGTAAATTTGTCTTTCGTTTTTTTTATGAAGTATTCAATTTCACAAAATGGATTCTTCTCTATTCACCAGGGAGTATGTTATGAGGGGGAAATGTCAGATATTGCTATTAGTTATTTAACCAGTATTCATTTATACATTAAGCGATTATTCTAAGTATTTATACACGCCTCTTAGTTATGAAACTTTTGTTTTATTTTTTAATATATTTGGTTAAGGCAGGTTTATTTTAATGAAATTTCGATAATTTTGTGCTTTAATATTTAAAAAATATTTCTATGAAAGACATTATTTAAAATATAGTGATACAAAAATATAGATATAATAAAATGTAATCAATTTAATAAATTGTATCTAATTTTATTTTAGACATATTTTCTTATAATTGACAATATTAAAACTAAATTAAGTTACATCAGATGTAAAATACGAAAAGAAAAATATAGTAATATTAAAAAATATGTAACAAGGTAATTATATTACAATAGCCAAGAATGTATGCTTCCTTAAAGTGTTTGTAGAAGAATTAGTTAATAAAAATATTAATTAACATTTACAATATGTTTATAAAAACACTGCACTTAAAATGTGTAAAAATCCCATGTTACGTGTTTGAAATTATAAATGATAATACGAATCTGCTTAGTTATTTTATTTATTTCTTTGTATGAACTCAACAGTAACTTACAAATAGATAAAAAAAAAAAAAAAGAGAGAAAATCGACGATAATATTTCAAATTATCGTAAATACTACTTTAAATCAAACTAAACATATAAAAGGGTATTTTAAAATCATTTTTTTTCTAAATTTTTTTTCTGTTAAACCGAGTCTATTAATAAGAATAAAATGAACTACGTTTATCTTTTTTTTTTTTTTTTTTTTTTTTTTTTTTTATCGACCACACATTTTTTAATCACAGTTAAAGAAAAAAAAATGCTTTTAAATCATTCATTTTATTTCTGGAATTTAAAAATTGATTGCTCTTAAAAGAAGTGCATTTTAAAATAACAAGTTCCTGGTATTAATCGCTTCACTGACGTTGAACATTCTTTTATTTTTTTTATTTTTTTAAAGATAGTCTTGCTCTAAATTTCTTATTTCATTTTGATAGGAAAATTTCTTTTACACTAGTTGAAGAAAATCACTTGGAAGATTTTTCTTTCTATTCTCTTTACATAATCAAATATCTTTAAAATTCCATAATGATTAAATAGATGGTTAGTAAATGGAAGAAATTTTGTATAAGATATAAAAGCCGGTTTTTTACTTTACTTTATTTATTTATATTTTTTATTTATTATAATTATTATTATTATTATTGTGTGTGTGTGTGTGGAATGGTTAAATATTTTTTTTATTAAAAACATATCATTACAACTACTATTTTTTTTTCTCTTGAAAGAAAATAACACTGAGTTTTATCCTTAATAAAAAATATCAATTCTTAATTTAAGTAAAACGGTGTAATTCTAGATTTTTCGAACCCCCAAAAGTGGCCAAAAGGCTCTGCTCTTCCATCTTGGAAGTGGGAGATGCTAGCTTTTATCCCAAATCTTGTTCTTTGGCCTAGCTGTTTGGAGATTTCGGTGATTTATTCAAAATTCGACTGAATATGGGTTTGAACCTCTTAGGAAAATTTTCCACGGTGTGAATTCCACTAAAGTGCCTAGTGTAGACATTTGGGAAATATCTCTATACCAGTACTATTTCCAAAAATTTTGAAGAGATAAAAAGAATTTTTTTTCATTTTAAACTCCGAGAGAATATTTCAATAAAACCCAAAGGTTTACTGATTATACTTAATCTTTGAAAATATTAATGCGGCCGAGAAAAAAAAGTCATATTTTACGGTTAGCTAATTACATTTATGAAAAATAGAATTCACAAACATTCATAAAAACTTTAGTCAAAATTTCATAGAAAAAAATATCTGCTTAAATTGAAATTTTTGCCTCCCAATATATTTATCTGGTGTTCGTGTGGACTTTAAAGCAAGTTAATCCTGAAATAAATCCTTAAATTAAACAAGAATTTTATGGTTCGAGAATAGTGATAGAAATGTCCTTGAAAATACGCGTGTCCGCATAAACCCTTTGTTCAGTCTGAAAACAAAGGTGTCCAAATTTGAACTAAAACATAGATTAAATGTTTTAAATGAATATTTAGTAGAGACAATTTTTTAACATACCATACTTTTTGTGAAGCATAATTTTATCCCCAAAGAAATATTTAAAGTAATATTGTTCATTGGTATGAATTTATTGACAGCACATTAAAAAACACAGAAGAACTCTGTACTGCCTACGCACGAAAGATAGCTACTATTAGATCCTCGCCGTTATTTATCTTCACATTTAGTAAAGATAACAACGAAAGAACATCAACTAAAGGTTATACATATATTTTACATGTAGATATTATTTTGCTTGACATTTTTGAGTAAAACAACATGTAGATATTATTTTGCTTGACATTTTTGAGTAAAACAACATGTAGATATTATTTTGATTGACAATTTTGAGTTTAGTATAGTTACACAGGTCTACAAAAAAAAAAAAAAAAAAATGGCAAAATTCGATTTGATAATTTTATCTGATATATATATTTTTTATTTAATTTTTTGTCTTTCATATGCTGAAACCGAAAAAGAATCCAGTTTTTCTTTACCACATGTAGGTTTATGTCGATTAAAGGTGTCTACCGACACAATTTCTTCATTTTCCGAAATTTCTAGTATGTTTTCATGATTAATTATAATTAATCGTGGAAACATACTATATCCATACTCAGTAAATTACTACATACTATTACTATACTATATTCATACTCATACTATATATACTCAGGAAGAAATTGTGTCGGTAGACACAATTTTTCCCGACACTTCCATAAACAAAATTATATGGTAACTTTTATAGTATGTTTCCACGATTAATTATAATTAATCATGGAAACATACGAAAAACTACGGAAAACGAAGAAATTGTGTCGGTAGACATCATGTATTGAAAAATGTCTGCACGTGATAGAGAAAAACTAGCTTTAGTTTCGGTTTGAACACACCAAAAATCATAAAGATTAGTCAAAATTATCAAATCGAAATTTTAGAGGTAGAACTTTATTATCAGACAGATATTGAATAAGAGCATTGTTGAGTCAATTCATTATGTTTGAACGTGACATTTTCAATAAGTTAAGGAATGTATACTGATAATCCCATTAATGGTTATACATTAAAATCCTTTTTTCATCCTCATTATATTTGAGAAATCCGATCTTCTTTGTATGCCCAGTATCTTTTCATCAATCTCTGAACGCAGAAAGAAACGAAAGAGACTGAAAGATCCGAAATAACACAAGGATTCCAAGTTCACAAATCAAACTATATTGTGTTAATTAGTTAGAAAGATATCAGCTTAAAACTTAACATTTTCAGCACGAAATTCAGGTAAAGAAATATACGTCTTCCCTTTAACGGTTTTTACCCTCTGAATTAGTATTATAATGAATGCATTTCATGCAATTGTTTAAGTTAGTTTCGTTTCACTAATGTGTTATGTGAAACTATTTTTTCGTTAATAATGACCTTTCACATGGATCTTTAAAGGACATAATGTTCAATGTTTAACTTTCTTTAAAACGTTCAAACTAGTTTCATATTTGCGAGGGTTTTTTTTTTTTTCCATCGTACAAAAAATAAGGTGTGAAAAAGCCATATAATAAAGGATTTAAAGTGAAAAGGAAATATTTCGCTGTTTGGAACTCGCTACTTCCAACATATAAGATCGAATTATAATCGTCCAAAATACTTTGTTCACATCAAAAGATAAATGTGTAATTTTTTGCAATGTAATACTTATCTTCTGAACACAGATTAGGTTGAGTTGTGGGAATTATGGCCGAGTGACTGTACTGGTGTCATAGGCCTGACGGGGAGTGCCCTCTGAGGGGAGTCATAGCCCGTATTTACGAAATTTCGTTCTGAACACGGGACGTAAGCCAAAGTGATTTTTTTTGCGATGTTAACATAGGTGATCGATTTTTTTTTTGTACAAAAATAAAAGTTCTTTAATCTTTCATTTACTGTGAAATAAACCTAAATTTTATAAATTCTTTCGAAAAAAAAAATTAGTTAAAAATGAATATAAATTTTCAATGAGCTTAAAAACTGGCAGATCGGTTTCTAGTTTTCGGGAATTTGCGTATTTGGCTATCATAATTAAGACCTTTGATAGATCCTAAGGCCAGACAAACTTCTTTCATAAACTATATTTGGATTTATCGCTATTTGTTCCAAGAGGTCAGATACAGAAGTATATATTATATTTTTTTATCTCTATAACCTTCATGTAATTCCTTAATAATGCTTGTTTAGATTGTTCGATAAACCCAATCCATTTACGAAATTGTATTGATTTTTTAATACATATAATAGTTCCATTGTTCGAATAAACAATAAATCATTGTTTATTAAATACCAACGTATGACACTGGATTTCTAAAAATACATGGTGCGGAAACGAAAAAATACATTATAAACTTACATAACCTGTTTACTATATATGAAAATACTACTCACTACTTACTCAAAAAGTGTATACGCTGTTAAAAAAATGCAACTTTGCTGCCAAAAATTCTCTGCAATAACAGAAAAATACGTTTGTCAACGTAATTTTTCCGTAAATTAGGACTATTTTCTCAAATTACAGAGAATTTCTTGCAGCAAAGTTGCATTTTTTAACAGTGTATCTTAATCACATTTACTCTTCTGAACAGAATGTTTCTATACCACGTTTCAGAATTTCGAGGACAGGTACACTGTTAAAAATTTGGTGTTTGTTTGAACCAAAACTTGGTACTGAAATAGCTGCAACCATCCATTGGTTTAATCTTTTATCATGGTTTGGTAATTTTATGTTGAGCCAAATATCGGTGTTATGCTTTAAATAAATAAAAAAAGAAAAAAGAAATCAGCATTCTACCGAGACGGGGATCGAACTGAAGACCTTCTTGTCTCAAGTTAAACACTCTGGCACAGTGCCATGCTTTCTTGTTCGATAACTCTCTGTGCTTCGTTGATTTTGATAAAAGGGGCCCCTGGCTAAAATCTTGGGCCCCTGGCTAAATTTTGCACAAAATTTTAACCTTACCCCATATTTTCTACCACGCTCTTTCATTGAAGCTTGGTTTGGTTTCAAAAGAAATTTCACTGATTCATACTTCGCTTGTGAGTTGATGTATGGTAGCTCCAAATTTTGGTGCAACTTAAATTCAATTGCAAGAAGCGGAAAGCTTAAAATTGAGATTCAACCGTATTATGGTATTGCTTATAACTTTACTCCATATAGTTGTTCAAGTTTGAATTGTAATTTTTAACAACTGTAGAGTGCATCTTAACGATTCAGAATCTTACGGCAATGTAGGGTTGGAAATACTTTCCTGACACGGTGGGTAGTGTACATAAAAACATCAGAAATAAAAAGACACCACATTATTCGTTTTATTGATGAATTTGCATGAACTTAAAGAACGTGGGTCAAAGGTAGTGTTCGAAATTTCATTAACAGACATCAATGTAAAACTCATTGATTTTAAATGTGATGTACATTCGATATTAAAACAAGTAATTAGTTTTTTTTAAACGGCTTTTTTTTTTTTTTTTTTTTTTTTTTTGTCTTTTTTACTTTTGATGTATCTGTGTGTACCATTGCGTCAGGAAAGTATTTCCGACCCCGTAATGCTACATGATTCCAAATCATGAGGATGCACTCTACCTCTTAAAGAAGTTCTGAAGCAGGGTACACCCTGTATATATATATATATATATATATTGCAAAAGCGTAAATTATTCCAAGTCAAAAATGTCATCAATTTTATGCATTTATTTGTAGCAAAGTTTAAAATTTTATAGAAACATAATTTATTTCACATAAAAAAATATTTTTGAGATAAAATACTTATTGAAAAATTGTTTATGAAATAAAAGTAGCCGTGACACTCAAAGTGTTGAAAGGCGTTTTTCCCTAACATCAATATTTCTAGTCTTCCTAAATTTTAAAGAACCATAATATCCAGATCAATGAGTTTTAAAATACTTTTAAAATTTCTTGCCTTAGAACTCAATCAACTATATCCAGAGTATCGTGAACATTCAAATATTCAGAATAAAAAAAAAATCGTTCACATTCCATTCATAGTTTGAATATATTTGTGGAACTGCAGAAGAAAAATATTATTGTTTCCAGGTCATTCGTTTACTTTTATAGGATGTAAAAATTCATTTCTTTGGAAGAAATACTTTTAAAATAACAAGTTCAATGTGTTATTCGCTTCAGTACCATTAAACATTTTATTAAAATAAATTCACTATTTTTATAGTTAGCCTTCTTATAAATTATTATTTAGGAAATTTTTCAAAACGAGAAAATTATCGTTTTAGAAAGTTTTTTTTTTCTTCTTCTATTATGTAGAAAACTTTATAAATTATCTGTTATTGTTAAATAAATTACTTTTGATTTCAATCTTTTGGATTTGAAAATACTTAATAAGTCATATTTTGTATAAAAAATCTTAAAATTATATATTTTTATATTTCTACATAAAAAGTTATTTGGGTGCTGGTATATTAAAAATGCACTCTTTATTTATGCTGCAATAAAGGACTTAAAGAACAAAATTTATAGTCAAAGGATTAATTTAAAAGTTGCTGTGAGGTAATTTGTATGTAAATTTCTGATGAAATTACCTTTTAATGTCTAAAATACTATATATGTATATGGTCATATAAACTTAAATTCTCGGAATATCATACTATTAAATCGAAGTAACACAATACTCTTCAGTACAGAATCAAAGAATCCAATTTTGTTTAAATAACTTTTATTCATTAATTTATTTCTTGTCACATTGACATTGACAAAATGATGTATGTGAAGATAATTTTCCTTTAAAAAATATTTCAGCAAATTATTTTTTGTGAGCCTTTTCTAATTCATTATCCACCGACATTAATTCAAGATACCTTTTGTTTCAAAATCATATAAGATTGAATTTTTGGAAGAAATATCAAAATTATTTATTAGAATAAAACATATATGCCTCGTTTTAACCTTTATTGCCAATCCTGTTAATTTCAGTCCTCCGGTCGGAGTTGCCAAATTTAATGACTTTTTATTCAATAGCCACAAATAAATTTTTTGTTCATTGGTTGTCTAACCACTTCGAAGATTATTTGCGTTATGTATATCAAATAGCACTCCGCAAAATTATTAGTGATTATTCAAAAAATACTCGCTAAATTTGGCAACACAATTTAAAGTGCTTTACGCGGTTAGGGCCCAGAAAGGATTAAAACCTCTACAAGGCATTAGACGCTGCATGAAGCCGTTTTTGTTCTAGAAAATATTTTATAGAATTGCTGTCTTTGTTTGAAACTTTTCACGTTCGTTACGTGTGTTAAAGATAATTCCTATATTACATCGAGAATCTCATATCAGTCTTAGAAAAAATATAAGGAGCACAAAAAGTAACTACGTTTTTACACATTTTTAAGGTTTAAATATATTTTTTGGCCACTATGTACCAGTTGTACACTAAAGAACCACCTCATAAATTCCTCATTAATTACTATTATGAAGTGATATGCATAATTTTTATTCCTTATGTCTTTAAAAAATCGACTTAAATAAATGAAAAGTTATGTTTCAACTATATTTTTTGTCTGTGTCATAAGGCGCTAGATAAAGGCTTGATGAAAAAAAAAATAAAGCTTTACTTTTGGTTATTTTTAATAAACTTCAGAATTGAACCTGTTTATTCAAAAACTATTGAAATCGCATATAGGGTGAAGTGGGGTAGGTGTAACATCATTATAGCATAATTCGGCTTTGACTTCATTTTATTCAGTTGCTATTATATTTACTCTTATGAAAAAATTTAAACTATTTGGCTTTTCAAAAAGATGAGCATATTTAATTTAACACTTAAAGAGAAAATAATATGAAAATTTTGTGATTCATAACTTTCAAAAGTTTCCCCATTGTTGTATTGTTCTGTTTTCCCCATGAAACCATATAAGTCCATTTTCCCCATGGTTTGAGACAAGTGTGATATCGGTCTACTGTACAGATATAGAATGCAATAAAAAATATACAAGTCGAGTTTCTAGATTGTGAAAACCTTCACTTTTGAAATTTTTAAAATAGCTACATTTATTAGAATGGTGAACTTTACCGTACGCCTCCCTCTAAAATATAATAGAGGTGTCCCTCAAGGGTCCAGTTTGGGGCCAAAAATTTGGAATATTGTTATGAATGAATTGTTGGAAATGCCGGAAGATAATGGCATATTTCAAGCATTTGCGGATGATTTGTTGGTAATAGCTAATGCTACTGCACCGTATCGTTTTAGTAACTTAGGTAGTTACTTTATAGAAAAAATTTATGGCTGGGCTGCTGTTAGAGGTATTGTAATCAATCAAAATAAATCCTGCTATACTATGATCAGGAAAGGTGCAAAATTGATCACGAATACACCCAAGCTTTGTTATAATAACATACAGATCAAATATGAAAGAGCTATCAAATATCTTGGAGTTATGATTGATTACAAATTTAACTGGACGGAGCACCTAAACTACTTGTATGAGAAAATTGAGGACTACTCTCTTAACGTAAGGAGTATTGCCCGGGCCACGTGGGGTTTGGATAAAAGTTTATTGAAGTTGTTATATTTTATCGTTATTGAGAAGATTGTGGAATATTGCTCTGAAATTTGGTATTCAGAAAAACGATATATGCGAGACAAACTGAAAAGTATTCAGCGTCTCTTTCTTTTAGTTATTTCTAAGTGTTACTCCACGGTGGCCACGGATGCTCTTTGCGTCATCACTGGCGTCATGCCCCTAGGTATCACCCTAAAATTTCACAAAATGAAGATTATGTTGCTTGATTGGAAGGAGAGTGTGAGTTATGACTCAGATGTGTTGATTGCGGATGATTATATCAAAGAGGATATGAAGATGGTTGTATCATGGAAACCCACTAGTCTCAGCTGGAAGTATTATGAGGAAAGTTATATGGATGGTTCTTTGGACGAAAATTTTATCTTTACAGATGGATCTAAAATGAATGAGAGAGTGGGTTGTGCGTTCCTGCACGTTAAAAATAATATGAGTTTTAGTTATTCTTTATTTAGGGTCTCCGATCATACGAGTGTTTATGATGCGGAGGCTCTTGCGATCAAACAAGCTGTTCTTTTTACTAAGGTTAATGGGTGGAGTACTGTCAATATTGTCACTGACTCCAGGTCTGTGCTCTTGGCTCTTGAAAGTTATGAGGTTAAAAATGATACCATTGAAGAAATTCGAAATGAAGTTGAAAATTCAGGTTGTCATTTTAAATTTTTCTGGATTAAAGCACATGTGGGATTTAGATGGAATGAAGGAGTTGATAGATTAGCAAAAGAAGCTACGGAGAAAGATGTTGTTGATTTTATTATAAAAAAGAAGAAAAATCATATAAAAATATTATTTAATAAATATAAAATCTTGGAATGGCAGAAAGAGTGGGAGAGCTCAGATTTTGGACGCCATACATATCAGCTCTTTCCCAGGGTTGATACTAGGCGGAATTTTGGCGATTTCTATCTGAATCAGTTGGTTACCAATCACGGCTCTATGGGAGCTTATCAGAATAGGTTTTTTGGTAAGAGTTACCTTTGTAGGGATTCAAGATATTAAACATATTGTTTACTCTTGTCCTTTGGTGGAAAATGTGAGGCTCAATTACTTTCCGAAAGATTATAAGAAAGTTAATCTTTACGTCCTACTTACTAATAAGAAAACCAAGGTGGGTTTATCTGAAATTGTCACGTATTTTTGTAACGTATTATTTTCTAAACTCTAAGTTAGAGGTGAGTGTACTTATGTGTTATTTTTGGTGTGTGTGCTGTGGTGTTGTTTTTCAGGAGTATTTTTCAGGAGTAATTTTTCTTCTTATAGTGGAAATCTCTTGAAGTTTTTAAGTTTTGGGGTTCGTATCCTACTACTTATTTTATATGTTGTGCTGTGATGTGGTGTTTATTAATTTGTATTTGTATACTTATTAAAAATTTATTATTGTTGTCTGTATTTTGTGTGGTGATGTGATTATTGGATTGTTTGTGTTATTGTTTATTGTTTGATTGCTTACGAGGGTTAAGCAAATGTTTTTATCAAAAATAAAATATATTGGTGTTTGTTGTTATTTGGGAATTGGGATATTATTTGTATATTTGGTGAACAAGTTGTTTCGCGCCTCTGACCTGGCTTCCTTGTTTTTTATTTTTCCTAGTTCCCATTCATCCACTACTTGTTATATATATTTGGATCCTTTTTAAGTATTGTTTGTTTGTATGTTGTATATTGGCTATTCGCCTCTTTGGCTTTTGTTTGTGACCTTCTTGTCGAAGGTGGGTTTTGGTGGGTTGTGGTGTGGTGCTGTTCGCTGCGGCGGCGCCTGGGCTTTGCCTGGGTGGCTTGCGGGCGGTGGCGCTTGCGCCTTGCCCCTGCTGGGTGGGGGCCGCTCTGTGCGGTCCCTGGTTCCCGTTTGGTGCGTTCGGTGTGTGGTGTGGTGTCTGGGGTGTTGGAGCCTGTGGGGCTCCTGCTGGGGGGATGCTTTCGTAGCGGTGAGACATCTTGGTACTCGGATGTCTTGGTACTCGGGTCGAGTGAAAACTTTCTTACCGTACGCCTCCAACATAGACAGTTCCTGGTGTTCCTAACTATTCACATATTAATAAGTCTAAAACCTTGAATAAAAACCAAAAAAATGCAATAAACTCGCAACAATTGTTTCGTGTAGAAAGAACTCACGACCCTTTCTCAGGTGAACGATGTAGATACGAGTGCTGCAGTCAAAGAGGCAGAGTTTTGGAATTATTACTTTAAAACGTCAGTTCTGTAGTGCTTCACATATTAACCATTTTAAAATTTAAAAAAAAAAATCCGAAAAAGATCGCAATATTAGTTTTTATTAAAAATTTAAAAGGCAAAGTAAAAAAAAAAAAAAAAAAAAAAAAAAAAAACTTCATGCGGTTGAAGTGTTTGTTACATGTGTAAACCTTGGATACACTTTTCCAACATAGACAGTTCCTGGGGTAATTAAAACCACAGGTGGAAAACCAAAAAGCTTAAATTGTGCAACCGGGCTTTACATCGCACTAGAAGTGTATTTTGGGCAATTGGCGACGGCCTGGGACTCACCCCTAGGGATGGCCCGGAGATATGCCATCACAATTTTGATCGCCATGAAGAGGATGATTTCCCCACTTCGGATCAAAAAGCTTAAGAAACAGAACAAAGCTGGCGTTATATCCAAAGTCTATGTACAAAACCTAGTTTCCTTAGCAAACACTGTGGATTTTACTTCACATACGTACAGCAAAATCAAAATTACAAATTTTGAGAGGGGTCGGAAAGGAAAATCTAAGCAATTTTTAAAGACTTCTAGAACATCAATGTTTCATATTCATTTTGCTTCCTAAGTTTAGCAAAAAGTTCGGCAATTAGGGATGATGATGATTGTGTCTAAATTTACCTTCTCAGTAGCCGAGGTTACATGTATCATGCATAAATTAATTTTTTAATTTTAAATATCTTTTGGTTTTCATTCTATAATAATAAATGCATATACGATTTAAAATAGTTATGCTATTTTATTACGAGCGTTAGTTTTGGGATATACGTCATACAATACTGTTGGTTATTAGAGAATACCCGTTTTCCGTTTTATGACGATAATCGGTTTTCACTTTTATATACACATGTACTATTGAATTACTGAGAATTTTATATGTTATTTAATACATTTAGGGAAAATACACCAAAAAACTCCGAAACGCTCTTTTTCTTTTTTTCTAATTTTGAAATATTTTGATAACATTTTAAATCAATGCGGTTATTACATTCAGATTTCTTTTACAAAATTTTATGTTTTTCTTAAATAAAACTAAGTTACATACACACACACACACACACTTACATATAATTATATATATATATATATATATATGTACATATATTGTCATGATGTTATAATAATGCTTTATTTTATTGAAAAATTTCTATTACGATGGCATATGCAAAGATTTCAAATTAAAATAAGTATTACATGAATGAATATACATGTATCACAATATTTCATTTATTCAATTGTTCCTGTTACAGATATTTAAATCGAACTCTTACACATTATTAAACACTTTAAGGTCCTTTATGTTTTCACTGTCTGAAAAGACTATACGACAAATGTACTTTTATGTTAATTTACGGTTCATCTTTTTCATAACTATATATTATGTTAAATCATTATACAACATTTGCATGTATTTAAGTAAAATATTTTTAAATATACGTGGTGAATAAAATTATTTTTACGTTGAATAGAGTCAATTTTTGCCTTATCACCACATTTAAATTAAGAAATCAGCATATCTAAAGCTATACCTTATCTATGTAATATTACTATAAGTTTTATTATATGTGATGAAGGAAAAAAATTAATATTTTAAACAGCATTGGAAGAAGATATTATTTATTCCGAATATTTCAGTTTTTATTCTTGCTTCGCAATATTTTTTTAGGTACGCAAAACAGACAAATTATTCTAAAATATAATGAAAGTTTTTTTAAGTACTTAATCTTTTGTTTAAAAATCACGTTTTTAGCTCAGTACATTGTCGATTTCATTAGAAGTAATAAAGATCAGTTAAGCTGTACAATTCGAAACATCAACTTGATCGCTATAATTGGTCCATTAAATGCATCCAAGTTATTTTTTATATCCGTAGGCTTAGTAGTATATTGTAAATTTTTACGGTTGTTTTATTCTAAAAAGTGATATTATGTATAGTGTAAAAAATCTTAAAATTAGCCATACTTCGTAGCATAGTTTTTTTATTGCAAATCAGTTTTATAATAAAAGGATTAATAATCTACTTTTTTTTCTTGTTTTTTTTTTTTTTTTTTTTTTTTTTTTTTTTTTAAGAAATTGTAAAAACATTAAAGCATTAAAATATTTTTAGTTACTTTGGGTTTTTAATTTTTTTAATTTATCCTTTAACTATTCGTTTTCGGCAACCAGCTAGTTCAGGATCCTAAAAAAGTTTAACCGTATTAAACGACCGCTCGATTGCGCCTACGGCACCCTTCCTTCGTTTCTTATCCTACAATATCCCATCAGTATTTTTAAATGAATCACAACATTTTAAATGTCAGAAAAAATAAAAATTAATTTTAAAGAATCTTGAATGATCGGGGAAAAACTGTCCTGGGCAGCGGAGGCCTGTGCCCACTGCGCGAAAATCATTTAAGTTTGATCGTCTTAATGAAATACTATATTTTTATAAATCAAAAGATATAAAGAATATTAAAAAAAAAAAAAAAAAAAAAAAAAAAAAAACCTTTCTCATCGGTCTGGTTAAGACTCTTGTATGATAACAGCTGGCGTAGTGTCCGCCATTTTCTAGCTTGTCTAGGAAAGTGTTGGCGGTAGAAAAAGCTAGGTTACCTGATTAGCGTTGTTATCGCCTCTCAGCTTCTATACAGATCAAGTGAGCTAGAACTTCTTATCACGAAACAAACAAGTTGGCAATTTTAAAAACATCGCCAACATTCTCAAAACTGCAACCCTTCACGTTAAAGAAATGTAATTTTAAAGTTAATTTTAAAAGAATTTGAAAACAATAACTTAAAAAAAACAGTACATTAATATTAAATTTGTCAAACAACTTTGAAAATTAAATGAAATAAGTTGAAAATAAGGAAAATCTTTCGCTACAAAGTTGTGCTTCTGCTCAGGGTATCCGCGAGCTACATCTGCAATTTACAATCCACTTTTTTCTTCTTTCTGGATTAGAAAAAAATATAAACAGACGGTGCCCTATTCTGGAGTTATTCGTGGAATTTATTGCCGAATGACCAATAATAATAAATCGTCATCCGGTCTTGTGGCCTAGAAAATGGCGGATGCGTCAGCCTATCAATGTAGGAGTTCAAGGTTTCTCATTATCTGCGGCAGCGCATACTCGCGCATACTCGCGCATACTCGCGCGAACTACACGCGTCCAATGCCCCCTGATAATTTTTCTTTTTCCGAAAGTATTAGCAATCGATTCCTCACACCCAAAAATTCTGCTACCAAATTTTTCTATCTTTTTTTTTTTTTATGCCTCTGATTACTGACATCCCAAAACATGACAATTTTCGAGACTCTATCTATATTTTTAAATTTCCCAACACTTCAAATAATACACCCTAAATAACGTTCACTTTCTTAACAAATTTTCGTTTTTAATCTTTTGAAATCTTTTTCTCTTACTCCAAAACCTATAATACTAGTTTTCAAGGTTTTCCAAGGCCCTGAGTAATCAATCCCCCGTAATAATTTTACACATTTGAAAATATCTGCAATCGATTCCTTAGCCCAAAAAAATAACAGTACCATTTTTTAACGGTTTTTTTTTTCTTTTCCGTTTCTACATTTTCCCTCTTTGTCCCCCCTATCTGCTCCTTCCTAATAATTTAGCATTTTCGAAAATATTCGCAATTCATTCCCCACCCATGAGTGTATCTTAGTACGAAACTTCAACGGCGTATGTAAATTAGAAACTCTGCAAAATAAAAAAAACGAAAAATTGATTTTATATCGACTATCGATTATGTGACCACCATGATGTCAAAATCAATTTTAATTCGTAATATTATTATAACTTTTTTATCTCTTTTTCGATTTTTATGAAAATTAAACTGTACACTGATCGTGCGTAGTTCTGGAATGTTATTAATCTCTGTGTAAACTGGTTAAAATTTATCAAAGTTTGAAAATTACAATATTTATGGCCATTATACCACCACGTGATTTCTTAATAAAGGGAAAAAAAAAAAGTAATTTTCCATCACAAGCAAATGCCCACCATACAGTCTGCATTGAAATGAAGTTTTACGATTAAAATTTCACATTTTAGTTAATTAAAAATAATTTTTGTCAAGGGGATTGCACTTATGGATTCAGAAAAATTGCTCCTTTCATTTGGTATGAAAATTTAAAAAGTCTCAGAGATATTTTTATTTAATTTTCCTCTTTTCCTCTTTGAAATCCGTTAAAATGTCTATTTTTATGCAATCGTGGTCAATTTGCAGTCAATTTTTGATCAACATGGTTCGACCTTTTAATTATTACACTATCTACCAATACGCATCTGGACACTTTCGAATTTAGACATTTTATAAAATATCTAGAAAAGTTATTTGGGAATCATCTTGAAACTTTGGTAGTGTAAAGAGCATGTTATACCTCATATATTTCAACAAAAGTTGTGTTCTGAAAAGGAACAAAGGACAAGTAAAAAATTAAACAAAAATTAAAATATTTTGGATACCCTGTAAAGAGTAATGCTTTAAATGCGTTTTGGCTGTAGCATGTGCTTAAGAGGATTTTTCTCATTACCTGTACAAAATTGTATGAGGCTATTTCATATATTCATGGAGATATAACAGTTTATTTAAAAAACTGAAAAAATAATTTCCACTTTTTTAATTATAACATGTAGGGATTTAGACCAAGTGCAAAGCCATTTTTAGGAAATAAAGTTAACCACACATGCGCAAACTTTATAAAAATTCCATTTGCATAATTTAATAACCAAAGGTATTGAGCAACTTATATGAAAACTCCAAACAGATATCATGTAAATTCAAAACGTTACGAGAGATAGAACGAACAGAATTTAAACTCTCGAAAAAAAGAAAGGTGTTAGGGGGTTTTATCAATATTTATTTACAATATGCGAAAACACTGTATTACCACTGTGTATTTTTTTTTTCAGGACACAGCTTTTGCTGACATATGTGAGGTATAACGTGTTCTTTAAGCTACGAAAGTTTTAATGATTCCAAAATAACTTTTATAGATGTTTGACAAAATGTCTAAATTCGAATGCGTCCAAATACTTATTAGTAGATAGTATATCTCCACAACTGATTAAATAATTAATTAATTTTTTTTAATTATCCCCTGCGGAAGGCTTCTGTGCATCCGTATGCCAATTTTCGTATCTCTACGTTCCGTGAGGTTGAACACATAGATTTTTACAGACAGATACCTTCTTTTATTGTTATAGATAAACATATTTCAACATGTTTATGCTGTCCTAAACACACTTACCAAATCTATGCACATTTTTAAGATGCAATAAAAGATATTTCTTACAAAAAATGATATGATTAATATTAATGACTCATGTCGAAGGCTACATAAAAATACTCTAACACATTATGTGGAATTGTTGGAAGTGCATTTCCGGTTGTTATGCGTTTTTCTATTTCTCAGTAATGTTTAAAATTATTAATGATTTAGTATTAAGGATGAGATATGAAAATGCAGATAAAACGTATTTTTTGGAATTCTAAAATTATTTATTAAAAGGAAAACATGGATAGACAGGAAGGAGAGGACACCAGACCAAGGACAAATCTAAATGACTTATCGGTTCATGGCCCGTCGTTGAGTGCCAATAAACTTTTGTTAAATGTAAGAAGCTCTTGGGTTAATTGTCTCATACGACACTTTTATTTATTTTATTTTTTATTTATTCATTCGTTTATTTAATTATTTATTTATTGGGAATTGGTATATAACCAAATTTGTACCACCCGTAAAGATTATCGTTTTCAGTGAATGGACTGAAATTGAATTTCATTCTTTTCAATAAAATTCATACAATTTGTTATCCTCTCTCTTAAACTGCTGTATTGAATTATCGCTTTCATCCAGTTTCTTCAGCTTTGTTGTGAATTCTTTTTAAGGTGATAATTACTCCAGGACATAGAGTGGGGAGATGGACAGTTGTTTCCACATACATTGTAGAAAATTTCTTTTGCTTATTTTATATAAATATTGCTTAAATGAGCCGTAATTTGCAAAAAAAAAAAAAAAAAAAAAAAAAAAAAAGGAAAGGTTTGTTTAAAGAAAGAAAAAGGCTAAAGTTTAAAAAAAAGGAAAGGCTCTTGTTTAAATTGTAATTGATATATAATTGTGATCGATATTTAGCACTAGTTGAAATGTGTATCTACCCTTTTTTGACGTTTCCCAATTGATTGGCCTGTTCTTCATTAAACCATTTTGTTATTCATATTTTTTAGATGTGATAATGCGGTTGGGACAAATGTAGTGTTATCGTTACATCGTGGATCGCTCTCCTCGCCAGCTCATTTGCTTTTTCATTTCTTAGCACACCGGTATTAGCTTTCACTCAGTCAAAGTATATGCTTTTATTTAAGTTGTAGAGTAGTATTTTATTTCTGTTATTAGAGCATTCTGTGATTCTAAAATTTTAAAGACCAAAATAACTGATTGGCTATCTGATAAATTATTACTGTTAGAGAAAGTGCTGTTAAATACCAAGCTATTGCAGTTTTTTTCAACTTGGAAGACAGAGATCTCTATCGATAGACGAGCATTTTTCGAGTACAGTCGGTAACAAAAGTATCCGAACACTAGCAAAAATGTCCTATATAAAAAACGTAGAGTTAATACTGTTTTTTTTAAAATAAATCCTTGTCGAATCATGTTCTTAGTCAGCCTAAGAACATGATTCGACAAGGATTTATTTAACAAAACAGTATTAACACAAATTTTTTTTTTTTATATAGGAATTTTTGCTAGTGTTCGGATACTTTTGTTATCGACTGTAGATTAACTTTTGCTTCTCATATGCACAAGGGCAAAACCTGTCCCTGTATCAGTTTTAGAACTATCTGCATAGACAAACAAGGTACCTTTAAAATCTTTTTTGTGGTAATATTTTAATTCCTTTCTATGAGGGACTGTATTATGTGTTTCGAAATTTTTCTATTATTCTTCGAGACAAATCTATCAAATTTGAAGTTAAAAGTTTTGTCATCATCGATAACTCTGCCTCTTTTTTAAGTTGTTCGGTTAATGGTGAAGTTTGTATTACTGTTTTTAGTGCTATTGTCGATGTTTGTCTGTACGCACGAGATATTAACAAACGAACAGAACGTTGTGCCGAGAGAAGAAACCTGTAACCATGCAGGACCTCATTTATGGAAACCACCCCGCACAACCATATACAAAATTTTCTTTGGACAATCGTGTCATACTAAATTTTACAAAAATTTGAAGAAAGTCCCCCTGAAATTGAGGAAAATTTATAGAGGTTATGTGTATTTTTTTATTATTATTATTATTTGTTATTATTATTATTTATTTTTTTTCTAACAGTTTTTTTTTTTTTTTAGATGTGTTAGGAAAGTTAAATTTTGATCTATAATTATTCCAAGGTATTGTAAGAGTTTTACTGATTTAATATTTTTATTATCAATTTTGAAAATTGGCTGTCTTTTTAATATCTGAGTATTTCTAAAGTGTAGTTGTTTTAAGTTGGCCCAGTTTGTTATAATTTTTAGCGAATTATTATCTTTGGTTTCTAGAATTCTTCTTGAGATACCACTGACTAGGCGGACAAGGTCATCCCCGTATACCAGGACATTTATTTCCTTCAGAATAGACAGGCAGATGAAAAATAAAATCAAATTTTTTTTAATTGTTGAAAAATGTAAAGAAAATCTCTAAACTATTCTTACAGAACTAGTCGGTGTTTTTCCACCTAGTGGTCGATATTTTCAAATGAACCTATTTTCAAACTTGTCATATTTGCCAAAATAAAAACATTCGCCAAAAGTTGAGATAAATTACCAATAGATATTTCTATTTTGTTTTTCCCCTTTTCTGCTTTCTACTCCGTTAAAATATCTATTTTTATGCAATCGCAGTCAGTTAAAAGTGAATTTTTGATGGACATGGGTAGACATTTTAAATAAAATCTCCGCAAATAATTAAAATTTTTAATATTTTTTTCACTGTACCGTCGCGAAAGCTGTACTCCCGTACATAAATTTTTGTACTTCCACATTCAGTTGAGGATTAACGTGTAGATGAACAGACAGGCAGACAGATAGATAGAAAGACAAACTCTTGCTTTTACTATTGTAGATTTAATTAAAACTTTTAATCGATTAAAATGGCTAGGTAAATATAAATATATATATATATATATATATATATATATATATATAATCACTGAGAACAAATAAGAAAACAAATTATTCGCTGTGGAGTTCTATAATAAAATATATGAAATTTTCTATCAATTACAGTAATTACATTGCATTATATGTACATTATTTTATTTAATATTTTATGGTTCTATGAATAAGGAGGGATGGAGTATAATAACATGGTTAATATTTTGTTTATACATATATATAATCAAAATTTATTGTTTAAAATCACTTTTACTTCAAACAATAAAGTTATGTAGATTTTTGAATTTAATGCAAACTTTATTCCATCCTTAGCACTCTTCCTTTATTACAGAATTTCCATTTATCTAAAACAACTAAACATTAATGTAATAATCTATAGAAAATGTGTGAAAGAAAGACATTCATCTTCTATAATAAAATATTCTGTGTAGAAGGCATGGTAATATATCACAGTGTTAGAATGTTTTTATTTTCTTCTTCTTCTTTTCAGAGGCACACAGAGATGACATTTTCTTTATTATTATGTTATCTAAAAATCCCAGATATTTTTGCGTTCCAGATTTTTTTTTTATTTTTTTTTTCGCCAGTAATAATTATAGTTTTCTTTATAGTTAACTGCTGAAATTTACTAAATAACAATCAACAATATTACTGTGAAAAAGTTCTGATTAAAAATAAACGGAACATAAACACCCCTATAAGTCATGAATTTTTGAGACATTTCTTCCTTTTTAAACCTCTTTAAGTTTGACATTTCTTATTATAATTTAATTGTTCGCACAAAAATCTTTCTAAAAAGTAAGGTTCATTAAATGTCATTATCAATGGATGGCTTCCAAATTCGTGGATACATATTTACTTAAAAAAATACCACTTATAAATATTTTGATAAATGCTACGTACTTTAAATAGAACACAGTTTTGAATTTAAACATATAATTATAAATAAAGTATATTAAAACATAATTCGTAAAACTTTTACCTTAATTATAAAGTTAAATATTTAAAAATATCTTTTGCAATATTAGATTAACAATCTACACCAATCACAGCGATTTTTAATAGCATTCTATTTTATTTCAATAGTTTAAACGTATTATTCTTAGAATTTTCAATTTTTGTTTTAAAACTTTTTATTTAATAGACACTGTTATTTTTATTTATTTTTTTATTTATTTTTTTAAGTTCATCATTTTACTAAAAATTAGAATACGTGTAGAGTCTTTTAACTAAAACCAATATTTTAAGAAATTTCGTGTTAAATTGAATCATTTGCTCATTACTAAAAAATACTTCTAAAATGGCGTAATTTAGCACTAGATTTCTAAAAATATTGTTAATATTTTCAGAAACTAATATTGTTAAACTAAGCTAAATTTGCGGCTTTTCTTTTCCTGGAAGCAGGAGGTGGGGATAAAATACTGAACATTATTTCAAACAGTGCTTTCTGAGAAAGAACTACCCTTATAATTAATCAAATTAACATTTATAAAAAAGATTAGTGCTGCAAAATATCTAAATATGTGCTAAACATTATGTTCAACACGTATAGTTTTTCATTTAAAAAACCATTTTTTTTCAGAATTAGTAGAATAATGTTTGACTTATACCTATGTCAAAAATAGTCACTTCTGTAACACAACGGTGTAATCAGGGTAGAATAGCAGAATTATGCGCTAAATTAAATTTTATATATTTTATCATGCTAAGTATTTTAACTATTCTTCGATACCATTCGCATACTTTCCAGAATGTTAGTCCCGCCCCTTTCCGCCCATTTTTTCATACCAGTCTTTTTTTAGAGTACTTTTCTTCTCATTTAATCGTAAATATATTTGAAGAGAATTACTTTAAAAATTAAGTGGTGTACGAAAAGGGGCAGGAACTAACAATCTTCCGGGTTAGGTTTTCTAGTATGCATATGACTAGCGTTGCCAAATTGCGCGAATTTTTTATTTAATAGTCCCCAATAATTTTAAGAAGTGATGTTTGATATATATATAATAGACGATTAATCATTGATTATGCACATTAAATATCACTTCTCAAAATAATTGGTGACTGTTGAATAAAAAAGTCGCGCAATCTGGCAACACTGCATATGACTCAAGCTATATCTGTAAATCACAGTATAAATAATGACATGGCAGTGTTTCCAACATGTGGTGACTTTTTTATTTAATAATTGCCATTAGTTTTATTCAATGATGTATGATATATATGATTGTCAGTTAAAAACATTCAATTAAAAATAATGCAATTAAAAATAAGTGAAGAATATTAAATATAATTATTTCTACAAGTTGGCAACATTGTGCAGTGCATTATGATTACTACTTCTTAGGCACACATTATAAAAATATTATAATCCGATATCTTCAAATACATTATTTAAAACATATAAAAAGGCACTTCAATTTGCATTTAACATTATAACAAAAATTAAAATACACAGTAACATATGTTTCATATTAAAAATTAATAGTTGTCTTTCTAATTATAAAACAATCATTCCAACCCTTGGGAACACTGTAGTTATCTATTGCATCGAATATAAAAAGAGTAACACTGTTTATTTTGGAGAAACAAGCCACTCGGATTCTGTAAAGCTAAAAGAACATAAAATTGGGAGATTTAATATCAAAATAGTTTGCAATACCTTTGATACTAACCCTTTACACGATTTTAAAAATGTTCGAATGCTTGCTTCTTTTATCAACAATTAAATTAGTCGAATTTTTATTAAGGGTTTATATAAAAAAATGCAATGAAATTGTAATCGTTCAATGAATCAATCTGCGTTACTAACTGAATATACGACCCTATTTTAATCTGTTTTAACGTGTTTGAATTTAATTTTGTAATTATTGATCTCTCATATGACGTTTTTAAAACCAATGATTGACTAATATAGTCTGCTCTAAACGTCTTTCATTCTGTAGTTTAACTGTTTATATGGTGTTTAAATGTAAAAAAAAAAAAAAAGTCTCTGTTTGACATTTTTTTTTCTTTTAGTATTTGAAATCTAGCTGAGATGTAGTGTGTTTAAGTATTATAAATCTATAAATAAGCCTTTCACATCTCAAGTTCAGAATACCATAATCAATAATAATATTACCATGTGAGTAATAATATTAACATAGTTAACATGCCACAATATATTTTATTTATTATGTCACTGGTATTTTTTCGTGTGAGGATCGCCACGTTATTTGGGCTTATTTGGCCCTTTAAATACTGGGAGTGATCCACCAAAACTTTTCTTGATGATCAAACCATTTAGGATTTTCTTCTTTCGCGCAATTCATAAACTAGACTTTTGTAATGAATATTAAAATGATAATAATTATATAATAATTATATAAATAAGATATTTGCAAGCTTATTCGTTTTTAATTCATTTTAATTCATACTATTAATAACATTTTAAAATCATTTAGCATTTTAAGTTTATTCTTTTCTTTTCTTTTCTTATATTTCTTGTAGGGTTGATTTAAATACTTTGGTTTAAAATATGTATGATTAAAATATAATTAATTAATGTTATTTTCTATTACAAAAACTATATAAAATGCAAAAAAAAAATAATAATGAATATTAATTTCTATTGCATAAACATTATCCTGTTGATATTTTGAATAATATTTTTATGCTTAGAGTATTTTTTCCTGTTGTGTAATTAGAAATGAATTAATATAAAATATCGCACAGAACTTTTAATACTGATTTAATTACATATCTTTAAAAAAAGGGAATGTTCATTCATATTTTCCTGTATTTACTAGCAAAACCACACATAGAAATGTATTTAGTACAAAATAAATTCCATATCATAGTATTTATGCTGTGAGGAATAGTTCTTACATGTTTTGTGTATTTGCCTTCCATACATCGAAAATTGTTCAGTTTCCTAAACCGGATTTCCCTCTATTCACTGTAGAATCTCTTATAAGGAAGAAATACTGGGGTATTTCTAAGGTCTGCACTCAATATGTATTCAAATACACATTTCTGAATTTCGAAAGATATTCCAGAATGGGATTTTTTTTTTTTTTTTTTCATGTTTAACGTATCTTGTTAAATTGAGGATATTCACGAATGATAAAATTCTAAAAATATGGTTTCTAGCTAAATTGTTTAGGCAATCTATAAAAATTATACGTTCATTGCCATAAAATTTTATGCATCCAGAAACAATTGATGGAATGGAACGATATAAAATAGCAAATATAGAAATAAGTGCATTATAGAATAAAGTACACAGAAAAAGTACATTATTCATAGAAAATATACATTATGAAAATAAACGGTTAATTTGTCACATAGGAAAACTACAAGGGGAGGATTAATTTATGCTTTTGAACCCACTTTAGCTTTCTTGCACGATGTATTACGGTTATAAAAGTTTGTATGCTGTCTTGCATCATATCATACAAATACCTGCATCGAAACTTCTTTAATACGAGTAGCACTCCTAGTTTAGTTAAATATCTTCAAATTGTCATGAAAAGAATTCATATATATATACTTGATTGCTGACAAAGATAAGGTTTGGTCTAGCAAAGTTAACTATTAACAATTTTGCGACTGCTGACGTAGATTCACGTGATTTGAAAATCTGTAACTCCGCCAGTGGACGTTTCCTTTGCAATTTGTAGGGGAGAGTGGGGATGAATGAGACATTTTTCATGTTTTTACTGTTAACGTTCACCATATGTAATTCAGAATTTTGTAACATTGCTCATAAGTACACTTCAGTAATCAGTTACATATAAACATACAAACTTTAATAAAAAGTTATCATTTTTAATTATTAATATATTTTTCTTTGTACATGCATGTGCATTGTCCCATTCATCCCCACCTATGGGGATGAATGGGACAGGACTGGAGTTAACAAAGAAAATAAACAAAAATGGAATGTAAATAAATTTGTAAAGTTAAATTGGTTTATGTGATTTTATTACACACTATGAATTTACTGAAATTAACATAAACGGATGTATTGACTCAAATTAACATCAAAAGGCAAAAGTCCTTTGGTTCGCACAGTTCCCAGTGCTGTAGGCTTTAGTAATTTAATCTAATAAGATCTAATCTAAAAATAAATAAGTAAATAAGACACTAGAAAGAGATAATTCATTATAATAGAGTACAAATTATCCAGGTAAATTTTTGTTTCCGACTGATCAGGAAAAATCATCATTCTATACTGTATTACATTAATAATCTTCAGTATTTATTTAATTCGCTTGATTCAAATTGTAATTTTAATCAAATCATTATTAGTTTATTTATTTAATTTATTTGTATATTTATTTAAGTTTCATTGAATATTCTAACTTAAATATATATATTTTAATCATAATTATTATAAACAAACATCAGAACAATTAATTTCAATCTATTTTCCTCTAAATCCCTGCTACTTTTATAATTTCATGTTATAACTACTGAACTACAGGTTCCAAAAATATTGAAAATCAGTTTAATATTTGTTTTAATATAATTCTTGTGTACAATTTTAAATTATCACATAGTGGGGAATGTCCCATTCATTCCCATTCCAACTGTACCATTCGTCCCAACCACCACATGATCATATAAAACAGGAAATAGGCTTAATAAACAATTGTCCATATTCTTCTTGAATATCATTAACATAATAAAATATTATGCCTTTTCACCGTATAACAGTTATGTTAACTTTAAGAAAATAGTTAATGTCTTAACTACTACCTAACTGAATCAGTAAAATCTTACTTTGGCAGCTGAAAAACACATTTTTTTCTGCCCTTCTATGGATTGGACAATTCTGAAACTACACTTGATGAATGACCTCAAAACTGCCATATATCAGAAAAAATGTCAATTTTCTGGTGCTTGCAAAACATAAAAATCTAGCTATTGTCCCATTCAACCCCACTCTCCCCTATGTCACTTATTTCTTAAAAATATACGCAATATTAATATTTTCACAACCAATGTACGAGGGCTGATCAAAAAAAAAAAAAAAAAAAAAAAGGTTACAAGTCGAATAAAGAAATATTTATTAAAAATAGACAGAAAATACAAAAGAGAATTAACAGGCATACGTGCCTATTACTTTTCGGCATAATCACCAAGTCTATTTAGGCATTTATCAGAAAGCAGAACCAACTTGTTTAACCCGTCTTGGTAGAAATCAGGTCCCTGTCCATTGAGCCAGGTCTCGGCGGATGTTTGCACAGCACCGTCTGAAGAGAACTGTGTGCTGGATAAGTGCTCCTTCAACCTCGGAAACAGGAAATAGTAACTGGGGGTGTATGGGGGTGACTCCAGATTTCCCACCTGAACCGTCGCAACAATTCCTGCGTTGCTTCAGCAGTATGGGGCCTGGCATTGTCATGCAAGAGGATGACACCTTCACTCAACATGCCCGGCCGTTTGTGTCAGATGCTTCGCGGACACATTCATTGCCCGTAAAAATCGAATCACGGCTCGCACTTCCACACGAGACCAATTTTCTAAGCGTCTTGCCATTTCAATCGCCCTGAACCGTCTGGGAACTTTCACTACCTACCCGCACACCAGCTGTATGACAAGTAGCACCATCTGTCTCCACTCTGGGGAAACAAAAGTTCTCCACAATATGCAGTTTTCAAATGCTGCAGCTTGTAACCTTTTTTTTTCTGATCACCCCTCGTACTATGGATATAAATACTTTGATTAGAAATAGTATAATTATAATGTATACCCATTTGTAGTATGAATCTGAATATAGAAAATTTTGTTCTGAAATATTGTAACCTGGGAGAATAACGCGCACACGCGAACCTTTCTGTCAAAAAGACAAAAGCATGCGGTCGCGAAAGTGTTCAAAAAGGAGAAAAATAATAGAAGTATTAAAGTAAGTAATGGACAAACAAAATTTATTTGATTATTCAATGAATTTCGGTAACGTTCAATGGATTTTTGGTTATTACAATGTATTTCCAATATCTTTCTCCTTACAAAAAAGTAGTTCAGAGACAGATCTGACAATTAAGGATGTCATTCTAAAAAATTTCTCACCTGCTTATCCATTGAAATAGATGTTGTAAACCAAGAAAGTTTCTTTCTGTTTTTTTTTTTTTTTTTTTTTTTTTTTTTTAATTTGGTTTATGTTCCCTATCTACATTTACCCTAAGAATAGATTTAACCAATCTTTTGCTAAAATAGTTTCATGTTTAGTGAGGCAGGAGGAGATAAAAATACACATTCCATTAGCATAACATGACGTTTAATAATGAAATAAAATCCGTGATTTTTTTTTACTTTTGATATAAAATTAAATAGATTTATTTACATGTGTATATTTAATAAAATTGAGATAAAACTATATCATAGACATAAGAATTAAACTTTTTAATTAATTTTTTATAGATGCTAAATCTTTTGATTTTTTATACAGAAAGTGGTTGAATAAGTTTTGATGTTACTAGAAAACTGTTCGTTTAGCAAGTTCAAAAGGATTTTCTTACTAGTAATTATTAAGACAACCCTCTTATTAAACGCAATCTCTCTCTCTTTCTTTTTTTTTTTTTTTTTTTTTTTTTTTTATTAAATTCATTTTTAGAGAATTGAATGGAATTTTCAACCAAACCTGTAATTTTTGTTCGATTTAATATTCAAATAATACCAAATAATAATCCCTATTTAAAGTTTCTTTTGAAATAAAGAATCATTAACGTTATTTCAAAGTATTCATCCGACAAACCAAATAATTTTTCATAGATATGGACTCTAAATTCACCAATAACTTCAACTCATAAAGTCAAGGTACAACTTTTCTGTAAATTTTGACGCGTTTCTTATGCCATCTAGTGGTATTGTTATTTAAAAATTTTTAGTTGAAAACAACCAATCACAGATTATATGAAATCTTCGACGCTAGAGGGCAGAAGCAGCGTGCCACATTTTGTTGGAAAGCTACTTTTTATTATTAGAATGCCTTTTTATTCAGCCGGGTTGTCTGCCATTCTGTCTGTCATCGAGCTTCTTTTCTGCTATATTTTGACACAAGAGTCATCCCTATGAATATAAATGACCATAGGTGACAATGAGTGAACCAATAGTGAGCACTGAGTGACCCATGAGCGACCGGTGAGCGACCAGTGTGTGACCTGTGAGTAATTCTGTCTGTCATCGAGCCAATTTTCTGCTATATTTTGACTCAAGGGTCATCCCTATGAATATGAGGGACAATGGGTGACCATGAGTGACCCATGAGTGAGCACTGAGTGACACATGAGTGATTAGTGAGCAACCAGTGAGTGGCCTGTGAGTAATTCTGTCTGCCATTCTGTTTGTCATCGAGCCACTTTTCTGCTGTATTTTGACTCAAGGGTTATCCCTATGAATATGAGTGACCATGGGTGAAAATGAGCAACCCGTGAGTGACCCATGAATGACCAGCGAGCGATCAGTGAGTAATTCTGTCAGTCATCGAGCCACTTTTCTGCTATATTTTGTTTCAAAGGACATACCTATGAATAAGAGTAACCATAGATGACCATGATTGACTCTTGAATGACCAGTTAGCGAGCAGTGAGTAAGCTGTGAGTAAACAGTGAGTGACCCATAAGTAACTCAGTATATCATAAAATTTTACAGCATTTGAAGGATTTCAAAACCTTCGAGTCCTCCTACAATTCTTTTTTAAATTTTAATTTTGGTTTTTAATTTAATTTAAAAATAATAAAAAAAAAAAAAAAAAAAAAAAAGATTTTAAAAAATTCTTTTTTAACGGCGTTTTAAAAAGTAGTAAATGAGGCAAAATTTTCTGTACTGAAACCAATTTAATGACCAAAAGCATTTATTGATGACTACATTCCACTATGTAATAACATACTTTGTTATCAATGAATGCTTTTAATCTTTGTCATCTGGTCATTAATGAATGCATTTGATCTTTTACTTAGTTTTAGTACAGAAAATTTTGCTTTATTTACTACTTTTTAGGACGCCGATAACAAAAAGCATTCTTTTTAAAAAACTTTTTTTTATTATTAGTTTTTTTTTAAAGTTTTTGCGTTGAACCGGGAGTTCAAGTTAATGGTACATACGGCAGTCAGTATTCTTAAATCCCTGTTGTGTAGAGTCGCTTCGGTATAGAGTCGCGCAAGATTCAAAAGTTCTAAATATCATATATACCATTTACAAAATAAAAAGTTGGACTCATTGCTAAAACAAATGAGATAAGCGATGAAGAGTTTAGGGCCATACTTTGGTACGTTTTTCAGAAAAATCTTACTCTCGATTCGGGTCATCTAACAACTCTTCATTAAGTTAAACTTTATTGCATATTCAAGTGTACGTTATGTTTCTTCTAAAGTGCGCCATATTGTTGCTGTATGTACAGTCATTAGAGAAAAAAAAAAAAAAAAAAAAAAAAAAGGCCACATCCAGCTAATTTCCTAAACCCCCCAACTAAATTACTGTTGAAACATGCGATTGATACCTATAAATTAGTAATAACTCCTAGTATATAACAGTATAGTAGGATTTTGCTTTGTGGGTCGTCTACGTATTAAAACTGGCATCAACTTCATATTTTTTTTTAATGACAATCCCCTTTTTTCAAAAAGTTTGGCTTACTTGGATAAAAGAAACTCAGAAAATGGTATAGTTTACATATCTTTCTCAATTTTTCATAGAATTATAATTTGTCAAATTATGGGGATTTTAATATTTAAGGAACGTGACAAAAATTAATTCATATCTTCCCGAAAAAGCAATACATTCAATTTTTATTTTATTTTTATTTATTTATTTTTATTTTTATTTTATTTTTTTATATACGTTACAATAAAGTGACTCAAACATGCATATTTTTCCATGCATATTTTTGATTTTTTTTTTTTTTTTTTTTTTTTTTTTAACTATAGAAATTATTAATAAATTCAAATTTCAAAAAATTATGAATTAAAACCTATAATAATTTCTGCACGAATGGAAAGGGCATCATAAAAAATATGAGTTTCTAAATTTACAGTTCATTACATATTTACAGCTCATTCCCAGCTCGTTCCTGTGTGTACATCTAAACTGGATGTGAATTGCTCAAAAAATGTTTATATTTCAATAATCTCAGATTCAAATGTTATTTGCTTAAGAAAATTTTAAATTAGCATAAAAGAAGTTGTGACGTGCTGTAGTAAAGTTTTGACAACGCGATCTTCCCTTACAATTCTACAAACATTTTTAAAAGTGAATAGCAGCTATTTAGATTTCGAAAATAAAAGTTTTAGCATTCCTTTGAATAAAATTTACTTTTACTCACTATTGAATTACAAAAAAAATGCTTCTATTTTAAATCATTTTCTTTATACCTAGAATTAAAAAACTCGTTACTTTGAAAAGAAAGGAACTTTTAACGTTTTAAATATTATTCACCACGCCCATTAAGTCCATATTTTTGTCTAATAATAAAAAAAAAAAAAAAAAAAAAAAAAAAATAGATTGAAAATAAATAGTTATTCTGTACATATTTTCAAATACATTATATATAGTTTGGTACTGGCTGGTACTTTCCTGTACCCTAAAATGTTAAAGGAAAAATACACGTGGGGTGTGGTCACAGCCCGTGAATATCACGGTATTGTATAATATATTTAAAAATGAATATCTGTAATTGATGGTGCTTACTTAAATAATTTCCGTCCGCCTATAGAACTAAAAATCTATATTAATATTCTCCCACAAACACTATTTTAAGTTATTCGTCTTCGACCGAATTCCTTGCAATGTAACGTTTACATAATTTTGCAAAATATAAGATGAAAAAGAATTACTATATTTAAGTGTCATTGATATTGATATTGGAATAAAATAAAATATAAAAACTAACAGATATCTACAACCCACTACAAAATTTTCTAAAATTATCAATATTTTTTATTTGTTTATTTATTTATTTTTAATTGAAAGAAAAAAAGAAAGAAAGATAAATCACAGCACGTTGCGTATTTATTATGTGTCTGATAAGTTTTAAATTGTTCATTTTAACTTAATGTCAAAAGAAGAACAAAAAAAAAACAGTATCCATCCTTAAAAAAAGGAAAAGGGAGAAAGAATTATTATTAACAGAACATTTTGAAAGAATTCTTAGTTGGGCTTCAGGCAGTGTTGGGCATAATTAATTAAAAAGTAACTGAATTACAATTAAATTACAATTATAATTATTTTACTGTCAGTTGGTTAACAAGTAATTGATTAGAAATAAATTGAATTATTACAAATAAATTTAATAAGTAATTCAATTCATTTGTAATCAATTACTTGTTAATTTATTGACAGTAAAATAATTATAATTGTAATTTCATTGTAATTCAATTATTTTTTAATCAATCATGCCCAACACTGTCTTCAGGAAATCAATCAAATTATTAGCTTGGAGGGAATCTGCCGTATTAAGTTAAATAACTGATACCGAAAATTTATCATGGACAACATTTATATAACATTTAAGAAAATATTTACCAAATACCTTCTTAAAATCTGCATAAATTATCTGTGTCAGTTGTTTGATTTAATACGTCGAAATTTTTCCGCCAATCTAATCTATCGTTAATTTTTCGTTGTGATAAAAATTTGAAACTAGAAAAGCGACCAACGTACCCAACCTATCTACATACGCGTATACATATATATCTAATAAAATTTTATCGGAAAATTTATTTGGTGTTACGAAATAATAATAAAACATTATTGGAAAAACAGCAAATGCCATTCATATCATGATAAAAATATGAAATATCCAAAATTTATATTTGCATAACTTCTTAAGAATTTTCAACATTTCGAAATTTATTTTACGAATACATTTTCATACATCTATATTTACTATCTGAAGGATCGCTTACATAGCAAAATCAAGAAAATAGATTTTTTTGAATGACATCATGCACTTTCGTTTATGATATATGGATATGATACGTAAAATTTTGGCTGTGATATAAATTCCACAATCATATTCCTTTCTAGTAAAATAGACTGGCGTACATTTTCTTTAGGTTTGTTAAAGTTTCCAAATTTTATGTTTTACGAATTTAGATCTCTTGCAAACTAATAGACTTGCAAAGTTTCGTAATTGCATTAGACTTTGTTGTTTAAAATTTTCATATCTAGAAAATGATTTTTTTTTTTTTTTTTTTGATAAATCATTAAAACTTGAGGCTATCATTGAGGGTTAGCTTCGTCTCGTCTAATATTAAGACTCCGCGTTGGTCAGCGGTAAAGAGACTTTTTCAATAATTAAAAATTATATAAGATCATCGACTTTTTATTTATTTATTTATTTATCTAATGAGAACATCTGCATTAACACATGGTGGACATATTACTCTAGTATAGCAGTTTTCTACCTTATGAAAATTGCCTTATGAAAACTGGCTAGCAAAAGACTTTCTTCTATAATATGTTATACAAATTCATACAGTACAAATTATTTATTAAATTATCATTTATTAAAATTATTTTCCTTGTTGAATCCAGACGATTTTTGCCTCAAACATTTATATCAGTTAAAGGCGAGTGAAAGAAATTAAATTTCGTGCCGAGACCTGAAGAAATAAGATTTTAAAAAGGAAAAATATCAATAACTTTGTTGTAAATTATCACAAATGCATTGTTCAACCATTAGTTTTAAATGTATTGACGAGATCTTTTGAAAGATACCCATACTGGAAATTTGCGTCCCCTTGGGTTATTTCTCCCACCGGAAGGGGGGGGGGGGGCGATGCTCGTGCATGCACACATTAATTTTTCTAGTTTACTACTAATATTATCAGTAATTCACAGTAATTTTGCAATCATTCGTTAAAATTAACTCTCATTTATATACCGATTTTTTCTTATACTGACATATTAAAACATTTTTAAAAATGGGAATAAAGCTCCACCTTTAGAGCAGTTGATCCCTACAAATAACCAGCACCAATTTAAGTCAAGGTCCAAAAAAATACCAAGTTTGGTACAAAATATCATATTACCATCTAAGTAAGAAAAATGTTGCTGTTTTTGGGGTAGGGATTAAAGCCGATTGACTACGCTAGGGACCTCGGACAGTAGATGGAATGCATTCGTTTTCTAATGAGTCGTAGGCCATATTTGCAAAAATAAAATTAAATATAATATCATTGAAGAAAAGACATATCATTATACATGGGTCATACTCTGGACCCTTTTTTCAGGACACTCTCAGAAGTAAGAAATTTCCGTCTTCATTGCAATCACTAATTTCATGCAAAAATACTTTAGGTATATTCATAGTGGTGTGCCACAAATATATACCGCCTTCATCTAGAATGATTAAATGGTCATTTTCTAAATCCTTAAACTAGAAATATAGATTGCCGAGCTATGTGCATAAGACACGGCAATAAACTGAATACACGAAATGGTCAAGAATTTTTAATCTACACATTTCTAAATGGTGAGACAATATTCTGAATATTCTGAATCTTGTATTACGCGAAATTCTCGCTTGATTTTCTAGAATTGGGTCATAAACCAATTTTATAGCTGCTGAAACCCGCCTCTTGTATTCACATTTATTTGGAGATATTTTCAAATAGGTTTGTCTTCGATAGTATAGGCAAACGGAATTCGCTCTCGAATTCCAGAGAGCGAATTCTCTGGAATTCGCTCTCGAAGGGGACAAGAAAATATTTTATAAGAAATTTATAAGGATGACATGGAACTATTTTTTCTTGAGCCACAATTTAGATTCTAGATGTCAGTTATAGAATTTTTTCTCAATGTATTGGCGTACCTTATACTCATAGCTCGGAAATCTATATTTCTAGTTTAGAGATTTAGAAAAGGACCACCTATTCGTTCTAGAAGAAAATTATATATATTGTTTCTCAGTGTGTCTCTATACTGAAAAAAAAAAAAAAAAAAATGTGCTATATTACACAACAATTTTGAGGCTGCTTTCTTGCCACAATAATGTTTTCACAACCATCTGCAACTGTGTAACGTAGCATATTACACAGTTACTGTTGGTAACATTTCCCTACATGGTTGTGCCAAATAAGCTGCCTCAATATCGTTGTGTAACAGAGCACAATTTTTTTACAGTGTACGGACAGCTCAAAAGGTCGTTACATTGATGATAAAAGTCCCTACTTTGGTACTGAGGATGTACGCGGAATATACTTTCATCCTCAGGGCATCCTGGAAATGTCCTGAGGAAAAAGAGTACATCCAAAAAAAGAACCTACTCAGTCCATGCTGAAGAAAACTGCTAAAAGTCACGTAGTGCCAAGTCCTTACAGTAGGCAATTTTATTAATTTTTTTGTAATGACACTCGTGTCGCGAATAATCGCAAATTTACTGTACTTGCTAATTTATGCGATTTTCTGTTACTAGCCTTTTTTACTGGAAACCATTTAAAAATCTTAAAGTTATTTTCTGTGATTAAATAGAATGGAAATGTTTCACATAGATAAAACTATGTTAAAAACATTCTACCTGGCTGCTACGTATTAATATTTAATAGATCTTTTTTTTTTCTACTTTATTTGATTTTTAGAAATTGAAATATAAAGTACGGGTATTTCTTTTCATATTTTTTAATCGATATGTTTGCAAAAATAAAATAAATATAATATCATTGAAGAAAAGACATACATTTATATGATGTTCAATTACGTTATTTTTAATTAAATTATGCGAAAAAATTAGAAACAAACAATTTTCGTTAGACATTTTTTTTTTTTTACGTGTGTAAACTCATAGGTCACTTATTGAAAATATATTCAGAATCTATTCAGTAATTAGCATTTACTTTCCTCCGAAATATACATTGTATGATAATCACTTTAGTAAACGTTAAAGCACACATAAAAGGCAGGAGATATAAATTTAAAGGCAGTTAATTTTTGTTTGTTTTCCAATTTTATTTGAAAAACTATTCTTAACCGGTATTTTTATAAAATAACGGTAATCTGCTGATAATCACAAACATTATACTAATAGATTCACTGTTTATACAGACGTAATTGTTATTCTAAAGGCCACTTTGATCCGCCTCATCACAAAGGGAATTAAACATGAAAAGAGATGCAAAAGCTATGTATACCACTGCAAATTAACTTATGCAAATAGAACAATTACATTTAAACTTTATTAATTTAAACAATTCGTTTATCCATTTAAACAATTGTTATTCGTTGTTCAACAAAAGTCCTTTTCAAAATAAATAAATATTCATCATTTTTAGTATAATAATTTTTAATACGCCTGAAAATAGCAGAATTTTATTTTTAAATATATTTATGTTCATTATTTCTTATTTTATATTATATCGGGAATTTTCTTGGAAATCTTTATAAATACAGATATGTTTAAGCTTTTTTTTTTTTTTTTTTTTTCTCGAGTAAAAGCTTTTACAAAAAAAAAAAAAAAAAAAAAAGAAAAGAAAAAAAGAAAAGAAAAAAAAATTGTGGATTAATTTATTTTCATTGAAAAGGACGATATATAAAACATGTTATAATATGGGATGTAAGAGAATTTTGTACTTATGATTATAATTAGTTAACACGCTAATTATTAAAGTAAACTTTTATTAGAAATGAATAATATATTTCACGTCAAGATATTTATTTATATGTATATAAATGAAAGCGATCATACTTTAAAATATAATTAACTTTATGATATTCAATTATTATTATTATTATTATTATTATTATTTTTTTTTTTTTTTTTCAGATAAAAACCGTCGTTTTAGTTTTATCAGATATCCTCGAATTAGTATAGAATTTCTGTTTAAAAAAAAAAGAAATCTTAGTATATTTATGTATATTTTCAGTTCTATATTGTTTTGACTTTGTAACACTTTCGCGACCGCATATTTCTGTCCGCCTGTGGGCGTTATTCTCCCAAGTTACATTTTTTCAGAACAAAATTTTCTGCTTTCACATTTATATTACAAATGGATATTACATTATAATTATACTCTCCCTAATCAAAGTATTTGCATTCATAGTATATTGATTGCACAAGTATCAATACTGGATATATTTTTAAGAAAGAGGTAGCATACAAATTGCAAAAGAAACGCCCAGTGGTGGAGTTACATATTTTCAAATGAAGTGAATCTACGTCAGCGGTCGCGAAAGTGTTAAGATGGTACAAGACTTTGAAAATAAAAGTTCGAATGTTTTTAATTATTTATTTAAAATGTGTAGCCAATTTTAAGCACAATACATTACAATCACATTAAAATATTTAAATTCTTTATCGAGTTAAGAGCAATTATCAATTAATTCACTCACCATATGTTTATTGGAATTTTAATTTCAAAGTGAGTTTTCTCAAAATAGCATCCTTTTTAATTTTGTATATTTTTTTTTAATTTGTTAACTATCGAGGCTAAATTACTGTAATTTGATATAGAGATATATTTTATGGTAAACTACAATTTAAAGTCAGAAAAATGAGAAAAACTACAAGACAATTTTTAATACAGGGTGATAATAATTAAAGTTACGATTTCGAAACGCTATAATTTTAAAACTACCCATCAAAGCGATTTGATATTTTACCAGAGCAATCGTGTGGAAATGACATTTTGTTTCGGGAAGGAAAAAAGTAGTTCCAACATTTTCCTATAGATGGCGCCGTCAGGGTAATGTCAGGGTCAGTCAGGGAAAATGCCTAAATGGACTCATTAAACACAGGAATGTTGTTAGCAACACAATGGAATAGCAGTAAACAATAGACTTCAGGGATTTGCTACTTTTTTTTTTTTTTTTTTTTTTTTGTTTTAGCAAAAAGACGAGAATACGTGTTTACAGCGGAAACAGTCATAGTGAAAACAGAAAAAGAGGAGCTTCATGAAACAAATACTTTACGGATAATTAACAGCACATTTTGGAACTATATATGTACATATATATATAGATAGACAGATTGTTTGTTTTTTGCCAAACGAAAGTTCATTTCCTTACGATTGCTCTGGTATCAAATCGCTCTGATGGGTAGTATTAAAATTATAGCGTTTTGAAACCGTAACTTTAATGATAATCACACTATATTATGACAAATATTCGAAAACTGATCAAAATTTTCAGAGCCTTTGGAGAATATTGGTCGCTCGCCAAACTGGTTTAACCCGCTCCACTCGTCTTAAGCCGTAGTGACCTCTGCTCTTTCCTCTGTTTATATATACATACATACATACATACATATATATATATATATATATATATATATATATATATATATATTATGTTGCTATATATGATCTCATCTATAAATTTCTCAAACACAATTCATATTGACTTTTTCAATATATTTTGCTTTCTATTAGACTTCACTCCTATGTGTGGTTGTTTATTGTATATTCCAACTCTTCCTACCTGGTATTTGATCATTATAATGATAAATTATTATTATTACTATTATTGTTTTATAAATCTCTCTCTCTCTCTCTCTCTCCATATACAGGGTGCATAGGAAAGTCCCTTTGATCTGAAAATACTTGCGAACGGAGAGGGCTACAGACACGCAAGTGAGGTAACGGTATAGTAAAGCGACTATGCCCGACCTAATGCAAACGACAGCAGCGCCCCTAGTGGCAAAATTTGGAAGTTAGCCATTGCAAATCGAAAACGAAAAGAGATAGAGCAAAATTTCCAATTAGAAAGTTTTAGAGCATCAATTAATCAGTACGAAACGATATTTGGTTTACACGGATAAGATAAATTGGCGCCTGTATACCTAAAAAATATCCAAAATTGATGCATTCCATTTTGTGTAAATATTTGAAAGGAATAGCCAGAGGAAAGAAGAAATATGCACAATTTAATGAATAAATACTATGTTCTTACATTTTGATAACATCACACACAAAAACAAAATAAGTAAACTAAACTCTAAGTCTCATAGTGATAAAAATTTAATGTTGAGAATGTTCGAAAAATTCGCCATTGCTCACAATACACGTTTGTATTCGTGTGAGTAATTCTGCATGCACATTTCTCAGCATGGAAGGTGTTACACTATTGAAAGCATCTGTAATACGATGACGTAGATCCAGCAGACTTGTATGTGGAGTTGCAAAAACCTGATCTTTTATGTAACCCCACAGGAAGAAATCCATTGGAGTCAGGTCCGGCGATCGTGGAGGCCATTCAATACTACTACCATACCCAATAATTTGTTGTCCAAAGCAATCTTTCAGAAAGCTTCGCACTCCAGCTGGCTGGTGTGCAGGAGCACAGTCATGTTGGAACCACATGTTCCGTAATGCGGACAGGGAATATCATCCAAAAAGTCGGGTATGATATCCTGTAATAGTTGGAGGTACCTCTGTCCGTTTAATGTGCCTTTGTAGAACACAGGTCCCCGTAAGCGATCCTTCCAGATACTGCCCCACACATTAATGGACCATTGCACTTGGTGTTTTGTGGATAGTCCCCACGAGGGATTTTCCAGCACCCAGTAGTGGGCATTATGTCGGTTTAGTACTCTGGTACGCTGAAACAGTGCCTCATCCGACCAAACAATGTTGGACAAAAAATCTGATTTATCTTCAACATTATTTATTGCCCAGTTGCACCAATCAAATCGACGCACATTATCCCGTGGCAACAGTTCTTGCTGCAGAGTGACGTGATAGGGATGTGCATGTTGACTATGCAGTATTTGCCGTACTCGGGCCCGTGTTAAGCCGCAAGCCATGCTGATTTCTCTTGTACTGCTATGTGGATGGGCTAGTGCATATGCCAAAATACTCTCTGGCGGTATACGCATACCTGCATTCACTGGTCTGCCAGAACGCGGACGACTTTTTGTGCTTCCTGTCTCCATGAGCCGTCGCACTACATTTGCGATGGTAGCTGCACTTGGATGTGGCTCACCTGGAAAACGAACGGCTTACTCCCGTGCAGCATGCGTAGCGTTTCGTTGACATTTGCCATAAATAAGCACCATCTCGCAATATTGAAATTTAGTGAAGCTTGACATTCTCACACAGCTCCAAAATTCTAAATCCAAACGTTTATTTTTAAGAAATGTATCTTTTGTAGGATCTCATTCATTTAGGATCATTCAAAATTCCATTTGTTTTGTCACTTTAAAAAAAGAACACATATTTTCTACCCGTCGCTAGGCAACGATTGAAATTGCTACAACACAGAAAATAAAATTTTTAAAATGAAAGCGCTCGCACATTAGGAATAAAATTATCGTCTGCTATCAATAATTTTATGCTATGAGATTATGTTGTTTGTATCAAGCGAACGCCAACACATGTTAAACTAAATTTTAAATGCATTGGAAATTAAAGTTTTCAGACATTACAGTACAGTACAAAGTCACAAACTGCATTTTCACACTGCTACATTTCCGAAATGTGAATATGTAGAGTAGAACAGTCGCGCATAGATTACGGACATTTTTGGGTATACAGGCGCCAATTTATCTTATCCGTGTGAACCAAATATCGTTTCGTACTAATTAATTGATGCTCTAAAACTTTCTAATTGGAAATTTTGCTCTATCTCTTTTCGTTTTCGATTTGCAATGGCTAACTTCCAAATTTTGCCACTAGGGTCGCTACTGTCGTTTGCATTAGGTCGGGCATAGTCACTTTACTATACCGTTACCTCACTTGCGTGGCTGTAGCACTCTCCGTTCGCAAGTATTTTTAGGTTAAAGGGACTTTCCTTTGTATATATATATGTATGTATATAGCCTTGATTACGACGTGCAGAATGTATTAAAATTATTTAGAAAGTTCCTTTAAGATAAATTTCGCTAAATTCTTAATAATTATCTTTTAACATTCCCTTCAAAGATAAAAAGTGATTATAAATTCTGTATCGAATTCTTCATATGCGGTTATCAGATGTAGTCTCAATTCTTGTTCACAATTTTCAATTTTCATAAAAGTGCAAAAATCCTCGACTACTCAAAATCTAAATATATTTTTAAGGTAACAAATTAAGGTCTACAATTCAGCAAGCTCGCTACTTTTATAAGTCTAAAAACATAAAATTCGCTTGAATTTTTTATATTATGCGTGTAAAACTTTTTTTCCATGTATTTGATTCCTTCTAAACTGATTGTAAAGAATAAAAAAATATGTATGGTATATCAAACAGGTAATTTTTTTTTTCACTAAAAGCAGAATAAGCATCCTGCATTTCCCTTTCTCAGTGAATAAATAAATAGAATCACATACACTACATAAATGCGAGGAAAATGTTTGTTTAAAATTAAGCTTACACAAAACTGTGTAAAACTTACTAATGTTATTAAATGTTTACGTCATTATAACTATATTAGTCCACTTTGCATATAAGCTATATTTTATAGATTGGTTGAAAATTAAAAGCCAATGGAGATATGGTTTATCGTAGGTAAAGCTATCAGTAGTTTCAGAAGACATTTTGTATATCCTCTTATTAATCAAAATTGAACAACGCAATTAAATAAGTTTCAAACGCACAAATTGCTTCATTCTACAAACTGATTGATATTCTTTATTATTAGTATTATTATTATTTAAGAAACCCAGCAAAACCTCAAATGACGGCCAGCATTAGGCCAAGTGCTGGTTGCCAGCAGTAGCTGCAATTGGCCCGCCGGTGGCAAAAGTTAACGTTGCCGCAGGGAATATGTTACGCCGGCCATCAGTTGGCCGTATTCAACCGATCCATTGTTGGCAGCCAGCAGTAAGTTAAAAATACGTTAGTGGGCCGGTGAATGGGTCGTTGCTGGCAGCTAGCAGTATGATGAAAATATGTAATGGGCCACTGTTGGTAACGAACATTAGGTTGGAAATTGTTAGTGGGCCAGTGTTGGGCCATATGGTGGCAAATATAGCTTTTCCATGTTGTTGCTGGCAGCCTACAGTGGGCCAGCTGTGGCAAACACAAAAAATTATATTACTGCCGGCAGTTTTCATTGGTCCTTTATATTTTCCTATTAAGGTCCTTTATATTTTTCTTCACTCACCGTCACCGGAAGCCGAAGCCAACGTTATTCTATGGGAAATTTTCTTTACAAATAACTTATTAACTAATACATATTTTTAAATTCTGTTTTCACATTCGGAAAATTCCCAACTGTTAAATTGACGGATTTTTAAAAAAAAATTATTATTTTTATTTTTTATATTTCATTTTGAAGCTGCAAAATACGAATTTTTAAGATGTGAAATTTTTCATTTTGCAATTTCAAAATAAAATATTAATAATTAAAAAAATACATCTTTAAAGAAGGTCCAACAATTTAAAAGTTGGGAATTTTCTGAATGTGAAAACATAATTTAAAATATGTATTGATTAATAAGTTATTTGTAAAGAAAGTTTCCCATAGAATAACATGGACTCGGACTTCCGGAGACGGTAAGTGAAGAAGGTCGTTAATAGGCCAGCAGTGATTTGGTTATAACTAGTATATTATTTTATTGGTGATACCTTTAATTTTATTAGTGCTTTTTTTTCTTTTTTATACCTAGTATATTATTTTATTGGTGATACCTTTAATTTTATTAGTGCTTTTTTTCTTTTTCTTTCATTCTTTTTTTCTTTTTTCTTTTTTTTTTTTCTCTCTTTTTTCTGATGAGGTAGCAACCAGTTTTTTCTATGCATCCAATATTTAATTTGATTTTGTACATATTCATTTTTAAATACTATTTACAAGTATTTGATTCATACACCATGGTTATACATTTCGGGATTTCTAGTACAGCATATAAGAAATATTCAGTTGATCCATTACATAATTTGGAATGAAGTAGATTATGTCTTTTTTTTTCTTTTTTTTAAGTGTTCAAATTTTAATATGTTTAATTTTGTTAAGTTATTTGATATAAATAAATGTAACTTTACATGTGAAAATTATAAAATATTGAAACAAAAATTGTTATAAAAAGAGCATTGTAAAAAACTAAACACCATAAACTCAAAAAAAAAAAAAAAAAAAAAGAAATTCAGCAATTGTTTCTGGTCGAAATAGCCCAAAGGCTCTTCATCAGGCGAAACAATGTGGGCATGAGTGCAGTAAAAATAATTTGCTGCATTCACACTTTTTTGTTAGACTCACGAAGGGATGTTTTATTATTTCAACCTGAAAGAACTGATACATTTTTTTTTCATTGGGGTGGGGGGGGGGGCAATGATTATGTTTATTTACAAATGTTTCTATTTATTACTATCAGGATTTCTTCGCTTTCTTGTCCCTACACTTAAACGAATAAAAAAAAAAAAAAAAAAAAAAAAAAGAAAGGAAAGAAAATCAATAGATAAATATATATATATATATTATATTACTTTAAAATTAACAACTAAAGCAAAGTCCACTGAAATTACATAAAACCAAGTTTTGATTCTCCGCTGCTTTGGCAGCGTCTTCGTCTTTCGCGCAATGTTCGACCCGGGTCTCCACTGCCTTTGATAGACCCTTATCCGACAGGTTCAATTTGTGTGTTTATCGGTAGTCAGGCGGTGCTATTATTATTCAAGAACTACAGTTTTACTATAACTCAGCATCTATTAAACATCTTAGTTTTGGTACCATGTATCAGAGAATTTAGTTACATAAAATAGTTTTCCTATCTTTTGCTCTATTATATTAAATTTATATTTAGAATAAATTTATTATATTATAAATTTATAATATGATTAATATAATTAAAATATATAATAATATTAATATAATTATTCTATATTTATGTATTCATTTCTCAAAAATTCTGTCAGCAATTTCACGCCGAAGATAGTATTAAGATATGCCATTAGCACTATTTCAATCCCATGAGGCAATTATATTTTTGAAAAGTTTAAATATCACTTCCATTTTTTAATATTTCATTTTGGTTTGTTTATTTTAATAATAGTTAGTCATATTTCAAAATGTATGAAAGAGCAATACTTCGCCATTTATAACTACTTCACTCGTGCCTATTTTATTCACATAATGACGTGGAATCATTTCGACCTGAAACTTTTTTTTTATTATTATTAATGTTTTTTAGAACTTTGTAAATTAAATTTACAAAGTTCTTCATTTACTTTTTTCAACACCAGTTCTTCATTACATTTTTTGCTGCAATAAGTATATGTTTTAAAATCTGTCTCTCTCTTGTTTGTTTTAGATAAGTTTTTTTTTTTTTTTCAATTTATTAAAATAAATTATGCTAGAAAGGTTTTATAGAATATTTAGTAAAATGACAGGAAAATTAGTGCTGAAGAAGGAAAAAAGTTATAGATTGTGAAACAACACACCAGTCGTTTCCACTCAAAATAATTAAGCTTGACCCATCATCAGGAAAAGATAAATTGACTACAAGTTCAGCATAATGCCATCGACGAAATGTAGTAGCATAAAAACAGTTTGTCTTCAAAACCTTGAGGTCGATAACCGAGTTAAAAACTACGTTTACCATAAAGCGAAGATTAGAGATAGACGTGTGTTTGAAATGCAAAAATTTCAATTTTTTAAAAGTGTCGTTTTTTCTGTCATTTTGTTAATATCAAAATTCCTATGTTCATCCATTTTTTAATACATAAAAAGTTGAATAAATGGATGTATAAGAATATTTTAGGCTACAAAATTTCTTTCCAATAGTGGGGTTTCGCGATTATCAAGAAAATTATTAGATAATAAAATTTGAATAATTCTGACAACAGTAAAATAAGTTCAGACAACCCGACCCACATTAAAATAATAATAATAATAATAGTAATCTGCATGAATTTTATCAGTTATTACTACACATATTTTACTCCTTTTATATTTTATTATTATTATTGTTGTTGTTGTTTTTAAATAAAGTGGTCAGAAAACATAAAAATGATTTATCAATTTACACATCTAATAACTTTCCTGTTAAAGCAAACTGGTACATGCGTCATGAAGATATAACCAAAAGAGTTTACATAGCGAATTAACAAAAAAAAAAAAAAAAAAAAAAAAAAAAAAAAAATCGTTAGATCAGTTTTTTGAAACACTCATTTCCTAGATTTGCAATTGCTTCCACCTAATAAGGACTTTTGTCAATTTTCATGTATTAAGCAAGTATTACATGCTAAAGAGCGAGTAAAAAGGGGTTTATGTAGCAAATTTGAAGAAAGTTAAAGTCGTTTTTGAGATATTGGCTCACTGTCCCACTGATAATTTTCACCAAAACTTAGTGAACTGATCTGTTCACCATAAACTAACAATTGCATACGAAATGATATCTAAAAAGGAATTAATATAGCGATTTTGAAGAAAATCCATTAAGCTGTTTTTAAGAGACAGCACTTGTGAGACATAAAGTAGTTGTGTATTTTATAGGTCGTTTATCAATTTTCCTGAACTAACAAGTACAAAAGGACATCCAAAACAAAGTTTATATAACTTTGAAGAAAATCGCCAGTTTTTGAGATTTCCAGTTTTCAACAAAAGTTGGAAAAATCATCTGTACACTATACCTGTCTTAATCAGAAGTTCTTCGTTCTTTATTAGTTTTGTAGATATGATAATCAGAAAATTTCCAGAAACATATACACATATATACAATACAGATACACAAACACACAGACCAATTGCCAAAAAACACTTTTCTGACTCACGGGACCTTAAAATATGTAAATCAGGTGAAAACTCGATATCAAAATTTTTGACCGAATACAATGCTTTCATTATCTACGGTATTCGGATTATGGAAATGAATAATAATATTAATAATTAGTTGACACAAATCCTACCATAATTTCAGATAGAAATCATTATGTTATTGAAGAAATTGTTTAATAGCGTACTTCAAATAGTTTGAATCTATAAGCTGTTAATAAATATACTTATTTATAGGCCCGTAAAAAATAGAAGGACTCCATGAATCTTTATACATTTCATGCGATAGTGACATATATTACACCTACAAACTTTTAGTTGTATACTTATAATAATTTTCATTTAAAAATAATTGATGAATTGACTAATTTTTCTTCTTTTTTTCTTTTATTTCCTGAACACAGTTCTTCGTTATCTGAATAAATAAATAAAGCCCAACCCAAATGCTGACGCAGCAATTATCAGTTACATTTTGTTGTTGTTTTATGAAAGAAGTACAGTGGTTTTCTGTTCTGATTTAGTGTGTAGGATTTCTCACGCATGCAAAAACTCAAGAAAAACAATTTCACTTGTTAACAACTAACCAGGAAACTTTTTTTGTATAAGTTGAGGAATCGCTCGCCCTTCCCCATGAGGGGATAAATTTTCAGTGGTGGTATTTTTCAAAAGAAACTCATCAATAAATTTCAAGGAAATGACTGAATTAAATTTGTGGTAAATAAAAAAACAAAGTTATAAATTATTTTCAAAAAAAAAAAAAAAAAAAAAAAAAAAAAGAAGGAAGAAAAAAAAAAAAAAAAAAAAAGAAGAAGAAGAAGAAGAAAGCATTTCTTCAGAAGTTGGCACAAAATTGATATATTATTATTATTATTATTATTATTATTATTATTATTGACAAACACTGTTCTAAAATGAAAATCGTTTCCATGCATTCAGGAAAATGATTTTAACAAATTATTTGCACTACGCGAATTTACATAATAAAAAATATAAAAGAATGTTTTGTGGTGCCACAACATACTAGTTTTTGTTAAAAATAATAAAATCAATAAATTTGCTTTAAAATATCACAGATGTATAATATAATCGTTCGTTTAAAGATATTGACGAATGTTTTTCAAAAATACTCATATTGCGATCCGGACATAATATCGCGGGACACAATCTCGCCGGACAAAACCTCGCGTCAAAAAAATAGTAGGATCTATTTGAAAATTTGATTTTGTGTCACGTGTGATCTCTGGAGGGGGCCACAGGGCTTTATAAATATTAATTAACTAATTAAAATAAATAATTAAGTAATTAAATAAATCATAGGGTTGAATTTCATTATTTTATCTATGATTATTTTTAAGTTATTTTATCTTTTGCTTTTCACTATACAAAATACATTTTAAAAATCGTGTACATCATTGCTGACATTAAAGTTGAACACCGTTCACAAACTTGAATTAAAAGTTTTAAAATTAATAAGCACGATTGAATTCATTATGACTAATTCTGACAAAAAATAAATAAATATAGTTTTTAAACTTTTTTATGTATAAATAAAAAAATTTATTGTAGGTTTGTCAGAATGTCAGTGCTCTAACTAAGGTATGTGTTGTCATGCAATTTTATTTATCATAAATAGTAATTACCAACTCATTTTACTTTGTATTCATTTACGTCGACGATATTTTGTCCCCAAGCCCTCATATTGGAAATTTACTCTATCTGGTATACTTCTCCCTCAGGGGTGGAGGAAGCGATGTTTGTACATTAAAGAAAAAAAAAAAAAAAAGCGGAAGAAGTAAACTTTTTAGACTACTATCACTTTCATAAATTTTTGAGCGCACACAAAGAGACAGACAGACAATTTCTCAAATTATGTTCATGAGAACAACTCAAAACGTGCAAAATCTATCGAAAACCGGATGTCGAAAAATTTCCCGAATCTAATGCTTTCTTCATAAAACTACACTGAAGGAAGAAAAAATAAATAAAACATAAACTATAAATAGTTATGATTGTTCTAATAACTTTCGCCCGTCCATATAATATAAATATATAAATTAAGATCCGTAATTTTTATTTTATTAAATCAATTAAAATAATAATAACAATGATAAAATGCTAGAAGGTTAGCGACTATCATAATTTACTAAAACGGATCAACTGGATAATTGTTATATATTTCTAGAAATCCGTTTGTTATAACAATGGCTTTAGAGTCAAACATTTAAAAAATAATAGTATTTAAAAAATAATACAAAACCAAATTAATAATGGAATTACTTACTCATATATTCTTTTTACAAGATTTTCAACCTAGATGAGGCACCCGCAGACTACAATAACGAACAAAAACTTCGTATGTAATGGCGGACAGCGAGGGAATTTCAAATCAACAGAAAAAGAATCACAGCGCCCTCTATGCATACAAATTGGTTATGGCATAATAATTTGTGGCCACAACATGAAAAACATGAGGTTGGCCGTGTGGTGATAGCCTGCATAAGGCCATCTGTGTCTATGGGCCACCGACCATTTTGCTTTAGGCTTCCATCACTGCTGGCAGCCCTAAAAGGCCCGCTGCTGGAGTTATATGGGGCAACCGGCAACTGATGGCAAGTGCAGGATGCCAGCAGTAGGCCATAACGAGCCCGCCAGTATAAGTTTTGCTGGGAAGTGTTAGTTAAGTTCTGTCGATAAATTTGGGCTTATACTTTTGGTAGTTTATCAATCTATCGATCTATATATATATAATTTCAGGTGATACTTGCAGTAAAATTACTTAAGTAATATCAAAAGAACTCTTTTCCCCTTATATTTATATATTATTATTTAAGAAACTGTTAGTTAAATTCTGTCGATAAATTTGGGCTTATTCTTTTGGTAGTTTATCAATCTATCGATCTATATATATATAATTTCAGGTGATACTTACAATAAAATTACTTAAGTAATATCAAAAGAACTCTTTTTCCCTTATATTTATATAGATATTACTTTCTTTCAGGTTCTTTTTTCTCGGCCATCCTTTTTTTTTTTTTTTTTTTTTTTTTTTGCATGGCAACAAATGCTACAAATAAAAAAATACTACCTTTTCAAGAAATCTTTTCTGGAATCTTTCTTCTATTGGTGTAATAGTTCTTACTCAAAGCGATTTAAATAGTTTTTATAGTACCTTACAAAAGGTTGAAAAACTTATATCCTTGTAATTTTCAAAAGGAAAAGTATTCTAATATTTATTTTAAAAGTATAAGGATAAAACTTTTAAATTAATTTTGATAGATTTAAAGTAGTTTATATTCGTACGATATTTAACATTTACAACATAAATCAAAATGGAAATAAAATATCAGTTTTTTATGTATAACTCATATTTTAAAACGTGTTCGACCTTTTTACAACAATATTTTTCTTGAGTTATCATATACACAAACTAACAAACTAGCATGCTAACAAACTGTCATCCTACTAAAGACATACTTGCCAACATTTCAATTAATATTTCGTAGTACTGCTAGTACTTACAATTTTTCTACATAGCTTTTATTGTAGACAAATTTTCTCTGAATATAATTATGATTAATCTTTTGCCGGTCCCATTTAATGTCACTCTTATGCTTAATGTTGTCAAATTAAAGAACTATTTTATTCGATATCCATCACTAAATTTTGTAAATATTGCCTAATGACTTCGAAGGTTATACAGCTAATGTATATATATATATCATATATCACTCCTTAAAATAATTGATGACAGTTGAATAAAACAATTCCTCTATTTGACAACACAGTTTAGATAGCTTTAGATTGTTAGGGCCGCAAAGGGTTAAACTAGAAAGGAAAGCTCTCCAAAGCCGCGTGAAAAAAATTGGTGGTATGAACAGTAGTAAGGAATATTTATTGGTAAGTATGAGTACAGACGAACACTACGTCGATTTTGTTATTTTCCCATTCATCATATCTTAAAACGTGTTAACGTAACGTAAAAAAACAAACAAAAAAAAAAAAAAAAAAAAAAAAGCTCTCCAAAGCGGCGTGAAATAAATTGGTGGTATGAACAATACTAAGGAATATTTATTGGTAAGTATGAGTACAGACAAACACCACGTCAATTTTGTAATTTTCCCATTCATCACATCTTAAAGCGTGTTAATGTAACGTAAAAATAAATAAATAAATAAAAATAAAAATAAAAAAACTTTTCTCTTAAATTTCTTCTATACGGCGTACTGCATTCGTTTAAATATGAATACAGTTTACAGATCAATTTGCACGGTCACAGAATGCATGCCCCACTCACTAAGCTACCCTAGCTACACTTCTATACATTTACCTTATTCTAATTTGAATTGTTGTTTTATTTTTATTAAGGTTATTTTCATATTTCAGTTTTCAATCAATTCCATAGTATTTCCAAGCCAATAACTTTCATAATGCAAAAATTTTTTAGATGAAAATTAAAATTATGTGGATGCTCCTGAAAGTTTAGATCTTTATTTATTTATTTATTTTTATTTTTATTTATTTATTTATTTTTTTTTTTTTTAATGAAAGTAATCTAAAGAATACACTTTAATTAATGTTACCCTCTTCTCTTATATTAAGAAAATCGATAATTTTGGAAGTTTTCAAAGTAGCATTTTCGAATTTAATGACGTTTATCCCAGCAACATATATTATATTTTAAAACTGGTCCAATACCTTTACGATGAGAATAATCCTCATAATATACGTTTATGCGAAAATTCCCTCCCCCTGTTCGCCAACGTTAAGAAAATTTTAAATTTCCGATAACTTAAGAATATTTCAAATTAGAATTCTGAGAAGAAATAAGCTTCTTTCCATTGTTATAACCGATACTTTAAAATTGGACCTGGCCATTTTTTTTTCTTGTGATATCGTATACCATAGATACCAACATTTTAATTTATTCCGGAGTATTTTTAGCTCCGCTTTTATTTCGCACCACTTAATTTTAGAAATATTTTCTGTAATATACAACGTCGATAAAATAAGAAAAAAAATATTAAAAAATAAGTGGTATGGCGGGGCTAATATTACCTCGGAATAAATTAAGATGTTGACATCTATGAATACACACCGGCAAACAAAATAACAAACTGACAAACTACAATCTAGCACCAAGTCGATATTGTTATTTTGAATTTCTCACACCTTAAAACGAGTTAATTTTTTGGGGGAAACCCTAAGGTTCTTAGACCTGCAGTATGGTTGAGAATTAAGTTATATTAAAAAATGTAAGTGCAAGACATCAGTTTTAGCAGAAGATCAAATTCCGAGTTTAATTTCCCAGAAAAAAATCAGTTTTGTTAATTATTCACGTGTAACTAAATATATTTATTTTTCATATCGAATAAAATATCTCGAACATTAGTTTTGTTGCAAAAATAAATGTCATGCCATAGTACTGGAATAAACAAGATTTTTCGAATTTTTAAATATGTAAAATGGATATTCATGAAGCATTTTACAGATTTAAAAATTCGAAAAATCTTGTTAATGATATTTCTTCCACTCCATTCTTCTCTGATGCTTGGAAATTACTCACGTAACTTAGATTTTCGTTTAATTTTGATATTTTTTAGATTTTCAGATTTTGTTACAAGTTTAATCTTACTCATTTATTTATTTTTCTTGTTTGTATTTTACAATTCTACTGACACCAGTAGTTATATTTACATTCTACTTTATATGGTTTTGCTTTTCATTAAAAACGGTTTTGTGCGTTGCCGCTTTGACTGCAACACTCGTGCTTACTTTGTTCGCCTGATGAAGGGTCGTGTGCTTTTCCAACCCTAAACAATTGTTGCGAACGCCAAAGAATTATTATTGATGTGCATACAGCTGATTCGGTAGCCTAAAGCGTACCGTCTTCAGTGCAAAAAGAATTCTGAATCTGGAGAAGTGCTCGTATATATAGGAGAGGGACCGGATTTAGTTCAACCAATAGGATTACGGAAGAGGTGGGGAGTGTGGCCAATAGGAATTAAAGAATGTGTAGCAGTGTAAACAGTAGAAAAATTAAGGAAATGTGGACTGAATGTAAAATTTCCAACAATCAGACAAATAGGGAACAGCAAAATCACAATTTACAAGGTTTTTAAAATTTTTATAAATATGAAAAGCTTCAAAGAAATCGAGTTCATGAATGGATTTAGGTCTGCAAATTATTTTAGCTGAATTAAATTTAAAATTATGATTTTCCTCCCAATAATGTTTAGAAATAGCCGATTTATTGGTTTCTTGTTTGCGGACGTAATTCATATGTTCTTTTAGACGAAATTTAAGACTGCGTTTAGTTTGGCCAATATATGATAAACCGCACTGACAGGAAATACTACAAATGCCCCAAAAATTATGCATATCAATAGGATCTTTTAACTGAGAAAAAGTGAGTTTATTGGAAGGCGAAAATATTATTTTAAAATCATATTGTTTGAGAATTTTAGCTATGGTTTGACTGGTTTTAGAAAAATAGGGTAAAACAATACTGATATTAGATGTGACTGATTTAGTAGACGAAATACGAGGGAGTTGTAATTTTTGGATAGCTTTGTCTATAATGGAAGGGTCATAACCTCTGTCAATTGCGATGGCTTTCAGGTATTTAATTTCAGATTTCAATAAAATAGGATCTGAACAAATGTTAATGGCACGGTTTACAAAAGTATAGAAAGCAGCCATTTTTTGGTTAGGTGGATGACATGAACGCGCATGGGGAGGAAGGGAGACTGCAAAATTTTTACGATAGACAGTGGTTGAAAATCCATTTACAGTGCGAGAGACGAGGGTATCAAGAAATGGAAGGGAGCCATTATTTTCTATTTCATATGTAAACTGGATATTACTGTCAATTGAATTTAAGGTTTCTAAGACATGGTCAATATTGTGATGAGATATGTCGATAAGCGTGAAGGTGTCGTCAACGTAACGGGTCCAAAAAGAAAAAGATATTTTCTTAAAAAGCTTGCTTTCGAAATAGTGCATGTAAATGTCTGCGAGAATTGGGGAGAGAGGGGAACCCATGGCTAAACCTTCAGACTGACGATAGAATTTATTTTGGAAAGAAAAAGTGGTTTGTGATAAACATATGCGGGTAAGCGAAATTAATTCTTGTATTTCAAAAGAGGTGAAATGAAACTCTTTTAATCTATTTTCGAGACAGCAGAGGGCGCATATTGGCCACACTCCCCACCTCTTCCGTAATCCTATTGGTTGAACTAAATTCGGTCCCTCTCCTATATATACGAGCACTTCTCCAGATTCAGAATTCTTTTTGCACTGAAGACGGTACGCTTTAGGCTACCGAAACAGCTGTATGCACCTCAATAATAATTCTTTGGCGTTTCTGACGTAGTAGTTTATTCCTGTTTTAATATTCCAACGCCAAGTCTCCTGCTATTAATTGTTGCGAGTTTATTCCATTTTATGGTGTTTATTCAAAGTTTTGTAATTTATAATTTAGTCTTTTACTATAGCGAATTTTTTTTTCTGGAAATAGTGGTGTTAAAAATCGAAAAGGTTAGCAGTTATGCAAAAATGCATAGTCTATTTTAAGGGAATTCAACATCTTTGAAATAATAAAAATTTAGCGAAAATATCGATTTTAGCAAAATAAATTCCATATTTCAAAGAACATTCTTTCAAGATTTCAGAAACACAATCATATTTTTTTCAGTTACACAATATATTTTCCTTTAAAGTAAAGCATTTTCATTTAACATTAGTATAATCAAGACAAAAAATATTCCTTTTAAGTGAATTATCTAAATTTTTTGTTTGAGGAGCCGAGTTTACTTAAAAAGAAGAAAAAAAAAAAGCAATAATCTGCAAAATTTCAGATGGTAGTCTTAATTTTATCAGAAGTATAAATAAACTGAAAAATACAGAGAGTTATGACTAAATTTTCTCGATAGAATGATAAAATTAAAAATACATTTATATTGCACAAGTAATATAGATTTTAACATTATTTTTCTTTTTGTAATTTCTTATGTTTTGTAATTTCAGTTAAAAATATTTTGTTAGCTAAATTTTCTTTTCTAGTTAATTGAATCTCTTAAAGTAAATACATAAATTCAAATTTTAAAAATTTTGTATTACGTCTAGAATTATTGATCTTCCACTATTATTTTATTATTTTGTTCATGTTACTTTTATTTTCATCTTGTAGCATTACATATTCCTTTTAAGACATTCTTTGTTAAATAAAAATGACTAATCATCCAATGTGAGTTTTACAATACAGCTAATAACAAATAGAATTTACAACCATACTAAAAAAAAAAGAAAAATTATATGTTAAAAAAAAAGAGTTTTTTTATTATTTAAAAATATTTAAATGAGTATTAACTTTGTGAAAAATGTAAAATATCCAGAAAGAAAAGAAAATAGAAAATATTAAAGGATGAAACATAATAATGCAGCTTATTTTTTTATATACATAATTTCTACTTCATTATCTCCGTTTATTTATTTATTTATTTTTAAATATTTTTTATTTATGAAGACAATTAAAAACTTGACATGAAAACACAGATAATGTTTATAATTTAAGTCACAATACATATATTATATTATCTGAAAGAATACTTGCATATGTATTCGTGTATTATGTATCCTTCAAAATTTATCTGGAAAATATATTTATATCTGTTGATATTTGCTATCTTAAGAATTGCATACGTAGCAAAATAAGGAAAATAGATTTCAAAAATTGACATGCCATACACTTTTATTCATGAAATATGTATCTGAATTATCTCTTTTTGGCCGAGATGTGAATTTCTAATATTTTTGTTCACGTTGAAAAAAATTTAAATTCAGTGCTTTTGCAAAATTTTGAATAAAGAAATTATAATATATTTTACAGATAAATCTTATTAATTTACATTAATAAAATTTATTTGTTCATTTAATATTTTAACGAGATTGTATTAGAAATATACTAATTAGATTTTTTTCTGATGTACTATATATATATATATATATATATATATATATATATATATATATATAAGGATTGAATTACTGCTTATATGTAGAAGAATTAAATGCAAAGTCAAACAAAATGAAAAATATTTACTACTAGCAGGGTTTGCCTGTTTCGGAAAAAGAAAAAAAAAGCAATCATTATATTTTCGATCACTTTCTAAATAAAAATTAAAGAAAAAATTCCACTGAAATCGCTTAAAACCTCCCTTCTGGACTTCTGGTTCCTATTGCTTGCATTTGCACCTTAACGGGACGTTTCAATCCAGGTGCTAATTGGTCAATAACTGGCGCTGCAATTATTCAAGAACTACGTTTTTCGGACAGATTATCGTTTTCACTGTGTGATAACAGATGACATCACTAAACAATCTTCTTAGTCGAGAAATTTTTAATTAATTAAAAAAAAAAAAAACATTCAAAAATTCGAAAATTGAGTTCGAGGGGCATCTTTGTAAATTGCTAACTTTTCTATTAATTATCCGCAAAACCACATGTGCTCTTGGATTTCACAACCTACACGTTAGTAACATGATGCTCTAATAAACTAAAATAATGACCCGTGTAAAATCTTATCGCTTTTATACTTCTATCGCCAGAGTCAATAATTTCAGAAATTCAGAGATTTTAATTAATTTAAATAAATAAATAATAAGAAAATAATTCGGAAATCAGAGAAGCCCCAATAAGGACCTCCATACAAAATAGCCGTTTACCAACAAAGACACGGACACATACACATACACACATCTTCGTTTATTATGTTATTACGAAAAATTTGTCGACTTTCTTGGGTGAGGAAGTAGTTCGTAAAGAAAAAGGCAGGTTCTAATCGATGCTCTTTATTCAACGTAATTTCTCGAATCAGTACAACAACGGATATTCTCTATACAGACCAATAATACTGTTATTTTATCGAATATTCAAGTAGCAGATCAATGAAGCTGTCACTCGTCCCGCAAAAATCACTATTTGACGAATGTTTTAGAACAGCCCAAGAAAACAGTCACTTGTTCCACGGTAGTACTGTAAATAACATCAAATACTTCAGATTAGAAATCTTCACTAGCTCACGAACAAAGTTCTGTTGCTTAGACCCCAATCTCCAAAGTACGCAATCACTCAATACGTCTCTAAACATCTGTGAATCGCAGTGACTACACACTCACTGTCTGCAGAAGTCAACTCAACTCTATTTATACCTCTTGCAGGCAATTCCATCCAGAATCCCACGGAAAATTCTAGCTATCGGACCCCATGCGTTGTAGAGTTTCAAAACTTCCGGAACCCTAAACTACTCTTTTACGCCGAATTTGGTCGCCAAGTCGCAAGATTCGTCACCAAGCCGCCAAGTTCATGGAAAATGGTGACTTCACTGAAAGTGAATAAACTGTCTACTTCATTTTTACTTTGCTCTGTAAAACAACTTTCACTGCAATAGTACAAACGATGCAGGGCAAAATACTTAATTCGTTGTAACAATATGCACAGATGATATTCGAATGTCATTACCGCAATAAAACAGATAATCTAATTTAGATTTTACAAAAAATTTCTGTCACTTCATTTTAATAAATTTTTTTAGAATTAATGAAAAAAAAAATATCATTTATGTCAGTATACTTTATCAACATATTCTTTTTACTTTCTTTTCTTTTCTTTTTCTATTTTTTTTTTTTTTTTTTTTTTTTTTTTCTTAACAGTATTTAAATTATTTTTTTTAAATATATTAAGTTAACATTTTGTTTTCTTTTGTTGGCTTGTAAAATTATTCACATTATTCAAAATATTTTAATGAAGTTTAGTAGCAAAGCTCAAAGTATCCGTCCTTTTTTCAGAACACTTTGAACGATAAGAAATTGCCGCCTTTTTTTCTACCATTATTTTTTATAGAATAACTTTTACCCTATTTAATCTCGACACATTACTTTAAAATACGTTAAAGGTTTATGTATGAAAACAATGATAGCAAAAAGGACGAAATTTATTATTTCAGGAAGCATTCTAAAATAGAAAGTGGAGACTTTGGGCTCTGAAACAGTTATTTAAAAAAAAATATATAAAGAAAATGACGAGTAAAATACATCAACTTATGACAAAAATACTTTTGCTAGAAATGTATTTCTAATTATCTTGTGCTTAACACAATTTCGAAATAAACTATATACATTTGTTCTGCAATTAAAAGTATCAAATAAATAGTGTTGCATTAAACTTGCAAAGGAATAAGATAACACTACTCGGCATGAAAATTGCATCTGACACCATTTCAGCATATTCTTATATAAAATGGTCTCCTGAATCCGAATATGACGCCCATTTTTCCCTATCACCCACCGTGTTTTAGGAATGGCCCCCTATTTTTTATCATTTTTCGGTGATTTTATGGCTATAAGTTTGATTTTTAGGTGGGGGGAGGATTATTTTAACCGCTAAATATCTTCTGAAGGGCTACAAAGATGGAAAATTCTAAAACATGGACATTTGCGACAAGGGAAAAATTTTGGAAGGGATTTGCCACTGAAATTATGCATTACATATCTTATATATTTTTAATCTGTTATTAATGTTATTTTTTAAACTTTATATCTTTTGTTTTTAGGTGTTTAATTAATTATTTTTCTTTTTTCAAATCAAATTCATGGTCATAAAATTATCGAACAGGGAAGGAAATTGAGGGAGGGGGTGGTGTATCTAGAAAACGGTGGGTGACTGGGCAAAATGATAGTCATATTCGAATTCAGGAGGCCATTTTTGATAAGAATCAGCAAGAATGGTAACAGATCTCTATTTTGTTTTTTTCTTGCAGAGCAGTGTAATATATGAAAAAGGCAACTATTTATACGTTCGAAAAATTTGAAGCCAATTTATCATCACATGAACGAAGGAAAAGTATACAAGTACACTCTTTTACATATTTAGAGGTTTACCACAAATGCTCTACATTTCTCAAGTTAAAGTTTTTATATGTGATTTGGATAGGGGGAAAGAACAATTACTTTTGGTAGAAGGATATGAAAAAAAAAAAAAAAAAAATTAGTACCTAATATAGGCCGACTTCTAATTTTCGCCTCAAAAAGGAGTGTAAACAATTCTATTATTGTTTGGAAATTTTTAGTTACTATACCTCATGGTGGGTAATTATCAGAACGCGAAAAAGGCTTATCTGAATCTTATAGTAATAGTGAAAAAATAGTTGAAAATAACAAATCGCGAATAAAATAGAACGATCTCAAAATATATTGGAAATATTCTTCTGATAAAGGCAACATATCGGACAACTGAACAACCAGGATGACTGTCTGTATTTTTCTCAAAACATAATCATCGAATTTTTTAAGCATCGTGTAATTCTACACTACCAACTAATCAGATAAGGAAACAATGTGATTTTAAAATGCTTTTAAAGTCCTCTGTTAAAATCCTCTTACATTGTTGTAAGAAGATTAAAGATTGCATCATATTTTATAATAGTCCAAAATAATGGAAGACTTAGACGGAACTGGAAAAACATGCGATGAAATTAATATTAGATTTTTCCTAATTTTTGTCATACCTATTAGGTTTATTTCTTTAGAAATCGACATTTTGCAATCGCTTCGTTTATCTTTATCTCTCTCTCTATATATATATATCTATGTGTAATGAAAATTTTGCCATCACAATAACTCTCGAAATATTGCTCCAAATCGAACCAAATTTGGACAATTAACATATCTTATAAATATCTTTGATGGGTTCGTTAATCAAATTGCTCCACCTTTTTGTTTTCAAATGGCCGCCACTTGAAAATTTCAAATCCACTTTGTAAAAAGCGTACTTAAGGCCAGAATTGCTTTTTTTGGATGCAAATATAGACAATATAAGGGTCTCAACGGAGATTGTTAATGAACTTTATCCGCCAATTTTAACAAAGTGGCGGATATCTTAAATTAAGTGGAGCAACTTGAAATCAGTGTACCACTTGAAAATTTAACATCACAATAACTTCCGAAATATTACTCTAAATCAAACCAAATTTGGACAGTGAACTTATCTTATAAATATCCTGGATGAGTTTGTTAACCAAGTTGCTCCGCCGTTTTATTTTCAAGTGGAGGTTACTTGAAAATTTCAAATTCACAATGTAAAAACTATATTTAAGATCAGATTTGCTTCAATTTTGATGTATACAAAGACAATTTAAGGGTCCCAAACAAGTTTATTAATGAGCTTCATCGGCCATTTTGAACAACGGATGTGCATTTTTAAGTGCGGATGTTATAAACTAAGCGACACAACTTGAAATCACGATACCACTTGAAAATTTATAATCATGATAACTTTTTTAATTCTGATTCAATTCGAATCAAAGTTGGACAATGAATGTATCATATAACTATCTTAATGAGTACACTGATCAACTTGTTCCGACATTTTGTTTTTAAGTTGAGGCCACTTGAAATCATGCTGCCACTTAAAACTGTGCCATCATGATAATTTTTAAAATACTAAACGGATTCAAACAAAAGTTGGATACTGAACTTGCGGTTGAAATATCTTGGATAAGTTGACTTGGTAACTTGCTCCAGCATTTTATTTACAAGTGGCGGCCACTTGAAAATTTGCCATTATAATAACTTTTGTAATACTGAACCAATTCGTATTAAATTTGGGTAGTAGATTTATCATTCAAATATCTCAGATGAGTTCGCTGGGCATATCACTCCGCTTTTTCGTTTCCAAATGGCGGCCACTTGAAATCACGGTGCCACTTGAAAATTTCTTATCACGATAATTTTTGAAATACTAAATTTGTTTGAACTAAAGTTGGACAGTGAACTTATCATACAACTACCTTGGAAGATTTCACTGGGCAAGTTGCTCCGCCATTTTGTTTCCGAGTTGCAGCCACTTAGATATTTGTCACTTGGAAATTTGTCATAACAATAACTTTTGAAACGCTGCTCTGATATGAACCAAAGTTGGACTGTGAACTTATGCTTCAAATGTCCAGGATGAGTTTGCTGGGCAACTTGCTCCGTCACATTGTTTCCAAGTGGTGGCCACTTGAAAATTTGTTATCACGATAACTTTCGAAATACTTAATCAATTCAAACCAAAGTCGAAAAATTTATTTATTGTTAAAATATTTATGATTTCAGTAAGCATGTTTCTCCGCAATTATTATTATTTTTTTTTTCAAGTTGTGGCCACTTGAATGCTTCCATTGGAGAATTTGTTGTCTCGATAACTTTTCAAATACTGAATTTAATCGAAACAAAGTTGTACAGTTGACTTCTGTTACAAATATCTTGGATTAGTTCACTGAGCAACTTGCTTTGCCATTTTGATCCAAGTGGCAGTCGCTTAATTTTTCAGCACGGTAACTTTTGACATTCTGAATTAATTCAAACTAAATTTGTGCAGTAGACTTATCTCACAAATGTATTTGATATATTTGTTTGCCAACTTAGCCCGTGGTCTTCTGTCCAAGTGCCGGCCGGCCACTTGAAAATTTTAAATTCACATAAAAAGGTATTTTTAAACCGATGTACTTAAAACTCCATAATGTACATAGCCAACATCAATATTTCTACCAAGACCATTAATAATTTGTAGCCGCCATTTTGGTTTCAAAATGGCGGCTACTTGATAAGAAAAAAAATAAATCAACCTACCCTTTCGAATAAGCCGAAAGGACTTGTTTTTAATTTTTCTTTAACTTCTTAAGAACTTTTCTTCCTCTATTTAACATTGCATTAAGGCTTCAAAAGGAATTCCTATTTATTTATTATGAAATTAAAAGTTTAGAACATTGTGTATATTGAAAATTTCTTGTTTATTGGAAAATCATAGCCGTAACTGTGCAAATAATTTAAATCGAATTACTTCACATAGATATCGTAGTTTCCAAACTTTCTAATTATTTGATTCGATTTATCATCAGTATTATTTTAAAGAAATACGTCAAATACATTTTCGACGATTATAAAACAATTATAAAAATTGCTTAATTAGTTATTCAAGAAATTTTGCAGCTTAAGTGTAAAATTTTGACTGTTTGGCTAAACATATTAACTTGTGAATAATTCAATTCTAAAGTACTTTTAAATTTCTGCTTGTTAATCAAACATTATCAAACATCTGCCAGACCTTAGCCAAGGCGAGTTTGGGGGATTCAACCTCCCCAGAAATTATGCAGGCTTATTGAATTTTTTTCATTTTTATGCCATTTTTAACACTGAACATTGTGTAATAAAGTTTGAAACAGCCCCGGAATTTTTTTCTGGCTACGGTCATGAATATCTGTCATTATTTAAAAATAATTGTAATATTTGTAATATCAATTATTTATCTGAGAAAGTAATTTTAAAACACAATCTTTTCAGATAAATAAAATAAACACCAGTAAATAGTAAGGTTCATCTAATTTGACAATGGTTAAAAAAGTGGTCGACCAGTTTGCACTTATAAATCATAGCTCAACTATTTGTGTACTCACGTGACCTTCACGTGAGTACAATTTCGACTGCGGGAAAATTGTTTTAGCGAATTTTTTCGCAGAAAATTTGCAGCAGTTTTGTAATTTTACAGCGCAATTAATTTAGAAAAGAGCTGTAAATTTCAGCAGAGATCGCAGTCACATAAATTACGCTTTGCTACACATTTACAAGAGATTTTTTTTTTTTTTTTTTTTTTTTTTACGGTGGAATAATTAAAAGATGAAAAACTTTCTTAAATATATTTAATGTTTTTCGTTATTAAACATAAACAAAACGTTTTGGATTCAATTTATATTCTTAAAGCTCAGAAAAATACCATATAATTAAATTGTAAGACTTATAAAATGTAATAAACGCAAAGTTTTTCTTTTTTTTTTATTTACTTATATGAATATAAGGACTCTATTTATATTTTAATAATTCCTTGTCCCATTTGCAAAACATTATGCATACTTCCAGTTTTAAATGCGTTTATACTTAAAATTGCCAAAAAATAAAATTTATTTTATCAAAGTGAATATTTTATATTGAATATTCTTTTTGATACTTAAGTTTTATTTTAAAGTTCATTTCAATTTTCAAAGTAACCTTATTATATTGATTCTCTCCCTAATCATTACGCTTTTATAGTCTCAGTATTATTTTAAAAGTGATCTTGTTTTAAAAGCCAATTGATTTTGGCTTATCGTAAACTGAAATTGAACATCAAAAGAAATTCAAAAGTAAACAACATCATTAGAAAACAACTTAAACAAACAACGGTTTTAAATTTCCCTTTCCATCTTTAAAACTACTTTTAAAATGAAAATTGATTTAAAGCACAATTCAAGTTTAATTAATGTTATTAAAATAAGTGGAAGTACTTGTTCCATACAAATTAAATCATTAACCCAGTGACATTGTATTTAAATACCCTAATTGTTGCTGCGAAATTAAATTAAATTTGTAATTTATTCCAGAGCCTTTTTAATACTTGCGTTTTTTCAAAGCACTTTTTTGAAGAACAATTTTCTTTTTAACCCTTTAACTGCCATCGGCGTACAGGGTGTAACCTCATTTCCTAAGACAAAGGTGGCGCTGGCATCTTTTTCACTCATGCAAATGGCGATTCTGAACATCACAAATTACCTATTGGTAAAATTGCTTAAAATTACACCTGCGAACTTTCATACATCAAAAAAGCTCTAGAAATTTACCACTCGAAGGCAATCCAGAATTCTAGTGGCCTCTTATTATTCTCTGACACTATATCTGCCCTCCAGACCATCCTACGGGGCAACTCTCAACATATCCAGGATATTATTGTGCTCATGAACAAAACTATTGCAGCCCAGAAGACATGCATACTGCAGTGGATACCAGCGCATGCCAATATTTACGGAAATGAGCAGGCTGACAGCCTCGCCAAAGAAGCAAGAAATAGTTCTCAAGTTTCCAATAGCTTAACTCTCTCCGATGCAGACGCAATAGCCAGCCGTAGGCTTTCCTCCCAGCCAATCAAGAGGAATTCTAATCCTGCCCTAAATTATAACCGTGCCATTTCATCTACTATTGCCAGGCTGAGGACAAAGAACATCAGGGGAATGAAAATTTCCCCTGATGGTCGACGAAGTTATATCTACTGCCCTCACTGTACTGACATTCAACTTTCTCCTGACCACCTTTTCGACTGTCCTGCTATATTGGTCAAGCTCTTCACTATCCAAGCTCCCTCGCATCAACTCCTCTATTCTTCAAGGGTCGTTGATGTTGCTACGGCTGTCCTGGATATCTTCGGTCCTATTTCACTCCTCTGCACCAACTTTTTGGACAAGACAACAACAACAACAACAAATTATGATTAGAATCTTTATTTTTCTTATAATTTACAAAATTAAAGTGTTCTTATATTTTTTTAACGGACTGTAGAAGAAAGTCTTGTGTGGCCACAACACACTATTTTCTGTAATTAAGTAGCGTGCATTATTATAGTAAATTTCCTTTATTAATATCACGCTACGTAAATATGCAATAGAAACACAATAAATTCAAGTGTATTGTATTTTTATAAAGGAATAAAGTCAAGTTTCTGAAAATATGTATGTTTCACAAGTGCAAATCTTATACGGCTTCAATGAGAAATTTACACAGAAATCACTTTGGGCTTATTCACAACGAACACACGAATTACTTATGTTTATTCACCATTCAGAATTACCCCACCAAAGTATTTTGAATAAATATATTCCACAAGATTGAATTTCTGCTAAAAATGAACATTTTATGAGAAGAAACCTAATGAAACGTTATGGTGATATGTAAAGAATTAAATATAAGTTATGAATTATTATCATTGTTGCGTAATATTAACCTTATTTATTTTAAATTGATTGTTAGAACCCCATGATATCCTGATTATAGCTGAATCATTGGAAGTCAAAAAAGTGTTAATTCTACCGAAAAGTTCTATCCTTTTGAATTAAAATACGACGTAGAAATTTTATCCTGGATAATATTTGAGATATTCTAGCAGTGTTGTCAGATGGCTAAGGAAAGATTCCGCCAAAAAAGGCTAAAAAAAAAATTAAAAAAAAAAGTCAGATACCGCCAGATTAAATTGTAGAAGATTTTCCGCTAAACTGAATTTGCAAGGTTTATGCACATACTTATCAAAATAAATTACATGGTGAATGTGTTAAAAAGTACATTTTATGATAGTTCTAAGAATTATTTATTTAAAATAAATATGTAACATACTTCAAAAACTTTTTCTTCCATTGTTTTTTTAAGAAACAGTTCGACAGGTGGCAAGTGTAAACGGGTAGCTCCCACCATACATATACACGCAAACGTATCTCACCGTGAAAACATAAAAAAAATGAATTCAGGAGTTCTCAAAACGTACCGATAAACAAAATTTTCATAGTACATATTCTAATGATTTCAATATATTCCTTGTATAATTTCGGAAAGTAGGATAATATAACTGACAGCACAAATTAAAAAAAAATAATAACAGTTTTAAAAATATAATACTTTCTTAATTTATTTACTGAAAAACAGTTGTGTTATTGTTTCTTTCTTATATTACTTATCAAAATGACATGACACTGAATTGATACTATTCTTTGAGATCCATTGCTAGATATTGCCCATAGCTCAGCACTAGTGCGACAGTAATCCCAACCAACCATTGTCGTAGATGTTGAATGGGTTTCAAATAGCACTAGTGCTACACAATGGGTAATTGGCGATGATCTGGGACGACCGATGACTGGCGATGATCTAGGGCGTCTCCTGACGACCCTAAGGGTCGTCAGGAGACATGTTATCAATGGATGAGTCCTAAATTAAAATGAAGTTTTATTAGTGTAAGTACAATGCAGTGCCTACCAGAAGAGCATAAATGATTTTGGTTAATGATTGAATTTCTGAAAATATCAACAATTGATCATCTTATTGAAGACAAAGACCCCGATTCTCCCCAATGATCGATGAATAATGTAACGAGATTTTGGCAAGGGCAAGGAGGGCGGAGAAAGTTGGAGTGGTTCAACTGTCCCTCCCCCTATCAAAAAAAAAAAAAAAAAAAAAAAAAAAAAAGAAAAAGAAAAAGAAAGAAAAAAAGAAAGAAAGAAAAAGAAAAAATAATAATATTGCAAATTTTTCGAAATTTTTGAGTCATACTTCATTTTTAACGCTCAGTACTATGTACTAAAAATTGAACGTCTGTCCGAAAAACTTTCTTGGCTACGGCGTTGGATTTCGACCAGCTTTAAATTTTAATTTCTCTTTATTATATATTAGAACTGGTATGTTGTCGCCATTGGAAAATTTTCTTCAATAGCGTTTCACATAGCAACTCCTTCTACCAATAAATATACACAAAAAATTCATTAACATAACTTCTCATAATTAACCTTGTGCATATTCGGTTAGTATAATTTTATATGATTGATTCTAAAAAATAGGTCATATGGTACATCACTGAAAAGAGTAATAAAAGCAACAAACGCCCAAATTGAATCAGCTAAGATTTCATAACAAATCAGTTTTAGTGATTCATAAAAGCTGGGATATAGATTTCCCATAAATAGAGAAAACTACAGCATAAGAAGGACCTCCGTCTGCCGATATGCACTCAAATTAAATCTTCATAATTTTTCTTAACAGCTTTCCCATACATGAAGCTTGTACACTTATGTATCCTAACAGCTGAGATAAAAGGCTATCCGTAAATAGGGAAAATCACCGCACAAAAGCAACAACTACCAGCTGATATGCACCCGAATTGTACCAGCAAAGTTTTTCAAAATAGCCCTTTCACATATCAAGTTACATGCATTTATGTACTACAGAAACTCAGACATAGACTTGCCATATTTGAGAGAAATTGTAGCAATGAAGCCAAAACCTATTCAGCACTATTTTATGTTAAGGTTCAACCAAACAAAATTTTGTTAAATTTCGTCCATTACTTTGTCAGATGTAGGGTTAAAACATTTTGGTAACACACACATATTTTCTAAAAATAGTCGAATTGGATTCGAAATGTATCTAATAGTGTAAATCCATTGAAAAACAGAAGTCAAAATTTTTCATGAATACAATACTCTTTTCTTGTGGGTATGGAAAAAAGTAATAATTTAGAATTAAGATCCTCTTAATCTGAAGTCTCGAAACAAATCTTTGATTTACTCTTCCGTAAATATGACTCGCTGCCACAAAGAAATTACATGTTTATTATTATTATTATTATTATTATTATTATTATTATTATTATTAATTTGGTAAGATCCTGGAGCAATACTAAGAACAAATAACAACGGAAACTATATTCCATGCAAACCGAAACTAATTATTAACCTCTCTCTCCCCCTTCCACAAGGAAATTAAGGATTCCTTGGAATTAACAGATTGGTTTTTAAACAATTCCGCTGATGCCAAAGAATGTGAAGTGTGATATTAGAAAAATATTTCCGCCAAAGCTGGGAAAAATAATCCAGATCTGGCGGAAAATCCTCAGATTGGCAACACTGTTCTTGATGGGTAACTTTTAAGATCTTCGGATACTATGGGATGGAAGCACCTGTGACAAAAGTCATCTCTTGAAATGATAATTGGTAAAATATCTTATAAATATGGTTAAAAAAAATTCCGATGTCATTTTATTAATTCAAAAGAACATAACTTTACGGTAGACCTAATATTAATTAAATAATCTGTAACATGTAATGTGCACAAATTATTAGTAAAATCTGACATAATGCACTTTTTAAATAAAATTGTTTTATGTCAATGCTTATTTTCTTAAAAATTAGACTGCTTGCTGAAGTCATATGAATATAGTCAATAAATTTTTTCTTCTTAATTCTTTTTATCATACTTTATATTTGAAAATTTAAAAAGAAAAAAATTCTGATAATGATCGAAACATAACAGCTTTTAATTAAATCGAAATTAAAATGTCTCAAAAATTAAAGTGTAATCATAATTTTTTTAATTCTTTTATGCCCCCATAATTTTAGTGACACTAGATAAAACAAATAAAATTACCCATTTTCAGCATATTTAAAAATATTTAATAAGGGAAGTAAAACTAGAAAATTAGAAGAAAACCGGAAGAATTAAATACAAAATTAAAGAAAACAAGAGACATTGCCTTTTTTTACTAATTTTCTAACACCTTATAAGATAATTTCTACTTGTTCTAAACATTGTAGAACAGTAAGATGTAAAAGATTCTCTAAGTAGATAGGTTTTTGCCTTATAAGTGACTATATTCTAATAAAAAATTTGAGTTTCATTTGATTAAAATTTGAAACATGTTAAGTATAATTTTGGGGCGCTTGAGCATTTTCCTCGAATGTTCAACATAAATCAGTTTCTGATTAAAACTCTTGCTACAGAATTAAACGTTAGTACGTACAGAAGCTCCAGATTAGATGTTGCCATTCACCAATGGGTGACCATTACTCTAAAAATGACAACCAAAAATCAAACCCTGATAGCCAAGAACGGCGGTCATGTTATAGTTTATTTATTCGACAAAATCAAAAACATTTATACCTGCCAACAACTACGTAGTCATCGATAGGTAATGACGGAATTGGTATTCTCTCATTATTATTATTATTATTAAGTTCGAATGTAATCAGAATTTAAAAAGATTTCAGTAAAGGAACGTAATAGTAAAGCTATTTCGCGAAATAGCTTTGAAGAATCGGAAATTTTATCTATTAATGATGAAATAATATAAGTATTCGGCAATTTTTGCATTATAAAACGTAATTTTTGACAATTACCAGCAAAATGATTTCACATTTCAATAATATACTGCCAAATTATCGCGTATTTCCTTAAATTGCTCTGTAAAAAAGTTGGATTACATTGATATAATCAGCCTATTTCTAAAATTATTTGCCTTATTAAATTATTTGAATTATTCACGGCAAAATGAATTGCATATCTCAATAATAGGCTATAAAATTTTCGATTATTTCTGGATTATTATTATTTTTTTTTATTTTTATGTGTGAATAGCGAGGAGATAATAGTGTATTTTGGTAATTAATTGTCTTGTATTATAAAGCATTAATTCTTACAATTAGTGGCGATGATTGTCTGTTTTGAAAAATAGTTTTGAAAAAAGCCGAAATTTTATCGATTTAAAACGAAATAATCGCGTATATCGGCATTCGAAAACAAAGTATCACATATTTCGAGAATGAGCATTAAATAGAAAAAAACGTGAATTTTATTGGTTATCAGTGTTTTATATCATAAAGTGGTTACCTAGAATGTAAAAGTTACTACCATTTTTTATCACTTTGTAGCCAGTCGCTGTTATTCATAATTGCTAGAGTGTAGAGAAGTAACGTATATACTCAAAAACTGTACATTATTAAAATAAAACGTTAACTTCAGTGTTTCTACTAAAAAGTTACTTTAAAACTAGCTCTCTGTGAGAATTTGTAGTTCTGTTCTTTCGGTACAGAGTTACATGGTATTTTGGGGAATTACAACATGGCTCTAAGATTAATTTGTAGTCTTGGGGGAGAAAAAGTAAAGACGAAAGTGGTTTTATTTAGATAATGAGACTAGAGTTTCAAAATTTCTTTCAGGCTAGTAGTAAGTCTTCAGGATATACATTCACTTTCATATATATATATATATGTGTGTGTGTGTGTGTGTGTGTATTTTTTTTAGGGGGGGGGCGGGTAATATAAGCACTCACAGACAGTTTTTCGTAGTAATGTCAGAAGTTGTGACGATTTACAAAAGTTTACTTAATATGGACAGAAAACTTAGCGCTAGATAAATAAACACAAGAATAATAAGCAGGAATAATTTTCTACATTTTCCACAACTACCGTTTCTGAATTGCCTATTGGCTCATTCGCTATATTTTATTGATTGAGTAAGCAGCCGTAAAATCCGATTTCTTTTTTATATGTAGGAGCATATTCATTTTTTTTTTTTTTTTTTTTTTTTTATGCATTTATGACGGTATGCTAAATATGCCGAAACAATTGTCTATTAACTTATTTTTTCTTTTAGCTTCAAGACGATGGTTTATTTAATTCTAACGGTTTTGATGATGAAAACATAGTTTATAGAAATTAGATAGTTAAAGCAATTAATAGTTAAATAATAATTAAAGCAAGGATTTTGGAGTGTTGTGAAAAAAGTGTTGGTTCGAGTTGCAAGTTTTAACGGCGAGGTTTGGTGTTATAGTCGCATTTAAAAATATTTTATGTGAATTGTGGTTACGATTGTTATTCAAAACAATTCTCCAGTTTGAGTATGACCCAATTAATCCATTTCCTGCCGTGATACCCATTTGGGGATCGCCTACGTTTCTATACATTTCGTGGTTATTCAGCACCTGGGCGGTCTCTTACGGAAGTCATGCATTACTAAAGATTGCAACTAAAAGTAAAATTCTTAAACAACCACGTGGACACAGATTGTTGAGCACACAAGTTTATTTTCTTTACACCCTCATTACTTTTCACCAGAAAAATAATACGGTTATTTTCAAAGCAGAAAAATGTTACTTAGGAACAATTGTTTTTGGTACACTGAATTTATACTGGTAAGTAATTAATGTATTTATGTATTATTTTTTTAATCGTACTTTTGTTTAAATGGGTATAAAATGAAACTAGTTATATCTACCTAGTCTTATTTAGGGATCGAACTAAAATTTAAAAGTTTTGAAGTCTTTGTGAAAAAAATATGTTTTTCTTATTATTTAGATGTAAACAAACAGAAATAAAATAAAAATTGATTAAATAAAAATTTGGCACACAATGGTCTAAGTAGCAAGACATTCAACAGAAGGAAATTTTTTTTCGGATTTTTTAGAAAAGCACCAGAAGAGTGTACGAGCAAGTTCTTGAGGGAAGTTCAACTTGGAAATGATTCAGTAGGGTAAAGTATATGTAGTTAGTAGAATCATATTTATTTGTCGTCAGTTATAAATGCGAAAACTCACTCCACACATATTTTTATTTTTCATTGTGTGATCCAACATTTAATTTTGTGGATAGCAATATAATCCGATACTTAAGTTATTAATAGATTGTTCTGTTTTAAATCCCTCGCCATTCTTGTTTCCACCTTACACATTTTACAACGGTTGGAATGTGAGTTCAAGAGGTTTCTAATAACAACGTAACCTCCCAAAACTTTATTTTTTTTTTCGTATAATATTTATTCAAGGTTCTAATTATCTCTCATACACATTTCAATGAAAAATACTTTTTAATATATATATATATATATACATATATAATTGGCAAGTAAGCACAAATAAAGAAATACGATGGTAGTGAATTACCATAAACTATTGCATTAAGTAAAATAAAATAAATAAGCGGACCATTTTAAGAGTCAAGTCAGAATTTCACTTTCAATTTGACTTCCTGGATAAAATATTTTAAAAATTATAATTTAATTTGAACTTCTTCAAAAATGCAATAAAACTGCATATTCACGGCCTTATATTTCAAAGTAATGCAACAAGACAGACCTTTGAAATCTAATCGTTGTTTATGAAAGAATAAAAATAAATAAATAAATAAATAAAAAACATATAAAAAAAAAAAATCCCTTGAAGAAATGCTCTGGAATCAAAAAGTGCATCAAGACATAAAATATGGAATTTTTCAATAAATGATTAAATTTATCATTTTCCCAAAAGTTGAGAAATAGTAGATGATTTATTTGTATTTGTTTTTAGCAAAGACTAATAATAAAATAAATTAGCAAATTAAATAAAATAATTTAGCAAAGACTAATAATAGACTAATCTTAATATATGAAAAATTGTATTCGTTGATATTTGTCAAAAATTGATGTTCATTTTTTTTTTCTTTTATTGTTCATTTAAAAATTTTTATTTTTTCAAAGAGAAATTACCTATCACAACGTATAAGATTATGTAAGAATAAATAAATTCTTGAATAAATAAAATAAACTGCAATTGACAGTTTAGATATGCGATTATTTATGTTCCAAGATAAAACATCACGTATAATTGATAAGAATCGTTCATAAAAAAAAAAAAAAAAAAAAAAAAAAAAACTATCCATATATACTGAACTATATAGTTCCCATTTTATTTTAAAACGTTAATTTAAAAAATCTTGTGTGAAACAACCACACGGCTTCCATTACTCACTACTTATTACATGTATGAATATCCATTTTTACTTTCTTCTATATGTAATATAGAGAAAGTATTGGATTCGCGAAAATTTTCGACCTCCGTTTTTTGACGGATCTACACGTTTTGGGATGTCCTGAACACGAATTGATAGTTTTTATAATATGTCTGTCTGTGTGTCTGTCTGTCTGTGGTTTAGTGTTTTCACCATATCTCACGAACCAATGAATGGAATTCAACCAAACTTGGTATATAGTTGGACCCTGGCGGGACAATGTGCTGATTAGATTTGGGGATCAATAACCCATCAGTTGGCGCTGTGATCGCATTTTATGTAAATTTTTAACATGGCAGTATAGGACAAATTTTCGTATTTTTCACCGTATCTCACGAACCAATGAATGAAATTCAACCAAACTTGGTATATAGTTGGAACCTGACGGGGCATGGTGCTGATTAGATTTGGGGATCAATCGTCCAGCAGGTGGCGCTGTGATCGCAAAATTTCGTATGTTTCACCGTATCTCACGAACCGATGAATGAAATTGAACCAAACTTGGTGTATAGTTGGACCCTGACATGGAAATGGTCTGATTAGATTTTGGGATCAATCGCTCAGCAGATGGCGCTGTGATCGCATTTTATGTAAACTTTTAACATGGCAGCATAGGACAAAATTTCGTATAAATGTACATAATGAGCGTTATTTTAAACTTGTGATTGTAAAATTAATATGAATTATTGATAATAGTAGTAGTTAACTACGAAAAAAATTTTGTGCATGTGGGGGCACCGGTTCCCCCCCTGGGGGGGAAGTACCCCACGGGGGGGGGGGTAAATTTTCAAGATGGGCATCTTTCGAAAGATCTCGTCAATACCTTTAAAACGAATGGTTGAACTATAAATCTGTGATAATTTAAAACAAAGTTATCGATTTTTTTTTACTTTTAACAAAAAAAAAATTTTTTTTTTTTTTTTTTTTTTTTTTATTTATTGTTACTGGTTGAATATGTATTACTTTTAACAACAAAAAAAAATTAGAAAAAATCGTATATATATATTTTTTTTAATATTGTTTTTGATTGAATATGTATATAGGAATATATAGAAGAAAGTCTTGTGGTGGCCACAACATACTAGTTTGGAGATGTGATCAGAACAGATAATTTGATCAGAAGACATAAAACTAACCTAACGAAGTAGACACTTAAAATATATCTGGTAAGAAAAACTTAATAAACGTGTAAAGACACATAAAACAAAGTTTACATAGCGAGTAAAAAAAAAAAAAAAAAAAAAAAGGGGTAGAGTGATTTTTTGAAACATCTAAAACCGACCTACCTAAGCAGGATAACTGTTAATTTTCCTGTAATGACCACGTAATACACGAGAATGGATATCTAAAATGGATTTATGTAAAAATTTTCAAGAAAATCGTAAGAACTGTTTTTGTGATATTAACTTTTACCAAAGCTTTGTATACTCAGTTATTGATCGAAAACAATAATTATATGCAAAAGGATATTTAAAAGGGGAGTTATTATGGGGAGTTTGAAAAAAATCCATACAGCCGTTTTTAAAGGAACGCACTTGTGAGACCTGAAATTGAGCTATTTATTCAGGACGCCTATTAATTTTCCTGAACTAAAAAAACTATATCATTCGAAAGAACATCTAATAGAGTGTTTATACAGCAACTTTAGAGCTGTTTTTGAGATATGGATTTATGGTCCGACTTCCGGTATCCGATGTCTCACTTCTGAGTTTTCAACTTTCACCAAAATTTGGAAAATTCATGTGTATACCAGACCTGTCTCAATTCTGAAGTTTCGTAGCTCTATCTTTATTAGTTTCGGAGGTTTGATAGCCAGAAGATTCCCCACATACATGCACACACACTGACTAATTGCCAAAAACTATTTTTTTGGACTCAGGATACTTTAAAACGTGCAAATGAGGGGTAAACTCCATATAAAATTTTTGGACCGAATACAATACTTCCATTACCTACGGTAGTCGGGTAATGGAAGTAAAGTGAGAAAAAATCATAAATTTCTGTTTTTTTTTTTTTTTTTTTTTTTTAATTTTTCCGAATTTTTCTCAGCACTTTTAAAGAAAAAACTTTTGCTTGATTAAAAGTCTAAAATTCTGCAATTAAATAAGCTGATGATAACTATTTTACAATAGTGGCGTGAAAAATCGGAAGTATTCCAGCTATAATTTATTTTATGAAAGTGACATCGATATACTATTTCGAATCTATAAGTTTTTAGTATGGTGATTATATGCTCCGCAAGACAGCAGAACTGGTAACGATCTGAACGGTCTATGCGGAAACCAGATGGTTCCGCTATCATTGTGCCGTGATCTGCAACGTAATAAAGACTTCCGCTAGTTTGCTAAGAGAGTTTGAAAGACAAATTGGATTAAAAGTGGAAACCTTTTCAGAGAGTATAGAATTTTCGCTAATAAGAACAACAATAGCGAATGTCAATTAAGAGGAAATATTAAATTTGAAAATATTGTTGTAAAGGAGGATAATTTTGTAAATACAATGAAATGATAGGTTCTTAAAAGCATTAGGATGATAATCAAATACTGATTCCACTAATGTCCGAGGTTTTCCAACATTTAAACTTTTCAGTTTCTTAAAATACATCTGAATAGGTAACCTAAAATGTAGAGGTTCGCATTTTTTCCCTCAGAATCACCTAATGGTAAAATATAATGTCCCTCTGTTTCGTGTCTGTTAATAGGATTTCTCTAAAATTGAATATCGAGGGTCATGACAATCGTATCAGACTTTTCTTAGATAGAGTACACACAAGTTTATTAATGGTAATAATGAAAGTCGGAAGAGGGGGTCAAAGAGCTCTTTAATTTCTTGGTAGCTTCTCAGAGGAAATTTCTGGTGGGAAATTTTCAAAAAAAAAAAGCTCCATCTTTGATATCTTTCCCGATGGAAATAGGCTTTAAGGCTTTTCTGAGTTCTATTTAAAATTATTTTGTCATGAATTTTAGGCTTACATTACCAAATTGCATAGCTCTAATTCTATAGGCAGCGAAAATGACAAGACTTTATTTTGCTTCCCTCATAAACGTCCCTCAACGCTCTTGACGCAACGCGCATGTGTACAGTTTGCTGTTAATAATGTTTTAGTGCTATAGGTATGCTATTTCTTATCTTCGGCTTTTTAAATAAATGTAGAAATCTTTAATATAAATATGTTTATTTTAGAATTGACTTCATTTAAAAAACAAATGGTTGTCACATTGTTTTTCTTTATTTTAGTATGCAAAATAATATGTAATATTATAATAAATTTATTAAAATTTGAAATTTTTTTCAAAACAACAGTAGCTATCATAAGGGATCGAGATCGAGAACCTTAGACATGTGTATTAAAAACGCTGAAAACGAATTAAAATTGACATAATATGTGGGAAATTATTTTCTTTTATTTTTATTTGATTTTGATCAAAATAAATATTTTAAGTAATAATTTTTTTTTAAGTCTAATATTTATATATTAATAGGTTTGTAACATTTACACTAATAAAATAAATCTGATGTTTTAATGGAATATTTTGCTGATTTCGAATAATAAACTACAGTTTTAAAATGTTTACCTATATGAAATTTGCCATATTTTAAGAAGTCTGAAATATTTTTATAATATGTCGTAGAATAGTTTAACAAAAACAATAATAATTAAAATATATCAAATACATACCTTACAAAAATTCATGCTTCTTCTTCTTCTTCTTCTTTTTTTAAATCAAATTTCATGATTAGAATATAGTTTTAAAAGTTACCCTCCAAACAATATAAATAAACAAATAAATGAACCTTTAAGACATATATAGGCACTATTTAGGTATAATACTGATATAATATTATATTTCTACTCATGCGGCAACTCTAGATTAAATATCAATAATAAAATTGTGACTATTTACAGGGAAGGGCAGCGTTGCCAAATCTTTCCTTTTTTTATTCAATGGTCACCAATAATTTTGAGAAGTGACATTTGATATACATAATAGACTATCAGTCTTCGAAGTGATTAGCCAAGCGTTACAAATCAAAATTATTGGTGACTGTTGAATAAAAAAAGACTAAATCTGGCAACCCTGGGGAAGGGGGTAGAAGGTAAACTGCTTAAATAATCCTCTTTATGTTAATTAGGGATAACTATCATTTCCCATTTGCTTATGTTTACGATGATTAGATTTTAAAATAATCTTAAGTATTTTTTTAAACACCATGAAATTTTAATGTAATGTTGAAGTGACTATCTTAAGTACGTGTAAAAAAATTGTCAGCATATAAAAGATATACTGATATTTAATTTTTCTGTGTTTCGAAATATATATATATATATATATATATATATATATATATATTAATTAGTTTAAATTCATAGCTGCCACAGTGATTTTGCACTCGGAAATTTTGAATAGGTTTTTTTTTTTTTAAATAAACTTTGCAAAACGTTTCTAATGATTAAATGCGAGAAAAAAATTTATTCTGAAAATTCTGTCATCCTTATAAATTCTAGTCCCCTTGGAAAACGAGTTCTAGAAGCCCCTATTAGAACTCTAGAGCGTTTGCCTATATTCTCGAGGGCAAAGTTATTTAAAAATCTCTGCAAATAAATGAGACTACAAGAGGCGTGTTTCTGCAACTATAATCTTGTTTTATTACCAAATTCTAGAAAATCAAGCGAGAATTTCTAGCACTATAAATGATTCAGAATATTTAGAGTATTCAGAATATTGTTTCACCATCTAGAAATGTGTACACTAGAAACTCTCGATAATTTCGTCTATTCAGCTTATTGGCGTGCCTTATGCGCATAGCTCGGAAATCTATATTTCTAGTTAAGGGATTTAGAAAATGGCCACTTATTCATTCTAGAGAAAGGCGGTATATATTTTTTTTCTCAGTGTACATGAATGATATAAAAATGTACATAGTTTAGTTCAAAATAAATTTCTACTTGTTTTCTATCTATTGAAGCTTGCATATTTAGCATGTGATGGAAAAATTAATAATAATAAAAATAATAAAAATAAAAATAAAAATAAGCCTCAACACGCTAATAAATTTTATTTTAAATTATCATATATTATATCTTGAAATAATGGTAAAAACATACTTGCCAACATCTTAATCAATATTCCGTAGTTTGGTTAGTCCCGCCCTTTTCTTCACACCAGTAAATTTGTAGAGATATGAAGAGCTTGTTTCCAAATGGCGTTAAGTCATTTTTTTTTTTCAATTCTTGAAAAAACGCGATTTTGTTATGTACGATTTATTATTGAATTTAGGGAAAAGATAATTTTTCCCAGTAATCTATGGATGATAATAACACTAAGTTATATGGTTTAAAAAATCATGGCAGTATAGTTATTCAGAAAGAAAAAAAGAAATAAATGACTTAACCCCTTTTCGAATATAACTATGGCTTACACCCTTTTGGCACAAACAAATAACGAAATGAAATGACTTACTTCCATTTGGATGTAATCTAGTATCTTTTTTTTTTTTTTTTTCCATGCAAATACAGCATAAATTTTAGCTATACAATTTTGGAAGGTAGTTAGTTACTACAAATCTTCATTTACAAATTCTATTTCTCCATCGCATCATTATTTTTAATTATGTTAGCATCAACTGTATAGCTGCAAGATTATTCATAAAAATAAAAACATTCGTGCAATTTGTTAATTACCAAAGATTTGAAATAATATAAAAACAACTGTTTTTTTTATTTATTTATTTATTTATTTATTTCATATTACTTTGAACCACAGTACGTTGCCTTGTTTCTCACATCTCGCTTTGTAATTTCCAGTATTTTTGCCTCTGAAAAAAAAAACCTTGTTTGCTTTTCAGACGACTATGCACAAAATCTTTCCAATTTAAAATATTCCAGTGTTTCTTATACTCGAAAAGATTTCCAACCTTAGAGAAATGTTCATGATATTCATTAGAATGTAAAATTGTATCCACTTTCTTTAAGCTAGTCTCCACTCGGCCGAATGTTCTATCTTCTGATGATGGTAAGTGTGAGTGACCACGCACTGGGAAATAGTCAGTGTAGGTGAGGTCCTTTTGAGCAGCCACCGCTCAAAGCATTCCTAATATGATATAAAAATTTTATTTGTGTGATAATTCTTGATTTTGCATTAGGTCAAAATATATTGTAATTTCATCTTCTCCTATACGCTTTTCCCCTAAAAGTGAATAAAAGTTTTTGCTTGGGTGTTTATAAATCAAAAGTTCGGTTAACAGGGAATTTTCTTTTTTCTGTACATTTTTCTGAATTCATACTTTTTTTGTCTAATACAGAATGAACAAATGTCTTTTTTCGGGGTTCCAAAACCAATATTAAAATCTTTTACAAACACATTATAATAAACGTTATAAGCACACTCCTCTTTACATTTTTCTATGGAAAAAAAAATCTCAATGTGAAACCTACAACAGCATTCTTTTCCGTACTTTTGACTTTTCACGCAAGGCCAGACAAACCTCATGATCTCAAGAAACGCTACAATTGGTTAAACTTGACTTAATCCCTTTTGGCACAAAACTTACTTGTGACTTAATTCTTTTTGGAAAAAAACACAGATTTCACTTTCTGTTTTCGTTATGAATAAACTTCGTTTGGAACTTTTACTTACTGAAAATACATTGTTAGACGTGTGCTGGGACCTTTTGCATCGAAAAGTCAATTTTTGAAATTTTTAACTTAACGTCTTTTGGAAACAAGCTCTTTATATATTATCTAAATATAATTGGAATTAAATAAGAAGAAAAATACTCTAAAAAATACTGGTGTAAAAAAAAAAAAAAAAGACGGCGGAACTGAAAATACTACGGTATAATAACTCGGAAGTTGGCAAGTATGGTAAAAATATCTGTAGAGGAATATTATACAAAATAAATAACTGTAATAATTTAGCTTTTTATAATACTCTTGAAAAATTTCCAGCAAAAATTTGCTCATAGCCCATAAATATGTTTATAATAAAAGAAAAGACTGCTTCAATTTTTAAATATTTATTTGTATTTGCTTCTAAATCCTAAAAATTTCAAATTGATGGATAGTTGACATAAAAAAACGCAATAAATACCAAATAACTCCGAGTCAAAGATTTTAATTATTTTAAAACGATTTTTAAAAGAAAGAAAAAAAAAACAGAATCTGAAAGTCATGAAACTGTTTGTATAAATTCTTGGCTTTCCTTCTCAGTGCCCCGTTTCCGAGTTTCTAGTTTTCACCAGGAAACGGCAAAATCATCTGTAAGCCGGACCTGTCCTTGTTGAACGTTGTTCTCTCGTTTTTTGTTTTGAAGATATAATAGTCAGATGATTCTACACATGCACACATATACATACACAGACCAATTTTCATAAACCACTCTTTTGGCCTCAGGAGATGTTAAAACTTGTAAATGAGATAAAATCTTATCATCTAAATTTTTGACCAAATACAATTACCTGCAGTAGTCCGATAATAGAAATAATAAGAAGAAGAAAAAGAAGAAAAGGTGCTAGAACAAATTAAAAAAAAAAAAAGTAAATTCTTAAATATCTTAAGTAAAGCGGGGATTGATCGTTTTAATTATTTCAAATACACACACACACACACATATATATATATATTGTTTCTTTCAATCAAATTATCTTTATACAATTTACATTTACATTAGTGTACATTTAAGAAGAAATTTATTTTAAGATAATAGTGGCGGAAAAGTGCTTATAAAAATTCAGGCCGTGGGAACCATGGTCGTACAAACATGCGGCTGGAGCAATTTGATTACAAGGTCGCACCATTCGCACCAAACGTCGATAGACACCCATTTGTGGCAAGGTGCTACTAAATGTTTTTTTTTTTTTTTTTTTTTTTTAAATTTTTTAAATTAGTTTTTGAACTAGAGCTGCCATAATAATTTGTCACACGCACAAAGACACATAGGTCAGAGCTGCCAACTTTTATAATTAAATAGCTGACTTTGAGTGCTTCGTTGATCACGCAATTTAAATAAATCCTTATTATAATCATAAGTCCAATTATTTTAATTCCTACATTTATTAATAAGCCTAAAAATATGGACCGTTATCATCTACTACAAATAAATTATTTTTTAAATAATTCCTTTTTAAAATATAACATTGTAATAGGAACGACTTATAAAAGAAAAATTGTTGTTCTATGAAAAAAGCTTGTGTTTGTTATGCTGACGAATAAAATATCTGTAAAGTATAAATGTAATTTTAGAACGTTTTTTTAATCATTTAAAAAGCTTTTTAATTTCGAGTTCTTAAAAATCTCTTCTAAGGGAAATTATATGTGTTAGAAATAACCTACATATATAATTTGAAGTTTTTGAAATAAAAATCAAGAGAGTTTTTCCCCATTCCCTTCACATTGCGAATGAAACTTGAAATTTTAGACAGCTATAATAATACAAACCTACAGGTTACCGAGGCCGGAGCAGACTTATGCTACGGTGAATTGCTGTAGATGATGATAATGATAATACTTCAAACTTGGTAATAAACTGTAACTGCGTTAAGTTTCGTTCATATCGATTCAGTGGTTTGGAGGGAATAGTAAGACATACCCACAGATCCAAACACCTACATACAATGACTTTTATTTATATTAAGATTTAAGAGCATCGTTAGTAACGCTTTTTTTTATGCCATTAATTTTTAAGCATATTTTTTTCCTATTAAATCGTACTTGCACGTTGGAGAAAAATATTCTACAAATAAAGTGGTGTGAAATAAAGGCGAGATTAAAAATGCCGCGAAAGAAATTATATAAGTTGGCAACTTTGCACAGAGACATATTTTTTAAAAATGGTAAAATTGTTTTATCAACCTCTCTAAACGTGTGAATGCATCGAAAACTGGAAGTCGAAAATTTTACGAATCCAAAACTTTCTCCATTGACTATAAAAGAAAATAATAACGAATTTATAATTGGAAAAAAAATATATACATATACATATATAGATAAAATTTACATGTAGAAATAGCTCTTTTAATGGTTTACTTATCCAATATAATATGAATTCAACAAGAAAAACTAAATACTTTCAGTATATCAAGTGCACGTACATACAAATGCAAATGTATATTTTAATTTTAATTTAAGATTCATTATAATTTTTTTTAAGTAAATTTGAAAATATTATGAAATGGGAATTATTAGCTTTATTTTAACATCTGCTTTCTACAGTAAATGAATTAATAACGGAAATACAAACGATTTATTGATAAAAAGCAGTTCGACGAAAAGTTATATTAATTTAAATCTTTTACTTAATTATGATACTTCGGAAATGATTTAACAAAACAAGAGTTTCCTTATATTTACCAATTTTGTGGCATTATTTATGAAATATATGAGAATAAATGTAAATATACAATTGCCAATATTTTCAATTGAAAATTTAAATCATTTTTATACATTACGCAACCGTTGCAGTTAAAATTTAGCGGTGGATATTTAATAAAAAAAAAGTCCCTAAATTTGGCAACTCTGACCAGAGGAGGGGAATTAAATAGGACCGGCAGAGAGTTAATCTCTGTTACACCGTGTACGATTAAAATGGAGGGGAAGCTATATTTAACAGAATGTTTAACAAACATTAAAAAATATATAATTAGATAACAAGACTTATACAGTTTTTAGAAAAAATCAGCGAATTAGCCCTGCTAATCATGGGGATATTTAACCAATAGTCTAGTTCCAACCATACTCTCTATAGCATTTTTTTTTTTTTTTTTTTTTTGTAGTCAGATTAACAATTGTAGATCCCTTATAATCGACGTATCACTCACCATCTTTTTGCCTCGGAAGACGAAATCTTTCTTGCTTGGCACATTTATCACTACATTGTGGTTTAAAAAAAAAATTATCTATTGCTACGGTCAGTCAAGTGTGACAAGCAAAAAAAAAAAAAATAAATAAATAAAATAAAATAAATGCATTACTGGAAAATTCTTTTAAAGCTAAAATTACGCAAAAACGTAATTCAAAAGCAACAGTGTCTACCGCTTGATAATCTCTCTCGTTCATGTGACAACTCTAAGGAAAAAATGTGGGGAATGCGCCAGCTCGTATATAGGCAAAAGCAACGTTTATTGAGATACGGAAGTCTTTAGAAGCAGTGAGTTGTAAATGCTGCTTTTGGTGTATTGCGTAAATTTTTAACGTGTCCAGGGATGGAACACGGGCGCAGAATTCATACCGGAAACCGTTGAAGAAATTTCTGTACCTATAATATCGCTGATTTAAGAAGTAGAAAATTTTCTTACATTGATAGTGGTATGAATTCTGCGCCCGTGTTCCATCCCTGCATGTCCAGATAAATATTTGCTGACACGGAAGTCTCAGCTAGTAAAATTTATCCTATGTCTTTATCATATGAATAAGCACATCAGACACTGAATTTTAGATTTTTCTTTTTCCACATTTCCAAGGGTGCATCGAGATTGTTTTAGCCTAAAATCTGTGTTTATGCTTTTTTCCAATGTTTCTAATAGGGATTGCCGTTTCTTCTGGGGAAAAAAAAAGATGCATTTTAAAAAGTTATGCTATATTTCGATGCGAGATAAGATCTCCAAGGAAATGCAACCCCCTGAGGTTTATCGTTTGGTAGTAATTGGCAAGGGCAATAGAACGTACGTGGAATGCGCAAAATAAAAATAGGCATCAAAATCTAACAATAAAGAAACCATTTTTGCCTAATACCAACAAAGTATCGCTAATATATTTTTTAATCGAGTGTTGAACATTTGATTCAGGCACTCTGTATTCCAAAGAAATGCACAATCGTATTTTCCATATAATGTTTTTAAAATTAACGTACACAAATATCAAACCGTCTCAATTATATGTATTAAAAACAAAAGCTATTTTATTTACGAGACAAAATTTTAGTTAAAATACATCTAAAAACAAAAAATACATTTAAAAACAATTCAGCTTTAGACGTTAAAATTGTTTAAATTAATGATTAACTACCGAAATCAATAGTTTTCTACTCATGTTATATGACAGTTTTTAAGGCGACATACTATTTATTTTAGGTTGTCAAGTGCAATAGCACGTACGTGCAACGCGCAAAATAAAAATAGTCATCAAAATCTAACAATTAAGAAACCACTTTTGCCTAATACCAACAAAGTATCGCTAATAGATTTTTTAATCGAGTGTTGAACATTTGATTCGGGTAATATGTATTTCAAAGAAAAGCACAATCGTATTTTCCATGTAATGTTTTTAAAATTGTTTAAATTAATGATTAGCTCCCTAAATCAATAGTTTTCTACTCATGTTATATGACAGTTTTAAGGCGACATACAATTTATTTTCAGTAGATAATTCAAGATACAAGGAAATGAAACAGCTAAAAATCAATCTTATCTAGGGCTTAATGTGACAGAAATTTCCATACAATCACACATCTCAGTTTAAAGTCTGTCTTTAGCGGCCCTTCGTAAATAAAGAACCATGACATCTCCCCCTATTTAAACTTATATAGTTCATTTCTTGACACGAATTTCGGAATCGCTTAAGCATATTAGAGTTTTCAAAAACCCGTACACACTGCTCACGTTGAGACATTACCGTCTTACTTTGTTCGAATATAGGAGACGGTATTTGATGCGAAAACTGCATCAGTACTGTATTTAAGCTACTTATGAATTTAACACAAGAGGAACTTTCGCTTAACATTTCGATCAACACAATACAGTGGCTTATGGGGAAGGCTCAAAATTAGCATGTTTTTAACTTTTTCGATCACCACTCGGAAAAGTTCATCATGCTATGATGCGTTAAATGTTAAACGAAAATCTCTTGTGTGACCGGACAATTATTCTTCGCTTGCTGTTATATGTTCTCTTCTTCTGCTCAGAGTCACAAGATATTTTTGTTGGCGTCAGGATAGTTTTAAACGTAGTAAATTCTTTATTCTCCTTCTTCTTTTTTTTTTTTTTTTTTTTTTTTTCTATTAACCGCCTGTTTTGCATTGAGTAGTGGTTTTGGAAAAAAAAAAAATCTAAATTAATTAACTTAGTTTTTCTTTCATCCACAATTCCGGACATACTTGAGAATTTCAGTAATGTCAATGCTTTTGGGATGTTTCCGAGCACATTCTCTCTTCAGGCTAACAAACTAAATATACTGAAGATTTTTCATTTATTCTTTAAGTCCTAGAAGCACAATGTTCTAGCAGTATTTGCAAAATATCACTAAGAATTTTCCTAAGTTCGTCGACAAGTCCAAGCCAATTGTACAATCTCAAAAGTTTACAGCCTACAAAAATCTTATTGTAAATGGTGTTTGCTACATGACAATAAAATTGACGTGCGCGATTTTTCTTTCCTGTAATGTCAGAGTCAATTTCCGAAATAATAAATATAGCATTCAAGTTCTGCTTGCAAATTTTAAACTACTAATAAATTTTAAACTACTAATTTCTCAGAAATACACTTCAACTGGATATCAGATCACTCGAAACATGTCTTATGGTAAAGCTTAAAAAAAATTATTAAATGTAAATTATTTGTTAAAGTATAATGATAGAGGGTATATACTAAGATTGATTAGTTAGGCCAAAACGAATGCAGATATCTTTTCAGCCTTGAACAATAAATGTCCCTTCTAAAATGAAATAAATAAATAAATAATTATATACATAAATGCTGTTTTTTTTTTTTTTTTTTTTTTTTTTTTTGTAGAATTACTATAATAACACAATCCTTTTATTTTTATCTTTTATATATTTGTATATAATACACACTCTTATATATAATATATATGTATATATATATACTTTTACGTGTAAATTGTATTTTAAATATTTTTTCATTAAAACATTAATCTTGTAACTAATAATAATGAAAAAGAATTATTTAAATTAGGGTATATTTAATGTATCAGTTTATGATGAAGCGTGCAAAATGTGTGGTTAAACATATAATAAATCTTTTGCACCAAATAACCTCTAGTTTTAGATTTCACAAGAAAATATTTTAAACTAAAGGTTTCCAATAACTAAAATATATTAATTTTTTTTCTGTATTGATGACTAAACATTATTAATTTGAAACACTTTATTTCTTTGTTTCAACGAAAAATTCAATATGTTAATAAAGTTTTCGTATTTTTCTCTAAAAGATCCCTTTCTGAAATTGATACGCGGTGAATGAAAGATGCATCTAATCTCTATTCTTGAAAGAAATTTTCCAAATCTTCAACGTGAAATTCAATATACCTTTTGACATTTTCTCTATATTGAAGTCATTCTGGACGGGAAAATTTGTATTTAAGAAATAAAAAAGCAACTTATGAAGTTGCTGGTTTGAAAAGACCACATACGCATCTGAAGAAGGAAAAATGAATCACAAGGAATCGGGAATTTTCTCAATCGATAAATCGATAGCTGGTCAAAAGACCAAAAATGAGTGGGAGGAGTGTCGGATATTATTATTTTTTTTTCCATTTTTGATCATGAACATTTAATTTATAAGGTTAATTCTTTAAAGAATTAAGTCATATATATTAATGGATTAAAAGATTAATCATAAAAGCGTGGAAATAATAATAATAATAATAATAATAATAATAATAATAATAATAATAATAACTTGCGTTTTCTTGTGTGCATACACAGGAAAGTGGGTAGGAAAGGAGGGGGGATTAGGATTTTTGGAATATTTCATTATACACTTCACATAAAATTTAATATGTATCATAGTTGCCAAACCATCCGGGGCAATTAAACTCCCACTAATTTTCATTAGAATGTCTTAGTAACAAATTTCTAGTAATTATTTATCGTTAAGTGTATTGGAAAACACCATTACAAAATATTACTGGATGTTCTTTAAAAAATGGACCTAAACTTTGGCAACTATGAAATATACGTAAATCCTAAAATAACCAATTGTTACAAACATATTTTGTTTTAATTTTTTCATATTTTAAAATTAATTAGTTTATATTTTGAGTGAGTACTTTTTACGTTATATAAATGAAAATTTCATTAATAACTTCTAAATTCCAATCCAAAATTTAAGCTTAAAATTGGATAGTTTTAGGATAAAAGCATTTACAATTCCTAAAATTTTTGTAAACATTATTTATTCTTAAGTTGTACATAAAAAATTATTAATAATATATTCTCGATATTCCTATCAAAAAACTTAAAGTAGCAATAAGTGTTTTCCCTAATATATTCTAGAGTAGACTAGAGTCACTTGAGTAAATTTTTTTCAGTAACCTTTCCATTTGAATAAGTTTAAGAGAAACACTTGTTGCTTTTCTCGAGTGCACAGATATTAGAATATTTTGCTTCTGAGATCAGTTTAGATATTTTAGAAATATAAATAAGATTTTTTTTTTTTTTTTTTTTTAATATTTTGCTTTTTGAAGATTTAATAAAAAATTGTATTCCTAATAATGCAGATTTTTCTGGTGAAAGCTACAAAAAGAAAAATTATGAATAAAAGTATTTTTTTTTTCTTTAATTTTTAATCCTTCGTTTAAAATTTTTAATTTTAGGATTATTAAATTTTATTCATAGTTAAACTTTTAGTCTTTAATATTTTTAAGTTTACTTTTTATTGAAAAATACAAAATATATTTTAGATTGTCATTGTCAATTTAATAATAACCACAAGTGAATGAAATTAATTAAAATATAATTTTAAGGGTGATTAATTAATTCATGATGAAAAATGAAGTGTTAGAGTCTGTCATACACAGGCACATTTATGCTTCCACCACTTTTTTCTAACATCAATCATTAGACTATCTTATCACAAAACACTTACGTTTATTTACCATAAAGATTTCTATATGATCAACAGTGGTACCAAAAAAGATATCAATCACATCTTTCTGTGTGACTGACTGTACTATATGCCACGAAGTCGCCCTTAAGTACTGTATATGATTTCGTAACGCGTTCGCATCGGGAAACGATAATTTTCATTTGATATAAAAATTAGACCCGTTCTTACGTGTTCCTGTAAACGTTATATTGTTTTATAATTTTTCGTATTTTTTGTTAGCCAGTAAAATACCGTGAGCATATATGGTATATGCCAGTAACATTTGTATTATCAATTGCTGATGATAAAATTTAAATGATTTAAACACAAATATGTATAATCTTTTTTAATTAATATGACAATTTAAGGAAAGCTAAAAAGCGGTACTTACTGCTCAAAATAGAAAAACATCCGTACGGCAATGTGTTAAAATATATTTTTGTTTTAAATTGTTAAAATTACATGTGATGAAACGTAACTCTGAATACTCAATTTTCACTTTACAAAAAGTACGTGCACGACTTATTAAATTTTTTATCTAAACATTAAAACTTCTTATATGGAGTCTCCGTTGAAACCGAAAAAAAATGGCCACTATGCCTATCTAAGGAATGGAAACACTGGCTCAGAAATCATACCACTATTAATAAAAATAAATTTTCTTCTTCTTAAATCAACGGCATTATAAGTAGAGAAATTTGAAACAAATATTGGTATAGGTTCTGAGCCAATGTTCCATCTCTGCATTTTGTGTGCATTCTGTGTTATTTGTTTCGAAATCTCTTATCCTGAAAAATAAATATTGCAATTCACTGATTAATATATATTTGATCAATCACTACAGCTTCTAAATAAACTTTTTTTTTTCTCAAGTCTACTTAGAATAACCATATAACACTCATTGGTTTCGTACTGAAACATATAGTTGACATTTTTTTATGAAATAATTTTTCAATATTTATTCCTTGCTTTAATCGATTTTTTAAAATGTTTGCTCCTTCTCGGTATCATCACTATATCGAAATTAAACTAATGATGTTTCAGAGGAAGCCATATTAACTTTTTAAGAGCTTGAGAGTTCCCCTTACGGATTTGATGATGCACTCGAGTCTAATTTATTCAAATTTGAAGGCCGTGATATTATTTTGACCTGAAATAACTGTTGTGAGTTCTTGCATTTTATACTGCAAATCACAGTTCAATTTAAATTACTTATTATTTGAATTTAGTCAGGTTAACATAAGTGTTTCAAACCCAAATTTTCTCAAAAATTTAGAATATATATACTGGTTATCAAAATTAAATGAGAATGAGAAAAAAATGTGCTCACTAAGTTAATGTTTAAATCGGTGTTCGGTGCTGCAATTATTTATATTAGTTAAATACAATTACACAAAATTGCACTTCGGATTTTACGTTAGGGACGGAAATGCAAATTCAGTAACTGATAATGTGGGGTGTAATTGACGCATGTTGGATCGGTCTGTAGTGTTGTTTAAAGTGAATGTGGTTTCTGAGAGGGATTAGTATTCATTAGTTGTGCCTCAAAGGCATCATTTAACTGGTCAAAAGTGGTGAATAATTGGTAGAATCGAGAAAGCTCAGACGAAAATGGAGGTCGCACAAAAATTGAATATCCCTTAAAGTGCCTCATCAAGAGTTTTGAATTGCTTTTTAAGAATCTGGATCAATTTGGTTTTAGACTTCCAGACTACCAGAAGAACTCGAATTGTTCATTCTACCGCTACAAGAAAGCTTAATTAGGTTGAATTGTGTGTGAAAAATTCAATTGTTTGTTTCTCACTCCATCCAGTGCTGCCAGATTGATTTAAAATTTTATTCACATTCCACCAATAAATTTTAATGTTAACGGTTGCCTAATAATTTCGCAGACTTTTTTGTAACAAGTCTTAGAAATGATTAGCCATCCTTTACAACTGAAATTTTGTGATGGCTCAAAATTCCCTCAATCTGGCAGCACTGACTACAGCTTCCAGGGGCGCATTTTTAAACTGGTGCCGTCGTTATTATCAGTGAAGTCAAGAAGACTGAGCCCGAGTATCGTTTACTGACGAGTCCAGATATAGTATTAACACTGATTCTAGACGTTTAAATCTGGAGACAAGATGGAACACACAATTTGCCTTTCGTTTTCCCTGAAATATAATATCCCGTTTTAATGGTTTGGGGGAAATCATGATAAGTGGCTGAAATGAGCCCCTCTGAAAGCTGGAGTGAGTGGGACACAAACCATTGTTTTCCTCTCAAGTCTAACTTCGTTTAGCCTTCATGCCGCAGTAGATCGGATAATTCGAATTTCTGTAGTAACCTGAAGGTCTAAAACCAAATTTCTTGTAGTCGCTTCGCAGTTTCTTCGAAATGACAGTAACAGAAAACTGTCTTCGGATGCAGTTTTAGCTTTTGGTCTTAAACAGACTGCCTGTCAAGTAATAATTCAAAACTTTTTATTAGACACGTTAAGGGATATTTAAATCTTGAGAAACCTGCATTTGTGTTTGACCTCCATTGATTCTACCAGTTTTTCGTCACTTTTGACCTTCAATTAAATAATACCTTTGACCCATAACTAATGATCACTCTCAGAAACTACATTCACTTTAAACAACACTATAGACTGAATTCCAACATGTGTTCATTCCGCCCCACATTTTTTGCTCCAACTTAGTGAGAGTATCTTATCTCATAATCCTTTAATTTTGATGACCAGTGTATATATTTTTCTTTCTATATATATTTATGAGCAGCTATGCTTCTAATGGCCATTTTTTTAAACATTTTAGTAATTTAATATATATATATATGTGTGTGTGTGTGTGTGTGTGTAGCGAACTTTAAAGGGTAATTCAGCTATGTAAAAAAAAAAAAAAATGTACTAATTAAAAAAAAATATCCTGAGACGAAATAACTGAAATGCTTACGTTTCTGATATCTAACATTAAGGAAAAAATATTCAAAAATTATAAATGAGTTTAAAATTAAACCCATCTTAGCATTTCAAGATGCTATAAAAAATAAATATAATAGAAATATATGATAATTCACTTCACAGATACTTCAATCAAACATTTTTGTTAGATATATTTGAGGTACAATTTACATCCAAATCTAATGTTGGCTTTAGGTCTGTTTATTGAATGAGTTACTGATTATTATTGTTTTGGTAAAATAGAATCAAAATTTGTATGTTATGGGCATAACTTTTTTTTTTCTCTATACAAATTCACACAGTAAAAGTTCATTATTTATTAAATTATTACTTATCTAAATAACTTTCTATAGTGAGAGCAAATGATTTTATTCTCAGAAATTTATTACCCTAAACATCGAAAGAAAGCTAATTTTATACCGTATAGACAAAATCATAAGAAATGTAGTTTTTGGTTTAAAAAAAAATAATCGATAAATTTATCTCAATTTATTGCAGATATATTGTTAATCATTTTTTTTTTTTTAAAGGTATTGACATTTTCTTTTATTTTTGTAATACTCATACTGAAAACTTGCACAATCGGAAGGGTGGAGATGGTGTTCCTACATATACACAAATTTTATCCTACATGACAGTTACTGTTATAAAAAAAGTTTTCAATTTCTCAATGATTATTTAAAAATAATAAGTTTGTCAATCATAATTATTGATCATATTTACCAATAACAATAATCATTTGACATTAATCAATACATGCATTAGTTCTCCAGCTACAGTTGGAAGAACATTTTTGTCATAGAGATATTTAATTAAATGTTTAAATCGTGATCAGGGTAGCTGAAAATGTGTAAATCAATCGATAATCCGAAGTCTGAAATTCTTACGAATCCAATCTTTTCTTCTATTCAATATAGAAGAACATAAAACGGAACTTAAATCTCCAGTTGTACATACACTGTAAAAAATATGTCCTATTTGTTGCCAGAAACTCTGTAATTTCAGAAAATACGCGTAATTTACGAAAAAAATTACGTTGTCAGAACGTATTTTTTGTAATTACAGATAATTTCTGGCAGCAAATAGGACATATTTTTTACAGTGTAGCACACATCATTGTCTTTAAATTTACTAATAAGCTTTATCCGTCATCTTGTTCTAAAATGGTGGCCAATATTGAAAAAAAGAAATTAACCTACTCTTACTGCTGAGCCGGAAGAACTCATTTTTAATTCGTCTGTGAATTAATTTTTAATTTAACTAAAAATATGTTCTACATTATTCTGTCATGAAATATAATTAATTACAAAATTTTGTACTTAGGGTATGATTTTTACAAAATACTTTAATAAAAACTTGTATGTTGTGGCCACCACAAGATTTTCTTCTATATTTTCCTATACAAATTCACTCAATAACAATATTTAAAATATATATATATGTATGTATATATATATATATTACGATTTTTTTCAAAGTTTTTTTTCGTTAAAAGTAAAAAAAAATCCACAAATTTGTTTTAAATTATCACATATTTATAGTTCAACCATTCGTTTTTAAAGGTGTTGGCGAGACCTTTCGAAAGATATCCATCTTGAAAATTTACCCCCCACCCCCAACCCGGGTGTACTTCCCCCCAGGAGGGGGGAAGTTATGCCCCACATGCACAAAATGTTTTTCTTAATTAACTACTACTATCATCAATAATTCATATTAATTTTACAATCACAGGTTAAGAATAACTCTCATTATGTACTTTTATACGAAATTTTGTCCTATACTGCCATGTTAAAAATTTAGAAAAAATGTTATCACAGCGCCACCTGTTGAGCGGTTGATTCCCAAATCTTATCAGCACCAGTTTATGTCAGGGGCCAACTAAATACCAAGTTTGGTTAAATTCCGCAAAAAAAAAAAAGGTTTATAGTTCAACCATTCGTTTTAAAGGTATTGTCGAGACGTTTCGAAAGTTACCCATCTTCAAAATTTACTCCCCTCGAGGGGGGACTTCTTTAGACTTCTACACATACAAAAGCTCCTACACATACAAAAAAAATTCCCCAGTTGACTATCTCTATTATAAATAATTCTTGTAAATTTCATAATGATTACTAAAAAATAATTCTCTTTATGCACATTTATACAAAATTTTGTCCTTTATCACCATGTTAAAAATTTAGAAAAAGCGGGATGGCAACGCAACCTGTAAAACAATTTTTACCAAAAGTTGATAGGCACAAGGTTTTTTTTTTTTTTTTTTTTTTTTTTTTTTTTTTTTTCTAGTAGGCTTCACTACTACAAATAATTCGTTTTAATTTCATAGTGATTCGCAAAAAATTGGGCTTAATTCTCATTGCGCATATTTATAGGAAATTTTGTCCCATACCATTTTGTTAAACGTTTGGATAAAAAGGCATTCCAACACCAAATGTCGGACGATTTCCAACAAAAATTGTTAGGCACAATTTTACGCCAACTTGCAACAACATAGTAATACGTATGAAATTCATTGCAGTAGCTTTTGAGATACAGTTTCCAGAAAATGTTTGTTACACACATTACAGCCGTTACACACGTTACAGACAGGCAGAAATTTTCTAAAATTATCAAATTGTGTTCTAAACCTCTTAAAACGTGTAAATTCATAAAAAACCGGAGGTCGAATTTTTTTACGATAGCAGTACTTTCTTATGTTGGATATAAAAGAAAGTAAAAATAAATCCTAGATATTTTTAAAAGCTTTTTTACTCATTCAAAACTATTTATACGAACTATTTTCAGGGAGAGTTGATTATCTAATATAAATATATATATATATACATATACACACACTTCAAATACATTTTTAATTAGAATTTCTTTATACTGGTTTTCTTTTACTTCCAATACACGCTAAATTTGACATACTTATTAAAAATGTCATGAAAGAAATTCCATTAAATTTTAATACAGAGGAAAAAAAGTAAGCGTTGAATACACCGAATTATTATTTCCCTTTCATTTTATTGAAATGGAATATTTATTCTATTTCGGGCCAATATGATTAATTGCTATTCTAAAGTCTTGCATATTGAATATCGAATTTCGTGTCTTATTAATTCAAAACTTTTCCCTTAACTCATCGACGTTTTAATATTACCGATAATTGTACATTATTATATTCACATACATTAAACAATTGACCTAAATGATCTTGATAGAAAATATTATTCAATTGAGGTTTCGTTTAGTTAAAATACGCACACTCATTACATATAAATTTATCAAGATGATTAATTAAGGGGAAGGAAAGACTGTTACTAAAAGCTCAAACAGCGTGGTTTCACATATTTAAATAATTAATTGCATACCATATCTCTTTGACAGATATTTTGAAATTCATATTAATATATAAATTGTAAATAGACGTATTTTAAATATAATATGATAAATTACATCGATTTAACACATAAGATTTTATTGTTTAGAGATGGGTAAAGATTTTAACATTGGTTAAAAAGGAATTAAATATTATTAATATATATATATTAAAATGATTTATGAGGAAGAATCAACAACACAGGCCTACAAAATCGTACTTTTTTTTTTCTGCACTGCGTTAGAGGTCTGTAATGTGTTTTGATACACTGAATTCAGAAATTATTACGCTTTCTTCTTATCATGTAGGGAATTTTCACAAAGTAAGGAGGAAAATCGGTAAAATTCCCAAAATCCAAACAATTGTTGTATAAAATACATTAAAATAGGACAGTATTTACACATTATCTTTTAAATGTGTTTCTTTAGATCGGAACTCTCTTTAGAGCTCTTTACCTTGTGCACAGACAGGGCCTTGTGAACGAGGGTGATTCTGCATGCAGCATCCAATAATAATCTGCTAACATATTAACACTCCATCGTCCTTGATTCCTCCTTTACATTTCTTTGATGTATTGATAAAATAGGTTTCCTTATTCTTTAGTCACATCCCACAGATTTTTACGAGAAATAAGTTAAAGGGGAGTTAAAAAGTTGGAGATTTATGCCGTTGTACGAGCGATATTTACTGCTGTAGACGGTAGCAATTACCAGATTGCTGTCAGTTGCTCCGTATTGCAAAGTTGAAGGAGTCAGTTGTGTTTGTCGATGCGGCGAGTTGAAGGCGTGGGGCGTGACAGACTTTGTGCTGTGAACACAGCGTTTCACAGGCTTTGTTGCTCGGAGGGTGTTTTGGTGCTGCCGTCTATTGCCATAGAGCGAAGTTAATAGTTCGTTGCTTAAGAGCGTCCGTCGTCACCAATGAAAGGAAGTGCGTGTGGTGATAGGTTGTATTCGAACCATTGTCATTTCGGTAGTAATCCAGCGCCGTACCTCTGGACAAAAGGTTAACCCATTGTCCATTGGTAAGTTAGGATTATCTGCCCTTGAATGACGTTGATGGCGTCGCTACAAACTCAAACAATCCCATATTTTGTCAAATCTGTACGTTATGAAGTTTTTTGAAAATTTTTTTCTTATTCAGCATCCAAAGATACCATAGAAAACACTTCACATTGAAGAAAAAAATTTCATCATCGACCTGTGTAAAGAATAATGATAAAGATTTTTTTTTTGTTGTGTCCCTGTAAATATCTATAAGTTCTATATGCACTAAAAATCTATACAGTTCGTGCGACGGTGATTTGTAACACACATATAAATTTTCAGTTCATTCGAATAAGGCATTTAGATTCTATCGCACTTTAAGTAACTTGAGCCCATAGACCATAATGATAAAGAGTTTTTCTTTGTGTTCCTGTAAAAATCTATTTAAGTGCTAAATTCACTGCAATCTATAAATTTCGGCGACGGTGATCTAAAGCATGTATATAAATTTTCAACTCAATCAAATAAGGACTTATACTCTATCGCACTTTAAACAATTTGACCCCATAGGCCATAATGATGAAGAATTTTTCTTTCTGTCTCCGTAAAATGAAAAATTAAAAAAGAATAGTGCTAGATTCATCAAAATCTATACAGTCCGTGCTACGGTAACCTACGACATACGTACCAACTTTCAGCTCTTTCGAAGAAAGTGTTTAAACACTATTGTTTTTACTCACACACATGCATATTCATACATACATACAACGCCGTAAAAATAGTAAAAATGGAGATCAGGGGATCTCAAATTGTGTAGATACATCAAAACCTCAAAGTCAATTTTTTTCATGATTACATTACTTTCCTTACATGAAGGTATTTAATGATATTCAAAGTAAGGATTAGTAGGATTCTTGCATCAAACAACATGTAGTGAAACGGTTAACAGTAGGTTAACATGTAGTAACAGGATATATACTTTTTTTAATTATTATATTTATTATAATATGTGAGCATGCCATCATTTCTATTCTTATTACATTTAATGTTTGGTTATTATATTAAATGTTCAATATTTATTTTATTGCAACAATTAAATGAAACCAAGAAGAAAATAAATAGCATAGTTAGTAACTGGAATTACATAATTAAGTCGCAATTTATTTATATAATTTCATTAGGAATTTTCATTTTCATTTTTTTTTTTTTTTTTAAGCAATAAAAAAATAAAAGTTTCCGAAACATAAAACTGAATTTCTGATATTACTTATTTATTTTATCGTATAGGTATCATATGTGCCAAGTTACTACTAATGAAAAAATAAATTTCAAACTAGTATTCAGTAATAGAAATTTTTGCCATATTACATGGCGGATAATTATTATAAAAAATAATTTCATTAATAGGTCTGGCATTAAGGTTACGGACAATCCGTAATAACTTGGCCCCTCTGCAGGTATTTAATAATTATGTACAAGTTCCTGTTTACTTTAAACAATTTTATCGACTGACATTTCTTATATAATGTTCATAGCCTTTTATCAAAAGAAAATCCATAGTTAGCTGAACAAATATCATATTTTCTACAGAGTAAATACGATATATTTTTGTAAAGAACTAATAAAGCAGCTGGGTTTCAGCATTTGTACCTTTTGTGAATCATTTTTCATTGCATATTGAAGAAGGTAAACTGAGAGATTGAAATGCAATGTTAATATTAATTCAAAATCTGCTACAGCTTTTATATTACACTGTACGAAGGTGAATAGTATAGTTGTTATTATTTGACACGAATTTTCAATTTTCAAATACTAAACACAATGTTCCAATAAATATACAAAAGTGTTATTGAATATTTAATGCAGATTGCTGTTTATGATTAAACTTTAAATATTTATTCAAACTAGTATCTCTCAGAGGTCAAAACTCAAATATAAGCATTTAAATCTACATATATAAAAGAGTAAGCTGAGTCATTCACTCATTCACGGACTCAATAAAGCCATGGTGATTTTAAGGGAGATAGAATCATAAATTTTGGTGTGCAGGTGGTTGGTTTTTTAAATATATTGACCCGCGAAGCGAGCAAAGCATGCTAGCAATACAGTACTGTGCAAATTAATTGGAACAAGCTCAAAAATTTTCACAAATGTTGTTTAATTGGTATAGGTTAACTTACATGCACGGTATAGCAATCTAATGCGAAATATGTCCTCCTCTAGCTTGACTGAGGTCCTGTACACGGTTTGGTATGGATTCCACTAAATTAGAACATAAATTTTTCATCTCGTCATCACCAAACCAAACTTTTATATCATTCTCAATCATTGTTTTCTTTGTTGAGCAGTCCATTTTACTCACATATCTCTTTACAATGCTCCACAAATTTTCGATGGGATTTACATCTGGAGAATTACCAGGCCAATCCAAAATTATTAATTTCTGTTCTTGAAAAAAAATTCTTTGTTAGCTTAGAAGTATGGCAAGGAGCAAGATCTTGTTGAAAGACACCAACGCCACCAGCGAACGTTTGCATCATAGACACAATTTTTCTTTCTATTATAGAAATGTATTTTTTAGAGTTCATCATCCCTTCAACTGGTACTAAGCTGACAGGTCCTCCAGAAGTAAAATAACCCCAAAACATCTGTTTCTGAGGGTGCTTAACTGTTTGAATAAGATGTTGTTCCCTAATGGGTTCTCCATCACTTCGCCTGACAAATCTTTGTCGAAACCCTTGCACAATAAAATGCGTTTCGTCGCTGAATACATCCTTCTTCCAGTCTTGTGCAGTCTAGGATTGATATTTTCTGGCCCAGTCAAAACGTTTTGTCTTCATTGCAGGTGTTAATAACTGTTTTTTGATTGGTGTTCTTGCAAATCTCCCAGATTCAATAAGCCTTCGTCTAATTGTTGATGAATCCACGCTCACACCAGTACTAATAATTCTCTCTGAAGATCTGTACTTGTTTTGCGAGGATGCACTTTACTATTTTATATACGATTTACATACGATTTACATTCAAAATGAGCTTCAAACAGCGTTATTCTCTGAATGCGTGATAAACTCACTTCACTATGAAGAACAAAACAACATAAAACTTTATTCTCACACAACTTGAGCGAGAAAAGAAACAAACGAAAAAAATTAAAGAATTGATGCAATAATAAGCAGACGATAATATTTAATATTAAAAAAAAAGAAATCATGGGCACAATGAGTTCTTTAAATTAGAGTACTGGAACTTTTAGGACACACTGTATAATATATAAATATATATGAAAAATCCACTCAGATGATGTTATTATAATTATTGGTTACAGATGTGATTCTAACATTGCTTTCATAATACAGCGAAAACTCATAAACCATTTTAACATTTAAAAGAATACGCCATTAAAGAGATTTGTACCGACATTGTACTAAATCGAATATATATATTTTTTTTTCCATGACGTCAGCAAAAATAATCAGAAAATTTCTTTTGGAATACTATTAACTACGATGAATAGAAAGGCAATGCAGAAATCGTACAATCCGTTTTTTATTATTTTTTTTTCCTAAGAATTTATACATCAGTATTTTTTAACAATAGATTTATTTTAAATTTATAGACTTTTAGTAACATAGTTTCTGTGCAAAATTATCGGTAGAGAAAATCAAGGAATTTCGAGGACAGTACAAATCCTTCCACATTAACACATTTAGAGTGTACAGCCTATTATTTTTTCAAGGTCTCTTTCACCAGTACTTGTGAACCATACATTTCTTTTTATGTAGATTTTTAATTAAAAAAAAAAAATATGCATACGTAGTGGTAGAGAAAATCAAAGACATTCGTGGACAATACAAACCCTACCATATTAACACATTCGGGGTTTTCAACTTCGCTTTTTTTTTTTTTTTTTTTTTTTTTAAGAACATTTGTACCATTATTTTTGAATTATATATATATATATATATATATATTAATATATCGACTTTTTTATTAACGAAAGTTTCTGAGTAAAATTAGTGGTAGAGAAAATCAAGGAAATTCGAGAACAGTACGAACCCTAACATCCAGACCCACCAGAGTTCCCAACTTTTATAATTTATTCACGAGCATTTTCAGCCCCGCCTATTTTTCATACGGGAAATTTCGAAAAATTACTTTCTTCTTATTTAATCATTGTCACATATTAAAAAGAAATAATCTACAAATTTTCTGGCGTGAAAAACAGACGGGACTAAAAATGCTCATGAATAAATTATAAAAGTCTGGAACTCTGATTTACACATTTAGGATTTGTACAGCCTCGGCTTTTTTCAAGGATTTTCCACAAGCAGTTTTAAACAACAAATTTCATTTAAAATTCATAGGTATATTTATTACAACAAAAACTGTTACATAAAATTTATTTTAGAGAAAATCTAGGAAATTCAAGGATATTACATTGCTTGATAAATAAGCAGCAAATCATACGAATCAAATCAAAATTTTCAATCATAAATCAAATAAAAATCAATAAACAAATCATAAATTCAGAAAGAGAATAAAAATCCGACTAATATCTATAGAAAAACATTCATAAGAAACATGTTTATCACTTTTAAATATTTTCTTGGAAATATGTATATTTTAATGAATAAATCGAAAATTATGGTTTGCAGTCAGAATAAATGGAGATCAAATTGTTAAGATATTTCTATAAATTAATTCAAAATGAATGTTTTTTAAGAAGCTTCAATTTTTTCATTTCATTTCATTTCGGATTTTCATTTTCATTTTTTTTTTTTTTTTTTTTTTTTTTTTAAATAAGCTTTTAAAATATTTTTTAAAAATATGTTAACAATTTAATTTAGCTTTCTCTTTTATTCTGTAACATTCGATTATTATTTGGTTCCTTATTGTATTAGTTGATTCAAATAATATTGTATATATATATTTAATAATTTACTTGAGAGAAACTACAAATTTTAGTTACCCAATTCCAGAATTTCCAACATAAAAATGATTTTTGTTAAACTTGTAATAAATATCATAGGTGCCACAATCTCCGTTATTTTCAACAAAGGTTTTATACCGGAAATATTTTATAAAAGTTTTCAGTGTATATCATTCTATTTATTTATCGAAAGTATGTGTGACAGAATTATTTTTTTAAATACTGGTTGTAAATCTGATTTAAAGATTAGAAATGTTGGCAGCTATGGAATATATTTTCTTGATCTTAACACATACGTATCTGTGTGTTTTATTTTAATAAAGTTACCATAGCAATATAAAGATCACAGGAAACACAGACGTAACAGGTCTCTTATTCCTACTATTTCTAGCACTGAAAACAATTTTCTGTAATTTAATAAAATTATTACATATAAATAGTAATGTTAGATTCAGAAATTAACTACACTCTTGAAAGTGATGATGACTACCCATAAAATGTAAATTTATGTTTCCTGCTGCAAACGTTTTAAGGTATTGAATAGAATAATAACAATAATAATTCAGTTCAACAATCGATACAAGATTTACATTAATATTGTGTTCATACAAAAAATAAATAAATAAATAAAAACTGAAATTAAAATTTTTAACCAACTATTGGAGAGAGATATGCTTTTGTAAGATTAAGTAGCAGCATTTACGCAATAATTTTAATGCAATACTGTAAACCGTATTACATATTTCATGGAGACCAAAAAAAAAAAAAAAAAAAAAAAAAAAAAATCACTATATTTAAAGGAGACTAATGTGCAAGTTGTACCTCAAGGGACTAAAGTGAAAGTTGTACCCCAAGGGACTAATGTGAAAGTTGTACCTCACGGGACTAATGTGCAAGTTGCACCGAACGAACAAACTATTTCTTTCAACGAAAATGCCTACTAACCCTGGACGAGAGGTCTAATATATCGTATCATATTATATATCGTATTTATCGTAATATAACTCAATACTTATTTCGCTTCCTTCTTCGACTCGTTTTAATACGCATTTTTTATATGCATGAGCAGCCCCCGAAAAACAAAAACATTAAATCATTAAATTCATTTTTTTTACTTATTTTTATTTCATATTATTTCACGCGCACTTTTTATTTCCTAATTCAAAATTATTAAAAAAAAACTTTTTCGATATCGCTTGTAACGATACTGATTATTATTAATTTTCTTTTCTTTTTCTTTCAATAATAATATTAAAAAAAAAAAGATTTTGATGAAATTCTGGCAAAAGCAGAATTTAGTTTAGGACGGAGGACTATTAGTCTTTTTTTTTTTTTTTTTTTTTCAAATTATAACATCGCTTTCAAATTATTCAATTATATTTTCGATAAATTTTAGATTTCGACAAATGTCCAACTATCGAAATCGACAACGCAAAAAATCCCAGATTGAGACTAATAGGCCCTCAGTCCTTAAAAAAAAAAAAAAAAAAAAAAAAAAAAAAAAAACATTAAATTATTGTAATGATTTAAGAATTAGTCTAATCGGAAATTAAATTATCTATAAGAGTACTTTTTTTCTTCTTTTTTGCAGGATCGTAAAATTTTCCAGTTATTATTTACAATTGGCACCAGTTATCAGATTCTGAAATATTAAGAGTATTAATATTATTAATAATATTATATTAATAATATAATATTAATATTAATATAATATTAATAATACAGAATATTAATATTATTAATATTACATTCTTATTTCATGTCATAGTGCTTGCATGAGTAAACTTTTTTTTTTTTTTTTTTTACTGGAATATTTGGCAAATATCAGGTGTAGCTGAAAGTAAAAAAAAAAAAAAAAAAAATGTTTTTAAAATTTATATAAATGTTGATCAAGAAAAATTTCCGTTATCAAATTCTTAAATAAAAACAACATAAATTTTTGGTACACCTATTTACCTTATACAAACAATTTCTTGTAAGCATTTTGGGGTAATATTAATTTTTCTTTGACATTTTCTTTAATGATTTTATTGGTTAACAATAAAGGAATTGAATTTTATTTTTTCTGAATGTTTATTAAACTAAAAGTCGATTATTTTTTCCTTTTATTGTATGCAGAATTGCACAGCAGATTTTCCGTCGAGATTTATGCACTATTAATATAAATTGGTATTTTAAATCATATATCTATTTTATTTAGACAAGAGTTATTACGGATTGCTTATAACCCTCACAGGATTTTACTTTTATGGTTATCATTTCTGATATTTATTAACCATTAAGGTATCTGCTTGGGTTAAAAAGACCATTTTTGACAAAAAAAATCAATTTTCTGTTTTTTTATTTGGTTGTAAAGAATAGACTTTTAGCTTTCTAAAACACCTTTACTTTTATTTGTACGCTAATTAGAACTGAAGTTATAGCCAATTAAGTAAACCGAAAGTGAGATTCTTTAAGACAGGAAGTGCTCGATCTCGCCAGTTTAAAGAGCTGGCAATAGGTAAACATTAGTAATTAGGCTTGATTTCACATTTATCTTTAATTTAAATCATTCAGGGTTTTTTTTTTTTTTTTATTATTATTATACCCCATGTATTTATTTATTTTTTCCAACAAATAATTACACATTAAGTAAAATCTTTAAATGCGTTTTCTGAAAAACTATATTTTTCGATTTTTGTGTATGCGATAAACCTTATTTCTCCAAAAGTTTTCAAGTTATTTCTATGAAATTTCTTTACAGTATATAACAGATTTCCAGTCACGCAATGAACTAAAAGATATGTTCTATGTACTATTTGAAAGATTTTACATGTGTTTATTTTCTAAAAAAAAGATTTTTTTTTCGGAAAATTCTGGGTTTTTTTCTGTTAGTTACCATATTTCAGTCAATTTTAAGAATATCTCTTAACTTTTAGTTCAATGCACAGATAAGGGTCATATCATTATGTATTTCAATGGATATTGAATTATATTAATTTTTATCGAGTATATGAGGTTTGGCGTAAACGTGAAATTTTGCTCATTTTTTACACAAAATCACCTATTAATCTGCAAAATAAAGAAATATTTGCTTAAAATGTACTATTTTTCATAATTCTATGTCCGTTTATAACTGAAAATATAATTACTTAATGCATAGTGTGCTTTTTTAGAAAAAAGTGCTCCGTACCCAGGCAGATACCTTAAATACGACAAATTTTGTTATTCCTGAATTTCAAATTTTGTTATTAATTTTGTTATTTTGTTATTAATTTTGTTTTTGTTATTAAATATTCCAAATTTTGTTATTAGTATAAAACTTAATTTTAATTTGCATTAACTTAGCATAATTGAGGCAATAATAATCAGCTTCATTTATTAATAAGTGGTATAATCACTTTACAAGTTTTTTGTAACTATGTAGTCACTAGCATATAATAGCATAATTTGACATGGCTTCCAAGTGCTCCGTATTTTGGATACCTGTACTTTTACATAATTATTTTGTAGAATACTTCGTAGCATTTTTCTGTGATTTAAATAAAGTGAAAATTTTTATAAATTCAAAATACGGAATACTTGACAGCTATGAGTATGACATTATATTTCATTAAAACTATGCAAATAAATAAAGTTAGATGAAATACAAATATGTGAAAATACTGAAAATAAATAAAAAAATAAGGAGGTGTATTTTCTAGACAACAATTCATACTTGTAGAAGTGTAAATAAACATATAAAGGGTAATCCATATGTCAATTACACATAGGGACTTTTCCACTTCAACCAATATTTCCTAACTGTAATTAATATCCTATTTAATCACAAAAAAATTACTGTAAAAGTACTATACAGATTTTTATATTGTAATAGTTTTAGGAAAACTTATCCATCTGTGTGACTGACACCAGAGCCTGATTAAGGGGGAAGCACACATTATCTCCGCTCTCACCGGAATATTTTTACAATTATTTTTTACTTCATGTCATAGAAATTCCACACTTTGACGAGGAAATATTTTTTATAAAAAATGAACGGTGTAAAACAATCCAATTTACTCACAGTTATTAGACACCAGAATTCTCTTAAAATAATTTTTAATGAGAATTTTCTGTTTATTATAGGAGGAAAGTATTTGTTAAAAAATAACTATGTAAGTATAAATAATGTGTGCTTCCCCCTTAATCAGGCTCTGACTGACACTACATATACACAGTGTTGCCACATTGGGGACTCTTTTATTCAATACCAACAAAATTTAATTGGAACTGTTGCCTAATCACTTCGAAGATTAATCGTGTTTTATGTATATCAAATACCACTTCTCAAAATTATTAGTGGTAGTCGAATAGAAAAAGTCCCATATGGCAACACTGAATATACATACCTACAGAGCTGCCAACTTAATCCGGAGAATTGCTAGTACCGTCCCTTTTTCCACACCACTTAACTTTTAGAGTAATTTTCTTCAAATGTATTTACGATGAATTAAGAAAAAAAATATTCTAATAAAATTTTGGTGTAGGAAAAGGGGCGGTACTAACAATCCTCCGGATTAAGTTGGCAGCTCTGTATTTAACAATATCCTAATTAATATTCCGTAGTATTGTTAGCACCCGTGCCATTTTTCACACTATTTTACTTTTATAGTAATTTTCTCCAAATGTAACTACGAATAAATAAGAAAAAAAAAGACTCTAAAACAAGACTGATGTAGTAAAAAAGGCGGAAATTAATGTAACAGCGTTATATTATTCCCACAAACATTCTAATTATTCCAACTGTTAGTACCTACCCCTTTTTCCACACGAGTTTATTTTAGAGTAATTTTCTCGAAACATACCTGCGATTCAATACAGAGATACAGAGACTCCGAACCATGCCCGAAGCTAATCGCCTTATCGGGGAGGAATCATGGTCCGGCGATGACCATCCACCATCTGTAAAACAACCGACCGGGGATTTTCTATAATAATATTTAGATGTGAACAGTTGAATATGAACATTTCTAATTTTTAGAGATAGTTTTGTTCCAACAGTTTTTACTATATTAGTAGGAATGTTCTTCTTCTAATAAATATAGTACCTTTTTATTTAGTAAGTTCTCAATAGGATTCACAACCGCCTTTACAACCATTCAACATTTCTTTTAATTTTTGCAGTTAATTAAGTTTTAATTTGAAAGAAAGAAAAAAAAAAGGGGGGGGGGGATACAAATATACTGTTTTTAAACTTTATTTGAGCGCCTCAGCCTCGGATTTTGAGTTTTAAATTACTAAAATATTTTTAGGGATCTTCACTTAATGCTGGTTGTGTAGTTTGAAAAATAAATTCGTTTTCTTCAACATATTTCATACAATTTATTATTTTGTTTCTCAGACTATTGTGTTTTGTAATATGTTTGAACCAGCTCATGAGTGACTGATTATCGTTCATTTTGAGGTGGTAGCGCTCTGTTAAAGGGCAATCAAGAACGTAGTGTAAAGAGTTTGAAAGTTTGCCACAAATACAGTTTGGAGATGACCTTTTCCCGATTTTGTATAAATAAGTTTGGAATGGACCATGATTTGTCAAAAAGATATATAGATGTCTATTTATTATGTTATATTCGTGGTTTATTTTTGGTATAAATTTAAATGTATACCTCCCATTTTCTGATTCTTCCCATATTTTTTGCCAATTTTGTATAAGTTCATTTTTTAGTTCATATTTTAATGATGGTAATGGGATTGGTTGATATATTCCTGCGATTCAGTAAAAAGAAGAAAAAAAAATGTAAAAGAAGACTGGTGGAAAAAAAAGAAAAGAAAATGCGGGTACTAACAATTTTATCGAATAACATAGCTTCCAAGTTTTTTAATTTATTCCGGAATGTTCTTAGTCCCGCACTTTTTTCACACCGTAATCTTTGTAGAAAAATATTCTTCAATGTGTAATTACGATTTAATATTAAGAAAATTACTCTAAAGCTATTACGGTGTGAAAAAGTGGTGGGGCTAAGAAAATTCCGGAATACATTAAAAAACGTGGCAGCTATGGAATAATAATTAGAATGGGCAGGTATGCATTTACATGAAATCACCCCAAGCTGTTTTCAAATATTAGAAGTGCAATATAAGTACATAAATAAAATTTATGTAGAATGCAAGAAAAACTTGATTGAAGTATAAATTATCGTGTATTATCCCCTGGAATTCAATTAAAAATATTATGGAGATTTTCGCAATTTTATATCTATCACACTTTACAAATTACTGTAATATCTCAATCTACTTTTTAAAAATAATTTATATTAGATTAGATTTTATGTATACAGTCATTTTCTCTCCTAATCTAAGAAATAAATTAGTAAAATTTTAACTTTAATGCATTTGAAATAACATTTACGCTAAAATATTATCTAAATATTAAAGTATAGTTTGAGAATTTTAAAGCATTTTTTAATTAAAAGTATTTAAATCAACTCAACAATTTTATTTTGTATTTCTCTTAATTTACGCAGAAGCAGAGTCTTTCAAAATATTTTAATTAAAAAATTTGTTAATTAACATATTTTCACGTCTAATTAATTATAAAGTGGAAATTAGTGTTTTCGAATGTAAATATAAATTGATTATTTCAAATTTTCTAACAATATGCACTTTGAAATCTCAAAGGCTTGAGTTAACATTAACAGGTAATTGAGTTAACATTAATTGTCTTTTAACAAAAGGTTCAGAAATTTCGCAATAATTCACAGAAACATAAGAAATCATACGTTAGTAATTTAATACATTATTAAACACAAATGTAACAAAAGAATGTGCTGTTTCAGTCAGTTATATTTTTATTTTGTCATAACAGATTAAAATATTATTTATGAATTTCATTAATTGTTATCCTATTACAAATTAGAAATTTTCTGACAAATCTTATAACTGAATCAAATAATCCAATTTCAATAATGTGTGTATAATTTATTTCAAAATAAATGTATATAGGAGTTACATAAACAAAACGCACATAACATATCCTCTATAAAGATATGGTATTAAATAAATAACAAGATAGAAAAATCCAACAGTACGCATTGATTAGTAACACTTTCCAATTGTACGTAATTCTTGTATCGTATAACATTTAATATTCCTTGCCTACGTTATCACACAACAGACAGAAGGACTGAAAAATATACAGATAGATTAATTGATTCAAAATCATTCTTAGGCATTTTGGAAAGTGTTAAAAAGGCTTAACGCAAAAGAAAATGCAGCCATTAGATTATAATTAAAGCTTTTAATCTATCTTAATATTTTAGTGCAGCCTTGTAATTCTGAAAGTTAATCATATCATATTATGTATAAAACGTTATTTTCTAATATTAACAATGCTTGACAATGTTTTTGTGATTTAGTAGAAGGCTTTTTAAATATAACTTTTTAAAATGTCTTTCCTAAAACGTAATGCATTCACTTTTTTTTTTTTTTTTTTTTTTTTTTTTTTTTTTTTTTAATCCTGTACACAAACAAGTTGTACAGGACCTATTAATGTCATTTTAAATAGTGAACATTTAATAGTGAACTTGATTGTATCATTTTTTAAAAATTCTCAAAATATTTACGGACGCCAGGAGTCGGAGACAAACAGATAGAAAGGTAGACATTCGGACAGGCAGATACAAAAATTAAAATCATATCCCCACTAAAATTATAAGAATGTGTTAAAAAGTTTAATGTAAACAAAAGTGCAATTCCAGTAAATTTTTATTAATAGTTCTTAACGTAACTGAATATTTTTGTGTGGCCTAGTAAATCTAATGCTAATCATACTATATTAAATAGACGGCATTCTTTTGGGCATACGAATAATATATTTCAGTTAGCATTAAGCTTTGTTTAAAGTAAAATTATTAAAATTTGGTTTATAAAAATAACTCTCATAGAATGAAATGCTTTGGAATACTCTCAAGTGTCCCTGTATACAAACAAGTTAGAAAAGTGCCCTATTTTACATAGGAAACATACGATAGGGAACTTGAATAACATAATAAAATTTTATTAAAGTTTCTGTACAGTAAATTTATTAAAATATGGTTTTTAATAAATACGCCATAATACGCCAAAATAATAATTTTTAATAATTACTAGAAACGCCTCTTATAGAACACATGCTTTCGAATACTTTTCGGTGTCCTTGTAGAGAAGCCTGAAGAGGTATTCACTCCATTTTCAATAGGGAACATCCGATAGTGAACTTCAATAAAATATATCAGTTTGAAGAAATTCCAAAAATATTTACGGGAGATAGATCGCAGAAAAACAGACAGAGAGACAGACAGACGGACAAAAGAACAGTCAGACAGATACACAAATCGAAATCATATTCACACTTAAAAAATGTTAGAAAGTGTTAAAAACGCTTAATTTAAACGAAAGTACAATCCTAGCAATTTTTTATTAATAGCTCTTAATATAACTGAATATTTTTGTGTCACCCTGTAAATCTAATGCTAATCATGCTATTTCCTATGCAAAGTATTCTTTTGTGCATATAAATAGCATATTTCAATTTCATAAAACTTCGTGCGAAGTAAAGTTATAAAAATTTGGTTTATAGAAATATCTCTCATAGAACGCAATGCTTTGGAATACTTTTGAGTGCCCCTGTACACAAAACAGTTGTGGTATTTACTCCATTTTATACAGGACACATCCGATAGTGAACTCGAATAGCATATTTCAATTTCATTAAGATTTGCGTACAGTATAGGTATGAAAATATGGTTTATAGAAATACCTCTCATAAAACGAAATACTTTGAAATACTTTCGGGTGTCCCTGTACACAAACCATTGGAGGTATAAACTCCGTTTTCAATAGGGAACATCCGATAGTACACTTGAAAAACATGTTTCAATTTCATTAATATTTGTGTACAGTAAAGGTATGAAAATATGGTTTATAGAAATACCTCTCATAGAACACAATGCTTTGAAATACTTTCGGTTACCCTATACAAAAGCCATTAGAGGTATAAATTCCATTTTCAATAGGGAACATCCGAAAATAAACGTGGAAAACATATTTCAATTTCATTAAGATTTGTGTACGCAGTAAAGGTATGAAAATATGGTTCATAGAAGTACCTCTCATAGAGCACAATGCTTTGAAATACTTTCGGGTATCCCTGTACACAAACCAGTAGAGGTATGAACTCCATTTTCAATTGGGAACATCCGATAGTGAATTTGAATAACATATATCAGTTTCAAGAAATTCCATAAATATTTACGTGAGTTAGAGCGCAGACAGACGGACGGACTGACAGACAGACAAACCGAAATCATTAACACTTTTCAATTATGTTGGAATGTGTTAAAAAGAAAAATGGTACAATTGTCAAAAATTGGATACATCTTTGTTTCTTCTTTTGTTTTGTTTAGAAATCATACTTTGGACGAAAAAAAATGTTTGTTTTCGTGTAATTAACGTTAAAAATCTCTTAAATTTAATCTATCTACCTATCTACCTATCTATCTATCTATCTATCTATCTCTCTCTATATATAAGGCTGCCACAGGTGACATTTTTTATGTTCTTTTTGTACCACTATTTCCAAAAAGTAAAATTTATAATATATTTTCTCAGGTAAATTTGTACTTTGCCTACATAAATTTACTATAAAATTTATATTATAAAAATGGCTGTACGAAAATAAAAAAATAAAAAAAAATAGTCACCTGTGGCAGCTCTGTATATATATTTTTTACTAAAATAGCGAAAAATGTTACTGCAGTTATTAAAATTTCTTTCTGGAATGCTTCTTTTATACAATTATTAAACTTAGATTGTTGCTCTTTGTTTTTAAAAAGAAGTTCACGACCTCTTATTAGTTGTCTTTATTCACAATTCTTGTGAAAAAAAAAAGCATTATTTTTTATAATCCGAAAACTTTTATTACAGTCTTATTAAATCTGTTGACATCTCTAAATAAAAATTTTACGTACATATAGTTCAAGTTCCAAGCTGTACCTGAAATACTATAAGTTCATATTGTAATTGAACATTTGAATAAAATTTATCTTTTAATTAAATAAAATATATCTTTGTTTTTTATCTACATTAAAAATTTGCATTGTTACTCATTGATAAATAAAAAACTTTCTAGTATGTTCTTTCAAACAATCCGCTGTGTGTCTTTTTTTTTTTTTTTTTTTTTTTTTTTTGTAAACAATACTACATTATTATATATATATATATATATATATATATATATATATATATATATATATATATATATATATATATATATATATTGCGTATTCTTGTGTAACCCGCTAACTACCGTAGGCGTATAAGTATGACAAAATCGCTGGCCGCATCAAACGCTGTGGAAAATATATATATAAATGTCTTCTTTCTTTAATTTCCTTTCTTTGAAAGATGTAATGTTTCTTACGTACAATTTAATTTAACATTTAACTAGTTTAAACTTTATTTAACTTTAAAATAAAATTTCACTATGTCAATAAATAATTACTCTGTGTATTTTATCGTTAATGAAAATGCTCACTCGTTCTTTCTTTATCGATTAATCGATGTTTGCAAAGCTTTTATTTTTAATTTCATTTTTTTGTTGGCATCATCCTGTTCTCCAGTTTGTGTAAATGTTTTCAATGTGGCTACTATGCTTTTTTCTATTTTTCTCTCTGGATTCCATGAAGAATTAATTTAATAATTTATTTAATTTCTTATTCAATAGGGTTTTGCTGCTTCGATCGGGGCTGGAACAATATAAGTTGCTATGATTAGCTATATTGTTTTACGAAATCGATGTAGCTTTCAGAGCTGTATGAAGTACATGCCCCCTGATGAGTATTTACTTCTAATTTTAAGCATTTTTATCCAATTATTTCTGTGGTCATTTATTTATCTTCTCTGTCATTAAGTTGAATGGTCCATGTTTTATTATTATCATTCATGACGGCGTAAGTAATTTAAATTGCTTTTGTCTCTTATTGGTTATTAATACGTATCGCAACATTTTTGTGTCAGTCTTTCCTATAAGTTAAAATCAGTTCTATTTTTTCGTGTTGGTATTATTTTGTATCTATAAATTGCTGAATTTTAAGATTAAATTTTATTACGATATCTATCATATATATATATATAATTTATTTTAACTCGAATATATGAAAACCTTTTGTTAAAAACCGTAACGAAACAAAAGACTGAGCTACCGTGTTGCCAAATCAAGTTTTACCATGTCCCTACAGACAGCTCTAAAATATCCCAAAATTAATGATAAAAGTCCCTACTTTAATGCTGAGGGTGTTCGTATGATAAACTTTCATCCTCCGGATATCTTGTGTATGTACTGGAGAGAAAGGGTACATCCAAAACGTCCCTACTCCCTCTCTACATGCGGAAGAAAAGTGTTAAAAGTCCCTACGCGTGGGGACAAATTCTGACAGGTGGCAAAGCGTTGACCTTACTGTTTTTATTTGGAAAACTGCCATTCACAAACGGTTGAAAAGACATCACACGCATTTTGATATACCCTGTACTGTTTTTCAACTCTCTTTCAATGTTTCTGATTCTAATTAAAGTTATAAGAAACTTCACGTGAATATCAAAACAAAATTTTATTTCTGTTTTTATGAGAATAACAATCAGTTTTATTTTCAACTGTCACTATAATAAAAATAAACAATAAACTTTTTAAGATAACATAAAAATCCAGTGGCAAATACTTACAAATGACACTGGTTATAGATTACTTCAATATTTACTTTGTAGGAAGACTTAAATACTTGTGTATTTGTTTTGAAATGGTAATAGTCACAAAGAAAGCTAAAAATATAACAATGTATAAAGAAAGTATACGAGAGTTTCTGTTTATTTTTTTATGTAATTCTTTATGTACTATATTTTATTGTTACGGATTTTTTATTCATGAATATGTTTAATCGTTAAGCATGTTTACTTTGTACTTTAAAACAAAAAAGTAACTTTTTTGCAAAAACAGATTTATTTGTATCTAATTCCTAATAATTAATCATTTTTTCTTTCTATTATTTATTTATTTGTAAATTAGTGTTTACCACAAAAGGAAACTTTTCTTTAAATAATTTTATTTGATAATTAAAAACTCACGATTATATATTTATTGTTTTTCTTTTGATATATATTACAAAAACAAACATCACTCTACTTTTGAATGTTTGCACACAAAGAGTAAACCTTGAATAGTAACTATTATCTCACATCCTTTGTTGGCCACTTTGAAGTTCTGTTTGAAATATATTGCTGAAGTAAGAGCAATTTTAAGTCTCATGATACTTTTAGTTTTCCACTCTTGAAGTTTTCTTTCATTTTCAGATCTAAACGTTTAGTTTTCATTTCCGTTCTATAGACGCGTTGCATTTCTTCTAAAGTAAAAAATATTTTAGAAGCTTCGTGTACGTAGAATAGAGTCCAATTCAGTCTTTTATGAACAGTCCAGTAATAGAAAACTTTCTCAGAGTTATCAATAAATAAATAAATAAAAAAACTATAGGAAATACTAATAGTTTACACAAAAATATTTTAAATATATCTCTACACACAACCATAGCTGCCAAGTTTTTTTTATTTATTCCGGAAGCCCCGCCCTTTATTCACACCGTAATCTTTGTAGAAAAATTTTCTTTAATATATAATTACTATTAAATATTAAGTAAATTACTCTAAAATTATTATCGTGTGAAAAAGGGACGAGACTAACAACATTCCGGAATAAATTAACCCTTAACGCTCGGCATATTTTCCTATTTTGAACAGAAAGACACGCCTTTTGGCGTTCCTTTAGAACGTCACACGTATAGTTCTTAACATACTACATTTTGGCTACCGAAAAATTGTAATAATTTGTTTTATTTTACTTCATCATTAAATAAAATAAATCTTTCTGTTAAAATTTTCCGGTAGCCGAAAGGTAGCCTATAGTTACACGTTTTAGAAAAATAACATTTCACTTGCAGAGGAACACCTTAAGGCGTGGCTCGATTTTTTAATGCCCCCTTAGAAAGAACATACGAGCGATAAGCGTTAAAAAACTTGGCAGCTATGACACACACACATACATATACATATATGCATGTATATACATAGCTGCCAATTTTTTTCAATTTATTCGGAATGCTGTTAGTCCTGCCCTTTTTTCACACCGTAATCTTTGTAGAACATTTTTCTTCAATATATAATTACGATTAAATATGAAGAAAATTACTCTAAAATGATTACGATGTGAAAAAGGGGGCGGGACTAAGAACATTCCGGAATAAATTAAAAACTTGACAGCTATGTGTATAATACATAATGATTCACTTCGATGACGCGTTAGGCACGGAATCCGCTAGGCATTATTCCATTCAGAATTTTTACACGGATTTGTAAACATTGAAAATAGAAAACTTAACAAACTGTGAAGTTGTACCAATTTCTAAATTTTTAAAATAAAAAATTATCTTCGTAATAAAAAAGGAAAAACATTGCAAACTCAAAGCGATTCGAATTAAATTAAAACTATTTTGCTTTTATGCAACTGGAAGTCCTTTATACCGTGACAATATATATATATATATATAATTTCTTTATTAAAAGAGCAAACAATAAACAACTTAAATGAAAAAAAAAAAAAAAAAAAAAAAGAAAGAAAGAAAGAAAAGAAAAGAAAACCTCATACACAAACTCTAAAGTTAAACTACGCATTTTTTTTTAATCTATTTTATATTTTTTAGAAAAAGAAATTTATTAAAATAAAGCATGCGTGGTTATTAAAGATTTTCATACCTGAAGAAATCTGAAATTATTTGATATTTTTGCTTTTGAATCTTGGTTTTTAATTTAAAATATGCACTTCCATATGTAAAGTTTCTAAACATCTGTGAAGTAAATAATTTAGACTAATAGAAAAATGTACGCTTTTAAAATTTAACTGTTATAAGAGGCTTTCATTATTTACTAACGGAGATTTAGACAGCCGGTGGAGATAATTAGAAAAGGAAGGTAATTATTAAAAGAATATATATATATATATATATATATATATATATATATATATATATATATATTAATTCAAACCTATATATATATATATATTAATTCAAGACCTATAAAATTACAGATATTTTTGAAATTTTTCAGTCCCTTCATTTTTGATTTTATGCATAGTACATTAAACATTCAATAAAGGTTTAAAAAATAATGCATAGCTGTCAACATCTTAATTAATATTTAAAAGTATCGCGAGTAACAGCCTTTTTTCACGCCAGTCTTTTAGAGTATTTTTCCTTATTTAATCGTAATTATATTTGGCTAGAATTATTCTAAAACTAAATTGGGTTGAAAAAAGGACCGACTACTAACAACACTACGGAATAATAATTAGGATGTTAGCAGCTATGTTAAGGATATGTTTACAATATATATCCTAAATCATTTCTTAGAAGCAAATAGACCTCTTAGTGAATGTACATTTGAATAAATTATTAAATATTGCCCCACTAAAACATTCAAGTGACATTAAATCGCTCAGGAAAATTTACGATGAAATACAGATTAAAATTAGGAGTTTAGAGTCATTAGATGTTTCTTTAGGCGGTTTTCTACGGCAGTTTATTGTCACCGATATTACTAAAAATTTTACCTAAAGATTTAGCATTAAAATTTAACATGGAATTTCATGGTGTTAATTACGGTGTAAAAGATATATTATCTTTCTTAAATAAACAACTGGTATCGCGAAAATGCTTAATAACTACGAGACAAGATGATAGCGGCGCTAGCGCTAACCATTTCTCCCCCCTAGCTCAAAGGCTAGATAATCAAAATCATGCAGATGTCCCCCCCCCGCGTTAATAAATTTGATACTCAGAACCGGAAATTGCCTACTGCTTGTGATTTATTAAATGAAAATAAAAGTGACAGGTGTAATTTTTGCTCAGAATCGCATTTAAGTAACAAATGTGTCAAAACTAGTAATTTACCATTTGATGAAAGAGTGAAACTATTGCTTAAGAAACGCCTGTGTTATTTATGTCTTCAGCCTTCGCATCTAGCTAGACACTGTGTATCAAAAACTTTATGCAAGTTATGTAATCGTAGACATTCAAAAATAATGCGTAATGGAAATAAAGATTTGAAGCAAGAAATAAGTAATTACGAAAGAAATGATCAATCTAAATTGGAGTTATCGAATCATAATTTAAAAGCGAATGTTTATTTGCAGACGTTAAAAGTAGCAATTTCTAACAGTGATGATAGCAAATCATCATATATTCGGCTAATTATTGACTCCGGAACTCATAATAGTTACATCAGTAAGTTTGCAGCTGATAAGTTAAAATTAAAAAGAATGAATAAGGAAACAATCAGACACGGTCTTTTGTGGGCATGGAAATGTCAGCTGAACATAATCCTTATGAATTTACGATCGGGAGTTTAGATAATAAGTTTAAGTGTAAAATACAAGCGCTAGATCAAGAAAAAATGTGCACAGGCGTGTATTTATTTTGCGATGATAAATTAGTAAAACTCTTAGAAAAGGAAAGTGTATCTTTATCAGATGTCCCTAGAAATAATAAATCTTGTTTATACCAGAAAAATCCAGACGAATAAATATATACTTTTGGAAGCTGATATGTCCGCTAAACTATTCACAGATGACATAAAATATTTTCCAAAACTGGGATTAACTACATTAAGAACTAAATTGGGTTGGACCATTTTGGGCAAGACAGAGGGTCACAAGAGTGAGCAGGACAATTCTTTGGCGGGTCTATCGTTGTCATTACATGTGTCAAACGGCAGTTTATCAGATTTATGGCGCCTTGACACTCTAGGAATTATTAATGAAGATAATAAATCGAAACAGGATTTAGAGCAAGAAACCAAGAATCATTTTCTAGAAGCCGTTAAACGAGATAAAAGCGATCGATATGAAGTCAATTTACCATGGACAGTTGACCATTCGATTTTATCAGATAATTACTCGTTGGCAGAAAAGTGCCAACGAGTAATCATTGATAATCAGTAAGTAATAATTTAATTCATTTATTTTCCGTCCCTTACAAGACGGAAAATAAATGAATCAAATCTGATAGGAAAAAGGAATATGGGGGAATTTTTGATTTCATGAAAAACAATCAGATTATAGAAGAGGTATTGGACCAGAAAAGGGACAAGGTACATTATTTAGCACACAGACCTGTGGTTAATGAATCTAGTGAATCCACTAAGATTCGTCCATCATTTAATGCCTCAGCACACATTAGAAACAGTCCCTCCCTTAATGATTGTTTAACAAAAGGACCAAATCTTGTAGAAATTATACCTAGCATTTTAAATAAGTTTCGTAAATACAAGATAGGAATTTCGTCAGATATAGAGAAAGCCTTTTTGCAAATTAAAATAACAGAGAAAGATCGCGACTTTTTGAGGTTTTTTTTTGGTTTGATGGCGAAAATAAAATAAAAATTTATAGACATTGTCGTGTGGTTTTCGGCCTAACTTCAAGCACTTTTTTGCTTATTGCAACATTAAATCACCTTTTAGAAAATGTCCCCGAACAGTGGCGAGAGACAGCTAGGCTCTTAAGAGATTCTTTCTATTTAGATAATTCCCTCATCAGCCTGAATTCAATTCAAGAAACAGAAAAATTCATATCAGAATCTCAAGGAACTTTGGCTTCAGCACATTTCAATATGAGATGTTGGCGATCGAATTGGCCCCAGTCAATAATCGACAAAACTGAAAATGAACCGAGGTTTGCTCCCGTGTTAGGATTACTCTGGGATTTGGAAAATGACAATTTAGTTTGTAAAATATAAGAACCCCTAAAGATAAGTGAACCCCTTACAAAAAGAAAACTGTTATCAATTACCCAAAAAATCGTTGATCCTGTGGGATTCACAGCACCTGTCAGTTTAATTACCAGACTAATCCTTCAAGAAACGTGGATTCAGAAGGTGAAGCTGGACGAAGAGCTTTCTGAAACTTTAAAACAACAGTCTTCTAATTGGCTGAAAGGAATAAATTTGTTATCCCAAATTAAAATGCCTCGTTCGCTTAACATTTGCCCAGAGGAAGAAAAGAAGACATCATTACATGTTTTTTCTGATGCAAGCAAGCGAGAATATGCCACTTGCGTATTCATAAGAGTAGAGACCTCAGAAGGTATCAAGATCCAGTTAATAAATGCTTAAAGTCGAGATTCACCTATTAAGGAACTGACCATACCCCGCCTTGAACTGTTATCTTGTCTTATTGGCGCTAGGTTGTCCAAAAATGTACAAAACGATTTAAATTTACATGTAAATACCATATTTTGGTCGGATTCAACCACCGCTTTAGGTTGGATAAGAAGAAAACAAGAATGGGGTACCTTTGTACATAACAGTGTATTAGAAATCCGAAATCTGACCGAAGTTTGCAATTGGAGACATGTATTCGGAGGTTTGAATCCCGCGGACCTTCTGTCTAGAGGATGTTCTTTTGAACAACTAAAGAAATCGAGATGGTGGGAGGGTCCTAGATGGCTTTATTTACCTAAAAATGAATGGCCTCAAATAGAAGAAGACCTATACGAAGAACTCATAAACAGCGAAAAATGGAAGACAATCCTAAATCTTTTAGATAAAAAAGAAGATAATTTCAATCGATTTTATCAATATTTTTCCTCTTACAAGAAAACTGTTAGAACCATTGCTTGGATATATAGGTTTTATCATAATTCGAAGACTAATGAGAAAATGTCCAAATTGGATATTTCAGTTGAAGAATTTTCAAAAGCAGAAAATGTACTTCTACGATTAGTACAACAAGAATCTTTTTCAGGGAGAACAGATCCAAAATTAAGAAATTTAAGGCCTGTCGAAGATAAAGCTGGTCTCTTAAGAGTAAGGACCAATATAATTCAAAGAAACAGTGAAACATCATCTATCTTGTAATTTTACCTTACAATCATCCTGTCGTCCAAAGATTGATATTCGAGAAGCATTTAGAAAATCAGCACGCTGGAGTCAGCACTCTAATGACACTACTAAGTGAAAATTTTTGGATAATGAAGTCTAGAAAATGCATTAGAAATACAATAAGAAAATGCGTGATTTGCAGAAAACTTCAGACTTCCATTATAGATGTTGAACCTGGAGTACCACCCGAGGACAGAGTACGAGAAGAAGCCATCTTTGAAGTGGTAGTCGTGGATCTAGCCGGTCCTCTTCATCTTTCTGATGGATCAAAAGCTGATAGCTTTTGATAGCTTTATTTACTTGTGAAGTCTACCGAGCCATACATCTTGAAGCCATTACGTCTCTGTCTGCATAAAGTTTTATCCAGTCTCTGAGAGGGTTCATAGCAAAGAGAGGCAGACCCTACATCATCTATTCAGACAACGGGAAGAACTTCCTTGGAACTAGCAATGCCCTCTCGAGTGTAGATTGGAAAACCATCTGCAAGGTAGCTTCCACCCAGAAGATCAGATGGAAATTCAACCCTCCTGCAGCACCGTGGTGGGGAGGTTGGTGGGAGAGGCTTGTTGGAATGGTTAAAGGAATCCTGAAAATAAACTTAGGTCGTGCATCCTTGAATTACAAAGAACTTTACACTATACTGTGTCACTGTGAACAAGTGATTAATTCACGGCCTATAACCTATGTTTCCGAAGATAACAGAGATCCCTTACCTTTAACCCCAATGATGTTCCTAAGAGAACTACCAGCATCAGGAGAACCTGACCTAGATGCTTTAGATTCTAACGACCGCAGAGCCAGATATAAAAGAAAATTTAAGAAACAGATTCAGAGCTGAATATTTAGGATAATTACGTCAACGTGCATCTAAGACCAAAAGATTCAAACAATTGAAAGTCGGCGATGTTGTCCTACAAGAAGATTTCAATAAGAAACGTGTTCACTGGCCTTTGGCAAAAGTGATCAAACTTTACCCAGGCAAGGATAATGTGATACGCATAGCTAGAGTGAAGACCGAAAATGGACTTTTTCTGCGTCCATTACAAAGATTGTTTCCTTTAGGAATTGACAATACCGAACTTAAGAATCGCCCCACTTTACATAAATCTCTTCAAGAAAATTTATGTCCTTCGACTTCCGAAAACAAGAACCTCTCACAGAAACCGATACTCAACCCCAGAGAAAAGGAACCTGTAAAAGACCCTCCAGAACTAATAACAAGAAGTCCACAACAGATGATCCTACTTCCAGTTCCCCGGTAGTCTCCTGAACTCGCCGTGTAGTGAAACTCCCTCAAAGACTCCAACTTGGATTGTTGAGTTCCTCCGATTAGTCGCAACTCAAGGTGGGAGGATGTCGGGTATTCCATGTTGTTTCTTGTTGTTGACTGTCCAGACAGAATAACGCACGCCTCTTTTGATTGCGCCACTCTCTTTCATTTTGAAATGAGAAGTATTCGAAAGATGTATTTTAGAATCAGAACAGAAAAGGACCTTGAATAGAAATGGGGCTACGAGAAGAGCGTTTGTTTACAAACGCCCCAGTCCTAAAGAAGAACAATTAAAAACTAATTAAGAACTAATCTTCAGAATTAATAATTATGAACTAATTAGAACTTAGAACTTTAATATTAATATTTAGATTTAGCTTAATTACCTATCTGTGAATAGCTTTTTTGTTTGTGTTTCATTTTCATGTATGCTAACCAAGGGTAAAATTATGTTTTCCCAGCAAGCAGTGCTCTTCGTTCGTCGGTTATTTATTAATGTATATCATAATTTTTCATAGCTGCCACCTTACACACCCGGACCTATTGCACTAGAAGCTTTCAGGTGAGAGCCATCTAAATCTTATTAGTTAAGAATTTTACATAGTAAAGAGATATATTTTAGAAGAATTAATTTTTTATCTGAATTAAGAATGCTGTAACGGGTCTGTAAGACATAAAATTCAATTTAGATTCAAATCAGAAGTAAGATTTGTTACAGCAATATATACTAACTGTTATTCTCTTCAGCTTACAATTTTTTAAAATCTAATTTATCTCTCTTCTCTGAATGTGTAAAATATATAATACACGTACACACACTCACACACGCATATATATATATACAGCATTAAATCGGAATTTCCTACAACTGTTATGGATTTTTTTATATACATAATTGTTATAATACAGTTTTTTTTTAATAGTAAAATGACTCTTGTTTTGTAACACCTGATTACACTGCTCGGCATGAAAATTGCCTCCAACACCATTTTGGCAAATTCTTATGTAAAAATGACCTCCTGAATCCAAATATGACGGTCGGGAGTGGGGCTGGGGAGGATTATTTTAACTGTTAAATAACTTCTGAGGGGCTACAGAGTTGGAAAATTCTAAAACATCAACATTTCCAGCAAGGGGGAAATTGGGGGGGGGGGGTGTATTTGCCACTGAAATTATGTATTACATTTCTTATACATATATATATTTATTTATCTATTATTAATATTACTTATTATTATTACTGCTATTATTATTTATTTTATTTATTTCTTTATTTTTATTTCTTTATTTATTTTTTGAGTGTTAATTCTTTTTCATTTTCCAAATCAAATTCATGTCCATAGAATTTCAGAACAGTGATAAAAATTGGAGGAGGTGGTGGTGTCCGAGAAAACGGGAAGTGATTGGTCTAAATGGTAGTCATATTCGGATTCAAGAGGTCATTTTACATAAGAATCAGCAAGAATGGTATCAGGGGTTGATTTTTTTTTTTTTTTTTTTTTTTTCAGCGCAGTGTTATTAGCACTTAAAAAAAGTATATAAACAAAAGTCTGAGTGATATTTAAACTAATTTAATCTTACAAAATATTATTTGAATGAATATTAAATAAAAAATATTGATAAACACTTAGAATTAACATATTAATTGAAAATTTTTGGATATGTATATATATATGTATATATATGTGTGTATATATTCTGATATGTAATTTATATATATATATATATATATTTTTTTTTTTTTTTTTGTGAAAAATATATGAAAAAAAAAAGTAAATAAATTTTTTTCTGGAATTTCTTTTTCTTAGATTGTCACAATATATTTAAATACAGATATATATCATCCCCCCCCCCAATTTATTCCAGAGCATTAATAATCCACCTTTTTCTTTTTTCTTTTTTTTTTTTTTTTTTCACAACGAATTTTTTAAATAGTAATTTTTTACTTATTAACAGTAATTACTTATTGGAGGAGAAAATTACGCTACAAAACAAAATGTACGAAGAAAAAGAAGGCGTGTGCAAACAATGATCTGGAATAAATTGAGTTGTTGGTAAGGGTGCAAATTTTATTATATTGCGAACTTTAGATTGGGAAATTACAGCGGACGCGCAACAAACACTATTTGAGTAGTCTAATTAACTGGTATTTAACAATATGGAACTGAGCATTAAAACTTTTATGCTGTTACACTGAGACAATTTCGCACTGAAATCTGAACGAATGAAGCAATAAATTAATTTATCTGAAAATTCGTATGTTCCGGTAGAATTATCATAATCAGTTCAGTAATTCCTGTCTGTGAAGTTTCTAAGATTTAATTACGTGGTTGAACAAACAAAACAATTATTTAAGGGAGATAGAATGATATAACTTATACAAATCTTCCAATAATAAATAAAAAGAAATTTTTCTTAAACGTAAAATCTTAGCACTGACATTTGTTAAATGATACCCTAACTATTAGCATGTTGGGAAAAATACAAACGTGTCTCAATATTGACTATGATTTCGAAATTTTTCGAAATTGCATTAGAATGTAGAGAATAATGAAGACAATACAATTTTATTATATTTATAAACTAGTAGGCTTTGCCCGCTTCACTGGTCACTATATTTAAATGAATTAAAAAAACGAATCAATATATTTTATACCGTTCTACAATTTAAAACTAAAAAGAAAATACATTGAAATTGCTTAAGAACTTCACTTCGGGCCCTCGTTGCCTTCGGCAGAGACTTCCTTACCGTCTTGGTACTGCATAATTAATTTAATTTAATTTAATTTATAAGACATATCAATAATATAAGAAAAACTTCATTAGTCATTTTCTTTTTAATAATAAACAGAAAGGAAAACACATAATATTTTGTATAGTTAGACTAATTATAAAAAACTGCTTTTCCTTTTTTTCCCACATTAGAAAAATATTTAAAATAAAATCGAGAAAAGTTATGCAAAAACAATGAAACAGCTTGGACCTCTTGGCAGAATTTGAAATTTGGCACTGGAGTAGCTCGGACGACTCTCGCAAAAATGTTTACTTACGCATTTGCGACACCCGTATCAACTCATCGCCAAAATGACAACAAAAATATAAATAATTATAAGATAAGAAAACCTTTTTCTATATTACCACTTTTTAAAATTTCCTGTTGAATCTTATAGCTATAGAACTACATTAGCGCTTTATCAATGTGTAGAAAAGTTTTAAAGTTATAACGAAGTCAATTTTTGTGAGAAGCGTAATTTAATTTTTTACAATTTTTTAATGGTCACGTTTAATTAAATGTATTTAATGTATTATGTCAAAAGAAAATGAACTGTTTTTTTTTTTTTTTTTTTTTTTGGCAACAATTAAATTATAGCTAATACTATATATTTTCGTATTTTAATTAATTAAAAGAAAACTTTGCAACTTAATGTCTTTTAATTTAATAAATTGTTGTATATTGTGCCATCACAAAAAATGAACAGTTCTTAGAGCTCTTTTAAAAATGTATAACATCTATGCAGTATCTTTTTAAAAAAATTCATCAGTTTTTACTAAAAAATATGGCCGACTTTCATCACGAAAGTTGGTAATCTATACCAATCAAAAACAGAAGTGGTCCACCCGGATGTATTCTGCGACAAATTATTTTCTTTGTTTATATAGATAAAGATAATAATAGAAAATTCTCATTATATCTATAACTTTATCAATGGAAATGAATAATATATTTATAAGAATCATTCACAAATATATTAAAATTTCTTTAAATTTTCCAAAATAATGAGCATAATTTATATTCATATCATAATGATGACATCATTATTATGGAATTTACCACTGACAGCTCAAACAAAATGGCGGAGTTTAATTTGAGCAGTATATGATAAATCCCAAATTACCATGCACATTAAAATGTACTTGTATATATATATATATATATATATATATATATATATATTCATACATGTTATATTATGAATATATATATATATTCATACATTTCTTAAATGTATGAATATGTTAAATATGTGTTAAATATATAGAAAATCGTTAGATGATCAATTAATGTAATTTAAAATGAGAGAAAACTAATTATAGCATAACATTTTACTTTTAAAATACTTCTCAACTTTACTCATTAATAAGAATATTTTACGAAGCATTTCTACCTTATCTCGGTAAAACTGTTAATTACATGTTTCTAATTATACTAATGAGGATAATGCTGCATTATTTTCTAGCTAAACAGAAACAAATTTTAAAAGCATGCGACTCTTTTATAATTTTTTTAATAACGTTAAATATTTAAATGCGTAGATCTAAAACCTTTAACAGACAAAAAAAAAATATATATATATATATATATATATATATATATTACTTTTAAATACTACTTTAATTCAGATTTTTTTAATAAAAGAGTTAAATAAAAGAGAACAAAAACGTGATAAATAAAAGACAAACTCTTATTATTGTTATTATTATTATATGAATCTTTAAAAGTATCATTTCTTTAGTTTTAAAATTACTTTTAAGAATAATTTGTTATAGTTTCTTTAATTTTTTTTTTTTTTTTTTTAATAAAGAATTTTTTTTTGAATAACTTTGTTTTTAGTAATTATTATAATGCAAATTATTTAGTTTTTCCTACTTTTTTTTCCCTCCTAAATTATGGGTCGGCTCAGTCACTCTTTTAACACGCTATTTCAGACATGCCAATATTTAAATGTATTCGGAGCTTTACTAATACTCGCGTTTTTTTTTTTTTTTTTTTATAACCACCTCTCTTCTGGGATATTTTTCTTCTTATTTAATTGTAATTACATAGAAAAAAATTCACTACAAATAAAGTAATGGGAAAAAACTGTGGGTACTAGCAGTGCACCGGAATAAATTAAAATGTTAGCACATGTGCTACTTTATAAATCAATCTCCGTTTACCCAATCATAGCTAACTACAGCAATGTTGCCAGATATTGCCACTTTTTTATTCAATAGTCACCAATAATTTTGAGAAGTCATATTTCATATAATAACAGATGATTAATCTACGAAGTTATTAAAATAATTCATAGTTACCTTCTCTTGATAGTAACTTCCACGTGAAGGTGAAAGATACCCTTTCACGGAACTTCTTTGCCCACTTTGGCGTTCCTCAAGGCTCCAAATTTAGCCCAAAACTATTTAACCTGTATATCAATGATATTCCTCAATACCGCACATACCGCTTTGGCTATTTTCGCAGACGATACCTGTATTGTTGCTTTAAGCGTAAACATGCGTTATGCTATTGCGGCTATTTCACGACACCGTAAATTATTATTACTCGTAATTGGTTTTATAAATGGAGAATAGGATTTAATACTACCAAAACTGAAGCTATTCTCTTTTCACATGGAAGAAATGCTATGTTACCTGGTAATAGAAATAAATATCAAATTCGCCTCGGTGTCACCCTCCTACCATGGTCAAATCACTGTAAATACCTCAGAGTTATACTTGACCAAGGACTCACTTTTCAACAACATATTCTCTCTACGCGTAAAAAAGTACGTGCTGCTAAATGTAAACTTATGACTCTCTTAGCTAAGAATAATAAATTAAACTTTAAAAATAAATTGCTCTTGTACACTTGCTACTTAAGACCCCTTTTAACTCATGCTTGTATGGTGCAGGGTTGTCAAATTTGACCTTTTTTTTATTCAATAGTCACCAATAATTTTTATTTGTAACGTTTGACTAATCCCTTCGAAGATTGATAGTGTATTATGTACAGAGGTTGTTCGCACATTTTTTAGACGATTTTGATGGAGTGTACTGAAGCAATTTCACTCATATTTCGAGTTTTATTTGTTCAGTTTGATAGCCCTTGTTCTTAACTAACATTCTACATCATAATTTCTATGATAATAATGCTTTTTATAATATCGGAAAAGGTATATTTTTCTACTCCTCTTGAACGGCTTTCCAGAGTCCACAAAGCGTTGTAGGTCGGTGTTTGGATAATGTTGATTTTAAGAGTCGAAAAACACAAAAATCCAACAGTGATACATCAGAAGATTTAGCAGGAATGTCAGTGAAGGGCAGAGCCTGATTAAGGGGGAAGCACACATTATCTCTGCTCTCACCGGAATATTTTTACAATTATTTTTTACTTCATGTCATAGGAATTCCACGCTTTGACGAGGAAATATTTTTTATAAAAAATGAACGGTGTAAAACAATGCAATTTACTCACCGTTATTAGACACCAGAATTCTTTAAAAATAATTTTTAATGAGAATTTTCTGTTTATTATAGGAGGAAAGTATTTGTTAAAAAATAACGGTGTAAGTATAAATAATGTGTGCTTCCCCCTTAATCAGGCTCTGGTGAAGGGTATGGTTTTAATTCCCGTTTTTTTGTTCCATTTTTTTTTTTTTTCTAGAAAAGCAATTGCGGATTGTGATGTGTGGCTGCTTGTTTTGTCTTGATACAGTTCAACGAATTGATAGCATTGTGGATAAAGATCTGGATTTTCATTTTTAAAAATTGGAATTAAAATATGTTCTTGAGAGTATTTAGAGTTGATTTTGACATTTTTGTCACATTTTTTTTTGCTTTTATCTTGCGCTTGTATGAAAAACCAGTGGCAATCATAAATTCTTTAGAAAAACTTTCTTTTGATGCTTTGAGCCATGTAGCAAATTTTCTTTCTCCACTTTTGTGATAATAAATTGACCTTTTTTAATTGCAACCACTTAAATAGACCCAAGATTCATCTGTTGTTGCAACATTTTTCCATTTTTCTCCTGGTAAATGCTTTTCATAAAGATTTCACTAAAAACTATCTTTGGAAAGAGCGGAAACCTATCCTTCCATCCACTGCCATTTTAAAAGCGCGTTTTTGCATCTAAACAAAAATTCTAAATATCAGAAGATAAATAAAACTTCCAAAAATATAACTGTTGTGAAAATAAATTTCTCCATGCAAACGATTTTTTCTTACTGCGAAATAAAATCGTCTAAAAAATGTGCGAACAGCCTCTGTATATTAAATGTCACTTCTCAAAATTATTGGTGACTATTGAATAAAAAAAAGGCCAAATTTGGCAACCCTGGTATGATGTGGTCATATGCAGCCAAATCGCATCTCAAGTTAATCATTAGGGCTCAAATTTCAACTATTCGGCAAATTCTTGATATGACTTGGTACATTAGAAGTTTTCACATTTATAAAGAAACTCAAACTCCAAAACTTAGTGACTTCATTCAATATTTAAATATCCAATTCCATTTAGCACTTGAAAACTTAGATAACCCTGCTTTAAGCACTATCGCAACGTTCATCATAGGACCACAACGATCCTCTCAATAGACGTAGACCCAAAGCGGACCTATGTCTTAACTCCCACCTTTAAACTTTTTCTGTGTTTTATAATTATATTTATGACTTTTTATTTTTTCTATCGCCAGCTGGCCTTGAATTCTCCTCGGAGATTCTTTTAAAATTCAAAAATATTCTTACTATCCCTAAACTTTTTCCTAGTTGTGTAATGCTGTCCTTAAACTTTCTGCTCATTTTTATTTATTGTGCTTCCTTTTTCTATAAGCTCTAAAATTCCTTTTTTATTGTTTTTTGTTCCTTTTATGTCCCCCCCCCCCTTCTATTGCAATGAAGTTGTTATTCAGGACACAAAGATCTTCGAAGTTATTATGCAACCGTTACAGTTAAAATTTAGTGGGGATTTTTGAATAAAAAGTCGCAAAATCTAGCAACACTGCAGCAGTAGATTAATATATTTTTTTTTTCTATTTAGAAAATTGATATTTAAAATAAAAGACCGCGACGACCTCTGCTAAAATATTCTTTCATCTGTTTCTTTTTAACTTTTTTTTTTTTTTTTTTTTTTTTAAACAAACATGTTTTAAATGTACCTACAATAATTGATATTTAAAAAAAAATGCATTATTCTTGAATTCCAAACAGCCATGTAAATTTCTGAATTATAACTATGATAATTTTAATTATATAAGAATACATGATAATGTGTTCACTGTAGGGTTGTAAAAATATTGATAAAGTATTGATTTTTTATTATTTTTATTATTATATATATATTTTTTAAATAAAATGAAAATATATTATGCAACGTAAATGAAAGTATTTTATGCCTATAACAAAACTTAAAGAGAAATGCATATTTTACATACTACATAATATTTAATAAAAAAAATTGGCATGATTTTTCAAGGTTATGTAACTTAAAAATATTTCCTCGTTATGTTAAATAGAATTTATTAACGTTGGAATGTTTTTATTGCAGCAAAACAATCAAATCAGTATTAATTTCTTTTCGTGATCAATACTGTTTACGTTTATAATTTTTTTTTTTTTTTAAATACGTCAATACAGTTTTTAATACATTCTATGCAGTTTTTTTTTTTTTATTTTATACGTCAAAAAAAAAAAAAAAAAAAGGTAAAAAAGAATATTTCATTTTTGAAAGCTGTAAATTTCTCTCATTAGTCTTTAATGTTACTATGTGCATTTATAAAATTTGTAAATAATAATAAAAAATGACATTAACTATGTTGTGTAGAGCTCATGGAAATTATACACAAATTTCTTAAAAAGTAGATTACATAGATCTACTGAGATATTTTAAGAAATAAATGCACATTCAATTTATTATTTTATTTATTTATTTATTTTATTTATTTATTTATTTTATTTTTATTTTTATTTTTTTCAAGACCATTTGCGTCTTTTTTGGTCGGAATTCTACTTCTATGAAACAAAACAACCCACATCTTGAGAATCTTTATAAATTTATTAGAAAAAGTTATACTTAATTTTATTTTATTTTTAAACTATAATAACGATATATCTTATATCCCTAGATTTATTTTGAATTTTGAATATATATATACTTTTTAGAAAATTATACTTTATGTGTAATTAAGTTGCCTGATTATGTTGTAAGTGGGTTCTCTCTCTCTCCCTATATATATATATATATATATATATATATATATATATATACATATATATATATATATATATATCATTAGAAGCAGTAACTATAAAGGTTGTTTGATAATTTTTATGCACACTGCAGTACTACGCAAAATGCTAAATGAATAATACGATTAGCAAGCGTAAAACGCACCATTAGAAAATAACCCAGTAGTGTGTTCCTTTTCTGTTCCAACAATGAACACCTTTGGATATTTTTTTTTTTTAAAGCCGATATAAAATGTGAATGGATTGAAAATATATATTTAACTAACAAAAAGTATTTTATATTTTGTTAACAAGTTAAAAGAATAAAATATGTATAAACTTGTACTGTATTTTAAAATAATTTATTTTAAAAATATTTAACCGCTTCAATAACACATTATTTGTTTAAAATGAGTGTTAATTTGAAATTAATATTTTGTTTCTCCTCTTAATATATGATAATCTTATTAATATCGAGGCAAGCCAGTCTTATTTTCAAATGTTTACTTCAATTTTGCAAACATAAAAAAAACAATTGAAGCAGGGTTGCCAATATTTTAATTTATTCATGAGCATTTTTTGCTTCCCTTTTACTCCATACCACTTTTTTTAAGGGTATTTTTTTTTCTTATTTTATCGTAGTTATATACTGCAGAAAAATGTTCTAAAAATACAGTGGTGCGAAATAAAGATGGGGCTAAAAATGCTCCGGAATAAAATAAAATGTTGGCAACACTGTTGAAGCATTCTTCTAAAATTTTGAATTGATATTCGTTCACATTCCGAATTTGGGATGATACTGAATTTTTTTGACAATTGCAGGCCTCGCAGGGTTCTTAAAAATTTACCTATATTTTATTATATTTTCACCAGCACCGCTAATAAGAAATTATTTTTAAATATTTTTAAATATTTTATTTATTATTATTATTATTTTGTAAGTCATCACGATTCCGCTCTGCTGCCTACATCTGGTTCGCTGAGGTGTGGGGTCACCATTGGATCCCAGGAACTCAGCACTCAGCCATCTCTCGAAGTCCATAATTCTAAAATATGTTTAAAAGTATTGTTTTAAAATTGTGGTGAAAGTATGATAAAATGAGCATAAAATTTTCGGAACGCTGCGACGCCTGCTATTGTATCTGGCCTTTAAAGTCAATGGAACTAGTAGTGATCATGGATGTTCACTACTGATTCTGACAGTGTTGCCAGATTAGGGAAATTTTTAATTCAACTCTCACCAATAATTTTGAGAAGTGATATTTGATATACATAATAGACGATAAAGCTTCGAAGTGATTAGACAACCGTTACAATTAAAATTTAATGGTGGATATTGAATAAAAAATGTCACCGATCTGGCGACGCTGGATTTTTATGACATTTTCGGGAATGAAGGAGTTCCACTTTTTCTGACACCAGTATTTATTTACAGAAAATTTTATCATATTTTTATAATTATTTTTGTGATTTTTATAAGTTAGAAATTCTTGTAGAAAAACACCGGTAGCAAAAAAAGCAGAACTCTTTTATCACTGCATTTTGTGATATTAAAAGTGGACACCAATAGCAATACTATATGTTAATATAAAATAAAATTTTTGCATAATAAATTAAATTCACACCTCATTTTAGTTCATATGAAAGAGAACTATAGTTAAAAACAGTTTAACAACAAAAAAAAAAAAAAAAAAAAAAAAAAAAAAACTAAAAAAAAAAAAAAAATCTAAATTAATTTCCTTATTCGAAACTACAAGAAGGAAAATAGAAAATAAATTTTATACAGAAACTAATCTCATTCTAAATCTGATGGCGAGAATTATTTGTAGTTCAAGACATTAAGAATATAATATTGTAACAGCAAATCTAAATGTTGTTCGAACCTATTCAATAAGTTGAAAACTTGTTCTCAAATTTTGAATTTAAAAGTGTCATTATCAGTACAGGGTCCACTACTTGTGCTTTTATTCTATAATTGTTTTATTTTTCTTCTATATAAAATTGAATTCAAAATAGCATTTAAATGGTCATGTCTTTCTAAGACATAGACGTCATAAAATTTAAAGAAGAACAACAAGTTAGTAACAAAAATTGAAAATGACCAGACCATTGCTGGTAACTGTATCCTCCACGTAACCTGCCAATGATTGACGAACCTCAAATCTTTTAAAATCTGTCAAAGAGAATGATTTGATTTTTCTCCAGTTAAAATGATTTCTATCAAAATGCGTAATTCACTTGTATTTGAAGCTTCAGTCATAATTATGCATGACTTTTCTTTAAACTTCTATAAAATAACGGATGAATAATTGAAAAAAAAAAAAATGTTTTCGTATTATATGATTATATGTTATATGTTCTATTTATATTTAATGTTAGGCATAACATGATAACAATCTATAGGGTTCGCATGACCTTGAATTTGTATACCAATCGTACGATAATACTTGTCATTATTTCTAATGTTTAAATCAGGTTTCACAACAGTATATTTTTATAAAAATATTTCATTTAATTTTTCACGATTAAATATAGTGAAATTTATCATACCTGCCAACAGCCGAATTAATATTTTATTGAATATTAATTAAGATGTATTGTTAGTCCATAGTCTCCTAAACTAGACGCCTTCCGCATGGCTCGGAAACTTGTCAACAGTTCAAGCGGTAGGCAGCGCCACCTGGTACAGATTGCGTGACTTTTTTTATTCAATAGCCGCCAAAATTTTTTTAAAATGGGATTGATATAAATAAAAGCGAATAGAATCGAAGAAACGCCGATTATATATATCATATATGACATCTTAAAATTATTGGTGACAGTTCAATAAAAAACTCGGACAATCTGTACAAGGTGGCGCTGTTTACCGCTTGAAATGTTGCCAAGTTTCCGAATCACGCGGAAGGCATCTAGTTTAGGAGGCTATGGTTAGTCCCATTTTGTTTTCACACTAATATTTTTTAGAGTAATATTCTCGAAAAGTAATTACGATTAAATAAGAAGAAAAATACTCTCCAAAATTACTGGTGCGAGAAAAAAGGCAGAACAAACAATAGTACGGAATATTAATTAAGATGTTGACAGGTATGTTTTATTGAAGAAAATTTCTAGTATAAAATATTCCACTAAAGTCGGAGACTTGGCAAATATGCGTACGTTAATAATCGTAATATTGGCAACTCTGATAAGAGAAATGGAAGAATCCTTGAAAAAGGTTGGGCAGTGGGAGTCCTGATCTAGAATCAGAAACAAAATTTTACACTGGAAATGTCTTGAAGGATCGATATAAGAGGAGTTGGTATGATGCGTATCAGCAAGTAGAGTGAATGAAGTTAAATGTTTTCCACTCAGGATGACTGCCGCTATAGCTGCACTATGGAAGGAATCATATTGAATAGAACAAAACATTGGTAGTGTTCTGTTACTTAACGGTTTTTGCCGTTATGATTTTGGTTTCATGTTTTTCTGGATGTGTCAATTCTTATACGTCTCTTGTTAACACTTATATCATACTTCCAAAGGAAATATTTTTACAAGTGTCTAAAAAAAAGTGAGATTGTGTGATTCAAATTAACTGTCTACATCATGAGTAGTCAATGATTTTATACCTACCGCCCATTTTGTATGTCTGTTAGTAAAAAGTATTTCTATCCGCCCACTGTTTCCTCAAAAACGGCGATTTATACAGTAGGGAAGAAACTTTACTTTTTAAAATGTATTAAGAGCCATAGCAAGTTAAATATATAATAATAAGGCATTTCAGCGTTTTTAAAATGTCTATTAAATTTAAAAGAAGAAAAAATGTTTCTTTATCCGACAAAACCCCTACCGCCCACCATAAAATCTGTAAAAGTCCACTACAGTGCGGTAGGGAGGCAGTTGACTACCTAGCAGCAGACTACATCATTTCAAAAAAAATGTATATATATATATTGCTTGTATAAATGTATAAATGTATATATATATATATATATATATATATATATATATATATATATATATATATATATATATGTTTTATTCACACTTATCTTAGTTTTAGTCTGAAATAAAATTGACATTTTTCATAATGAAATCATAAATCACTCTTAAAACACATAATTTTATATTTTAAAAAAAGAAAAAAAAACTTTTAATAACTTTTAATGTTTTAAGTCTCTTAAATTCTATGACTACGTCATCTTTAATTAATGCGTTTCAAATGAAAATCAGAATGAGATTTGTCAGCTATACGATATTTGATTTATTACATTCAGCATTTGTTTTAATAATGAAAAATAATTTTGAACTACACATGCAATTTAATTAGTTTTTGTTTTTGTTCTTTCGTTCGATATTTGTTCACGTTCCGCTGAAAGATGCATTTCCTAGACTGAAAGAAGGAGATAATGCAAAAACAAAGAAAGGAAAGCATTTACTGCTTTTTTTAATTCTTTAATTTCTACGAAATGTCTGTTTCATTAGTATGCAGAAAGTCTTAATTAAAAAAAAAAAAAAAATGCATTTTTCTATTCTTTCTGATCTTTTAAATGGTTTGTTTGAGTTAGCTCTCCAAAAGTTCTGATTATTTAAAAGCATAAAACGAACTAAGCTTAATATCAAAGACCCGAAATGTTAAAAATCAACTGAGGCTAACAAATATTTTAGAACAAATAACTTTTTTTTTTTTTTTCAATAAGGGCTGTCATAACAGGAATGGAACACGGGCGCACAATTCATAACGGTAATTTGTTTAATAAATTTCTCAACCTATAATATCGTTGATTTTAGAAATACACAATTTTATTGTAATGGTAGTGGTATGCATTCTGCGCCCCTGTTCCATCCCTGTAATATAATAAGTTTCTAAATTCAATGTTACAATTCTATCTCCTTTAAAATATACGGTTTATACCCCCCCCCTCCCCACTACGTTGGTCATTAATTTCTTAACTGCGAGTCGCGTTCCGTTGCAGAGTTTTGTTTGATTAATATTCCGCAGCATGATAACTGGCACACTTATTTTCAATTTTAATATGTGTGATGGCATCCCTGGCAGATCAAGTGAGTTCAAAAATTCCGTAGGATAATTCACTACTTCATCTGCTCCCACAACGGTGTCTATCGACTTATATGTAATTTCCAAACTTTAAATGCTGGATTGAATAACATTAAGTTGATTGACATCATTATTCTTCGAGGCAAGGATAGCTCGTTCACTGAGCCAATCGTGATACCTATAATTAATTTGAATATTAGGAAATACTTTTTTGATCAGTTCTTCTTTCGATGTTACTAAATTACAAAAAAAATATCAGGAAATGATATTCGTCTTGACGTCTCATTGACTGGTAACTGTCCGTTCCCAGTGTCCAGTAACTGTCGTGAGAATACCTCAGCTGATTGATCATTCTGCAGCTGGACACGCACATTCGTGCTCAACTGCAATGTACAGTCGGGGAAAAAAAACGCAACACTCGCTGTAATTTCGTTATTAATTGACGCAGGAACATATAATAGACATAATTCAACAGGAAATTAAAAGCACTTTCTGAATATGTTGTCAAATTTTGAATTAGGGGTCATATACATATTGAAATGAGCGCTAACATTGATTTTTTTCAATAGCAACACCCAATTTTGACTTCATTTTTGAATTTCTGAGAGTCTGGCAGTGCGAAAAAGTATACTGTTTATATACTTTATCTTTAGTATTTATAGAGTTATAAACAAAAATGTGTTAGGGGGTTATCTGTAAATGTAGAAAAATAAAATTAAGGTCGTATAAGAAATAGACAAAATTTCAATGTTTCACACCGGAAATCTTTCAGGAAAAAAATAATTATAAAAATTAATAAAATGTTGTTTTTTTCCAGTTTTTTGATTAACTTGAATTCAATTTTTAGATTTGTATATACTTCAGCACTTTTTTAGATAATTTTAGGTCTATTTAAATGCATTACACTTGCGATTAGTCCATACAGTACCCTTTGAAAAAAGTGCAATATTTTTTAAGTAAAAGTGTCTATTATGGCTGTACTGATCACCAATAAAGCTTAAATTTTCTTTCGTAGGTAGGTAACATAATATACGAAATGAAATAATATATATATATATATATACAACGACGCATAAACTAAATCTTTTCGGACAAATTATTGTAAGGGTTCATGAAGTAAATATTAAACAATTTTAATCGCACTTACCAGTTTTTGGTCAGTTGAACTCTTTGGAACTGTACGATTTGTTTTATAATTTCTATGAAAATATAATTTCTTAATTAACCGTTTCGCGACTGCTGACGTAGATTCACGTCATTTCAAAATCTGTAACTCAGTCAGTGGGCGTTTCTTTCGTAATTTGTTACATATTTCTTAAGTGTGTACCCAGTGTTCATATTTTTGCAATAAAATATACTATGAATAGAAATATATTGATTAGAAAGAATATAATTATGATGTGTATCCATTTGTAATATAATTGTGAATACAGAAAATTTGTTCTGAAATATTTTATTTTGAGATTATAACGCCCGAAGGCGGGTCTTACTGTCAAAAAGACGAAATCCTGCAGTCGCAAAAAGTGTTAAAATATATTTATAACAGTTAAAATATGTTTTTAAAAATGTATAAAGTTAAAATATATTAATAGAATTTTAAAGACTAAAGTGTCCTTAAAATAATAACCCTCCCCCCTGCAAAATAAATAAATAAGTAAATAAATAAAATAAAATAAAGCAATATACGAAGCAAATGATTAAGCCTTTTTTAACTATGACGGTAGTTAAGAAACGATTTTACAAGTCTGTCTTGCATTCCAATTCCATTCGTTTTTTATATTTGACAATTTTACATTAAACCTATTTTTCTATTTAAAACAGTAAACCCCGCCTAATTAGTTAATTTTTTTTCTTCTAGTGTTCGTTTAAAAGATTCAAAATTTATCGCCAATTAATCGATGAAGTAAATACCACTTGTGCATATTTTTGTCAACATACAATAAGGGGTTTAACAGGAATACTCAATGTCACATTTACTTTTCTTTTCTATATTGTTTTGTTTTGAAGAACGATGAAGGCGGGGCTTGTCTTCTTTAGAAAACAGGAATTCTTGATGCTATGTCTAAAAATCATCATTATTGTTTCATTTCTTTGCGTTTGACATTGTTGTTATATAATTTGATGCGTAAATAAGAAATAAAAATATTTTGTTTGATTTTCTTTGTTATTTTTTAAAATTTGATTCGTTATCTCACGCAAAACTTTATAAGAGACTGCCCCCTAAACCCCTCCAAAAGAAAGATTTATTTATATCTCGAAAACTAATAACTGGAATGAGCTGCAAATTTGCACACCCATATTTTTCAGCATTAGGATTCATTTTATGTAAAAATTAATATAGGTCATAATTTATAATTTTTATGAATATGAATTTATTAATATTTTTCAGAATTAAAAATATTTTTCAGAATCAAAAGTAATGATGGATTATGTTTGGGTTTCTTCACTGTATCTCGTAAAAAAAAATTATATCGATCAAGTTATTTTTTGTTATTAATAAAAGTTTGAAATATGAATTTAACATTAGCACCTTCAAATTTTGAACGCTTATAACTCTGTGAAAAAATAAGTAAAATATACAACCAATATACTTTTTCGCGTTGTCGCGATCCCAGGAATTCAAATATAAAATAAAAATGGGGCATTACCATTGAAAAAATCAAAGTTGGTGCGCATTTTAATATGTAGACGACCCCCAATTCAAAATTTTAATTCATTTTCTGAAACTACTTACAATTCCCCGTCGAATGATACCTATTACATTTTTCTACATCGATTAGCAACGAAGTTACGTTGGGTGTTGCGTTTTTTTTTTTCCCCGACTGTACGTACGTGTCGCCAAAATGCAGAATATTTCAGGCAAGCAATTATTTCGTTTATAGAGCATACACATTTTTGTTTCTTACGATGTTAGCATTACTGATGGAAAGAGAAACAGTTGAAAAGTATTTACATTGAAAGATAAGTATAGTCCGAGATACGAAAGTTTGAGAAAAAAAATAATTGCGACACGAAATACAAAGCGTAACAGGCGAAGAATCCGACTATATAAACATTAATCGCAACAGGACATTTTGGAGCAAAAACGGGAAATTTATTTCATTTTCTAAAAAACTAAAAATTTTAAACATATGCCATTAATCAAAAATCAAACACTTTTAAATATCGCATGCTCATACATTCACAAAAAAAAAAAAAAAAAAAAAAAAAAAAAAAAACCTCAAACATCAAAATTTTTTTTCTTTTCATTTTTTACTGAACACGTGCTACAATATAAAATTCATCGAAATCAAGCATTTTTAGCTACCGCGTGCTCATACATTCACACCAACAAAAAAGTGAAACATCAACATTATTTTCATTTTCATTTTTTACTGAACACTCACTATATAAAATAAATGGTAAACATAAAGCAAATTTGCAGTGTGAATATGGTGGGTTTGCTGGTAAAAACGCTGTTTTCTCGTGGTCGCGGGTATGTTAATGACGCGAAAAATAGATCTTTGAAGAGGGTTGTATATCGTGTCAAAACTTCTCAATCGGTGCAGAACATTTTGAGTTTTTGAAGCGTACACAAACCAACTTAACATCTTTATAGATATAGATTATATTGAATAGTATAATATATTGAATATTGTATTGGTAAAATAATTTATTATTAGATATTTATCTTAAGAATTTTAACGTGTATAAAGTTTAAAATACATACTAAAATTACAAAAAGAAATTGCAAAAATTTACAAATTTTATAACTTTTTACAGGTCTTCAGTTGTATTTATCTTCACTGAGTTTAGAGAACATTTACTGAATAAACGAAAACTATTGAAAAATATAAAAGTAAATTATTAGGAAATTTTAAGTGGGGAAAAGGCTGATATAAAGAATAATACTTTTTGAAAACTTTCTTTTTAATCTTTATTTTGCCAAAGGTAAAATTTAAGATATAAAAAACTTTTCATCGCAGTCATATAAATAAGGGTTATTAAGATAAATACTTATCTTAGTGAAAGAAGGTGTAGATAATTATCTTCATTTTTTTTTCTAAGCTTTTGCGTTTTTTAAAGGTAATCAACTATACGTTTAGCGATGTAATTTATTTATGTTACTTTTCAATCGTTATAGTAATTGTTTGATAAATGTACATATTTTTACTAGGAGGTCGTACTCTCCACCCTTTCAAAGAAATAAGAAATATCTAACATTCTTGATGTTACTAGTTTTATACAATAAAAATTTTAGTATGAAAATAATGGTTGAAAAAGAGCAAAAATGTCTCATCCTTAAAAGAATCCTGAAAAAGGGGTTTGTACCTTAGCAGCACAAAATATTCCAGAAACGTAACAATCATGTAATATCGAAACATTAAAATTATTTCAGAAACGTTTGAAAACGTTCAGTTTGCTTTCCGATTAGTTTCAAAAACGTAGAAATGCCCGCGATCGTAACAAAAAATTGGATATGTAACAGAAACCTTTCATTCACCTAAAAGACAGAACATCGAAATGGGCGAATGTTTCAAAAAGGTATCAGAGAGTATATTTGAATGTCTTACGTTTTTGAAAGATTGTAAGCTTTTTGCAATATAACGGAAACATTCTGTGCTGTATGAGTATGTGTATTCGATCTCTGTATTACGTTTACACTAATTAAACATGTAGCAAAAATATGCAAATTATTAATAATTAAAATTAAGTAAGGACTTATGCATTATTAAAAATTAAATCAATATTATCGATAACATATAAAAATTACAATTCCTTTATTAATTTTAAAAGTTGATTTAATATTTTAAAAACAAAATTTAAAATTCCAGAGAAATCCCATATTAATAAAAACATTAATATTCTGTTAGCAAACTTCTATATCAAGTACAATATTGTTAAAAATAATTTAAAATGCACGCTTTATTTAAGTACTCTAATAACAGATAGTTATAGCTTACTCTTAAAAATGAAACAAGTCTGGGATTACTCCACTCGAATTTTCGAACATTAAGTAATTAAAGGTTGTTTAAATAAAGTAAGAGTAGTCTGAAATTAATCAGCTTAATTGAATAAGACGTTCAATGCTATCTCAATTCAAATAATTTGAGCCCTAGTCATAAAGATAAATAATAAGTCATAATGATAAATACTTTTACGTTGTGTCCCTGTAAAAAAATTTAAGTGATAGTTACACTAAAATCGCACAGTTCGTGCGACGGTCATTTATAACATTTACATACTTGCCAACATCCTAATTAATATTCCGTAGTGTTAATAGACCCGCCCTTTTTCTCACACCAGTAAATTTTTAGAGTAATATTCTCCAAATGTGATTACGATTAATTAAGAAGAAAAATACTCTAAAAATATACTGGTGTGAAAAAAAAAGGCGGGGATAACAATACTACGGAATATTAATTAGTATGTTGGCAAGTATGCATTTATATAAATTTTCAGCTCAATCGGATAAGGCATTGTGGTGCTATCGTGCTTTAAATAATTTCAGCCCGTAGGCCATAATGATAAAGAATTTTTAATTGTGTCTCTATAAAAAAGCTACAATTACCCGATTTACCAAATTTACCTATACAATTCATACTAAGGTGATCTATAACATACGTACCAGTTTTCAGCTCATTCATATAAAACGGTTAGACGCAGTGGTATTCAATCACAGATATATATATATATATATGTATGTCACGACATTTATTTGATGACACAATCAGTGTTGCCAAATCTGGCGGATTTTTTATAAAATAATCTCCAATGATTTTTAATTGTAACGTTTGCCTAATCACTTCGAAGATTGATATAGCCTATTATTTATATCAAATATCACTTCTCAAAATTATTGGTGGTTACTGAATAAAAAATACGCCGGATCTGGCAACCCTGGACACAATATATTTATAGCGATGAACAGTGTTGCCAGATCTGGCAGATTTTTACTCAATAATTATTGAATAAAAATCCAACGCATCTGGCAACAGTGGTGATGAAGAGCTTTCTCTCAAATAAAGATCAGAGTTTTTTCACGCAGTCGTTTATTGAGTGCTCTTAGACATATAGCAGTTTATTCATATCCTCAGGTCCAAGCAGAGGGCAACATTCAGCAGGCAGCCGCGTCATATCCGTCTCCGTTACGACCTCGTTTCGAAACCGGAGTCCGACCGCTCCGGGGAAGATAATTGGCTCCTGTGTATTTAAACAAGAACAAAACACAAAAAGAGCACATAATTTCACGTGCAACTGCTTAAATATTGCTCATTTTGGCGCGAATATTAATCTCCTCCTACATTTTTTCATTGGTTATTTTCATTACCTTAATGATGGACAGTTTAGCTCATACTCAGATATCCACGGTTAATTGATATGCATTATTTAACGACGAGAAATGGAAAAATGTGTGCGATTCAGCAATTTTTATTCTCAAGGTTGTTGAATTTTCTGACTTTTGCGTTATGAAAGGATTTACTGCAAAACTAACTTTACAGGGGAAACTACAAAATTAATTTCAAATTAAGAAGTTTGAATAGGATTTTCTTTAGATTATCATATAACTCAAAATAATAAATGAATAATTTAAAATCTTAATTCTTTCGATCCCTTCATATATATTAGGGTGGTTCGAAAAAATGGATTTTTTCATTTCGGAATCGAGTTACCTCTCAAAAGTTGTAGTTTGGTATCCTCAATTGGGGAAAAATAAAAAATAAAAAATTCTAAGTTGACATCTTCAGTTCGCGCATGAGTCTTAAAGTTTGAAAAAATGCGTTAAAAATTGAAAATTTCAAAAAATAATAAAATAAGTTTTTTTGAAATTTTTTATAATGCAACAGCCATAAATTGTTAGTATATAGCGCTGTTTCAACCTAAAAAAAAATTATAACTTTTAGATGATATATTCTGTTAAATAATGGGACCCCCGAAAACTTCTAAACGCCTAAGTGTTTGTCCGTTTTTCGGTGCACTAAAAGCGTTAAGTCAAAGTGTTTTACCCACATGTGCATATGTTTTGTTAGCCTGTTTTAAAGAAACATCAAAATCTGTAAAAACGAATCTTTTTCAAAGATTTCAGATTGCATTGCTGCTCAAATAGTAGAACTGTACTGTAAAGCTTCTATACTAACGGGCAGTCATAAATGTATTGTTAAATTGATAAAGGATTACCATAATAAGTACTACACTTTAAGAAAGTCATTTAGTCATGACAAAGATAAATTTAACTTCAAGACTAAACTCAATAACTTTGTTAATGAAGCGAAGTCCAAACTTTTTGATGTTGCTTCCTACAAGCGTGTAATGAATTTTGCGTGTTCGCGTGGTAAGAAGCCTATCTTTTGTAGCTGTAAAGTAATTATGGATTGTAAATGTGATAAAGGAAATAAGATCCCTATTAGTGAGAGAGAGTTTTTGTACGACCAGCGACATGGCCTTTTAAAATATATTGGCACTTTGGATAGAGTAGAGACTAATAAGATGGCAAAAAGAAATAAAATAATGCAAAGTGGAAATGAAAAAAGAGACTGCTGAACCTGATATTAAAGCTAGCAAAAGAGATACTCTTATAAGTCCTGACCAAAATAGCCAGTTTGAGAGTCACGAAGCAAAATGTGAAAGTTTGCAATCAACATCGCAAATGCAAATTAAGCTTCCTGCAACAGCATCATTAAGCGATAGGTATGGGATATCCGAGAGAACCACTGCTTCTATTACTCCCTGTGTTTTGCAAGATGTAGGCATGATAAATAAAGGGGATATGTCTCTAGTAATAGATAAGAATGAGATCAGACAAGAAAAACATAAAATTCGATACTCTTTACAATCAGACTCTCCAAATGTAGAGTTACATGGACTGTATTTTGACGGGAGAAAAGATAACACTTATTATCAGTAAAAGAATGCTAACAAAATGTATCGCAGACTAAAGAAAGAGGCTTGGTTCAAGAGCTTGGTGGAAAGTATCTGATTTGACACCTACAAGGGCAACTGGAAGTGATATAGCTAATAGCATCCTTTGCTATTTAGAAAACAATAACTTTGATTATGTTAAGCTTGTTGCAATTGGATGTGACGGAACAGCGATTAACACAGGATGGAAAAACGGTGTTATTCGTAACCTTGAGCTTAAACTTGGTCGTCCTTTACAATGGTTTATATGTTTATTACATTTCAACGAACTTTCGTTCATACATTTGTTTGAAAGTGTAGATGGTAATACTACGGGACACACAAGTTTCTCAGGACAAATTGGCAAGAAGTTGACTGACTGTGAAAAACTCCCTGTTCTTAATTTTGAAAGGATTAATAGTGAGGAGATAAATGCGACCAAAACGGACTTAAGCAAGGACCAACAGTATTTACTTGATTTAAAATGCACCCCTCTGTAAAGCTTGGAGCAGTTCACGTGTTTAAATTAGTACAGCAGACAAGACAGATGCCCGACAAGGTACGTAAAATAATTGACCCTGTCATTCAGAGGAATGTGTATTTTTGTCATCCCGAAAACATTTTAATTTCAATGGTACCAGATGAGAGAGTGCACGTAAGATAGCTAGATTTTCGATGATTGCTATAAGCAAGAAAACCAGAACCAAAAGGGAAATCGGTGCGAAATTTTCAACCAACAACCATCCATTTGCAGCTTCAAATTACATTGAAATTATTGATTGGTCCAAGTGCAAACTTACACCTCCTCGAATAACGAGCAATGTATCAACGCAAAGCCTAGAAGAACTTACTAATACTAATGTTCTCTCACAGTTCGAGCTAATTAAATTTCCTTGTCACGCAAAGTGTCGAAAGAATTGTATAGCTCGTAACAGAATCTTGTACTAAAGTATGTGGAGAAAAGAACAGGGATGGTTTCATAAGAACAACTTCGCTCTCAAGGTCAGCTATGTCATCATTTGACTATAAATCTCAATTTAAAACAATGCCCAACACATCTAAGGAATCTGAAAGAATCTTATGTTAAACACGTAAATTTCAAATTTTAGGCGATTTTAACCCAATTTAAGGCGCATGATCGAACTAAAGATATTATGTAAAAGCTATAAAATATTTTTTTATGTTCCAACTACGCTATATGCTGACAATTTATGGCTGTTGCATTATAAAAAATTACAAAAAAACTAATTTTGTTATTTTTTGAAAATTTTAATTTTTAACATATTTTTTCAAACATTCAGCCTCATGCGCGAACTGAAGATGTCAACTTAGAATTTTTTTTTTCTCCAATTGAGGATACCAAACTGCAACTTTTGAGAGGTAACGCTATTCCGAAATAAAAAAATCGATTTTTTCGAACCACCCTAATATATATACACACATACATACTTACATCACAAAAAATCGTGTTAAACAACCTATCTCTAAAGGGGGAACTCGTATCAAGTATTTTATAATCCAAAATTTAATAAAAGAAAAAAAAAGTAATAACGAGAAAATTTATTATTTTTTAATACTGTGACTATATATATGTGTATATATATATATATATATATATATATATATAATTTATATATATATAACAGAAATTCATAATTATTCTAATAATTTCCAGACGTGTGTAAGAGGTTAATTAGCTAAAATACAATCTTAAATTTTTCGCATGTAGTAGGCTGTAGTTTGCATACAATATTATTCAATGTCAGTACCATTAGGAGACGTTTCCAATCAATCAATATTTTCTGAAATTATTGATTGAATTCAGGATACACAAAAATAGACTTTAACAGATTTTTGAATCTTTGTTGAATAAGCAAAGTTTTAAAGAAAAGATTAATTTAGAATTTATCTGGGATCAAGAATAACATTTAACATTTTATTTTCATACAGAGGACGAAATAAATTTTGGGATTAATCTTCATTTCATCAGTGAAAAGATTATTTAAATGTGTGAGAAAATCAATTTGTAGGAAACCATGTAAGAACGTAGAAAGCTGGCTGTTTTCTGGATTAAATCACGCTTTATTAAATATGTGAATAAATACAAAAATAATTATATATATATATCTTTTTTTTTTTTTTTTTTTTCGAAGTTCTAATTTTTTCCGCTTAATGTTTTAATTATTGTTTTTTACGTATGACAAAATATTGTGAAAACATTTTCATCATAAAAATTCACAGTGTTTGCCATTGTGGAGAAAGGAAGACTTTCTTTGGTGTAATTAAGAATATAAAACCTATTATGATATTTCGCACTGAAAAGAATTTGATGAATGTTACCGAAACTACAATGTGAAATAATTTTTAATAACTTATAGAATGATAAATTTATAAATAAGCTCCTACTTTTGATGTTAACATAGTAATTTATTTTAATTAGTACATACATACTTGCCAATATTTTAAATTTTTAAATCAGATTTGTCACCACTATTTTTAATAAAAGTATGCAGGGATCTACAAACCCACCTTTTTTCTCCCTGATTTTTCCACCAGTATATTTATATGATAATTTTGCACTTAAATAATCGTGTAAACCTACTACTGAACATACTAATAGAATAATGCTGATGGAAGAATCAGGGAAAAAATGTGGCATGTAAACAACCTGGTACTGTCCATTCTCCAGTTCGAGTCCAAAACAAACAAGAGCGATTCTTCTCCAAAAAGGCGTGGACGCTGTCTCTGAGTTGAGCATTTCCAGAAAATTATCGTTGACTCGTGTTTGCTTGTTGTTTTTATTTTTATTTACAATTTGAATCTTTCAACTTCGCTTTAATTTTAAATCGAAATATCATTATTTTTTATTCTTCATGTGACTATCAAGTAAAAAAAGAAAAAAAAAAATAGTAGTAGTATTAAGATAATTATATATATATTATAACCTATAAAACGGGCTAGTAAAGTTACCTGGGTTTCTACTGAAACCATTTAAAGAATTCTCCGTATAGCTAGATATAAACTTAATCTTCATTTTGCCCCTCGCACACAAAAAAAAAGTATGTTTAAGATAGAACCGATATCAATGAATTTGATAGAAGAATTTTTGGACGAACTCTGCATGGTTTTTTATGTTAAGGAGAAAAACATTTTATTGTTATTTATTAAATGAAATGAATTACAATAATAATATTTACGATTTAACTACTATACATTTTTTTTTTAACCCTTGAAGAATTCTGAATGAAAGCACATTTGTGTTTTATTTCTTAAATTTTTAATCAACACATATTTAACGAGATCACCTTACCATTTAATAGAAAATAACGCTATTCAGTATTAGAGTGTAATTTGTGTTTATAAATTGATGAATATTTGACGAATAATTGAAGAATTTTTTTTAAATGTTTATCACCAGTATGTTCAAAAATAAAACTTTCATAATATATTTTCGACGATTAATGAAATTGAAAATGATTATAAAAACTATCTGGAACGACGTCTTTCTTAAAAAATGGAAAATTTGTCAGCTTAGTTATATTAACACAGATATTATTCCCTAGTTTGTTTATTTAAATATTTTCCATCATTGTTTATAAAAGTATGAATTTCTCTATCTACTAAATTGGCTCTATTATCTCAAAAAAAAAAAAAAAAAAAAAAAAAAAAATCATGAAGATAAAAATAACATTTTCATAACATATTTTCAATTACATTTAAACTTTACGCAAGTCATGCGATATAATTCTTAATTTTTAATTATTTTAGGATGAAGCAAATCATAATATGCAGATTTTTCAGAAATACATATTTATGAATTTGAATTTTAACTTAAATTATGAATAGTAATAAATCATTTATGATGATGCGATTAAAAATTTTCTTCAAAATTATGTTTGCTCTCACTTTTTATTTTTGCATATTAAATAAACGGTGAAAATTAAGCTTCTTAAGAGCGAAAAAGAGAACTAATTTATATTACTAACAGTATTTTTATTTGCTTTCAAATATTGATTTTGCATAGTATTCGTTGGGGGGGGGGGGGGGGAGTTGAATTATTTTTTTTTAATAACTTATATTTAAAAATGGATTTAAATAGAGAATTTTTAACTACATTTTTTCTTTTTTAGGACTGAGAACTATTGGCCTCAATGTGGGATTTTTGCGGTGTCATTTTTCGATAGTTGGACATTTATCGAAATCTAAAATTCATCGAAAACATAATTGAATAATTTGAAAGCAATGTTATAATTTGAAAAAAAAAAAAAAAAAAAAAAAAAAAAAAAAAGAAAAAGAAAAACTAATAGTCCTTCATCCTGAACTAAATTCTGCTTTTGCCAGAATTTCATCAAAATCATTTTTTTTTTTGGAAAGAAAAAGAAAGGAAAAGAAAATTAATAATAATCACTATCGAAACAAACGCTATCGAAAAAGTTTTTTTTTTTTTTTTTTTTATAATTTTGAATTAGGAAATAAAAAGTGCGCGTACAAAATGAAATAAAAATAAGTAAAAAAGAAAAAAATAATAATAATGATTTAATTTTTATTTAAAACATGATCGCGTGCTATTTTAAAAAGTAGATGTAAAATTTCAAGTTTATGTGGTGCGTGGGGCATCTATAAAAATTGTTTTAAGAAATAGAATGGAATAAAGAAAGCAATGATGTTGGTTGCATTTTGTTATATAGTTTGATTTTTTTTTTTTTTTTTTTTTTTTTTTTTTTCAAAATTTGAGTGACATACATTTTGGAATTTACGATCTTTGGAATTTATAATCTTTGTACATTAATTCTTTTTTTAATTATGACGTTAAACTGATATTGTTTTACGAAATGTTGCATTTAAAAAGAAAAGGTATTTAATTTAGAAAAACGTACTCAATTTAAGAATTGATTTAATAGTTAATTCAAAAGTTGCTTTAAAAAATAAAGGTAATTATAAAAGTATTTGAAAAACTTCTGCCATTAAATCGTGCTATAAGAAAAAAATTTGATTATGATAGTAATAATAATAATAATTTTACTTTTTTTTTTTCATTGTGGTGAATGTGAAATCACACCAGTAAAAATTCATAAAAAATAGCATTGAAGCATTAATGTTATAGTTTTATGTTACTAAATAAATTAACTATTCATTAAAGTTACTATAAAAGCATTTGCTTAGAAATTAAAAAATTCCAAAATGAGATCGTCTAATACTTTCATGCACGAGTTGTAATTTGAACTGGCAAGGAGAAATATATTCGAAAATATATGTGTAAAAACTGAGAGCTAAGCGGGTTCGTACCGATTAATTATTTTACGTGTTTAGGTTTAACTGAAATAATTTATATTTTCGTACAATTTATCTCCGCTATTAAAAAGAAATATCACCAATATTTTCATTTTAATTATTGTATCACAAAATTAGGCTAAATCAAAATATTTTAAATAAATATGGAACTAAAATTTTTTTTTTACAGATAATTCAGAATTATGTGAAATTTATAATTGGTGACAATATTTTCTAGTTTTCCAGATATCTTTTAGCAATGGAAAGACGGTTATTATTTTTGAAAATAAATTGAATACTTTTAAAAATTTAACAGTGCCAGAAAAAAATGTACATTTTTTTCTCCTAAATCCTCTAAGTCACAAGTTTATCATTAATATAACCGTGAAAATATTAATGAACGTACTCTAGACCTGCCAGCTATGAAAATTTATTCATGATAACGTGAGGCCCTGCCTTTTTTCACACAAGTAAATTTGTAGAGTAAAATTCAGCAATAAGTTCTCACGGTTAAATAAAAAGACTATTACTCTACAAATATACTGGTGTGAAAAAAAGGCGGGTCCTACATAACTATTACGAATAAAGCGTAATTGGCTGGTCTAATACTCTACTTCGCCATAAATGGTTGGACGATTTCGATTTTAGACAGTTTAGCATATATGACAACATTTTAATTTATTCCGGAGTATTTTTAGCCTCTCCTTTACTTTGCACCACTTTATTTGTTAAAAAAAAAATTCTTCAATACATAACTTCCATAAAATAAGATAAAATTACTCTTAAAAAGTAAGAGGTATGAAATAAAGGCGGGGCTAAAAATACTCCAGAATAAATTAGTATGTTGGCATCTATGATTTTAGTAAAACACTTGATTAATAAATCTGAAAATACATTAAGGAAATATATCATGCTTTACCTCATTTACTTTAGTTAAATATTCATCCCGAAGGCAAAAAGGTACAAATAATAAGTTATCGAATAGTTAACACTTGAAATTACCCTGTAAAAGACAATGCTTGAAATGCATTGTAGTTGTAGCATATGATTAAGATATATTTTAATAATTATCTACATTAATTTGTATGAGAATATCAGGGATGGAACACGGGCGCAGAATTCATACCGGAATCCGTTTAAGAAATTTCTCTACCTATAATATCGTTGATTTAAGAAGTAGAAAATTTTCTTACATTGATAGTGGTATGAATTCTGCGCCCGTGTTCCATCCCTGGAATATTCATGAAAATACATAGTTGTTAACATATTAATTTCTTTTCGGAGCATTTTTAGTCCCGCCTTGTTTCCGCAACAATATATTTATAGAATAATGTTCTCCAATACATAACTACAATAAAAATGAGAAAAAAAATTACCCTTGAAACAAAAATGGTACGAAATAAAAACCGGCGTTAAAAATGCTCCGGAATAAATTAAAATGTTGGCAACTCTGGAAAATATGAAAGTTTCTTAAAAAAAGAAACGAAAGAAAAAAAAAAAAAAAACTCGAAAAATTTTATTGGTGCTTGGATATAATGTACAGGTTTTTCAACGATAAAATACAATTTTCGGAAAACGTTACATACTTCAGTAGTAAAAAAAATAATATAACCAAGATATAAAAATATTTAGTATTTGATTAAACATGAGTATGCTAGTATGTTACGAAATAGATTAACTGTGCATGGACAAAGTGTTACCAAGTGTTTTTTTTTTTTTTTTTTTTTTTTCTTTTCTTTTCTCTCTAACGGATAGTCAACCATATTGAACAACTCATATAAAAACTTCAAACAAACATCTAAAAATTAAAAAGAAAAAAATAATCATCGATATATACATTATTGATTTTCAGTTGCTTTAAAAAGAGCAAAACGATAGAGATTTTTTTCATATTCATTTTCAACAAACGTTCAATATATTGTTATTAACTGGCGGACAGCAATATCGAAAATAAATATACATATACCTCTTTTATTTGGTTTCTTAAGTTGAACTGAAATTAAAATCACTCTATCGACATTAACTTTATAGAACTTTTAGTATATTGTTTCGAATTATCGTAAAAATACTTAAAATATTGAATATGTGTATATAGTGATTATAGTTTGATGTCTATATTATGGTGTTTAAACCTTATCGGATATAAAGCATTGCATCTAGTTGAGTAAGCTGTTATTTAACTAAATGCAATGATATTTATTATTTAAAAATAAGTGCATTTACTTTTTACAGGAAAACTTTACTAAAAAAAAAAAAAAAAAATGAGAAAAAAATGAATAATTATTAAAAAAAAAAATAATAATAATAACATAATTATATAATAGAGCTACAACACATTATTTTTTACTGGATGATATCAAACATTTTTTCCTTTAGTTGTTTTCTGGTTCTCCTTTTTTCTTAATTAGGGACGAAGTTTTCGGTGAAATATGTAAGGTAGAATTGCCAACACCATGGATTATTTCATACCAAAATTCCTTGAAAGTCATTTTCGTCTTATTTAATAATAGAATGTTTGATCCTAGCCTCCTAAACTAGATGTCTGTCGCGCGGCCCGGAAACTTGGCAACAGTTCTAGCGGTAGACAGCGCCACCTGGTACAAATTGCGAGCTTTTTTATTTAACTGTCACCAATAATTTTAAGAAGTATTATATGATATATATAATCGACGTTTCTTCAATTCTATATGCCTTTTATATATATCAAATCCTTCTTTTAAAAATTTTCGGTAGCTGTTGAATTAAAAATCTCGCTATCTGTACCAGGTGGCGCTGTCTGCCGCCAGGTTTACGAGTCACGCGGAAAGCATCTAGTTTAGGAGGCTATGGTTTGATGATACATAATGAGAATATTTCCATTAAAACTTATCGGTGTGAAACAATCTGGAGTATTGCCATCGCTAATAATGTGCCGCATATTATTTTCAACAAAGGATGAAAAAATTTCGTTTTTAGATGGAACAATTTCCTTACAATTTTTAACAATAATCTCCGTCCTATTTAATCACAAAATATCAATATAAAAATACAATAAGTATTTGTAAATGGAAATAGTGGTGCCGAAAACTCAGAACACTTTCACTCCAGTTCACACCCCTGCATTTTAAGAATATTTATCAAATATTTTTCTAGATATTTGACAAAACTTATAAAATAGAATGTGTCGCTATTTATTGCAAGGTAAGATATTGTCATGAACATATTAAATAGAATTTTATCTCAAAAGATTTAAATCGGAGGAGTATCAATAACCATTAACAATTGTTGTTCAGTTTTAATTAATCATTTTTTATAAAATTATTTAATTTATTGCAATGTATCATATGCTTAAGCAGATAAAATTGTTTATAACTGTAATTTTAAGGCATAGCATTAAATTGTAAATAATATTTGATATTAGAGTAAAACTGACGGAAAAAAAATAAAATAAATAAAAAAACCTCGTGAAATGAAATTGAGATTCTGTTTTCATTTAAAATATTAATTGAAATGCATTCTTAAATTGACACAAGAAATATTTGCATTTCAGCTGTGTTGAAGAATAATGATATATTTCAAAATGTTATTCAAATTCCAGTACAGACACACATACATACACATGCACCTGCACACACATACAAACACATATACATATATATATAAATTTAAAATAAAGGCATTCAGTTTCAAAATTGATCTTGTATTTTTTCCTTATTTTTAAAGAAGTTTTACATAATAATAATAAAAAATTTTAATTTTTAATTTACACCAACAAGAAAATATTAAAATGAAAAATATACTTAAAATAATAATAATAATAATAATAACATACAAAATTCTCTAATACGTATTTCTTTATTGACAGTTTTTAATGTAAGTTTACGAAATATAAAATGTTAAGTCTAAATTGTGCGTTGGAAAATAATTGTTCTCACTAAATTGCATAAACTGCATTAATGTTTTATTTTAGATTTCACACAAAGTTTAAAATAGTCAGATTTTTAAACATTTTTCAAAGATATTTTATTTATTCTGTGAAATATATACAAACTTTTCACACTCCTAAATTGTAAAAAATGTGATAATTAAGAAAAAGTTTCAGCATACAGGGGTGACATTCGCCGCCTTTTTGCAAGACACTTTCATGGAGGAAATATTTTCGGCTGTTTTGCTACCACTAATTTTATTAAGAAATCTTTATGGCATTTTTATAGTAATGTGTTTAGATAAAATAAGATAGAGATTTTTCTATAAAAATAGTGGTAGTAAAAAGGGCGGAAATAAAATTCTCATCCTTGAATGTGTCGTAAAAAAAAAGGCGGAGAGTACGATCTCTGGATTTATAACAGGTTTCCTAATCCCCGCCCCTTTTTCAGGACACTTTCAGAAATAAAAAAATTTCCCCTTTATTGCATACTTGCCAATACCTAATTAACATCCCTAGTATTTATAGTCCCGGCCTTTTTTCCACTCCAGTAAATTTTTAGAGTAATATTTTCCAAATGCAATAACGATTAAATAAGAAGAAAAATACTCTAAAAGAATACTGGTGTGTAAAAGAAGGCGGGGCTAACAATATCACAGGATATTAATTACATACTTGCAGACCATCTCATTAATAACCGTACAATTGCTAACGCCTCCTGAAAAAACGCCCCTTTTCTCACACCACTATATTTTTAGAGTTATTCTCCCCAAGTGATGTTATGATTAAACAAGACTAAAATTACTCTAAAAAATTATTGGTGTGGGAAAAAAGGCGGGTACTAAAAATTGTACGGTTCATAATGAGATGGGTGGCAAGTATGTAATTAGTATGTTGGCAAGTATGCTTTATTGCTACCAATATTTTTATAGAATAGTCTCTATCCTAGTTAATCTGGACAAATTACTATAAAAATACAATAAAGATTTCTTAATAAAATTAGCAGTGGCATAAAAGGCGATGTTGGTATTCTCTCGCCTCTTTTTTTTTCACACCAATTTATTTGAAAAGAAATGTTCTCCAATATGTAACTGTAATTGAATAAGAAGACAAATATCCTTCAAGGTAAGCGGTGTAAAAAAAAAAAAAAAAAGCTGGTACTTCGTATGCTTGAGTAAAAATTAAAACGTTGGCATGTCTGTATATGTGCATAGAAGAAAATTTCTAAATATATTTTTAATGATTTTTTTTTTATTTTTGAACTTTGTTTTATAATTATTTTTTATTTATTTATTTATTTATTTTTACACAAGTGTCTTTCTTTAGTCATTTGTCATATAAAAATTATTTTTTCATTTATTAATTAATATGACCTAAGTTTAAATTATAATTTTCTGAAGTATTAAATAGTAACAACATATTATGTATGAAATATATAAATAAAGAAATACGTTTGTCCTCTATACAAGTTAATGTGTTTTTTTAATTTATTCCGGAATGCTGTTAGTCCTGCACTTTTTTACGCCGTAATATTTGTTGAACAATTTTCTTCAATATATAAATACGATTATATACGAAGAAAATTACTCTAAAAAATCAGGGTGGGAAGAAAGGGCGGGACAAACAACATTCTGGAATAAATTAAAAAAATTGGCAGCTATGGATATATATATATATACATATAAATGTATTTCAACATAAGAATTCATTTTTAAAATTTTAAATTATTTAGTTATACAGCTCTAAATCTAATACAATATAAATAGTTTCAAATTTAATTTTCCTTTTTCATAAATCTATTGAAGTACAATGTTTTATACTTTATTAAAATATTCAACTATTTCTTAAATATATCCTTTTCTATTTAAAAGTCTGAGTTTGATATTTAAAAAAAAAAAAAAAAAAAAAAAAATACGACATAATCATTTAAATCATTTTTATTTATTTTAGTTTTATTAAAGAAAAAAATTGAATTCTATTTTTCGGGTACATTTTATTTCTTATCCTTTTATTCGCATATTTTCGCTTAATTTTTCATTTTTCATTTTTACAGTTTTTTTTTTTTTTTTCTTCTTTTTTTTTTCCCCACATACATTTGTCCAGAAATTTAAAAAAACTGTTACTTAGTTTTTAAACCCTGACAGGCAGTTAAATATGTCAAAGGTGACAGTGGTTGAAACGAAAAGAGCGTAAAAAGATTTTTCTGGATATCTCGTTCTATATAAAATTTTCTTTTTTTTTTTTTTTTTTTTTAATAATTTTTTTTCTTCTTTCGAATAAGATTGTTTTTAAGTAAAATTCTTTTTCCATTCTTTTTTTTTTTTTTTTTTTTTCTAGAAGAAAAATATATTCTTTCAGTGAAGTAATTAATTTATGAAATCACAGTGTGATTACGTCAAATCACTCAAGGAAATCAGTTATATTGTGCGACATTTATTTGCATTTAAAAATAAATATTTCAGTGATCTGCATGAATAAAAAATTAATCATCAAATTTAGATTTTTAAAAATAAAATCGAATGAAATATTTGGCAATGTTTTCGAAAAGAATATATTTCTTAAAGCATCAAGAAGAAGAAGAAGGAGGAAACATAAAGAAGAAGGAAACATAATAAAAAAGAAAAACTTGTTTAAAATATATATTAGTAATTTTAACATTAAAAAAAAAAAAAAAAAAAAAAAAAAAAAAAAAAAAAAAAAACTGCGAGTTATTATATATATATATATATATATATGATAATTAGAAATCGTAACACAGATTTCTTTTAGCTCGCAAAGTTTTCAGTATTTTCTCAGTGTTTTTTTTTTTTTTTTTTTTTTTTTTTTTTCTTTACAATTAAATTGAGTAGCACTTTGTTACTTTGTAATAACTGGTAATATAGCCTTAATATATTCATCATTTAATCCTACGTATCATATTATTATTATCATTATCTTACTCCATTAGCCATAAAACTGCAATGAGTGAAGATAATGTTGAATATATGTTAACAAAGTGGAAAATCAAAAAAAAAAAAAAAAAAAAAAAGATTGTTTTCAATATATGCTTTTCTTACTTTCTTTTTCTCAATTGCTAAAATACATGTTTACCAAAAATCTATTTATTTTAAATCTTAAACTTTTTCTTTTTTTTTAATTAGACACTCTGTTTAACTACCCTCATTTAGATGTAAACTGTAGTGCATTAAGAAATTTTATGATTTTAAAAGAATGTTGTTAACTTTATGTCTATACATGGTGATGAATGTGATAACGGGAAATTTACGTATTTTGTAATTTTAATTATACTACGTTTAATTATTACGCAAGGATGGCTTAAAACTCAAAGAGAGATAGAATTTCACCAAAGCTGCTCTAGATAAAGAAAAGCAATTCTATTTTGCCCCTCACTTATATATACATATCTGAACTCAATTGTATACATTTTACAGGTAAAACTTTCAAAAAAAATTTTTTTGTTTTTCAATGTGTAGAAATGTTATTTTCTAAATTTTACCGGGAAATTAATTCTATACATATAAAATGTAGTTTATATCAAATACATGATAATATTTTAATATAAGAATCATAGTATAACAAATGGAAGAATAATATGGTTTCATACTGCAAATATTTTCTGTAATTAGTTACAAATTACATTAACATAACTATGTTACATAACTGTGACATAAGAAGTGGTTGTGGCGAGATTTAGAATACAAGACAAATTTCCAGTTCTCGGTGTCTAGCCTGAGTGGATACCGTAAGTGCCAAATCTCCATTATTATTAACGGAAACTTCATACTGGAAATTTTTATGAGCGTTTTCAGTTTATTCAGATTATGTAACGGATACTTTTTCAAAAATACTGGTAATAAATTTTATTTAAAAGTTAGAAATTTTGGCAGATATCGGATGCCCTCAGTCGGAGTCTTTCTAAGCATAAAAAATCGGAATCTTCATATTACGAGTTAGTAGTTAATATCATATTATCACATATCACTGACAGACTAACTGTAAAGGAAAATATTTATCGTACATATCTATGTGAAGGTAAAAAAAGCAATTATGAAAGCAACAGACATTAAAGAATTCCTGCTGAAATTTAGAACAAGTTCTATCGATCAATTTCACCATCTACCTGTTGAATGAATTTCTGAATGGAATGGGACAGAACTGTATTATATTAATGAATAATTTAGATTTTTGTTTAATCATTTTTGAAAGTCAACTGAAAACTTTACTAAGTCCACTATTCACAGACTTTTAAGTGAACAATTTAAAAATTTTATTGGTTTACGAGAAAAAAAAAAAAAAAAATACTAATAGTGTTATGTGCATATATTACTTATAACACACACAGATAGGTAAAACTTTTTTTTATTTAATGCATTGAGAAATAAAACAGTAATAGCTTTTTAGTGATAGAACCGTTATTTAGAGAAAATTCCAATAAGTAGTTAATTTAAAAATTTAAAACATTATTAGAAATATTTTAATTTTTATTCATCACAGAATTCTGAAATATTTATTTACTTTTTTTAAATGCTAAATGTAAATTAACATTTATTTTGAAATCATTTTAACTGTATCAAGCATTCTTTTTATTCTTTTAAACTAAATTCTATCAAGTCAATTTAAGTCTAATCTCAATCAAAACTAATTCATTTGACGTGTTTCAACATTATCAAAATAATAAATGATATTAAATTCTCATTAACTTTCAATTTAAACATGCTTGCACAGAATATAGATAATCTGTTCCTTTGAACCCCCAAGGAGAAATTCAGGAAAATTTTATAAAAGTTGAAAAATGCAGGGAATGTCTTTCTTTCTATACAAACGGAGGAATGTGAAAAATGGAGATCGGATTATTTGAACAATTTCTCTTTACTAGAAAATGTCTGAAAGAGATTAATACATTTAGTTTAGTAGTCTACAAATATTTGTTAATGAATAAAAAATATATAAGAAGAACTACAAAGCACTTTGTTTTACATTAATAAATATATCATGTCGTACGAATACACTTTGAAAGGAAATGAAGCAGATAATAATAATAATTAAAAAAAAAAAAGCAGTTTTAGTTTTTTTTTTTTCTTTTGTGGTTTAGTAATATATTATGTCGATTTTTTTTTCAAAAGATTAAAAAAGTACTAGTAGAAAAGAAAAAGTTTATGTAAAATGAAAATAATCAGAGCTTTGGTTTTATTTCTTTATTTTACCTAATTTATATTAAAAATTTATTAGCAAAGAATTATTATTTTCCTTTAGCAGACTTAATGTATTCTGAGAAAATATCAGTATTTTGGATGTTTCTAAGGGATTTTAAATAGTTTCTGAAAAAATACATATTAATTATTATCGATTAGATTATTTTTTTTTATCTGTAGATTTAATTTAACCCTGGAAAGTTTTAGAAGAAAATATTCATTTGTAACAGGTAGAGAAAAAAAAATGCATTTCAATAATTGTTACATAACTACCAACCGTTGCGATTTTTTAACACTGGTATCTGTTTATAGAAAATTTGTTTAATATTTTGTAGCACGCCTTCTATGATTAAATAAGATGAAAAATTCTGTAAAAAATACCGGTTTCAAATATTCGTAACAGTTGACAGCTATGCTATTAGTACATGCAATTTACTTCGAATACTGATATTTATTTTACATTAGTATCGGTTTGACGCAATTTTTCGAAAATGTATAACCAAATTAATACTTCGTGGTTGAAATGCTTTTATCTTTATAATAATTAATAAGTTTGTAAATTAAAAGAATAGTAAAAATAAAAATAAAAATAAAAAATCCAAAAATACATTTAAATTTAAATGTTCAACATATTTGTAAAGAACTTTTTACTCTTTTGACCTTTTCAAATGTGGTGATGTATATAATTACAGATAATTTTTTTTTCTCAATGGCAAAAAATTCACATCAGGATTTTTTAACAGAATTTTACTTTTAAAAATTATTGAAAAATAAATAAATAAATAAAATCATTAATACTATTTCTTCCAAGTTTACTTCAGGATTGCAGTAGTAATACTACAATTTTATTATTTAATACTACTAAATTTATATCAAAGCAATCGCTTTATACAAAAACTAAATCGGATGTAATCTTTCAAGGACAGTGTTACAGTTAGAGCAACATCTAACTTTAATTCCGAAATTCAAAAACTCATCCCAGAATTTTTTTATGGAATTTCTTTTGTATATTTTAGTTATTTATTTCTTGCCTTCAAATTGCGTTCTTAAATTTCGGTGGCAGTTGATTCTATATGAGTAGAACTACTCTGTGAAAGAAAGGGTTAATTGAAACGATATGTTGGTATATTAAAAATTTAGTTGTGTAAGAAAATAAATAAATAAATAAAATTCTAGCATTTATCGATTTATCCATACTTGCCAACATACTCATTAATATTCCGTAATATTGTTAGCTCCGCTTTATTTTTCACACCAGCATCTTTTTAAAATATTTTTCTTCATATTTAATTGTAATTGCATTTGGAGAATATAACTCTAGAAATTTACTGGTGTGAAGAAAAGGCGGGACAAACAACCCGACGGAATATTAATCATGATGTTGGCAAGTACGCGTTTACCTGACAGTCCTGGTTTTCTTATTAATTTTGGTAGCTTTCAATATTAAATGAGCGTAAATAAATTGTCTGTGAAAGGGTTATTGAAACAATATATTTTTACTCTAAAAAATTTAGTGGTGTTGAAAAATAAAATTGTATAATTTATCTGGCAACCTTGGTTTGCTCATAAATTTGTTGGCTTTCGATAGTAAATGATCGTAATTAAACCGTCCATGAAAGGGTTAATTGAAACAATAGGTTTATACTTAAAAGTTGGTGGTGTTAAAAAATAAAATTGTAGCATTTATCTGGCAACTCTGGATTGCTTATAAATTTTGGTGGCTTTCGATATTAAATGAGCGTATTTAAAGCATTCTTGCCAACATCCTAATTAATATTCCGTAGTATTGTTAACCCCGCCTTCTTTTTCACACCAGTATATTTTTGTAGTATTTTATTTCTTATTTAATCGTAATCGCCTTTGCAGAATATTACTCTAAAAATTTACTGGTGTGAGAAAAAGGGCGGGACAAACGACACTACGGAATATTAATGAGCATGTTGGCAAGTATGAATTAAAGTATCCGTGAAAGGGTTGAAACATGGTCCGTAACTTTTGCGCATTTTAGCTACCAGATAAAAATTACAGAAACTTTTATTTTATGTAATCAGTCGTAACTGTTACAGAAACGTATGGAAATTTTCTATTAAAATTTTCTGGTATCAAAAAAGGATAAATTTTGGCAAGTATTTTAGGGTAACCAAGGTAGTTGTCTATTTCAGTCAACTTTTAAATTCTCTATAAGTTTTCATATAAAAAGGAATGAAATTTAAGTTTTAAATAATACCTACTAACAGAAAACTTTTATTAACCCTTTTGCATCATAAAAAAAAAAAAAAAAAAAAAAAAAAATGTAAAAAAGGCCTTTGTTCCTAAACATTTTAAAATTATATTCAAGTACAAAAATGAGCAAAGTTGAACGTATGTATAAGCTTTTATGATACTGACCAGCAAAATTGAGCGTATATAAACGCTAATAATATAAATGGTTAACTAATATAAACTACAATTTTATTCGTATTATACATACGATATTTTTCATTGTAAATGATTAGTAAAGTTAATTATTAATGAATCAAAAAAATTAGATTTAGTAAGAAAAGTCTTCAGAGCAATTTTGAGATAAAATTCTTGATGTGAAAGTGCATTTTTCAGAAGGATAAATTTTCCAGGCTAAGCAAAACGAGCAACTATTATTTTGAAAGAATGCATTCAGCGAGTATGATAGCTCACGGAATGAATGTCGATTTCATATTTTACTTTTTCTTTGAAATAAGATTATAAAGTTACTTATGAAATAATAATTCATTCTAATTATGTCGTTTTAGTACCGAAAAATATTTGTTTAGTTTTGTTAGGTATATTTAAAAAAAAGAAAATGTTTCACTAAAGGAAATATTAAAGTTTATAACTTTATTAAATAATTTTACAGTGTAGAATAATTATATTAAAGCATAAATAAGCATTCGAAAAGGATGCAATTAAATTTATGAAATCATATTTTTATGAATTTTATATTGCCACGCACTAGTTAATTTTTCTATTTTTATTAAGATAATATGATCAGTTTCTAATAATTAAAAGTCAAAAAACAACTCTTGATTTCTTTATAATAATAACAGAACTGCCAACATTTTTATTTATTCCGGGGTGTTTTTAGTCCTGACTTCATTTCATACCATTTTTATTTTAAGAGTATTTTTTTTTTTTCTTATTTCATTGTTGTTGTATATTGAAGAAAATTACTCTATAAATAAAGTGCTGCGAAATAAAGGCGGGGTTAAAAATACTCCGGAATAATTTAAAATGCTGCAACTATGTAATAATAATAATAATGTGTTATTTTGGTGAAACAGCTACAGAAAAAAATATTACAGATATCAGCAAGTTTCCGAATATACAAAAAATTTAGGATAGAAAATAATATAATTATTAAAAAAGAAACATTGAAAAAATATGAAAAGCTTCATTTAATAGCTAAGATTGTAATTCCAATTTTGCGTACAATTAAAATTTCATTAACGATTTACTTAAATGAAAAATAAATAAATAAATAAATTGAGTACAGTTATTGACATGCAAGTTACAATAAAATAAATTGTTCTCTAATATGCGAATTAAAATGGTGTTTATAAAACATATAATGAAAAAGGCTTTTCTCCTTCAAATATATTCTTATGTACTTTTCTTAAATGACTTTTGGCTATCGAGTTTTTATAAATATTTTACTTTACAAATACTGGATAATATTTTCAGATTTTGGATGTTTATTACAAATCGCTGCTGTTATTTTATACCGAAAACAAGGAGGCACAAAACGGTCCTTTTGAATATCTCGAGAATTATATAACTGTTGTTAACTAATTATATAACCTGTTTAAAAAATCGACACTAAAAAAAAAATTAAAAAAAAAATAAATTGAAAAATATACATGTAAATAAATAAAACTATTTATTATTAAAAGTCTTCGATTCAAAATTTTCAAATACTTCTTTAAAAATTAATCACATAAATTGTTTTCATGGAATAACCTTTGTCAGTTTACTTACTTTTAAAACTAAAAAATTTAAATACATATAAAGGAGACAAATTGTATTAAATTCCTTTTACTAAAACACTGATTATATTTCCATAGTTGCCAACATTTTAATTTATTCCGGAGTACTTTTAGCACCGTCTTTATTTCGCATCACTTTATTTATAGAATATTTTTCTCCAATATATAATGACGATAAAATAAGAAAAAAATACTCTTAAGAAAAAAAAAAAAGTGGTATAAAATACACGCGGGGCTAAATGTACTCTGGAATAAATTAAAATATTGGCAACTCCGCATTACTTTAATCATTCATTACACAATAAGTGAAAAAAAAAAAAAAAAAAAAAAAAGCCTTATAATATAAATACAATAATAACATTTATACAAGAGATATATTTTGATAAAAAACAATTTTGTAATTAAATTTATTCAAGACTTACCTCAAAAATTCCAAGAATAGTCTTGCTTCTTGGTGTTTTGGGTTCATTTTCTTTGGAACTGTCGAAATCTGAAAAATCTAAGCTATTGACACGTCTAAGCAAAGCTTCCTGGTCCTCCTCGACAGGAAGAACAGGACCAGCTCTACTACTTCCAGCTGATGTCCTCCTGTTCTGTCTATGTTGCATGAGGGCATTCAGGCGCTCCGTCCCGGCCCTGAAAGTGGCCACACTAAGCTTCATGACTGCTGGGCGCCCGTGCCCCGCCGGTCATAAAGGATGGTCTTTTACGTTATTTAATATTTCTACGGACACTTGTTCTACTTTATGGACTTTAGAATCTGGATTATCAGAATTATTTTTATTCAAATCACTACTTATAGTATTCATTATTCCCATTGGCTTCGAAGTCTTAATCGAAAGCAAACAAAAATAATGGGAAAAAGTTCATAATGAAGCACTAGCTAATAAATCCAGAGATGTAGCTTGTGAATGAGGGCCAAACTACGGAGTACAATTATAGCACTGATTTAATCCAAGCGTAGAGTAGGAAATCTGACACATTAGTATAGTCTAGAAATGTTTGTAGTGATACTTGAAATCCATAGAGGTAATAGAGAAATTTTCAATTTCAGCATATTTCAATATCTTGAAACTTGATTTCAAAATATAAATTTCTAAGATATTTCTAATTTATAACATTGAGAATTTATATTGTTTCATATATTTTCAAAACTATTGTATACATTATTTAATTTTCTTTTATCAAATGTTACTATACAACTAGATGACACTCATGCATATATCTTCAGAATATTAAATACTCAAATATAAAGTTATTCCAAAATATTATGAAAGAAGAACATTAAATATTTCTTAGTGTTTTATAATTTTTGTCTACTGATTTATTAAAATAAATATTATTTAAATAAATATGTATTTACTATTTTTTATATAATAATTTAATTACGCACACAATACACATTCTTTTATATTAAAATAATTTTAAAGCTCATCATTTAAGGAACCGGAATCTTCTTACACTGCATGCTTTTACAACATTTAGAAAAACATTAATATCAACAATAAGTTTAAATTTATATAGATTTTCACGGCTTTTTATTTTTCTTTAAGCGTTATAGATTTCAATGTTTACAAACAAACTTCAAAACACACGTCTTCGTTTACACTCTATTTTTATAGTCCTCTTAGAAAAAAAAAAATTCTTTCACATAAAATTTAAAACATTATTCTTTAAATATCATTTACTTATGAAAATAATCCTCGAAGATAAAGCGCTTGGAATTCACAGTGATTAGGAACCCCTCCCAAATCACTTCACCGCAACCCATTATTTATTTCCTGTTTAAAAAATAAATTTTTCAACTAATTTTTTTTTTTTTTTTCCAAAGGAGTTGTAGCATATTTCAAATCCAAGAAATTGTTTTTAAGATCATTCATTATTCCCTTATCAAAACTAGATTTAGGACCCGCTGAAATTAATTTCTTCAAAATTATCCAAAATAAAGATCCTTCCATCACATACACTGTTAGTAATCTTTGGTTTTTTTATAATCCTTTATGAATATATCCTCTTTGAGGGTCGACATACCTTGAAGTAAGTAGATCCTAGGGGGAGCTATTCGAATTCGTCTGCTACCTCCCACGCCTCATCCCGGGATGATGGAGATTGCGGGGCTGCGGTCCTGTTGCTCTCCAACGCAACTTAGGGCGTCCGTTTGTTGTCATGGTTACTCCATCCCGGATGAGGCGCTCTAACTCAGGTGAGCTGCTTGAAAAGGAACAATGTGCCTTGCGACAGGAGGTTATTTTCGTGCCTCTCATTGTCAATATGAAAAGTTTTATTTATTTTAAGTCTGATGTTTCCCATTTTCACAAATTCTGTGACTTAGAAAAAGAAAGAAAGAAAGAAAAAAGTGCTTTCGTACACTTTATTTCAAGTTCAAAACAAAAATTTGCATGCGTTATAAGATTAGTAAACAATTTTCTATTTCTATAAATTGTACACGGATTTTATATAATCCGAACTTCAGAACAATAGTTCATTTCGGGATTTATTATATTACTGGGTTTATTATAATTTTTTCGATCGAAAAATTTTATTGTTAAATTGCTTATCATAAAATACTCTTCAATTTATATTGTGAATTATTGTAAGAATTTTCAAGACAAAAACTGTCAGCTAATAATAGTTAAGAAATTCATTCAGATATACTTGATTTTCACGTAGAAGAAATGAAAAAAAAAAAAAAGTCGTTGTCGGGGGCCAGTGACATTCAAAAACCTTTTTAAATATGCTGTCACCCCCTCTAGTTGTTTTTATCATATCTTACTTTTTCTTAAGCTAAAGAACATATTTGAATTTACGTCATTTTCTAAGAATGTTTTACAAAGGGTAGATATGATATAGGTGATATTGACAAACGCACAAAATAAAATAAATTAATGCAAAAATATATTCAAAAATAACAAGTTTAAAATATGCAATTTATAATAATGAGAGATTATTTTAAGATGTTAAAAGTGAACGAAAATATTTGATAGGACTATTTCAAAACTTTATTAAGCGGCTAATTTACAAATTCATCACACTGAAAATATATCACAGTTTTTCTTCTTTCCTAATACGCAATTTATTTTATTATTATTATTATTGTAAAAAATATGAAAATTTTCAAAAAAAAAAAAAAAAAGTGATATATTCCACTTCTGTTTAGTGTTAATATTTAGAATATGTAAATGTTCAATTACCTCCCTTTTTTAAAAATTGTCGCAAAATTCGGTGTTCTTAGCAGTCACTATTTTGAATGCCATTCTTTTTTTTTTTTTTTTTTTAATAATCTTCAGTAATCGCTTGTAGAACATACATTGAAAAGAACAATACAAAAATTTCTTCGTAAAAAGGGGGTATTCAAAATAGTAACTAATGAAAACCTTGAAAATAAAACTGTGTTACTACTTTTTCTTCTTCTAAGAAGTATCTGCAGTCATACAAATCTCTCTCTCTCTCTCTTTTTTTTTTTTTTTTTTTTTTTTAAGTTGCTGAAATTCCTTGATAAAATGCATTTTCTTGCTCAACCCGCTGGATGTTTGAGTCAATAATTTTACATAGAAATATTTTATTATTATTATTAGGTCTAGGAGGACTATTAGTTTCAATCTGAATAAAAACGCCGTGGCCAGTTTTTGTAGCCCAGTTTTGTTTAACACCAAAATAAATTAGAAATATCAGTCCTATCATTACAAATTTGGCACCAAATGAAAGGGGCGATTTTTCTGAATCCAGGGGTCTAAGTAGTTTTTCAGCGCAATAATTAGATATTTTAAAAATAACTGTAGTATGAAATTTAGGTGGAAACACTCCCTTTTAATTCATTTCAGTCATTTTAAAAAGTACGTAGCCCATTTTACGGTCAAAAAAAGATATAAAAAATAAATTAAAATAAAAAATAAAAAAATAAAAAATAACAATAAAAATTTTACAGATTGAAATTAATAAACCTCAGTACAGACAGAATTTTTACAGAAGACAGAATTTTTACTTAAAAAAAAATAATAATAATTGTTTTTCATAAAACGTTGATTATAGTATAACTTTATTACTATTATTATTATTTATCAGAAAATCTGTGATTTAATAATACGGAAATATTTCTTTCATAAATATTGGTAGGGAAAAATCCAAAGTATTCTGCTACAGATTTTACTCTTTTATTAATCTTATAAATCAAGACATAAAAAAATAAAGAAAAAGAAAGTAAATGATATTTATAAGAATATATTTGCAATTTTTATATTCAGCCAATGTGAATATAAGATAAAATAGTTAATTTGAATGTTTTTGCGAATATTCAATCTAGAAATGTAATTTGAGTGAAGAAAAATTTCAATATTTTCTTGCACGTACAATATGGAAAAGCAATTCGGTCTCTAAAGGAGATATGTAAAGTTATAAGAAATATCACACTACATTGTTTAGAAAAACTATGTAACATATTTACGATAGATTAATTAGCATTAAATTTATCACGGTAAAATTATTTCAGTTTCTTAATTAGAAGGTTTTTAATTGAAGTTGACTTGGTCATCGTGTTACGCTAGTAAACAATTAAAGTAAATATAAGCCGCTCCGTTTGTGGCTCCGTTGGTCAGTTGGTCAGAGCGCCATGTTGTTAACGCAGTGGTCTCGAGTTCGGTCCACGGAAGGTCCGGCGTGTTAATTTTTGAGGATAATTAGTAGAAAAGGTGTCATTTGATAAAAGAAATTTTTTCGTTGACTGCACAATATCTTAAGAATTTTCGAAGACATTTTTTAAGAAGTTTTCATTTATATATATATATATATATATATATATATATATTAGAAGACACAAAATATTTTTAGGTATTAAAAAAGCTCATAATTAAAAGTTTCAAGTACAAAATACATAAATAAATATTTTTAGAAGCTTTATATATATATTATATATTATTATATGAAGTTGAATTTATCATCGCGTTTTCTGTCACGATGTCACGATAAAAAAGCAAGACGCTTCCACAAAAAAAAAAAAAAAAAAAAAAAAAAAAGTAAGCAATTCATTGTATTTCTTAATGGCTCAGTGGTTTTGAGCGTCAGGTTAATTTTTGCAAATAATTAATAGAAAAGGTGTCAGTTGATAAAAGGAAATATATAGTTGTGTATACAGTATCCTAATAATTTTTGAAGGGTTTTTATAAATGGCTTTTTATCTACTTACTAAAAAGCACAAAATAAAAATTTAAATAAAAATAAATAAATAAATAAAATTTTTAGAAGCTTTTTATTGAAACTGGATTTCGTTATCACGTCTTCATGTAACGCTAATAAATATGACACAACAATGACACAACAAGAAATGAAGGTTTCAACACTAAGAAAATTTTAGAGAAAAATATAGGTACTTTCCTTTTGCAAGACATGAAAATTTTTTAATGTTCAAAATATTTTAAAAAGCTTTCGAGACATTTGAAATTTCTCGCCTAACGAACGATTATACAAAAACTAATAACTAAGAATATTGGTCTCGAAAGCTTTTTAAAGTATTTTGAACATTAGAAAATTTTCATCTCTTGCAAAAGGAAAGCACCTATATTTTTCTCTAAAATTTTCTTAGTGTTGAAACCTTCATTTCTTTGTAGCATGTCTTTGCCAGAATAAATTTAATTTTTTGCTTTTTAGGGCTTCACAATAAAAAGCTTCTAATTTAAAAAAAATGATTTTTTACTTAAATTTTATTTTACTATGATAATGATTTTCACAACTTTTATCTACTGCAAAATCACTTTAAATAGATGTAAAATAAATGTTAATAATCTGTAACATATATCCCACACAACAATTATTAATATAGAAATTTATATATGCGTAGCTGCCAAACTTTCTAAATTTTTAATGAGATTTATCACCACTAAAATTTTAAAGGAATGCGTCGCATATATTTTCGACTAATAAATAAGTTGAAAACAATTATAATTTTTTTCCGGTATTAAGCCTCTCTTGAAAAACGGAAAAATCGTGAGTCTTGATACATTTTATTTTAAACAAGTTATATATTAGGTGTAGCAATATGTTGTAAAACGCCTATCAAAGAAATGAATATGTAATATAGAGCTTATAATGATACTTTATTCATGAAAATAATATCCATCATTATCTAATACCTCACATCATCGGTCAAGCAGTTCACGGATGCCAGCAATATAGAAAGATTCCTCTTTTGACATGATGAAAGCATTAACCCATTTTTTTACTTCGCCCACTGTCCAGAAGTGTACAGAAGACAAGACATTCTGCATCGCCCGAAACAAACGGTTGTCCGAAAGAGCTATATCGGGGCTATACGTCAGGTGTTCCAAAACTTTCCAGCCAAGCATTACTAACGTGTTTTCTAGTTTTATAACACGAGGCCTTGCATTGTCATGGAGCAATTTGACAAGCATGTAAATGGACGTTTTTTATCGATTTCTTGCTTCAATCGCAGCAATTGTTGTTTATAGCGTTAAGCAGTTACACTTACACCGGGCTCCAGCAGTTCGTGATATAGTACCCCCTTCATATCCCACCAGATACATAAAAGAAATTTGTATACAGTGAATGTCTCTTTTAGGCGTTAATGTTGTAGCTTCGCCGGGATTCACCCAATATTTTTTGCGTTTCGGATTGTCATAATACATCCGTTTCTCATCTCCTGTCACGATTTTCCACAAAACAAATTTCCTTTGTTGCCTGTTTAGCTGATTCATGCACGTCAAGACACGGCCACCTTCGTTTTTCTGGCTCAATGCATGTGGGGCCCATTTTCCTGCCTTCTGAATTTTTCTCATTGAATGCAAACGATTAGAAAACGTTTTCTGTGATATGCCTAATTGTGCAGCAAGTTCATTTTCCGTTTGAGATGCATCTTTATTCAGAAGTGTTTGCAAATCTTCAGTAGAGCGCCGCTACGTTCTCGACTGCTAACATCAAACATTAAAGCGTCGAAACCAATACTCACATGTGCTTTTTGGTACCATATTCTCCCCAAAACAGAACAAATTGATTGGCATGCTTTTACAGCACTTTTTTTGCTGGTGAAACTCGTAAAGAATGCAGTGACGAATAAATGTCTTATCGTATGGCATCTTTGACCTTCAAATTTCCAACTTTACTTTCACTTTTTCCCTAGCTTCTGCGTCGGTTTGATATCTTTAATCCGGTTCCTATCACATGACACAAACGTGGTGAACTAATTGGTATGTTATTTTCAAGTAGACATCATACAAAACTCGCTTTAAAACTTCTTACTACACATAATATTTTGTTATTGGGTTTTTGAATAACTGTAGTGTATTTAAGAAGGTGAAAAAGCATTGCTACATAGTTTATGAAAAACTGCCATCACAGTACATTTTATACTTCTCATACACAATTAAAGTTAATTTCACATGTTGTACGCACGTTTATTAATGCAGTTCTATTGCTGTACTTCCAAATCAGTATTGCGTTATACACCGAAAGCGCATACTCTCTTTAAACTAAATAATAGAAAAAAAGTAAAATAGGTAAATTATATTAGAATTTGAGATTTTAAATTAATTTTTTTTTCCATACTACTCAATGAATGAAGATAGAATTTTAGTCCGATTGGTGGATGACTTCCAAATTTGGCAACAACATTGTATTTTGTATGTAAATTATCATGTGTGATATTTAAATAACCCAAAAAATTTGATTATTTGATTGAACATTTTGTTCAATCAAATTTATTATAATTATTTTCTAATTTATACTTCATTTCTCTTTTGTAATCCTATAAAAGTTGCAATGCTGTAATTTTTTTTCCAATATATAAAAACCGCTTGTTGGAAAATGCCAAAGCTTTAAAGAAATTCTTCACTTCAAAGAATATTTTTTCTTCTCTGTATCTGGTCAACTCTTATATTTATAATTAGATAATAATAAAGTAAAGTATTTCTGTTTAATCTTCTAGCAATAATTTGTATGGATGTCAGTATCATTAGACATGCACTTAATTGAAGTAATAATAATGATAATAATTTTAAAAAAAATGCTTACAAATTCCGCAAGAAAACAATCTACGCTGCGCGCTAATCATTCAAATCACAGCTGATTACTATTAAACCTATTTAAGTAGAGTTTTCCACGTTGTACAATTTTGCAGGCAGACGATTTTTATCACAATCAGAAGTAAAACCAAGCCCTAATTTTAGGCATTTTTTTTCAAAACAATGCTTTAACTATAAAACGATGTTACGCATTTATGTTTAACCCTTTCAGGAACAAGTATCTTTTTTTTTTTTTTTTTTTTTTTTTTTTAATTTAAAGTCACCAACAGTATTAAAAGAAGAGAAATAAATGAAGTTATTCCTCTAAATTATAGAAAAATATTTTTTTAAAAATATTTCTGGGGTCAGTTTTTATGATTTTAAATTAAAATTTGCGTTTTCACTATGCAAACAGGGCCCCTGAAAGTGTTAACCAATGAAATTCCATAGACTTACAGGGTTGGTAACATCTTAATTTATTCCGCAACATTTTTAGCCCCGCCTTTATTTCGCACCACTTTATTTATAGAAAACTTTTCTGCTATAAAAAACTACGATACAATAAGAGGAAAAATTACTCTTAAAATAAAAGTGGTGCGAAATAAAGGCGGCGCTAAAAATACTCCGGAATAAATTAAAATGATGGCAACCCTGGGCTTATGTATATGATAGTGTAATTTACTTTATCAATTGCTCTGAAATGAATTTAAATGATTTTAACATAAATACGTAAATATACTTTCTGAAATATAATAATGTTTTGGGGAAAGGCAAAAAGTTGAGTCTTATTGCTTAAAATAAGAACGTACCGGCATACCATCTCATTAATATGCGTTAAGTTAATAATGCCCCTTAAAAAAAAAGTCCCATTTTCGACACCACTTTATTTTTAGAGTAATTCTCTATAAATTTTGTTACGATTAAATAAGAATAAAATTATTCTAAAAAACGACTGGTGTGAAAAAAAAGTGGGTGATAAAAATTTTACGCTTCATAATGAGATGGTTGGCTGGTATGTCAGAAAATATGTCGACAGCAATGGAATAATATGCACCCGATATTGTGTTATTGATTTTTACGTTATTCTGTGACTCATGCACAGTGAAGTTGGGTATCCAGTGACATTCTTATAGTATTTTTAAGACCAAAGCTCACAACATGTAAACATTGATTGCTATATTGTCGATTTTCATACAATTTTGCGATTGTTTTTGCTTTGAAATTGGTGTTTTGAGTGATTTTCTTCGATTATTTTTCGTTTTACTTCATGTATTTTGAAATAAAATATTTTGAAAACTGTGTTTTATCGTGATTTTGTTCTTTTAAACAGTTTGTTTTTGTACATATTTAGATTTTGTTTCATCCGCCGAAAATCTCACTCTGTTACGTAACCAGTGCAATGTTGCAACTTCTAAACGATAAAGAAAGGCGTAGACAATTTTTGTTAAACGCGCCAAGTGGCGCCTTTGAGCAATTTTTCTCTAGTAATGCCTTGAACTTAGGACTGCGAGGGTTAATCAATAAATACTGTATTAATCAGTATTATGTAGATGTTAATAGGTAAAAGTTTAAAAATTACAATTTATCTAGACAGGCTGTGGTTCATGTAGAGTTTGTAGTTCATATAGTGATCTTTTATTTATACTCATGAAAATGCTTTTTTGTTTATATACATGATTGTGTGTGTGTTTAAATAACATAATCTTATTGGTTGATTAGCTGATGAATAGACGGATATAGAAAGATTTTTTTTATATTTTTCAAAATCCAGCTGTCTCTTTTTTAAATACCACTATTTTTACAAATCTATCTCCATATTATCTAATAAATATAAGCGCTTCAAATTAATATAAAAATTTTCCTTTCAAAAAATATGATTCCAAAATGTGACTAAGCCAAACACTGAAAATTTAATGAATATTTAAAAAAAAAATTATTTTTAAGGGGGAAATTGATTCTTACTTACCAAAATATCAACTAATAAAAATTGTTAATATGTAAAATATTTAGCTCTTGGACATGTTGAATTAAAAAAAGAAAAGATTTAGAGTTTTGAAAGGAAATATGTACAGACGAGATAAATGTAAAATGGTATTTTAAATATCGTATCCTTAAACCAAGTGGTTTTAAGAAATATTTGTCAGGAGTATTTATGGCTTAGTTTGAAACTAAATGCTATAAAAATCTTAGTAAAGATTCCTTATAAATAAAATAAAAAAATGTAGCCATTTCAGTTTGATGTTAATCTTATATATTAAAACACAAGCGATTTTCCGTAAGACCAAAATCGCACGATTTGGGCATGCGCGGAGGCTGTTCCTGTCTTTAGACGAAACCAGTGACCAATCGCTGAGAGTCTTTTCGGATTTCTAGAGCGAGCGCCTGAACCAATCAGAATACGGAGTTAGCTCATGCCTTCTGTGGTATCCTGGCGTGGGTTGCTTAGTGCTTTCGGTGATGGTGAAATTTGTAAATACTGGGTTAGATTTTCTCAATTTTCTATATTTTTTAAAACAGCAAGGTATGTATGCATTATATATTTTTTTTTTTGTTATTATCTTATTTCTTTTACTTAGTTAAAGTTTATACTTTGAATTCTAGAGTATTGAAATATGTGTTCCTTTCCTGTTTACATTTGTATATGTTCATATGAAATGTTAGTGTTAAAATTTTAACCTTCTTACTACTTTGTATGTATTATACGAAATATTACTATTAGAATTTTTAATGTTTTGTGTGCATATAGTATATTCAAAATGTTAGATTATTACAATTTTCGCAAAATTGCACCTGAATCGAGCTTCATCAGTATTTCTATATTGCACAGAAAATAATATTTTTATTTTTAGTTACTCCCATTATTTACTTCGTTTGTTTTTGAATTCTTATTATAATAGTATGAATAAATTTAATCTAAAGTGATTATTTGATAATGCACAAACCAATTTCCATCAGGTAAAATCTCGCGATTATTGTAAGCATATATAATTTTTGAATATACTAAATAAGATATAGATGCAGTAGAAAATAAAATGTAAACAATAACATTTTAAATAAACACATAAAAAACAAAAATAAAATAAAAGTTGAGTTTCCAGTGCTATATAATATTTTCAATTTTATTTTGAGCATTGAAAAAGTGCAGTAACTGGAATAACTTAAATTATTTAATGCATAATCATTGCAATTTTTAGCCTTCACACTTCGTAGTTGTTTGTTGTTATAATACACACTTCATATATACTCTTAACAGATAAATAATTTAGTAAATAATTTTTCTATTCTGCTCATCTGGCTAACCATACCTTTCGAATGATACCATTTTCAACCCTCTACTTCTATAATTAACATGTTAAAAGTGTACCACAAATTTTATGCTTGCCTAATAATATTTATATATAATTGAGAAAAATCATGCTGATTTCAATTTGGCACTGAATTATTTGGAAGTTTCTTGCCAAGGTTTTTCATTTACGCAATTGCTATACCATTTTTATTCATTACTGAAATGACGATAAAAAGCCGCTGAAGGGTCCCAAAACTAAAGCTATACCACAGTAATTTTAAGAAATGAATAGAGTAACCTATGCTAGGGAATGAGATACAGTGACTGCATGTCTTTATATGGAAGGATAGTCCTGTCGTACTAATTTAAGCTCTGTTTATAATGAATGTAAAAAGTATTTAATTATTACTTTTAGAGGGGTGGAGGGTAGTCAACCAAAAATGACAGCAATTTCAAGGCAAATGTAGTATTACAAAAAAATTTACAACTCAAAATAACTCAGTGGTACACCAGCCTATGTCATAATGCAACATCCCAAATTTATCATTAATTTTACGTTTAATATTTTTATTTCTGTAAAATATAATTCAAACGCTCTTTCTTTTGTACTCACTGACATGACTTCTACAAATTTAGGTTTTTAAAATTATGGTTGTACTTTAAATATTTATAAACCTGGATTGAATATATAATAAGGATTGGAAAATTCTCTAAAATATTTATGTGTGGTACCTAACTCTTTAAGCTGCGAACCATTTTTGGTTCACAAATAATTATGCTAACATACGGAAGTATCTATCACATTTGTTTTACTTTCCATTGAATTATTTTTCAGAATTTAATTTAAATCAAAGTATTTCATTCAATGATGTACAGATAAGCGCAGTTAATTATTCAAGGTTCCTATTAGATTAGAGGGTGGGATTGCGAGAATCATTGAATATTTTGGAAAGTCCCACTCAAAAATATATCATAAGGAGGATTTTGCCCTAATTTTTTCACATTGCTCTATGAGTATTTCATCATTTTTTTAGTTCAGTTGGGTAATATATTAATTGCTTTGAAGCCTGTAGTGATCTTTTTTTTTAAACTTCTATAAAATTTCTTGATTAAAAGAGGAAAAAAAATAAGGGTATATTATGTAATTATTTCAAAATACTTCTTAATTATAAATATCTCTTAAGAGGATATATGAAGTGTGTATTATAACAACAAACAACTACGAAGTGTGAAGGCTATAAATTGCGATGATTATACATTAAATAATTTAAGTTATTCCAAGTTACTGCACTTTTTGAATGCTCAAAATAAAATTGAAAATAAATTTTAAAAGAGATTAAGTAATAACATGAGCAATTCCTTCTGCGTTTCTTATGAAAATTTAGATCCTGAATACTGAAGAAGTACCTCTCCTTAGTCAGAAAAAGGGAAAGAAAACTAACATTTGACTTTTTTTTCAATTGTTTAATTTGCAATTGTAATTCTCTAAAAAGAAATTTGCAAAAAGTAAATTATGTAATTTCTCACTTAAATTTCAAATATCCCACTTAATTATTTTTTTTGTCTTTGTTTTCAAACACAATAAGGTGTATATGCATTATTTATTCCTCTATGTGTAAAGTTTACGCCTTTGTATGAGTTCTAGAGTATTGTGTATATAGCACTGGAAACTCTACTTTTTTTTCTGCTTTTTATGTGTTTATTTAAAAAGTTATTGTTTACATTTTATTTTCTACTGCATCTATATCTTATTTAGTATATTCAAAAATTATATATGCTTACAATAATCGCGAGATTTTACCTGATGGAAATTGGTTTGTGCATTATAAAATAATCACTTTAGATTAAATTTATTCATACTATTATAATAATAATTCAAACATAAACGATGTAAATAATGGGAGTAACTAAAAATAAAAATATTATTTTCGGTGCAATACAGAAATATTCATGAAGCTCGATTCAGGTGCAATTTTGCGAAAATTGTAATAATCTAACATTTTGAATATACTATATGCACACAAAACATTAAAAAATTCTAATAGTAATATTTCGTATATTACATACAAAGTAGTAAGAAGGTTAAAATTTTAACACTAACATTTCATATAAATGTATACAAATGTTAACAGGAAAGGAACACATCTTTCAATACTATTACAATACTCTAGGATTCAAAGTATAAACTTTAACTAAGTAAAAGAAATAAGATAATAACAAAAAAAAAAAAAAAAATGCATACACACCTTGCTGTTTTTAAAAAATAGAAAATTGTGAAAATCTAACCCAATATTTACAAATTACCCTATCACCATCACCGTAAGCCATGCCAGGTCTGTAGATTTGTCACCAAAAGAGAAAAATAAAAAAAGGTCGAACATTTCCCCCGGCCCCTGAGGGGCAGGGGTTAAAAAACCTTTGCGAGCTTTACTCAGCTCCGAATTACTTCATGGTGAAGAAGTTGTACATGGGGGGACTAGACTCGAATACTAAAAAATCAATTTCTGCGATTTTTGGAATTTTCGATTTTTGGGGAGGAAATTAGTTTGAGAGGGAAATCCGTTCTAGACCCACACATGTAGCACCTCATTTTAAAGGTCTTGAAATTTCATGTAGATTGGAGATGTTTGTATACAATATAGTGTGCCCCCTGGTGGTGAAAAAGGGAGCTAGGTGATTTTGTAGTAGACCCTATCATGTTTCATTTTTTTTAAAAGGTCTTAGTATTTAATTTAGAAATTTATTCATCAACCATGAAATATCATTTCAGAAAATTTTTGGAGATTCCCGGCTCTGGTATTTTTCACATAGTTGGTATAAAATATCAGCCTTCCACTCCAAAAATTTTCTGAAATGATATTTCATGGTTGATGAATAAATTTCTAAATTAAATTAAAATTTCGTGGTCTATTGGAGTTGTGCCATGAATATTAATGTCACTTGATACAGCTGTGTTTACAGACTCGGTGACTTTGCCAACGGATATTGTGTGAGAAATGCCTAGCTGGAATCAGCCAGGGTAGCTCAATGGTTTGAGCATCCGCACGTAAAGCGGAAGGCCCGGGTTCGATTCCCGGCTCTGGTATTTTTCACATAGTTGGTATAAAATATCAGCCTTCCACTCCAAAAATTTTCTGAAATGATATTTCATGGTTGATGAATAAATTTCTAAATTAAATTAAAATTTCGTGGTCTATTGGAGTTGTGCCATGAATATTAATGTCACTTGATACAGCTGTGTTTACAGACTCGGTGACTTTGCCAACGGATATTGTGTGAGAAATGCCTAGCTGGAATCAGCCAGGGTAGCTCAATGGTTTGAGCATCCGCACGTAAAGCGGAAGGCCCGGGTTCGATTCCCGGCTCTGGTATTTTTCACATAGTTGGTATAAAATATCAGCCTTCCACTCCAAAAATTTTCTGAAATGGTCTTAGTATTTCCTTACCGTTGGTGATGTTCGTACAGAACACACTGTGCCCCTGGTGGGGAAAAGTGTAACTAAATGATTTTGCAGTTGACACCACCATGTGACACCTTATTTAAAAGGTCTTGGAAATTCAAGGCAACTGGTGATGTTCGTATATAACATACTGCGCGTCCTGGTGGAGGAAAGTAAATTTTGCATAGCATACCTGTTATACGGTGCCGCAGCTGCAGGCAGCGGAAACACGAATCAAAGGTTCGTTTGGTTCAAGGTTAATTTTTGGGAATTTTTTCATGTTATTAGCGGTCCGTGTATGCGCTGTCACAAGATAGAGTTTCGTTTGGTTCGAGGTAATTTTTTTGTTACAGCTGATTATTTTTTCGTGATGCTTTCATTTAAAAATAGAAATTCAAACAAAATCGAGTTAAAGATTAAAAATCCTACAAATTTAAGGTTATGATCATGGGCCCGAGCAACACTGGGCGGGTTTATTCGGTTCCAGATTAATTTTTAGGAATTTTTTTACATTGGCGGCCCGCGTATGCGCTGCTGCAGGCACTGGGGTCACAAGGCAGAGTTTCATTGGGTTCGAGGTAATTTTTTTCGTGATGCTTTCATTCAAAAACAGAAATTCAAACAAGATCGAGTTACAGATATAAAATCACATGAATTTAAGGTATCATGGGCCTGGGTAACACCGAGCGGGTTCGTTCAGTTCCAGGTTAATTTTTGTTAATTTTTTTATGTTATTAGCGGCTGGCGTATGCGCCGCCTTAGGCTTTGGGGTCACAAATCAGAGTTTTTTTAGTTTGAGGTAATTTTTTTGTTACAGCTGATTATTATTATTTTTTTTTTTCTTGCGATGCTTTTATTTAAAAATAGAAATTCAAGCAAAATCGAGTTAAAGATATGAAATCATACAAATTTAAGGGTCATTTCTATTTATAAGCATTTTTCCGAATTTCTTTTTTTTAAGTGAAATGTCGTAAATTATATTAGATGTTTTAACTTAAAATAC